>CM022303.1:144279924-145479924 GCA_011799875.1 Thinopyrum elongatum
TGGGGTTATTACTTAGTAAGTCTATTTTGTACAAGAGCCCCTCCTATCTGATAGAAAAGGGTCCCATGATCCCGAGCCGATCTTACCTTGGCTCGCAAACCCCAAGTTTGTCTATGAAGAGCTAATCTAATTGTATTTTTTTCTAGAATGGATTTCTTATGTGGAATACTAATGGATAGGGCCTCGTTGCTAAGTGCTACAAGATCTAGTGCACTGGAACTCGTGGTTATGGACCCGAATCCTTTAGTATGGAACATTTTCTTTTCCAAGTAAAAACCCCTAGTATATGAAAGAATGAAAAGGTGCTTTCGTTCTTGTGGAATAAGAAGCCCTCGTACCTTAATGAAAGGAAAATCGTAATTTTTCGTTAGGTATTTGACCAAATAGGATCGTCCAGTTCCTATAGAACCTATCACTAAAATACCCGATAGGGCTAAGCGGAACGAAAAGGGTTTTCCATGAGATGGTAAATGAAAACGATTAGTCCCACACGAGGTTTGGGAATAAGTGATTGTCTGATAATGAGCAAGGAATATACGTCTTTCTGCTAAAGAGGATCTATTAAACTCATAATTCATTAGATCCTTGTTATCAATGCCAACTAGGTATCATAAGTAAATGGATCACGGTTGTTCAATCCTTTGATAACCAAGGTCATTCTTTGCTAAAGAGAAATGATCACTATGAGTCAGACTCAATAGAATTGGATCCATTCCAAATAGCGAGAATTAGGATTCTTGATCCCTCTCAATCTCTCTTTCAATTCGAGGATCCAGAGAGGTGTTTTCATAGTCATCTCCGAATATTTGCCATCTCGGAATATTTTCGATTTCATTTTTCTATGATATGTCTTTCTATATGAAAATTGGTTATTTACGATGTACGATGATCCCTGTTAAGCATCCATGGCTGAATGGTTAAAGCGCCCAACTCATAATTGGTAAATTTGCGGGTTCAATTCCTGCTGGATGCACACGAACGGGAACATTCCATAAGTCTATTGGAACTGGCTCTCTATCCATGGAATCTCATCCATCATCCATACATAACGAATTGGTATGGTATATTCATACAATAACATAAGAACAATAAGAACTCGAATTCTTATCGATACTGGAACTCAGAGCATAGGAGGGAAAGTCGATTTATGGATGGAATCAAATACGCAGTATTTACAGAAAAAAGTCTTCGTTTATTGGGAAAGAATCAATATACTTTTAATGTCGAATCGGGATTCACTAAGACAGAAATAAAGCATTGGGTCGAACTCTTCTTTGGTGTTAAGGTGGTAGCTGTGAATAGCCATCGACTACCTGGAAAAGGTAGAAGAATAGGACCTATTCTGGGCCATACAATGCATTACAGACGTATGATCATTACCCTTCAACCGGGTTATTATATTCCACTTCTAGATAGAGAAAAAAACTAAAGGAGAATACTTAATAATACGGCGAAACATTTATACAAAACACCTATCCCGAGCACACGCAAGGGAACCGTAGACAGGCAAGTGAAATCCAATCCACGAAATAATTTGATCCATGGACGGCACCGTTGTGGTAAAGGTCGTAATTCCAGAGGAATCATTACCGCAAGGCATAGAGGGGGAGGTCATAAGCGCCTATACCGTAAAATAGATTTTCGACGGAATCAAAAAGACATATCTGGTAGAATCGTAACCATAGAATACGACCCTAATCGAAATGCATACATTTGTCTCATACACTATGGGGATGGTGAGAAGAGATGTATTTTACATCCCAGAGGGGCTATAATTGGAGATACTATTGTTTCTGGTACAAAAGTTCCTATATCAATGGGAAATGCCCTACCTTTGAGTGCGGTTTGAACTATTGATTTACGTAATTGGAAGTAACCAATTAGGTTTACGACGAAACCTAGAAATCGATCACTGATCCAATTTGACTACCTCTACGGGATAGACCTCAACAGAAAACTGTTGAGTAACGGCAGCAAGTGATTGAGTTCAGTAGTTCCTCATAGAAAATTATTGGCTCTAGAGCTATGGTAATATGGAGAAGACAAAATTGTTTGAAGCACGCACAGAACCGGAAGCGCCCCTTGTTTCAAAGAGAGGAGGACGGGTTATTCACATTTAATTTGATGGTCAGAGGCAAATTGAAAGCTAAGCAGTGGTAATTAAGACCCCCGGGGGAAAATAGGGATGTCTCCTACGTTACCCATAATATGTGGAAGTATCGACGTAATTTCATAGAGTCATTCGATCTGAATGCTACATGAAGAACATAAGCCAGATGACGGAACGCAGAGACCTAGGATGTAGAAGATCATAACATGAGCGATTCGGCAGATTTGGATTCCTTTCCTATATATCCACTCATGTGGTACTTCATCATATGATTCATATAAGATCCATCTGTCTAGAGATCGTCATATACATCTAGAAAGCCGTATGCTTTGGAAGAAGCTTGTACAGTTTGGGAAGGGGTTTTTTGAGAGAAAAGAAGAATATACTTCAACCGATATGCCCTTAGGCACGGCCATGCATAACATAGAAATCACACGTGGAAGGGGTGGGCAATTAGCTAGAGCAGCAGGTGCTGTAGCGAAACTCATTGCAAAAGAGGGTAAATCGGCCACTTTAAGATTACCATCTGGGGAGGTCCGTTTAGTATCCCAAAACTGCTTAGCAACAGTCGGACAAGTGGGTAATGTTGGGGTGAACCAAAAAAGTTTGGGTAGAGCCGGATCTAAGTGTTGGCTAGGTAAACGCCCCGTAGTAAGAGGGGTAGTTATGAACCCTGTGGACCACCCCCATGGGGGCGGTGAAGGGAAAGCTCCCATTGGTAGAAAAAAACCCACAACCCCTTGGGGTTATCCTGCGCTTGGAAGAAGAACTAGGAAAAGGAAAAAATATAGCGATAGTTTTATTCTTCGTCGCCGTAAGTAAATACGTAACTAGGAATATGGAAAATTGCATTTTTTGAATTTGCAATAATGCGATGGGCGAACGACGGGAATTGAACCCGCGCATGGTGGATTCACAATCCACTGCCTTGATCCACTTGGCTACATCCGCCCCTTATCCAGCTAAAGGATTTTTTTTCTTTTTTCCATTGATCATTATTCTATTTATTCTGACCTCCGTACTTCGATCGAGATATTGGACATAGAATGCCACTCTTTAAAAAGGAAAAAAGGAGTAATCAGCTGTGACACGAAAAAAAACGAATCCTTTTGTAGCTCATCATTTATTGGCAAAGATAGAAAAGGTCAATATGAAGGAGGAGAAAGAAACAATAGTAACGTGGTCCCGGGCATCTAGCATTCTACCCACAATGGTTGGCCATACAATCGCGATTCATAATGGAAAGGAACATATACCTATTTACATAACAAATCCTATGGTAGGTCGCAAATTGGGGGAATTCGTGCCTACTCGGCATTTCACGAGTTATGAAAATGCAAGAAAGGATACTAAATCTCGTCGTTAACTGAATTCTGAATAGAAAGATTAAGAAGAAAAAAAAGATTCAAAAGACAGAAATACACAATATCTTGTTCTAGCAAGATATTGGGTATTTCTGTCTTTTCTTTCTTCAAAAATTCTTATATGTTAGCAGAAAAACCTTATCCATTAATAGATGGAACTTCAACAGCAGCTAAGTCTAGAGGGAAGTTGTGAGCATTACGTTCGTGCATTACTTCCATACCAAGGTTAGCACGGTTGATGATATCAGCCCAAGTATTAATAACGCGGCCTTGACTATCAACTACAGATTGGTTGAAATTGAAACCATTTAGGTTGAAAGCCATAGTACTAATACCTAAAGCAGTGAACCAGATTCCTACTACAGGCCAAGCAGCCAAGAAGAAGTGTAAAGAACGAGAGTTGTTGAAACTAGCATATTGGAAGATTAATCGGCCAAAATAACCATGAGCAGCCACAATATTATAAGTCTCTTCCTCTTGACCAAATTTGTAACCCTCATTAGCAGATTCATTTTTAGTAGTTTCCCTGATCAAACTAGAGGTTACCAAGGAACCATGCATAGCACTGAATAGGGAACCGCCGAATACACCAGCTACACCTAACATGTGGAATGGATGCATAAGGATGTTGTGCTCTGCCTGGAATACAATCATAAAGTTGAAAGTACCAGAGATTCCTAAAGGCATACCATCAGAAAAGCTTCCTTGACCAATAGGGTAAATCAAGAAAACAGCAGTAGCAGCTGCAACAGGAGCTGAATATGCAACAGCAATCCAAGGACGCATACCCAGACGGAAACTAAGTTCCCACTCACGACCCATATAACAAGCTACACCAAGTAAGAAGTGTAGAACAATTAGCTCATAAGGACCACCATTGTATAACCACTCATCAACAGATGTAGCTTCCCAAATTGGGTAAAAGTGCAATCCGATCGCCGCAGAAGTAGGAATAATAGCACCAGAGATAATATTGTTTCCATAAAGTAAAGAACCAGAAACAGGCTCACGAATACCATCAATATCTACTGGAGGGGCAGCGATGAAGGCGATAATAAATACAGAAGTTGCGGTCAATAAGGTAGGGATCATCAAAACACCGAACCATCCGATGTAAAGACGATTTTCAGTGCTAGTTATCCAGTTGCAGAAGCGACCCCACAAGCTTGTACTTTCGCGTCTCTCTAAAATTGCAGTCATGGTAAGATCTTGGTTTATTCAAATTGCAAGGACTCCCAAGCACACGTATTAACTAGAATATAGATAATAGAAGGCTTGTTATTTAACAGTATAACATAGACTATATACCAATGTCAACCAAGTCAGCCCAAAGATTAGCTATCCATATAACTAAATTAACCAAACCAATAATTTTGTATTTGTAAATGAAGTGAGTCAAAGTTAAAAACTTTGATGGGTCTTTTCTAGATGGGTTGCCCGGGACTCGAACCCGGAACTAGTCGGATGGAGTAGATAATTCTTCCTTGTTACAATAGAGAAAAATCCCTCCCCAAATCGTGCTTGCATTTTTCATTGCACACGACTTTCCCTATGTAGAAATAGCCAATTTCTATTCCAAAGAGGAAGTTATACTAATTTTTTTAATTAGTAAGTTGATTCACCTACTCTTTATTATATTATAATAAAAATAACATTTCAGAATGAAAAATAGAAAAGTTTTTTCTTGATCATTTATCAACCCTTTCCTGTTTATTAGTTTTGTCTAATGATTAATTAAGAGGGTTGACCAGGTCATTGATACGTATAATATCCAAATACCAAATACGCTCAGTGTGTGATCCACAGAAAGAAAAAAGAGTTGTTTTGGTGAACATCAAAGAAAAAACTTGCTCTTCTTCCGTAAAAAATTCTTCTAAAAATGCCGAACCCAATCGTTGCATAAAAGTTCGTACCGTGCTTTTATGTTTACGAGCTAAAGTTCTAGCACATGAAAGTCGAAGTATATACTTTAGTCGATACAAAGTCCGTTTTTTCGAAGATCCACTATGATAATGAAAAAGATTTCTACATATCCGACCAAATCGATCAAGAATATCCCAATCTGATAAATCCGTCCAAATGGGTTTACTAATAGGATGCCCCGATCCAGTACAAAATTGAGCTTTTGATAAGTATCCTATGAGGAGAGTAGCGGGGACTATGGTATCGAATTTTTTCATTCGAGTATCTATTAGAAATGAATTCTCCAGCATTTGATTCCTTACTAACAAAGTACTTTTTGGTACACTTGAAAGGTAACCCATAAAATCGAAGCAAGAGTTTGCTAATTGGTTTATATGGATTCTTCGCGGCTGAGTCCAAAAACGGAAATAATATTGCCAGAAATTGATAAGGTAGCATTTCCATTTCTTCTTCAAAAAAAAAGTGCCTTTTGATGCAAGAATTGCCATTCCTTGATATCGAACATAATGCATAAGAGGATCCATAAAGAACCATAGGGTTTTCCGAGAAAAACCAGGGTACATTATCCCAAAATGTTCCATCTTCCTAGAAAAGTGGATTCGTTCCAGAAAAGTTCCAGAAGATGCTAATGGTAAGCAAGAAGATTGTTTACGAAGAAACAACAAAAAAAATTCATATTCTGATACATAAGAGTTATATAGGAATCGAAATAGTATTTTATTTTCTTTTTGAAAAAAAAAAATGGATTTCATTGAAGTAATAAAACTATTCCAATTCGAATAGTAGTTGAGAAAGAATCGCAATAAATGCAAAGATGGAACATCTTGGATACGGTATTGAAGGAGTTGAACCAGGATTTCCAAATGGATAGGATAGGGTATTTCTATATGTGATAGATAATCCAAATGCAAAAATTTGTCTTCTAAAAAGGGAAATATTGAATGAATAGAGCGTAAATTCTGAAACTTTGGTATTTCTTTTTCTTTCGGACAAAATAATTCCCGTAGCGAGAATGGGATTTCCACAACGATCGCAAACCCTTAAGATAGAATCTGAGAATAAAACTCAGAATAAAAATAATTTTTGTAATCCAATAATCGATCTTGGTTAGGATGATTAACCGAGTTATCCAAAAAATTCTGCTGATACATTCGAATAATTAAACGTTTCACAAGTAGTGAACTAAATTTCTTGTTATTACAACTAACAACTATTTCCACAGGTTCAGAACCATTTAATCCATAATCATGGGCAAATGCATAAATATACTCCTGAAAGAGAAGTGGGTAGACAAAGTATTGTTGACGAGATTTATGTTTTTCTGAATACCCTTCGAATTTTTCCATTTGTATTTCTACTTGAATCAGAGAGAAGAAGCATTTCTCGGTTTATCGAATGATGATACATAGTGCAATATGGTCAGAACAGTGTGTTGCATTTTTAATACAAACCCTGGAAAGAAAGGGAGTCTAATCCACAGATCTTTTTCCGCTCCTTTTCTACCCAATTAGTTTATGTTTGTTCTAATTACAAAAAAGAACAGAACAAGTTTTTTATTTTTGCAGGCCAATCGCTCTTTTGACTTTGGAATACAGCCTCTTTATCAATATACTGCTTCTTTTACACATTCAATCCATAACATCCCTTATTCAATCCATAATCAAGAATAATTAGGATTTCTAAAAAAAAAAAAGAAAAAATAAAGGGTCCACTCATAGGAAAACCCAACCTTTCCCCGCATCCGGCACTAATCTATTTTTAACGTCTAATTAGAGCGGGGAATCATTCCAATTAGGAAGTTAAGCTCGTTGCTTTTTATTTTACCAGAATTGGAGCCAGGCTCTATCCATTTATTCACTAGACCCAGAAAATCGTAATTTTGGATTCCATTCAAAAAAGATTGATTTTATTACGACATGCTATTTTTTCCATTCATTACCTTTGAGGATCAGTCGTGGTCTTCTAGACTCTACCAAGAGTCTGGACGAATTTGTTGTTTCATCCAAATGTGTAAAAGATCATAGTCGCACTTAAAAGCCGAGTACTCTACCATTGAGTTAGCAACCCAGATAAAAAAAAGGATCTTAGATACGATCGAAATCCAAAAATCAATGGAATTACACCGCGCGCTTCTGTCAAAACATTGAACTAGCAAGACATCAAAAGAAAGATTTTATCGACCATGAAAAACACTCAAATGGCAAAACGAACAGGTCCGGTTAAATTCCACTAAAGTTAAAAAAAGAGCGACCCTAATCACGATGGCCAAATTCTCCTTATTTTTAGCGATTTGTATTAAAAAAATATATATTATATTGTATGAGAATACATGCAAGAGGAACACCCTTATCATTTATGGGTTCCTTTTCCCAAATTTTCCTTTTAGCAATCCTTACATTAGAAGTGGCGCGTTTCGTGATTAAATCGCGAATTACAAATAGCTGAAAAAGCTTTATTGCTATCTCTAGAGGTAATCCACATTGATGTAATGAAAGCGAAGGACCCACAACAATGACAGAACGCCCCGAGTAATCGACCCGTTTCCCAAGCAGAGTCTCGCGAAACCTTCCCTCTTTACCTTCAATTACATCTGAAAGTCGTATACTTTATGAAATGGGGGGAGTATCTGAAACTGTAGCTAGAGCAGCTATCTCCATAGCTGCCAGTAAAATGCCCATACGAAGTCAATTTATTCGATTAGAGATATAGAACCCTAAAAGGGGTATGGAAGATAAAAAAAATGCCCGGTTTTTCTTTCTGGAAAGACAATATTTCTTTCATCCTTTTGCATTGAAATAACAAATTGAAATCAAAATAATATGATTCAACCTCAGACCCTTTTAAATGTAGCAGATAATAGTGGAGCTCGAAAATTGATGTGTATTCGAGTCATAGGAGCTGCTGGTAATCAGCGATATGCTCGTATTGGTGATGTTATTGTTGCTGTAATCAAAGACGCATTGCCCCAAATGCCTCTAGAAAGATCCGAAGTAATTCGAGCTGTAATTGTACGTACATGTAAAGAGTTCAAATGCGAAGACGGTATAATAATCCGCTATGATGACAATGCTGCGGTTATAATTGATCAAAAAGGCAATCCAAAAGGAACTCGAGTTTTTGGCGCGATTGCCGAGGAATTGAGAGAATTGAATTTTTCCGAACCAAATTTGCGCTGGGTTTAAGTAACATAGTACACGATGGAGCTCGAGAGGACAGAATTTTTTTTATCAAGGGAAAGAATCTAGGGTTGGTGAAAACTAATAAATTAGGCCAACTTTGTCAGTCTATCCTTAATATAGAAATAAATCGAAAGGTTCAAATAAGAAGAAAGTCCAATAAAAGTATATCAGAATCAATCCCCCTTATTAGATTTCTATAGAAGAGATAAATGCTTTATTGAAGGAAATAAGAAAAAAGGGTATGTTGCTACTCTTTTGAAAGAAAAAAATAGGAATTCCCGAAGTAATGTCTAAACCCAAGGATTTCACAAATCAAAGATAAAGGATTCCAGAACAAGTAAACACAATTTTCAATTGTCTCAACAACAGAGTTGGATCAGAATAAGGAATAAAAGTCAATTCGTTCGAAATGAGACAAAGAAAAGAGTTTAAAGACGACTCAAAAATTTTTGAAGGATTTTGCCTTCGAAGTTTGTCAGGCAAAATTAGCCCACTTGAGTCATGAGTATAAATGAAATTTGTTTTTTCTGTAAGGAAATTAATGCACGTCATAGTCTAATTTCTATTATTATCGACAGAAATTCGAATCATTTTCTCGAGCCGTATGAGGAGAAAACCTCCTATACGTTTCTAGGGGGGGGCGTTGTTTATCTACATCTATCCCAATAAGCTGTCTATCGAATCGTTGCAATTGATGTTCGATCTCGAAGAGAAGGAAGAGATCTTCGAAAAGTAGGTTTTTATGATCCGATAAAGAATCAAACTTGTTTAAATGTTCCAGCTATTCTCTATTTCCTTGAAAAGGGTGCTCAACCGACAAGAACTGTTTATGATATTTTAAGGAAGGCGGAATTCTTTAAAGAAAAAGAAAGAACTTTGAATTAATTGAAGAACTAAATGAATAAAAAAGTAGGATAGGAGAAGATTATTAGTATTCCTAGTTGTCTAATTATTTAGACACAATTTACCTCTTTCTTAATCCTATTTGGATTTATATCGTGCCAATCCAACATAAGCCCCTATTTTATTTACTTTTTCTATCTAATTTGTTTTCTTACCATTGTATTTCCATTGACAAAGGTCTATTGAACAAATAGAATTTGTAGATAGATGGGTCTCTTTATCCTCACTCCATATTCAATTTTTCTGCCTACACTTCGCTCAAATGATAAGGGTGTTCCTCTTGCATGTATTCTCATACAATATAATATATATTTTTTTTAATACAAATCGCTAAAAATAAGGAGAATTTGGCCATCGTGATTAGGGTCGCTCTTTTTTTAACTTTAGTGGAATTTAACCGGACCTGTTCGTTTTGCCATTTGAGTGTTTTTCATGGTCGATAAAATCTTTCTTTTGATGTCTTGCTAGTTCACTGTTTTGACAGAAGCGCGCGGTGTAATTCCATTGATTTTTGGATTTCGATCGTATCTAAGATCCTTTTTTTTATCTGGGTTGCTAACTCAATGGTAGAGTACTCGGCTTTTAAGTGCGACTATGATCTTTTACACATTTGGATGAAACAACAAATTCGTCCAGACTCTTGGTAGAGTCTAGAAGACCACGACTGATCCTCAAAGGTAATGAATGGAAAAAATAGCATGTCGTAATAAAATCAATCTTTTTTGAATGGAATCCAAAATTACGATTTTCTGGGTCTAGTGAATAAATGGATAGAGCCTGGCTCCAATTCTGGTAAAATAAAAAGCAACGAGCTTAACTTCCTAATTGGAATGATTCCCCGCTCTAATTAGACGTTAAAAATAGATTAGTGCCGGATGCGGGGAAAGGTTGGGTTTTCCTATGAGTGGACCCTTTATTTTTTCTTCTTTTTTTTAGAAATCCTAATTATTCTTGATTATGGATTGAATAAGGGATGTTATGGATTGAATGTGTAAAAGAAGCAGTATATTGATAAAGAGGCTGTATTCCAAAGTCAAAAGAGCGATTGGCCTGCAAAAATAAAAAACTTGTTCTGTTCTTTTTTGTAATTAGAACAAACATAAACTAATTGGGTAGAAAAGGAGCGGAAAAAGATCTGTGGATTAGACTCCCTTTCTTTCCAGGGTTTGTATTAAAAATGCAACACCCTGTTCTGACCATATTGCATTATGTATCATCATTCGATAAACCGAGAAATGCTTCTTCTCTCTGATTCAAGTAGAAATACAAATGGAAAAATTCGAAGGGTATTCAGAAAAACATAAATCTCGTCAACAATACTTTGTCTACCCACTTCTCTTTCAGGAGTATATTTATGCATTTGCCCATGATTATGGATTAAATGGTTCTGAACCTGTGGAAATAGTTGTTAGTTGTAATAACAAGAAATTTAGTTCACTACTTGTGAAACGTTTAATTATTCGAATGTATCAGCAGAATTTTTTGGATAACTCGGTTAATCATCCTAACCAAGATCGATTATTGGATTACAAAAATTATTTTTATTCTGAGTTTTATTCTCAGATTCTATCTGAAGGGTTTGCGATCGTTGTGGAAATCCCATTCTCGCTACGGGAATTATTTTGTCCGAAAGAAAAAGAAATACCAAAGTTTCAGAATTTACGCTCTATTCATTCAATATTTCCCTTTTTAGAAGACAAATTTTTGCATTTGGATTATCTATCACATATAGAAATACCCTATCCTATCCATTTGGAAATCCTGGTTCAAGTCCTTCAATACCGTATCCAAGATGTTCCATCTTTGCATTTATTGCGATTCTTTCTCAACTACTATTCGAATTGGAATAGTTTTATTACTTCAATGAAATCCATTTTTTTTTCAAAAAGAAAATAAAAGACTATTTCGATTCCTATATAACTCTTATGTATCAGAATATGAATTTTTTTTGTTGTTTCTTCGTAAACAATCTTCTTGCTTACCATTAGCATCTTCTGGAACTTTTCTGGAACGAATCCACTTTTCTAGGAAGATGGAACATTTTGGGATAATGTACCCTGGTTTTTCTCGGAAAACCCTATGGTTCTTTATGGATCCTCTTATGCATTATGTTCGATATCAAGGAATGGCAATTCTTGCATCAAAAGGCACTTTTTTTTTGAAGAAGAAATGGAAATGCTACCTTATCAATTTCTGGCAATATTATTTCCGTTTTTGGACTCAGCCGCGAAGAATCCATATAAACCAATTAGCAAACTCTTGCTTCGATTTTATGGGGTACCTTTCAAGTGTACCAAAAAGTACTTTGTTAGTAAGGAATCAAATGATGGAGAATTCATTTCTAATAGATACTCGAATGAAAAAATTCGATACCATAGTCCCCGCTACTCTCCTCATAGGATACTTATCAAAAGCTCAATTTTGTACTGGATCGGGGCATCCTATTAGTAAACCCATTTGGACGGATTTATCAGATTGGGATATTCTTGATCGATTTGGTCGGATATGTAGAAATCTTTTTCATTATCATAGTGGATCTTCGAAAAAACGGACTTTGTATCGACTAAAGTATATACTTCGACTTTCATGTGCTAGAACTTTAGCTCGTAAACATAAAAGCACGGTACGAACTTTTATGCAACGATTGGGTTCGGCATTTTTAGAAGAATTTTTTACGGAAGAAGAGCAAGTTTTTTCTTTGATGTTCACCAAAACAACTCTTTTTTCTTTCTGTGGATCACACACTGAGCGTATTTGGTATTTGGATATTATACGTATCAATGACCTGGTCAACCCTCTTAATTAATCATTAGACAAAACTAATAAACAGGAAAGGGTTGATAAATGATCAAGAAAAAACTTTTCTATTTTTCATTCTGAAATGTTATTTTTATTATAATATAATAAAGAGTAGGTGAATCAACTTACTAATTAAAAAAATTAGTATAACTTCCTCTTTGGAATAGAAATTGGCTATTTCTACATAGGCAAAGTCGTGTGCAATGAAAAATGCAAGCACGATTTGGGGAGGGATTTTTCTCTATTGTAACAAGGAAGAATTATCTACTCCATCCGACTAGTTCCGGGTTCGAGTCCCGGGCAACCCATATAGAAAAGACCCATCAAAGTTTTTAACTTTGACTCACTTTAAATCGTGCTTATGTTAGATGCACGTAGTGTATTGATTATTTGAATGTTATCCGTATAGAGTTAGTGACTAATTGTTTATTCTGTACAAATGATTTTTGCTAATAATCCGACTAGGGTTAGCTTGCGTGCTAATAATTCGTGGCCAGATCTTTAGAATTGATTTTGAATGTCCTACATATATGTTTGTGCCTTTTCTTAATTCCAGATCTTGAGAATTGATTTTGAATGTCCTACATGTATGTTTCTGCCATTTTTTTCTTTCAGATTGGTATGTACACAGATGAGGCTCCAGCCAGTGCCGCCGCCGGATGTAGATCTTGGACCCGGCAGCGCGGCCCGAAGCGGCCACGCCCCCCTGGACCTGAGGAACAAGTAGAATCTCCGGCGGACCACATCAGCGATCTCCCGGACGCCATCCTAGGGGAGATCATCTCCCTTCTTCCCACCAAGGATGGCTGCCGCACACAAGTCCTCGCATCTCGGTGGCGCACTCAGTGGCATGCCGCACCTCTTAATCTTGACTGTCGTCAGCTATCTGTCGATGATGATTCTGAACTCCCCGGAGCCATCATCTCCTCCCACCAGGGCTCCGTTCAACGCATCTGCATCCCGGCATGCTACCTGCTGGACATACCCAGCACGGTGGCCGCCTGGCTGACATCCCGTCAATTCGATAAACTCAAGCAGCTTGAGTTCTACCATTACTATAGCGATAGGTTACCACCAATAGCTGCATCTATGCCCTCACCACCGATGCCCATCTCATGGTTTTCCTCCTCTCTCCACACCGCCACCTTGACCCGGTGCCATCTAGCAGACAATCTGGTACAAATGCTTTGACTCCCACTGCTAAAAAAATTTGCGCTTGTGTTGGTTCATCTGTCGGAGGCCTCACTGCACAGCATCATCCACTCCAGTTGCCCTGCACTGGAGCGTTTGGTTCTTGTTTTTGGAGCAGGAATCAATATCCCTTGTCTCAAAATAAAGTCGCCTCACCTTGTAAGCATTGGAATTCGTTTTGAAGGATAGGAGCTCATCATCGAAGATGCCCCTTCACTTCAAAGGTTGGTCCTTGATTGTTGTTATAAACCTTCGCAAATAATTGTGGTCTCTGCGCCTAAACTGAAGAACTTGGGTGCAATTCGTGATCCGTTTAAATGGTTCGAGATGGTGTTTGCCTCCAGACCTATTGAGGTACTGTATATTATTCACGTACACTTTTGTAATTTGCATTTTTCATTTGTGAGCATAAGTTAAGTATCATCTTGGAGTACAATTTCAGTGCTAATATTATGTTCTATGCTCAATGAAGCGCTTGTCCATCCTACCAGTGCTGGTGGATTCTATCAAGACCTTATATATCAGTATGTGGTGTTTTGATCTCAACATCATTATTGCCTTGCTGCAATGCTTTCCATGTCTGGAGAATTTGTATATAAAGGTGATGATTTCACGCACATTGAAAGCCCATATATAATGTACTATAATTAATCGTTCAGCTATCACTCTTTCAACATAATCTTTTTTAGACATTAACTGTTTTCAATCTTCATCTCTATTTAGGCAACAACACATGGAGAAAAAGGTATAACCAATCGATGGTTGATGAAGCACGGGGATTTTCTCAGATCTCATGACATTCGTTTGGAGACAGTAACGCTGGAACGATATTCATCCAACAGTGCAAACACTAGCTTTGTTACATTCTTCATGTTGAATGCGAGGGCACTATTGTCCGTGAGGGTTAAGTTTTTCAACAAGAAATTACTCATGGCTGCAAGTGTTGAACAACATAAAAAGAAGTTTCAGGTGGACTTAAGGGCTTCTGATCGTGTTCGGCTTCTATTTACAACAGCTTGTGGTCATCATGGAGCAGTAGAATTATTGTACTGGGATCTTGATTTTATGGATCAGACTGGTCCATTTGATTGTAACTACCAAAAACTTTGGTTGAGTTAGATGTCATTGTCCTATTCAATCTGGAATTTGTCTAAACCTGATGAGCAATTCATCCTCATGCTTTTGTACTATTTGTAAGATGGAGTTAGATATTGTTACCCTTTTCAACTCGGCTTTGACCCATATTTTGTTTCATACTGGGCCAATGGCTTGCCATTTCTTTAATTAACAAATAAATATTATAAGCATTCACAACATAGGGAAAGAACATCACTCTCGCAGGATCCTTGAGATCTATATTCATTACAGAACCCGCAAGTTCTTAGCAATCGCCAGCACCCACAAACTTATTTTCAGCTAGCACACCAAATGGGTTATAATTCTTAATAAGAAAAGCTGCATGTTAGTTACAGATTAGGATTTGTCATTTGGGACCCACGAGGAAAAGCCTATCCAGGGCGATTCCGACTCGACAGTAAACATTGAGATACCTGGTTTTAAAATTAGTGTAAATCCAAAACTCGCCTCAAAATCATGAAACTTGGCATGGTGTTATGACATGGCACCAACATGCTGTAGTAAAAAAATAGTCTAATTTGGGACAAGTTTTGGTATAAACTTCTTACAAACCGGAGCTTGTCTCAAAAGGCTCATGGTTCCGAGAGGGAACTTGTCACCTATGTGTGCGAAATGACATACGCTGTCTCCTCCCGCCTTGATTTATTTTACAGAGGCAACATGCAACTATAGGAGCGTCGTCCTAAAAACATGAAATTATTCAGGGTTCGTTTTGCCTTTTTATACATTATCTGAGTTTTCTAGGCATTTTGGAACATACTTTGGTGTGTGCAAAGGTCATGTGTGTACTAGCCACCTATGTAATTGGATGTTCAATATGTTTATGGAATCAAGTACTTATAAGTTATAAGTACATATGCTGTTGTTTTGTGTGCAATGACATCGCACACGGACCATACTAGGGAACCCGTTGGTGATGATTTCATCAACCGCTGACAATTGCATACCAGGAAGCGTTTGCCCACAACACACACGGCTTATTAGCAGCAATCGTCTATGTTATTATCGGTCTTCGCACACATTTCTGATTACAGACCTATTTGCCGCGTACCACACACATTTTGTTAAATTGAACCGTTTCTGTTCTCTTGGCTCAACGCAAATAGTTCATCCGAGTGAATCGTATGCCGTATATCTCACACACCTTCATCTGGCTGCCCGTTTCTGTTGTTCCGCCTCATCACAAACAGTTCATCCGAGTGAACTGTATGCCGCATATCGCACACGCCTTCATCTGGCTGCCCGTTTCTGTTGTTCTGCCTCATCACAAATAGTTCATTGAACTGAATCGTATGCCTCGCATCGCACACGCAACTAAAATCTGAACCGTGTTTGATGTATCCGCCATCGCAAACATTTTGCACCTTTTTTGACTGGTTTTTTACATCACCGTTTGTGATTAATGCATCGCACGCAGTTTTGTCGAAGGGTCTCTGATCGTAGTGTCGCGTTAGCAGCATCCTGCAGTAGTGACCCAGTTGCTATATGTCCCACATGTCGGCGAGAGGAAGTACAAAATTCATGAAAGCGAGAATCTCCACTCTTTTAGTACGACGGAGGAGTACAAGACACGACTTGGTTTTTGCTGCTCCACGCGATCCATCGATACAAACCTGGACTAAAAGGCGAGGGCATGTCTTTTCTCGCGCGGCTGGCAGGGGAGTTTGGCATAGCCTGTTCGAGGCAATGAGGCAGGAAGGGAAACAAGCAAATAAAGGTTGAGCGACTTAGTTTTGGGAAAATCTGATTTTACGGAGTACATACCCACTATGGAGGTAGTACTACTTACTACTCCCTCCTTTCCAGTTTATAGGGCTCATCTAAAAAAAATCGTTTTCCGTTTTATAAGTCTCAATTCTACTAGTACTTACCATCACATGTTTGGATTTCGAGGTGCATTAAATCACCCAATGCAAGAAGTATCAAGAGAAAACTCACCAATGCATGTAGAAGTTCATGGAACTTTAGTGGTCATGCATGCATTCATTGTAATTAATGCATCGATAAACATAACGTTTTGAGAAAAATGAGCATACTAATTAAGTACTTGTGCAAACTACGAAATTAATTCCATCACTCACCGTCTACCTTGGTTGGAGAGATTTTGAAATTGAGCGGCTGGTTGTAATGGAAAGTATCATGTACTAGTATCATGCATATGATACTAGTGTATGATACTACATCCGTAATGCCTAGTATCATATATTGGTATCATAGATGACTACATTTATTACCATGCATGACACAAAGTAGCACATCATTTAATATGATACGGTATCATGATATGATACTCAACCATCTCTTTCTTCATTTAATTCTATGCCACCTCATCAACATTGCTTAGTTGGCATGCATGATACTACTTATGATACTCTCATTACGGGCAGCCTAGTGTTGCTTGCTGCACCACGGACTCCAAGAAAATTGTTGTAGTACTACTCCTACCACTATACTACTCCTACTACTAAAAGACATATTTCAAACAATATTACAATCTCTCTAACCAAGGTAGGGGAGTATATGTCTAACGGAGGGAGTAGTAAAATTTTCTCCTCGTCCTACGAGCCACCGCCCGCGTCGGCGAGGGAGCGGGCGTACGCGTAGTAAGCAAGCTTCTCCTCGCCCTGGGACTCTGCGAGCCACCGCACCCATGGGCGGGGGAGAGGGCGTACTAAGCAAGCTACTCCTCGTTCTGCGAGTTGACGGGACACATCAAAAGTAGTACTACAGAGCATCTCCAGCGTATAGAGCCTTGCCTCTAAGGTAGGCCCCACATGGTTTGCCTCTTATCAAATGAAAAACCCACAATGTATAGAGACTCTAACCAGCCTCTAAGGTGGGCCCTAGCAGAAATTTAAAAAGTATTGATTAGCACCACATTTATCCAATCAGTACTATTTCTCTTCTACTTTCTTATGCTTCCTAAGGCTGACAAGTTAGAGGCAGCCTCTAAGGTTAGACGCGATGCTAGCCAATTTTTTGTTAGAGGCAGTTCATGCAATGTATAGAGGCCTGCCTCTAAGAGGAGAGAGAGGGCTTAGAGGAAACAAAAAGCATACATTGTGGATGCCCTAAGTGCCTACTTTCCGATCTATATGACTCAATTTGAAATCCACAATGTATCCATAATAGATGCTGAGTGGTGGAATAAATTTACTTCCATAGTTCGCAAAAGTACTGAGCATGTGAGATGGTGAACGGAGGGAGTACGATATCATTAGTACTACAGTTCTTTTGGAAGGGTTGTAATAGTCCCTCCCATTCACATGTTCACATTTCAAGCTTCAATAAAAACATTGCATGCAAGGATTAAGAGAAACCTTAGCAATGCATGTACTCCCTCAATCCATATAGGGTCTAAAATGCGTTTTGGAGGCTAACTTTGACCACATGTTAGAGCAATAATATGACATCCAACTTACACAAATCTTACCATCAAATTTGTACGTGGTCATTATACTGCTAACACATGCATGTGTTGCAATTAGTACGTACCGTTCATGATACTCACTATCTAGTAAACACTCACTATCTAGTAGTACTAGTACTCTACACTACAACAACAACAACTACTACTACTACTACTACTACTACTATGAGGCCATCCAACTGTGTCCCGGCAGAAGACCACGGACACTGATTATTTGTTCATATTTAAATTTGTGTTCACACAGCAAAATATCCATGAAAACAACACATGGCAAAATTTCACGGCGAACGAGGGATTTGAATGTGCTGGGAGGGGTGGGGCTGGAAGGGGCTGTTTGGATCTTGCCCGGGGTAGCCAAAATATTGGCGACCCTTTTGTCCACCCGTGCCTTTGCCACCGATGAACGAGGAAGAGCTCGGGTGCTCATGCATCCTCTAGCGCGCGCGTTGGAGACGAGCTCGCATGAGCTGTGCTTTTTTTGTCCCACCTCGCTGCCCGAGCCGGCCGCAGACCGACCAGCGACCCGCAAATTACGCCATCCAACCGTAGTCACAAACATCCTGACAGCAACTCAACCAACCGGACGAAATTCATGCAAACACGGCGATATTTCATATAAACAATGACGGAATTCATATAAAATACCGGATTTTCATATAAACATGATTGATTTCATTACACTCAAATCAACTAAGCGGTGCTACTCCTGAACAGCACAGGTATAATAATACCTAGCCTAAATGGTCGCCCGCGGATCCATTTGTCTTCCTCATGTGTCCGGCAGCACGATCACTGGACTGCCGGGAGCCCCGGAGGTATATGATTTAGTGCAAAGGACGGCTCGCTTCCCCACCGCTCAACTGACATCGTTGGCTAATGCCCAAGATGGAGTCTGAAGGGGGCTTCTCCGCTTCCGTGCAACCCATGTGGGGTCGACGAAGGTCCTCGCAACAAAAGGATCTGGCAAGACACCTGCTGTGTACGCCGGTGTCGCCTCGGTGGTGGCCTTGATGGGACCCAAGCGGCGGCAGCCTCCCGTGTTCTACTTCTCCTTGATGACGGTAGCAGACGCGGAGGCGCTAGCCACCGACTCGTCGCTCTTCGCGCACCAGGCTTCTGTCTCTGATTGCATGGCGCAGCCGCAAGCATGCGAGTCTCGGCCACAGAAACGGGAGACACGGTCGCAGACACGGGAGGCGCGGTACGAGGCGGCGGTGTGGACGGCAGCGACGACGCCCGTGCTCCCCGCCATGCCGGCGTGGAGCAGCTCGCCGCTCCTCGCCGAGCTGGCCTGGAGCGGCGAGTTGCTGAACCACGCGCCGGCTTGGGGCGGCAACTGGCTCATATCCGGCGGGCCACCCAGCCGGCTTGGATGCCGAATAATTACTCTTAGTAAGCCATTGTAAGAGTGGAGAAAATGGTGAAGGAGGAGATAGGGGAGCGGTGGAGGTGTGCGATTCTTGGCCGGCGTCTGGCATCGTTTAAATAGGAGCGGACGGGAGGAGCTCGGCCGGCATTGCGTTTAATGTCAGCCCGGTCATGAAAGGACGTGTGTCTGGAGTGGGTTTCTCGGCTTCCACACGGGTTTCATGGAGGCGTTTGAATACGGGCAAGGAGGCGTGTTCAGCCAGGCGTGCAGCGAGCGGCGCCCTCAACTCTGACGTACGACACCGCGCCGTTCTTCCACTGACGTGTGGCCTCGTTGGGTACCTGGAGTGCATGTCAGTGACCCAACGTAGGCAGCGCACGGCAGAGGAGCTTTTGGTGGGCCAGGGCGGTGAGAAGCAGGCATTTCATAAACCGATGATTGTTCATTGAGTGTAACGTCATCTATTTCATGTAGGTTGATAAGCCTACTATATAATGTAAGAGAATTTTAAAATTTTCATATATACGTTGATAGCCCGTTTGATACGTTGTGATTCATACAGACCGCTGCAAACATCAATGTTCTGCTTATCACAGATAAGATTGATTAATAACCGTAACAATCCATGTCCTTAACAAAGGGTGCATGCACGTATAGGTTAAGCGTGTGTCTTGCATCGTGTGTTGTGTGCATGCAGGCGTGCGAGTGTTGCATGCGTGCATGTGTACGTTTCAGTGTTGCATGCATGCATGTGGGCGTGCGTGTGTTCGTGAGTGCATGTGTACGTGTCAGTGTTGCACGCCTGCATGCGTGCGTGTGTTCGTGCGAGTGTTGCGTGCGTGCATGTGTACGTGTGAGTATTGCATGCATGCATGCGGGCGTTGCAGGCGTGTTTGTGCGCATGTGTGATGTGTTTGTATTCACCACAGTGGCTCGTGCGTGCGTGCAATTAAAACGGCCGGCTCAGCATATCATCACAAGGCGACCTTGTCCGCTGTGGTTAGGGCGCGCGGGCTGCCAACCAGAGGTCTCACGACTTTGAATCCACACCGACCACTAATTTATTAACATTTCTGTCTTTCGTATACGCGCTGACGGGTGGGCCCTACGGTAATGTGCGCTGGTGAATGTGGACCGTTTGACTGGTCAATTGATCGTGTCATCAACAAATTACGGAGCTGTATGGTGAGCCAGTGACCGTATGATCACCATAAAATGTATTTTATTAACATAGTACAGACTCAAGCTACCATTTCTTTCTTTCATATATGCGCTGACAGGTGGGCCCCACGGTTACGTGCGCTGATGGTGCAACACTAGTTGCGCCACGTGGAACGTTTGACTGGTCAATTGATCGTGTCATCAACAAATTACAGAGTTGTACGGGTGAGCTAGTGACCGTATAATCACGACATGTACTTTTTAACACAGTACAGACGCAAGCGCTCATATATACGCGCAAACACTCACCGCTATAAGCGCACACACGCACACGCACACCCTACCCCTATGAGCACCTTCGAGAGAGTGAGCCAGCATATGATCTTGAGATTTTACGAAGTCACCATAGGTGCCTCGTAGTCGAGGGGAACGTCTCCTCCCACTGAACGCACATCGCCGGAAAATACTGAAATTAATCTAAGATAAATGCGAGCACCAGGACTTTAACCCTGTTGGACTGGGGAAACCACAGTCCTCCTAACCATCCAACCATAGGTTGCTTAGCACCACAAAATGTATATGGTGACCGTGATGAGCTTATTCTGAAGTCGAGTGACCATATCGTGCTTTCGCTTCAAATACAATGACCGTAAGTGTCGTCAACAAAATACGGAGCACGCATCAAATACAATGTCCGTCAGTGTCATCAACAAAATACGGAGACGTATCGTGAGCTAGATACCATATGATCACCACGAGAATGTATACGGTGACCGTAATGAGCATATTCTGAAGTCCAGTGACCGTATAGTGCTTTCGCTTGAAATACAGTGACCGTCACACGTGAATGTGCCAGGGGCATACTTTTAGAGGGCCGAGAGATAGTTTGTGTGCGTACGTGAAAGTGGTGTAGAGAGAGGGGGTGTCGCGGAGACAAAGAGAGATATGCCCTTTGTTTCTCTTTCCCGTGACTAATATTTTAGGAGAAAAGATAAACATTCACAATGCAGAACAAAAATTATTGGATGCACCATGCAATGAACTTTCATGTATAACTTTGTACTATTGTATATGCTTATTTTCTTAGTAGCCGATTGTGTGTGGGGTGTGGTGGGCACATCATTTCTAGTTGTGGTGGGTCAATGTGAGGACTCATGGGTCGGTTCCATCCTGCGCCACATAGGTTGGACCGAGACGCATTATACGAAGACCCATGTGGAGGACTTGGCGTACAAGACGAAGCTACCAGAGTTGTGGAGGACTCTAACCCCACTGATGATAAGCCGACTATATATGATTTGTAACCCTAGGCCCCGAGTATGTTATATAAGCCCGGGGGCTAGTTCGTCGATAGTATACACACACACACACATTGCCTGGTATTCACGTGTACTTTGTACACACCCCTATCACAAATATACAGTACCAGGAGTAGGCTTTTTCCTCAACTGCAAGGGCCCGGACTTGGGTAAAACTTTGCCTCGTATTACCATCCAGCCTAACAGTCAGGGATATCCTACCGAATGATCAAATGGTATCATATCTGCCAACTACTAAGAGAGAGGTGTGGGGGGGGGCAATGTGTGCGAGAGAGGCCTAAAGATAATGTGCGAGCGGGAGACACGTAGGCACATATATGTGCCTATAGAGGGCTAGTAGAGACCGTGCGTGTGTGTATATGCATGTGAGAGAAATAGTGTTTTTCAACTGAGATTAGTGAAAAGAGTGGTACATAGTAGTAAGAAAGAGAGAGGGAGATATATAGAGAGTGTGTGCGTGAGACACCCCGGGAGAGAGTGTGAGCATGTGTGAGAGAGAAATGCTGATGTATATAAAGTGTGTGCACTTATGCGTCAGAAAGAGAGATATATAGCGCGTGTGTGAGAACGGGCCGAGGCATAGTGCATCTACGTGTAAAAGGTGGTTCTACGCATTAAATTAAAATATAAATGGCATTATTATTTTTGGATGAGATCATGAATTTTGCAATTTGCGTATGAACGAACATCGGTCTATCAAACACCCATACTCTATTGAATTCGAGCATGTGCATGGGTTTATTTCATATTATCGATCCATAGAGTGAGAGTGGTTTGAAATCCAGACAATGCATTGCTTTTGCAATTCATATATAAACATTAATTAGTGCACTCCATGTTGTTAGTGTCAAGCACTTTATACATTTGTCACTTACATGGATACATTCCAAATTGCTAGCTACGAAAAAGAATACATGTTGAATTCAACATAAAGGGGGTTTCGAAGATTCGAATTCATAGGAAGTGCATTCATCTATTTGAATCCGAGACAATGGCATTTGTAAATCAGATCTAAAAGGGGGCATCAATCTTTGTTGTGCGTTTGAACATGCTATATATTCATACGCATGTCTAACTATTTTTTTGCAACCAAGATATTATATCTGGAACCATGCATGAATTGAGGTAAGTTGCATATTTTTTAATATATAGTCGTGTACAATGTATATTCAAATGTACCCCCTCCATTCCAAAATAATCGTAGTTTTAGGATTTTCAAGAGTCAAGATTTGTGAAGTTTGACAAATCCTGAAAGTTCAATTCAAGAGAACTGTAAACGTTAATGCTTCTGCTCCCAAATATTGAACGAAGCGCCAAATAAGCCTCTAGTCACCCGAAACCGCGCGAGACTAATGTTTGGTGGTAGGAAATTACTGTCCTGACTCTGACCAGTGTAGCCTATCGGCCCAATGTCCAAAGGTTTAAACCGGGGTAGGTTTGTAACTTCACCAAGACGCCAGTCTCAACCACCTCCGAGAAGCATTCATACGCCGTGGACGCCTAAACACCCATGCGCTCAGCCGAAATCTATCCCGCCCACCATTTGGGACACCTGAGATTACTGTCCTACCCCCGACCCGCAATATGTCTGAAATTTTAGATGGGGGCAAAGTTTGTAACTTTCACCAAATTTCAAACAAGCGCGTCCCAAACCGAAACATTGTTCCCCCTTAGTTCCCCCTCCCTCCATTTCCCCATTCATACTCCGTGGGCGCCAAAACGCCCTCTCCACCAGCCGCGAAACCCCAGCCTCCTCCGTCCTCCACCCCATCGCGCCCAATCCACCGCCGCCCTCCTCCATCACACCGGAGCCGGTACCTCGACGTCGTCGTCCAACGCAACCGCAACCGCAACACCCTCAAGGACTTAGCAGCTGAAGCCGAGGCAGAGCTGCCTCCACGACGCCGACGTGCGCCGTACCAGAATCACTTCGACCACGCTGTCCTGCGCCTCACCGTTGCCGCTCCACTATCACAACCGTCCACCGCACCGGAGTTGTTCCCGCTATGCCGTCGTTCGCCGCCTCAGATCTTGTCGTGGACTTAACACGGCAGATGCCCTAGCAAAAGGACTTAGGTGTGGAGCCATTGCAACTAGGTTAGCTTGAATGGGTTAAACGGGACAAAGAACACAGAGTTTACCCAGGTTTGGCCCCTCTCAATGAGGTAAAAGCCTACGTCCTGCTTCAGTTGTATTGCTGGAGTATTAGATTACAAGGGAGTGAATATGCTTGACCTAGCTCTCGATTGATTGTTTTCTTGCCTTAAGCCGCCGCCGGGTCACCCCTTTATATACACAGGTTGATGCCCGGCGGCTTACAGAGTCCCGGCCGGCTCATACACAACATGTCCGGCTCGATGACTAACTATGCTTGCCTTATAATACAAGTCGATCATATGGCGGTTCATCCTCTTGGGCCTCAAGTCGCCTCTGGGTCTTGGGCCTTCAATAGGCTTGCTTCATGACCCGCCATCTTCACCTGTAAACCGTCAGTGGTATGACCCGGCCCCTCCTGGGCGGGTCATACCCAATAGTTATATCCCCAACATTAGGCCCCAGGTTGATTTGAACTTGTTCACATCAATCTTCAGTACCTGACTTAGCAGAATCTTCCATCATCAACTTTATGAACTTTTCTGTAACCCGCCATGATGTCAGTTCGCAGAATCGTGTTAACCCACCATGACATTATTGCGCATAAATTTCGCACAAAGCCCAGGATATCTCCACAGATCTTTATCTTGATGGATCTCCCAAAAATCGAGGCGTTCACATAGCCATATAACCATTTTTCAGCCTCCTCGATTCCCGCGCATGCCATTTATTCAACTCCTTATAAATAGGGATAGGGGGCCCCTGTCTTCACTTTTATCTTGCCCCCTCGTCTTCATCTCCTTCCTCACGATGCCTCTGCCATCCCGAGCTCTGCCGCCGCCGTCCGCCTCCAGCGTCTTCAACTCCGGCCGCTGCATCAACCTGAATAGACCAGATCAACGCGGCGCACTCCCGCTGCCCATCGGCGTCGACAGGTACCCCTCTTGCTTCGCATTAGATCTGCACTAGGGTTTGCCCAGTTCATCGGAGTTCATCGCCGTTCCTCTTTTCCCTCTTTATATCACATAGTTAGATCTGAACATAGTGCCAAAGTTATGCGATAATGGTTTTAGCATTCGTTTCCAATAGTAAAAGATACCTCTCTGTACAAAAATCTCGTCTGGGCATACGAGTTCTTCTGCTGCCATCACCTTAGGTTTAGAACTTATTTCATTTTCTGAATTGTTGTAGATCCAAAATTATAGCGTCGATCTGTTAAATCTGTTTGTCCGTCACTTAGCAAATCCTCACTTATCGATCTGAAATATGGCAATTGTTTGGGCGGCTTAACTGACAAACCGTAACCCGCCATGTACCATTAGTCCCCTTGTTAAGCCGCCAACACGTGTTCACAATTCGTATGATAGAGCACTGCCTTCCGGTTTAATCATGTCAACCTTTATAACACTTACTTTTCTATCATTGGCCGGCTTAACAACATAAACTTAAACCGGCAATATTTTCCTTTCAGGCCTTCATCCTGAAAATGACCAAAACTGTCACCTCATGCAACTAGGTTGCTTCCACTGTCACAGAAGAAATCCTTACTGAATTTGTAAACGAAGGCATCCTGGCTAAAAAGAGTGTGATCCACTGGAGGGTCCCAGGAACCGAGACCACCCCTGAACCAAAAGAGGGTGAAGTTGTAGTTTTCACAGATCACATGCTCCGGGGGTTCACTCCACCCGGCTCAAAATTCTTTCGTGATGTGCTGCACTTCTTTCAACTTCATCCGCAAGATATTGGGCCCAACTCTGTTTCAAACATCTGCAACTTCCAAGTTTTCTGCGAAGTATATCTTCAACAGGAACCCACTGTAATGCTGTTCAGGGAATTCTATTACTTGAACCGCTAGACTGAGTTCACAGATGGGCCCAGCCTAGAACTAGGCGGCATTTCAATCCAAAGGCACAAAGAAGCTACTTTCCCTGCCGCTGCACTTCCCAGTCATCCCAAGGACTGGAACCAAACTTGGTTTTACTGCCAAGACACATCTCCAAAAGGTGAAAATCCTTTGCCGGATTATCGTCCGAGCCGGCTTAGCAACAGGCACCCCCTCCCTGACCGGATCAGCACAGCAGAACGAGCCAAATATATGCCCATTTTTGGAAAAATCAGAGCCTTAATGGCCAATGGCTTAACTGGAGTTGACCTAGTTCGATGCTGGGTCGCATGGAGAATTTTACCTTTAAGCCGCCGGACCGGCATAATGTGCGAGTACACTTGTGACATCAACGATCCACAACGCCACAGCCGAGTGCAATTGGACGATGATAGCCTCAACAAGATGGTCAAGACATTTCTGAGCGAAAGCTTGGCCACTTGCAGCAAGACGGGGCTGAACCCTTTTTGCACCCTCAACAAGCCGCCAGCTGTGAGTATTTGTGAACAGTTTTCATTAACTCATTATCTGTCAATCTTCTTTTTCATTCTTACTTGAATCTCTGTAGGCTGACTCCCCCTTCTGGAAGAAGAAGCTTCAAGATAAACTGGCCAAGAAGACCAGGACCAAAATCTTGGCTAAGAAACCTGCCAAGAAGAAATCAGAAGTAGTTGATCCGTTTACTCTTGATGAAGAGTCGGAGGTAGAGCTTGATTCTCTTGGCTCCTTTTTTGTTCATCTTATTGACATTGATCACTATCAGGATGACGCGGTAGGCAGCCACGCAGATGGTGAAGAGGTAACTATCCTTTCCTCCGACTCAAAACCTCTGCCAAGACAGAAAATTCGTCAAGCAAGCCGGAAAGTAAGGTTTTCTCACCCTTTAGCTTACTTGGATCCCAACTTTATTTTGAAGAAGCAGCAGCATGAAGCTCGCCGCACAACCCGGAACAGTGGTGGCGGGATTCTTTCTTCCGGCTTACCGAACACACCAGCTCCCCGCAAGCGTCGTCCAGAGGTTTCACATATTTCCGACTTAGCTTACCCCAAGGCGGGTCTTTTTCGCCAACCTCTTGACCCATCTGATTCAAACTATCAGGGGACCTCTCATTCTTCCTCTGGCGACTCAACTGGGACTCAAATTCCCTTGTTCAAAACTATTCCTGGGTAAGAAATACTTAAGCATGTTTGTCTTAATACCTTATTCCATTGATACACTAATCTCATCATGAGTTGTTATTGTCAGCGCCATGGCCAAGCCCAGCAAAAAGCTTAAAGTTAACAAGCCAGCTGAAGACCACAAGGCTATTGACCCGGAGAAGCAGACCGTGTCTGAATCCATGCCTCGAACTTCAAAAACGGCTATGGATGACCCGCCACCAGAAGAGCCCCTTGTTACTATGGACACCATGAATGTTGATGAAGAAATTGCTAAATCGCCCAGCCCCGCTCAGCCGACTCAAGATACTGAAGATGTCATAGTCACTGGGACGGCTTATGCAGCACCAGGTAATCCCACCGTCTTATCCAAGCATAGCACCAAGGAAGAATTTTCTGCTGTTGACAAGGGCAAGTGGAAAATGGACTTGGAAGGCTATGCCCAGTTCAATGCTCAGGAGATTTATTCATGCTATCTAAACCGCCTTCACACCAGCCGTGACTTTGAAGCCGGCCTGGTCAACCTCATGAAGGAACATTTTGAGGTAACCACTACTAACTTTTCCATATATCTCTGCCAGCCGCCAAGTCTACTGGATATGATAGAATTGAATATACTGTAGACTTCAAATAACATCTTTAATCTTTCATTACTGTCATAGCATCTTGGGAGTTGCAGAATCAGAACGAATAGCCCTCAAGGGCCGGCTTAAGCAGCATAGCTAAAACCTGGACTTCAAATTGTAGCTCTTAACTTCGCATATGTAGCCCCCAAGAGCCGGCTTAAACTGACAAGTTAAGCCGGGACTTCAAATTGTAGTACTCAGTTTTGCATGTAGCCCCCCAAGGGCCGGCTTATTCAGCATCTATAAGCCGGGACTTATCACCATAATTGTGAACAAAATCCAAGTATGTAGCCCCCATGAGTCGGCTATAGTTATAACAGTGTAGCCGGGTCATCACATAATTGCCTTCAAGAAAAGAGCAATGTGCATTAGCCCCCAAGTGCCAAGTAAAATACTTGTATTATGCTTGGGACTTAAAATAAAATGATCATCAGAACGTCATACTGCCTGCCTTTTTATGTGACAGGCTGAATTGAACATGAAAGAATCTCAAGTCAGTGATCTGAGGCAAAACATTCAGACCCAGCAATCTGAGACTTCCAAGGCCAAAGCAGAGCTGAAGACCACTTTGGAAATATTGAAAGATTGAAAAAGGACTTCAGTGCTGAGAGAGACGGCTGGGAAACTGAGAAGGTAGCTCTGAAAAAAAGAGCAGAAGATGCTGAGGCTGCCCTTAAACCGGTTACCGATGAGTTATCCAGTTTAAAACATCAAATCAATAGCATGACAGCCGCCATCTTTGGTAAGCGATAATATATTTCAACCTTTCATCATCCATGCTTTGAACAATCATTTAGCCGGTTTACCAATCTCTTTGGCAATGCAGGCTCGAGAATCTCCCACTTTGGCTCAGACATGCGCCTGAAGCTGAAAGCTGCTTATACTCTTATAGAGCAATTATACACTAGCGCTCAACGAGCTATCTCTGCCTCCACCCATAAGAAGCAACCGCCTTCCCTCATCAAAGAAATGTTAGAAAAGCTATCTGTTCTGCCACAAAGAATTGAAGAATTGAAACAATCAGCCGCCAGAGCCGGTGCCATCACAGCCTTGAGCTGGGCAAAGGCATGGCAAGCAGAACTTGACCCAGCAGAATTAGCCACCAGCTGCCCGAGTTTAAAAGAAGATGGGTCTCCCTTCAGTGCCGAGGACTTCACAAAAATAGTAAGGGAGGTGCGTCCCTTTGACAACAAATTGGCCCAAGAGACTGATCTCTCCAAATAACATCCGGTTTATGATGCTGAAAATGCCAAAGTGAAGGCGCCGGTGTATGAGGTTGTGGACCTTATCCCACCAACGCGTAAGCACACCTTCACTCCTGACATTGACCCGTAAACTCTTATAGATGATGAAGCTGTTTTCAAAGCTTTGACTGGGATCGATTGGTCATCGCCTAACTTCTAGACGACAGAGGAGGAAGAAGAATCGGCGCAAGATGACCCGGAAGCCTCAACCCGCCAAGAGCAAACTAACTGATGCAAGAGCCGGTTTACCATCCACATCATTAGATGTTGTGTGCATCAAAAACACTCCATTCTTTTGGGCCGTCCAATGCCTTGTAATAGGTAGTTGAAAACGATGATCTGCCATGCCATCATGCATGTTTATGTATAATACTTTTAAGCCGCTGATCCGATGTTAAAGATCTGCCACTTATGCTCATAATATCGTCAATCATGCAGATCATGTTTATCCCATTGCCTGCACACAAACAGATAACATGTGCCCTGGTGGTTTACCCCAGGGCGGGTCATAACACCCCACAGAAAATCCACTGGTGATTGTATCGTCCATAACCAGGGTGGGATTATACAAACCTCATATATTCATAACAAGTAAATATCATACCTGTGACATTTGTTCATACAGCTGGCTCACCACGCCATACGCAGTAAGGGTAATAGCCTAGTACCCTGTTCCATTTATTCATACTGCCGGCTTACAATGCCGTACGCAGCAAGGGTAATATCCCAAGGGCTTAGAGCGCAGAACTCCAAGCGTATAATCAAAACACACTGGCGACTTATCGTCCAAAGCCAGGCCGGGTTATCAAAATTCCGGATATACTCAAACATGAGTGATAAGGATCAAGGCTACATGGCCTAAATCAATTTCAAACCATATATCAAAAAGATGAACCCAAAAAATGTTCAAAGCAAAGATAAATCAAATAAAACAAGGCTTTCATAGGCTGCCAAGCCTCAACATCAAGTGCTTTTCAAGGGCCGCACAGCCACTGAGTTAATCCTTCATTCAAACCTGTAAACCGGGCCTCACATGACCAATCGCCGTTTTAACTTTGACAAGTTCAGGGTCTTTTTAAGATTGACTGTCAAGAGTACGGCGAGTCATTCCAGGATTACCTGGTCGGAGTGGCAGGTATACAAAGGCAGGATAACCTGGATTTTTGGTGAATACACCTGGCGTCCAAGCCTATTACACGGGACAACAAAGCTCTGTTTCATTAAACAAGAAGCTCCCAAGTAATCTTTCAACCCAGCCATATAAGCCGGAGCAATAGGGTAGTCATAGTTATGCTCAATGAGCAGGAAGCCCCCATGTTATTTGTAACAAGGCATGCAAGCCGGATCAAGAGGGTAATCACAGCTATGCTCAGTGAGCAGGAAGCCCCCAAGTGATCTTATGAATTGACAATAAAGACTCAGATTCTCAGAAATGAAACGACAGAGGCCCTGAATTATCAGGGATGCCGGCTTTATTATACTAATCATAATATATACATTGGTAGAAATATGTGCATCACAAGAACTGGTGGCTCAGGTGTAATAGGGCCGAAGATGAGCAATGTTCCACGACCGGCGGGTCTCCTCCTCCGACGTGCGTGAGTCCTTGTGGTCTCGAACATCGATAAGGTAGTATGACCCATTGTTCAGATGTTTGCTGACCACAAAGGGCCCTTCCCAAGGTGGGGATAACTTGTGCATATCAGTTTGATCCTGGATGAGCCGGAGCACCAAGTCACCTTCTTGAAAGGTCTGGGTTTTAACCCGGCGGCTATGATAGCGACGCAGGTCTTGCTGGTAGATCACTGAACGAGCCACCGCAAGGTCACGTTCTTCATCCAGAAGGTCAAGAGCATCCTGACGTGCTTTTTCATTATCAGCTTCAACATAAGCCGCCACACGGGGCGAGTCATGATGGATGTCACTAGGGAGAACCGGGTTCTCCATTCATCTAGTGAGCTAATATCAAATAACCTCTTTTCACCGGCAAGTTTGAAATCATAGTTGAGTTCTTTAATTGCCCAATATGCTTTATGTTCTAACTCAAGAGGCAAATGACAAGCTTTTCCATAAACCATTTTATACGGAGACATACCTATAGGATTTTTATATGTTGTTCTATAAGCCCAAAGTGCATCATCTAACTTCTTAGACCAATTCTTTCGGGACCTGTAGACAGTTTTTTGGCATATTAATTTTATTTTTCTATTGCTAAGTTCAACTTGACCACTAGACTGAGGATGATAAGGTGATGCAATTCTATGGTTAACATCATATTTAGCAAGCATTTTACGGAAAGCACCATGAATAAAATGTGAACCACCATCAGTCATTAAATATCTAGGGACTCCAAACCTTGGGAAAATGACTTCCTTAAGCATTTTAATAGAGGTGTTGTGATCAGCACTACTAGTTGGAATAGCTTCTACCCACTTAGTAACATAATCAACAGCAACCAAAATATGTGTATACCCATTAGAGGAAGGAAAAGGTCCCATGTAATCAAATCCCCAAACATCAAATGGTTCAACAACAAGAGAATAATTCATAGGCATTTTCTGACGCTTACCAATATTACCGATTCTTTGACATTCATCACAAGATAAAATAAACTTACGGGCATCCTTGAAGAGAGTAGGCCAATAAAAACCAGATTGCAATACCTTGTGAGCAGTTCTATCTCCCACATGATGTCCTCCATAAGCTTCGGAGTGACATTTTCGTAGGATTTGTCCCTGTTCATGCTCAGGTACACAACGTCTAATAATACCATCTACTCCTTCTTTATAAAGATGTGGGTCATCCCAAAAGTAATGTCTTAAATCATAGAAGATTTTTTTTCTTTTGTTGGTATGTGAAGCTAGGTGGCATATCTTTAGCAACAATATAATTGGCATAGTCAGCATACCAAAGCGTGTTATGAGAAACATTTATTGCAGCTAATTGTTCATCAGGAAAATTATCATTAATAGGTTGTGGGTCGTCAAGAATATTTTCTAACCTAGACAAGTTATCAGTCACGGGGTTCTCAGCTCCCTTTCTATCAGTGATATGTAAATCAAATTCTTGTAGCAAAAGAACCCACCTAATAAGTCTAGGTTTAGCATCCTTCTTTTCCATAAGATATTTTATAGCAGCATGATCGGTGTGAACGGTCACCTTAGAATCAACAATGTAAGATCTAAATTTATCACAAGCAAACACAACTGCTAAAAATTCTTTTTCAGTAGTAGCATAATTTCGTTGAGCACTGTCCAGAGTTTTACTAGCATAATGAATAACATTTAATTTCTTATCTACTCTTTGTCCAAGAACAGCACCAACAGCATAATCACTAGCATCACACATAATTTCAAAAGGCAAGTTCCAATCAGGTGGTTGAAAAATAGGTGCAGAAATCAAGGCTTTCTTAAGTGTTTCAAAGGCTTCTACACAATCATCATAAAAAAATGGAACATCCTTTTGTACAAGATTTGTAAGAGGCCTAGAAATTTTAGAGAAGTCTTTAATAAACCTCCTATAGAAACCAGCATGACCGAGGAAACTATGAATACCTTTGATATCTTTAGGGCATGGCATTTTCTCAATTGCATCAACTTTAGCTTTATCCACTTCAATACCTCGTTCAGAAATTTTATGTCCCAAGACAATACCTTCATTAACCATAAAGTGGCACTTCACCCAATTCAAGATGAGATTAGTTTGCTCACATCTCTGCAAAACTCGATCAAGGTTGCTCAAGCAATCATCAAAAGAAGTTGTAAACTGAAAAATCATCCAGGAAAACCTCAACAATCTTTTCACAAAAGTCAGAGAATATAGCTGTCATACATCTTTGAAAGGTAGTAGGTGCATTGCATAAACCAAAAGGCATATGTCTATAAGCATAAGTTCCAAAAGGGCAAGTAAAGGTGGTTTTCTCTTGATCAGGTTGTGAGACAGGTATTTGAGAAAAACCGGAATATCCATCAAGAAAGCAAAAATGTGTGTGCTTTGATAGTATTTCTAACATTTGATCAATAAAAGGCAGAGGGTAATGATCTTTTCTAGTAGCTTTATTTAGTTTTCTAAAATCAATTACCATTCTGTAGCCAGTGACAATGCTTTGTGGAATAAGTTCATTCTTATCATTAGGAACAACGGTAATACCTCCTTTTTTAGGGACACAATGAACGGGACTTGCCCATCTACTATCAGCTATGGGATAGATTATACCTGCTTCCAGAAGCTTCAGTATTTCTGTTCTTACCACTTCTTTCATTTTAGGATTTAAATGTCGTTGGTGATCAACAATGGGTCTAGCATCAGGCTCCATATTAATTTTATGCTGACAGAGAGTCGGACTAATGCCCTTTAAATCATCAAGAGTATATCCAAAGGCAGCTCGGTGGTTCTTCAGAACCTTCAATAATCTTTCTTCTTCATGTTCTGAAAGGTTAGCACTAATAATAACAGGATAAATCTTTTTCTCATCAAGATAGGCATATTTCAAAGTGTCTGGCAATTGCTTTAATTCAAACACAGGATCACCTTTAGCTGGAGAAGGACCTCCTAGAGTTTCAATAGGCAAATTGTGTTTAAGCAGAGGACGTTGTTCAAAGAAAATCTTATCTATTTCATTTCTTTCATGCAGATGCATATTATTTTCGTGGTCTAGCAAATATTATTCTAGTGGATCGGTAGGAGGCACAGCAATAGAAGCAAGACTAATTATTTCATCCTTACTAGACAACTCTTTATTATGATGTTTTCTACTAAACTTAGAAAAATTAAACTCATGAGACTCATCACCAAAACTATCACCGACGATTTGTTTCTCACAATCTATTTTAGCATTGACGGTGTTCAAGAAAGGTCTACCAAAGATAATGGGACAAAAGTCATCTTGTGGGGAACCAAGAACAAGAAAATCAGTAGGGTATTTTATTTTCCCACACAAGACTTCAACATCTCTAAAAATCCCAAGTGGTGTGATGGTGTCCCTATTAGCAAGTTTAATAGTAAAATCTATGTCTTCTATTTCAGCAGGTGCTATATCATTCATAATTTCTTGATATAAGGTAAAAGGAATGGCACTCACGCTAGCACCTATGTCGCATAAACCATGATAACAGTGATCTCCTATTTTAACTGAGACAACAGGAATGCCAACAACGGGTCTATGTTTATCTTTTTCATCGGGTTTGGCAATTCTAGCAGCTTCATCACAGAAGTAAATAACATGCCCATCTATATTTTCAACCAAGAGATCTTTAACCATAGCAACACTAGGTTCTACTTTGATTTGTTCAGCAGGTTTGGAAGTTCTAATATAACTTTTGTAGACCATAGTTGAGACTTTAGCATGTTCCTTTATCCTAACAGGGAAAGGTGGTTTTTCAATATAAGCAGTAAGCACAACTGGATCAACATTGTAAATAATAGTTTCATCTTTAGCTACTACTGGTTCTTTAATTTCTTCTTTGATAGGTGGGTGATATTTAAACCACTTCTCCTTAGGGAGGTCAACATGAGTAGCAAATGACTCACAAAAGGAGGCTACTATCTCAGAGTCAAGTCCATATTTAGTGCTAAACTTTTGAAAAGCATCGGTATTCATAAAAGATTTAACACAATCATACTTGAGCTTAATACCTGACTCTTTACCTTCGTCAAGTTCCCAATCTTTAGAGTTGCATTTAATTCTTTCTAAAGTATCCCACCGGAAGTCAATAGTCTTCTTCATAAAGGAACCAGTACAAGAAGTATCAAGCATGGATCGATCATCATGAGAAAGTCGAGCATAAAAATTCTGAATAATAATTTCTCTTGAGAGCTCGTGATTGGGGCATGAATATAACATTGACTTAAGCCTCCCCCAAGCTAGAGCGATACTTTCTTCTTCACGAGGCCAAAAATTATATATGTAATTCCGATCATGATGAACTAGATGCATAGGATAAAATTTTTGGTGAAATTCCAATTTCAATCGATTCCAATTCCAAGATCCAATATCATCGCATAGCCTATACCATGCCAATGCTTTTCCCTTCAAAGATAAAGGGAAAACCTTCTTCTTAGCTCCATCTCCGGGCAAACCTACAAGCTTAAATAATCCACAAATTTCATCCACATATATCAAGTGCATATCAAGATGTTCGGTTCCATCTTACCCGAAGGAATTTCATAACCAATATTTTCAGTAGGTGCAGTACGTTGAGGGGTAAATAATTGTGGTTCCGGTCGAGGTGAAGATACCCCGAACAAACCCCTCAAAGGATTGTTCTCCATAGTAACAAATGAAAATAAATTTCAGCACATAGTAATATTTTTCCTTACCGATTTCCACTTACCAAGAGCGCTTCACTCCCCGGCAAGGGCACCAGAAAAGAGCCTTGATGACCCACAAGAATAGGGGATCAATCGTAGTCCTTTCGATAAGTAAGAGTGTCGAACCCAACGAGGAGTAGAAGGAAATGACAAGCGGTTTTCAGCAAGGTAATGTCTGCAAGCACTGAAATTTTAAGTAACGAGTAGTTTGGTAGCAAGATAATTTGTAACGAGCAAGTAACGTTAATGGTAACAAAAGTGCAGCAAGGTAGCCCATTCCTTTTGAGGCAAAGGACAGGCCAAAACGATCTCTTATGATAAGCAAAGCATTCTTGAGGGTACACAGGAATTTCATCTAGTCACGTTCATAATGTTGGTTTGATTTGTGTTCGCTACTTTGATAATTTGATATGTGGGCGGACCGGTTCTTAGGTGCTGTTCTTACTTGAACAAACCTCCTACTTATGATTAACCCCCTCGCAAGCATCCGCAACTATGAGAAAAGTATTAAGAATAAATCTAACCATATCATTAAACTTTTGGATCCAAATCAGTCCCTTACGAAATAGCGCATAAACTAGGGTTTAAGCTTCTGTCACTCTCGCAACCCATCATCTAATAACTACTCCATAATGCATTCCCTTAGGCCCTAATAAGGTGAAGTGCCATGTAGTCGACGTTAACATGACACCACTAAGGGAATCACAACATACATATCATCAAAATATCGAACACATATCAAGTTCACATGATTACTTGCAACAAGATTTCTCCCGTGACATCAAGAACAAAAGTAACTACTCACTAATGATAATCATGCTCAAGATCAGAGGGGTATTAAATAGCATAATGGATCTGAACATATAATCTTCCACCAAATAAACCATATAGTAATCAACTACAAGATGTAATCAACACTACTAGTCACCCACAAGTACCAATCTATAGTTTCGGTGCAAAGATTGAACACAAGAGATGAACTAGGGTTTGAGAGGAGATGGTGCTGTTGAAGATGTTGATGGAGATTGCCCTCCCCAAGATGGGAGAGTTGTTGGTGATGATGATGATGATGATTTCCCCCTCCGGGAGGGAAGTTCCCCCGGCGGAATCGCTCTGCCGGAGGGCAAAAGTGCTCCTGCCCAAGTTCCGCCTCGAGATGGCGGCGCTTCGTCCCGAAAGTCCTCTCCTTATTTTTTCTAGGTCAAAATGACTTATATACCAGAAGAGGGGCACCGGAGGTGGGCCGAGGAGGGCACAACCCACCAGGGCACGCCTGGGCTCTCTGGCGCACCCAGGTGGGTTGTGCCCACCTGGTGGGACCCCTCTGGTAGTTATTTGCTCCAATAATTCTTATTTATTCCATAAAAATTTCTCGTGAAATTTCAGCTCATTTGGAGTTGTGCAGAATAGGTAGCCTGACGTAGCTTTTTCAGGTCCAGATTTCCAGCTGCCGGAATTCTCCTTCTTTATGTGAACCTTGCATATTATGAGAGAAAAGGCATTAGAATTACTCCAAAAAGCATTATTATGCATAAAAACATCATAAATAACAGTAGGAAAACATGATGCAAAATGGACGTATCAGACCACACCTTGTGGTGTGCTGGAGGAGCATCTGCATTTCCCAGCCATCCCTGTGCTCATATTTCAAAATCCTACTCCCTTCGTTCCTAAATATTTGTCTTTCTACAGATTTCAACAAGTGACTATACATACGGAGCAAAATGAGTGAATCTACACTCTAAAATATGTCTATATACATCCGTGTGTGATAGTCCATTTGAAATCTCTAAAAAGACAAATATTTAGGAATGGAGGGAGTAGAATCTAGTAATTTCGTGTGCCATGCATGTTGTAGAGCTATCATATGTCTCCCATCATTTATTTCTCACCCACCTACTATCTGCAACTTTTACACTGTACTACTTGTGCACACACTTCACCCATACTCACACTATTGTTTTTTATGCATGGGTATTTCAGACTCTGAGGCAGTGTTGATGAATACACAAAAGAAAAGACAGAAGTCACTCCAGTGTAATTCGAAGATAAGCACTAAGCGTTTCAGCCCTCTAAAGGGTGCAGTGTCAACAGATGGAGACAGTAAACGTAGCTCTGCAGTTGATGATCTCAATTGCCACACACAACCATCCCAGGTGCTTGTTTTAATGTCGCGCTGTCAAATGTGGTTGCATGTTGCATATGGTGTCTAGCTTGTATTGCTTCCTATTTGGTTAAATTGCATCTGCTTACTTTACACATTATACCTTTGATAATGACATGCCTTCCTATTTTTGATACATACTACATATGTCTATTAACCATGTTCTTACATCAAACTAATGCTCTTTTCTATCCCTCATCAATCACTTATGATAAGACAGTCACCCTAGTGGGTTACTGTGAGACGCGCTACTTGTTTAAAGAGTGAAGTGTCATCCTCCCCACATGATTCTCAATAAACAGCAAGGCTAAATGAAGATAATCAACGTAGCTCTCTAGTTGATGACCGCAATTCCCCTACACCACCATCGCAGGTGATTGCTCTTACTTGGCAATGTGATATGTGGTTGCATGTTGCATATGGTGTCTACCTTGTAATGCTTCTAATTAGGGTAAATTGCATCTTCTTAGTTAACACATTATACCTATGAATATGACATACCTTCCTGTTTTTGGTACATACTACGTCTTTCTATTAACCATGTTCTTACATCAAACTACTTTTCTTGTGTATCCATCATCAATCACTTCTGACGAGACACCTTCAAATTGACAGTGTAATATTGGTTGCATCTTGCATATCATTTCAAACATGCATTGCCTCTATTTGTTGAAATGCCACTTATAATGAGACACTTCTAACTTGGTAGAGTGATTTTGGTTGGATCTTTCATATGGTGTCTAGCTTGCATTGCTTCCAATTTGTTGAAATGCCTTCTGCTTAGCATTTACGTACATATTCCATCCTCCTACAATGTGGTTGCCTTACATATAAGTTGTGTTCATCAATATCATGCATCAACGAATTTGGAAGAGCGATTTTCATTCCTTTTTCTTGTGTGTTTACTTGACAAGGCAAAATCTAAAAGGACGAACGCACGGAATGATGGTGGTCCTCTGGAGCAATCGAAACAGATGATCTTTGCAGATTCTCCTGCTACTCCTATTGCAGTGTAAGTTCCAAATCTCATCTCCTCTACTCCACAACCCCAAGTGCTTGCTCTAACATGGCAGTGCGATATCTGGTTGCGTGTTGCATATGGTGCCTAGCTTGTATTGCTCCTAATTTGTTAAATTGCATCTCCTTAGCTTACACATTATACATGTGAATATGACACGCCTTCCTGTTTTTGGTACATACTACATCTGCCTATCACACCATGTTCTTACATCAAACTAATGTTCTTGTCTATCCTGCATCTATCACTTATGATGAGACAGTCACGCCCGTGGGTTAGTATGAGACGCGCTACTCTTATAAAGAGTGCAATTTCATCCTCCCCACATGATTCTCAAGAAACAGCAAGTCTAAATGAAGATATTGAACGTAGCCAGGGGCGGATCCAGCCCAGCCCAGCGCCCCGGGCCCCCTTTGTATACTGTAGCAATTGCTACAGTATTTTTGCTACAACTACAAAGGAAATGGGCCTCACGTCCCGGGCCTGGGGCCTAGATCCGCCACTGAACGTAGCTCTGTACTTGAAGACCGCATTTCCCCTACACCATCATCGCAGGTGCTTGCTCTAACTTCGCAGTGTGATATGTGGTTGCATGTTGCATACAGTGTCTAGCTTGTAATGCTTCTAATTAGGGTAAATTGCATCTGCTTAGTTTACACATTATACCTGTGGATATGACATGCCTTCCTATATTTGGTACATACTACATCTATCTGTTAACCATGTTCTTACATGAAACTACATTTCTTCTGTATCCTGCATCAATCACTTACGATGAGACACCTTTATTCGTTGCATATTGCATATTATTTCTAGCCTGTTGCCATGTATTGCTTCTAATTTGGTCAAATACATTTATGAGGCCAGCCTTTTAATTTGGCAGAGTGATATTGGTTTCATCTTTCATATGGTTTCTAGCTTGCATTGCTTCTAACTAGTTCAAACACCTTGTGCTTAGTTTACACTTTACACATCATACATGTCAATATGTCATCCCGTCCTGTTTTTCATACATATTTCCATCCTCCTATCATGCGGCTGCATTACATGAAAGTAGTGTTCGTCAGTATCATGCATCAATGAGTTCTGAAGAGCAAATTTTATTCCTTTTTCTTGTGGGTTTGACTTGACAAGGCAAAATCAAAAAAGAGGAAGGAAAAGAGTAAGGAAGGCGATGATGGTGGTCCTCTGCAGCAACGTAAATGGAGCATCTATACGGATTCTCCTCGTACTGCTAGTGCATTACAAGTTCCAAGTCTCCGCTCCCCTACTCCACTATCCCAGGTGCTTGCTCTAACTTGGCAGTGTGATATCTGGTTGCATGTTGCATATGGTGTCTAGCTTGTATTGCTTCTAAGTGTAAACTGCATCTGCTTAGCTTACACATGATACCTGTGAATATGACACGCCTTCCTATTTTTGGTACATACTATATCTGTCTATCACACCATGTTCTTACATGAAACTACTCTTCTTGTGTATCCTGCATCAGTCACTTATGATGGGACACCTTTAAGTTGGCAGTGTGATATTCGTTTGCTTCTTGAATATGATTTCTAGCATGTAGTGCTTCTAATTTGATGAACGCCACCTATGATGAGACAGTTTTAACTTGGCAGAGTGATATTGATGGCACATTCCATATGGTGTCTAGCTTGCGGTGCTTCTAATTTGTTGAAGTGCCTTCTGCTTAGTTACCACATCATAGGTGTGAATATGTCAAGCCGTCCGGTTTTTCGTACATATTCCATCCTCGTATCATGACTTTGCCTTTCATCAGAGTAGTGTTCATCAGTATCATGCATGAATGAGTTCTGAAGAGCGAATTTTAATCCTTTTTCTTTCCGGTTTGACCTCACAATGCAAAATCAATAAAGCGGAAGGAAATTGGTAAGGCATTGGATGATGGTGGTCCTTCTGAGCAACTGAAACGGAGGATCTCTACAGATTCTACTCCGCCATCCTCCCAACAAGATTTGCAAGACAACGCAAGGCTAGACAGTCAACATAGCTGTGTAGATGATGAGCACATCTCCCCTACTCCACCATCACAGGTGCTTGCTCTAACTTGGCACTATTATATGTTGTTGCATGTTGCGTATGATGTCTAGCTTTTATTGCTTCCAACTTTCTTGAATTGCATCTGCTTACTTTACACATCATGCCTGTGAATATGACACGTGTTCCTGTTTCTAGAACATACTATATCTGATCACACCATGTTCTTAAATCAGACTACTGTTCTTGCATATCCCGCATCAGTCACTTATGATGAGGCACCTTTAAGTCACCACTGTGATATTGGTTGCGTCTTGCATATGATTTCTAGCATGTACTGCTTCTAATTTGTTGAAACGCCAGACAGTTTGAACTTGGCAGAGTGATATTGGTTGCATCTTTCATATGGTGTCTAGCTTGCAGTGCTTCTAATTTGTTGAAATGCCTTCTGCTTAGTTACCACATCATAGGTGTGAATATGTCACGCCGTCCTATTTTTCGTACATATTCCATCCTCGTATCATGTGTTTGCCTTTCATCCGAGTAGTGTTCATCAGTATCATGCATGAATGAGTTCTGAAGAGCAAATTTTATTCCTTTTTCTTATCGGTTTGACTTCAAAATGCAAAATCAATACAGCTGAAGGAAATTAGTAAGGCAGTGGATGATGGTGGTCCTTCGAAGCAACTCAAATAGAGGGTCTCTACAGATTCTACTCCGCCATCCTCCCAACAAGATTCACAAGACAACACAAGGCTGGACAGTCAACGTAGATGTGTAGATGATGAGCACATCTCCCCTACTCCACCATCACAGGTGCTTGCTCTAACTTGGAACTGTTATATGTGGTTGCGTGTTCCGTATGATGTCTAGTTTGTATTGCTTCTAATTTTGTTGAATTGCATCTGCGTAGCTTAGAACTTATACCTGCAACAATCACTTACCCATAAGACACATTTAACTTGGGAGTGTGATGTAGGTTGCATCTTGCATTGTCTTCTAGCTTGTACTGCTTCTAATTTCTTGAAATGGCACTTACGATGAGACACTTTTTACCTGATAGAGTGATATTGGTTGCATGTTCATATGGTACCTAGCTTTCATTTCTTCTAATTTTGTTGAAATGCCTTCTGCTTACTGTTTTTCATACATATTCCATCCTCCTATCGTACGTGTGAATATGCAATGCTATCTTTTTTTTGTATATATTCCATCCTCCTATCATGAGCTTGCCTTACATCAAAGTAGTGTTCGTCTGTATCATGCATCAACCAGTTATGCAGAGCTAATTTTATTCATCTTCTTGTGGTTTTGACTTTGAAGGCAATATCAAAAAAGAGGAAGGAAAAGAGTAAGTTAGGGGATGTTGGTGGTCCTCCGGACCGACGCAAACGGAGACTCTCTAGATTTGCCACTACTGCTGCTAATGCAGTTGAAGTCCCAAGTCTACATGATGTGTTCATCTCCCCTACTCCACCATCGCAGGTGCTTGCTCTAAGTTGACGGTGTGATAATTGGTTTCATGTTGCATATGTTGTCTAGCCTGTATTTCTTCTATTTTGATTATATTGCACCTGCTGAGTTTATACGTTATACATGTGCATATGACATGCCTTTCTGTGTCTAGAATACACTGCATCTATCTATCATACCATGTTCTTACATCAAAGTACTGTTGTTGTGTATCCTGCATCAGTCACTCATGATTGGACACTTTTAACATGGCAGTTTGATAGTGGTTGCATCTTGCATTGATTTCTAGGTTGTAATACTTCTAATTTTTTGAAATGCCACTTATAACAAGACACTTTTAACTTGGCAGAGTGATATTGGTTGCATCTTTCATATGGTGTCTAGCTTGCATTACTTCTACTTTCTTGAAAATCCTTCTACTTAGTTTACACATCGTAGCTGTGAATATGTCACGACGTCCTATTTTTCTTACATATTCCATCCTCATACGGTTGTCTTACATCAAAGTATTGCTTGTCTGTATCATGCATCAATGAGTTCTGAAGAGCGATTTTATTGTTTTGTGTTGTGGGTACGGCTTGACATGGCAAAGTCAAAAAAGAGCAAGGAAAAGAATATAGTAGGGAATGGTGTTACTCGTCGGGTGCAACGGAAAAGGATCTGCCCTCGAGATTCTGCTGGTACTTATAGTGCAGTAGAAGGTCCAAGTCCACCGGCTAAATCTACAAACACAGTATCACCTGCTCCACCAGCTGCAGCATCCGCTTCAACTGTACCGGCATCTCAACGAGTTACTCGTTCGTTTGCTCCGCAACTGGCTAGTTCCCAAGCTACCTTCACACCTAACACTACTTCTGAAGCACTGCTGACACAACAGGACTTGGCAAGATCAGATGAACCTCATGAGCATCAACACCAAGACGGTACCTGACCGAGTCAAGTTGTAGTTGCATGCTCCTTTATATGTACTCTCACAGTTTGATGTGCACTAACACTTTCCATATTCGCTTTTGAACTAGCACCACAGCGCAAGCGGAAACAGACATCAGGGATAATGCTTGACAGATTAACAAAATCTAAAGGAGGAAGAATGGAGATCCATTTTGAGGCAGGTTTAAAAAGGCCACGTGATGCTATAGAGTCAGCCAAGTTAGTATCAGAGGCAGCCGTTGCCGTTAGGTGTCATGCATGTATCCTCCCAACGTGGATCCAGTACAGGAATGAGAAAGACGATACCCAGTTTAACACCTTCCTTGACCATTTATCCGTAATATTGGTTATTCATCGCAATTTGTAATATTGTCTTCCTCTGTCCCATACTTTCTAGCTTCCTCCTAATAAGACTCACATTCTTTTTTCAATAGATGAGGTTCAAGTTGGATCTGAAAGATGATGCAACTAAACAAGCGTGCACTCATGTTTTTCAGTCTACTCTGTGACAGTATCGGTATCACCTTAGAAAAACTCACTTTGAATGCAAGGCTAACAATGAAATCGCCCAAACATCTCCAGTGGAATATATTACAGATGAAGACTGGACAACCCTTGTTAAACACTGGTCTGATCCAAAGTATCAGGTAGGGTATATGTATTTGATCAGATCACATATTGAACTTGTATTACGTATGTGCCTTACAAGTGTATCTTCTTCTAGGCTAACTGTTTGAAGAACAAGACCAACCGTTCTAAAGTGAAATTCCAACAGACAACAGGATCTCGTAGCTATATTGCACACTGCGAGGCTCTTGTAAATAGCTGCTAGTTCCTTCTTTTTTCTGTGCCATATTATCTTATCTATATTGACTTGTTCCAAATACAGAGGAAAGCCTGTGCGGACCAAAAAGAACCTGAACTGAATGCAGTGCAAATCTTCAAGGATTGCCACACCAGCAAGATGAACGGCATGAGCACACCAGTTCAAGCCGCTGTTGTAAGTCCTTACTCTTCTTGCCTTTGAACTGCTTGTTACTGTGACGTGTTCATTTAACTGCTTGGTTTGCAGCCAATGTCAGTTACTCTGTTCACTTTTATACATAGTTGTCTTAACGTATCATTTCACCTTACACGGTTTAAAAGAGATGAAGGATATTCTTTTGGTCTTGATCTGTAATCTAGTTGTGATGTTCACGTGTGCACACAATGATACAATAGCCTGTTTGTTTTATATCTGTTTGCCCATGATATGAATGATGTCATACTATGTTCATCCTACTTTAAACCATGTCTCTTTATCCTTAGATGTCAACGAATGTGACGAAATAGACAATACAATAGGCATGCTACATGGACATATGTTCTGAAAGTGATTTTATTATGTAGTTGGCACTACAATACATGCTAATGTATTACAGTAGTTCACCAAAATAAGTTATGTATAAACGTGAAACCTACTTTGTTTGTTTTTGTCTCATTAGTAACTTATCTGGTACACTAATCTACAAGTTCAAACTTTCAGTAAGCTATGGAACAAATGATTGAACAGTCACAACCGCCTAAAGGAGACGAGGCTACCACAGGCACAATGTCACCTCTTGCTGCAGTGCGTCAGTATCTCTCCACTAACAGTGCAAAAAGCACCTTCCTGCGTAATTCTAGGTTGGTTGTCGGTAACCTCGGCCAAATCGCCTACTGAACAAAATCTTCCGGCTAGACAGAGTGATATATCTGTGCTCCAGACACAAGTCCAATCCCTAATGGAGGTCATTTCAGAAACAAGAATAGTGGTTAACAAATGTCGTCAAGATATGAATAGTTTTGAAACCAGACTTTCAAACATTTGCTTCGTTGTTCAAGAGCAATGGAGGAAAAAAGGGGAAGATCATGCTGCTCCATCAGATTCTACAGCCTGAAAAATTAGCACCCAGGTCAAATGATATGTGCTTCTATACATCTGATGCTGCTTTTATCTGCAAGGACTGTAAACTTTATGCCAACAGGCCTTTTGTTGTATGGCTGGAATTTATTTTGTTGTGATACAACATTTATCAAGCTACCAAAGGGTGTAGAAATTACGACGCTATTTTTGTATAGTGTAGGTTTATCTTAGTAATGTATTCGGCCGAAAGCTTCGTAGGAGCCCAACATGACAACATTCGTCAGGCCCATTCCAATTGGGCTAAAAATGATTATGGGCCGTAATTTGCATGTAGCCCACTAAAAATATCTCGGCCTAAATCGGCATAAGCTTTCATATTTTTGGTAGGCCTGTGCCCACAGTGGGCCTTTAACAGGCCTAAACATAATTTGGGCCCTCAGTAACGATAGGCCGTTAACATGTGTAAATATCTCGAGCCCATAAATAACATGGGCCTTTAATAGGTCGAAAGTGAGATTGGGCCCTGATTGTGCCAAATAACCCACTAGTCATTAGTAGGCCGAAATGTATCTTAGCTCGTGGTGGCCCATTTACAATGCGGATCGTTCACAGGCTGAAATTCAGACGGGTCGTAAATGCGCCAACCTACTACATGGGCCTTTAATAGGCCGGAAGTTCGGTCGGGCTTGATTAGTATCAGTATTATATGGGCCGTTAATAGGCCCGATGTGACATTGGGCCACATATGGCCCATGGATTTTTTCCGACGTTAACAAGCCAAAAATCACAACAAGCTGGAAGTGGCCCAAATCTACAGTGGGCCTCTAACAGGCCGAATGTTAGACATGGCCGAATATGACCAGAATCCTTCACGGTCGTTTATGGGCCGAAAGTTTCAATGGCAGGACCTTTAACAGGCCGGAAACACACCGGGCCGTAATTCGGCCCAAATACTTAGTAAACTGTTAACGGGCCAGAAGTGACCATGGGCCACGATGATGACAAGTTAAGAACGGGCCATTGACGGGCCGATTTGACACTAGCCGTACGGGCCTTAAGTGCGAATGGGCCGTCTGCAAGCAGCCGTTAATTGGCCAGCCCGCTAATTTTGACTGAGCCAGCCTTTTTTAACCTAAATGGGTTGCTGTTGGGCCTTGCCACATGTTGACGTACCATAGGCACCTTCTGTCCATTGGCTGGATGACATCTGTCCAAACGCGAAGTTGACACGTGGTTCCTTCGGCCAATGAGAATTTTACACGTGGAAAATCGCCATTGGTCGTTGCTGTTAACGGGTTATTGGATCCAAAACCGGACCCGATAGCTTAACGGCGACCCATTACGGTGGATTCCACGTGTCAGTCACCCTTGCCGAAAACACTTCCATGATGCGCCATTTATCGTCATGGAAGTGGACACTTCCGTGATGATAATTTTGGTATTGTCATGGAACACTTCTACGACAGCACAGGTATGACTATCTTGATTCTGTCATAAAATTGTCATGGATGTACGCGCATGACAGAAAACGTAACCTACTGTGACAAACACGTATCATCACGAAAGTGAATTTTTTTTTTGTAATGCATCCAACATTAGCTATACACAATGCATGAGGATGACAATAGTGCACTCAGATCTGGCGCTTATTTGAGAAGGTGATGACGCAACATAAGAGTAAATAGATAGTCCCTTCGCAGAGGGAAGCACGGATTTGCAGCGGTGCCAGAGCTCAAAGTTTTTAAAACAGAGATAAATGAAATTTTGAGAAATGCACCCTTCCTGTTTACGTCACGACCCAAAGTTATCAATATCTTCCATGCTAAACACATTAGTGCCGGTTCCCAAGCGATAAAAGTAAAGGTTTACTCCCCCTCCACCAACAAACACACTCCACGGCAAGACGAATCCACGGGTACCGTCCATACCAACATCAGTCCTGGGGGAGTTTTGTTTAATTATTTGCAATTTTTGAGTTCGGGACTGGGAATCCCTATTACCGTCCCTCTCGTGCAAGGATGAGTGAATAAACACTCATCATGAGAATAACCCGCTTAGCATGGAAGATACCGACTACCCCCTGTCGCTCTATGAACAATCCACGCACACAAAAACAGGTGTTTATTTGAAGTTTTTAGAGGTGGCACGTGCAAATTTACTTAGAACGACAGGGTAATACCGCATATAGGTAGATATGGTGGACTCATCTGGAATAACTTGGGTTTTAGGATTTTGATGCACAAGCAGTATTTCCGCTTAGTACACGCGAAGGCTAGCAAATAGGTTCAGAAGCGGCCAGCTAGAGAGCGAAAATGGTCATGAACATGCATTATGCATAAGTAACATTGGATACTAGCATGAGTAGGATATGGACACCATGAACATAAATATCATAGAGGCTATGTTGGTTTTGATTCAACTACATGCATGAACATGTGCCAAGTCAAGCCACTTGAAACATTCAGAGGAGGATACCATATCATCATACTACATCACAATCATTTTAACGCAATGTTGACATCCAAGATAAATCATTATCCACTCCTAGCTACTTAAGCATGGCATGAGAAACTATAATCTCTAATTGTCATTGCAAACATGTTTGATCATAATATGCTGAATCATGGATGGGTTAAACATATTTACAAAAACAGAACAAGTTGAGTTCATACCCGTTTCTCTCTGCCAGAGCCAGTTCATCAAATATCGTAATTATTGCCTTTCACTTGCACGACCGAATGATATGAAAATAATAATAGTGCAAGAGTGTCGTGGACTAAGCTGGAATCTGCAAAACATTTTATTCAAAAGGAGAAGACAAAGCAATTTGGGCTCTTCATTAGATTAATAGCAATGCATATGAGAGCCACTCAACATTTTCATCGTGGTCTTCTCCTTGGTATGACTCAATAAAAAGAAAAGAATTTCAGAGAAACACACTAAAATATTTTTGGAGTTTTTAGTTTTTCTTGAAGAAAGCAAATTAAAGAAAAAGAAAAACGTAAAACGAGAAAAACTATTTACACGGGAGGGCTCCCAACAAGCAAAATAAGAATCGAGAAATCTTTTTGGGTTTTCTTTTAATACTACAACTAATTAAACTAGAAAGAAAAACCGAAAAGAAACAAGATTTTTTTTTGGATTTTCTCAAAGTTTTTCAAACACACAAGAAGAAAGCGAGAAAATAAATCTAGCATGGATAATACAATGAAAAAGTGTGAACACCGACAACTGGAACGAAAAGTGTGAACATGAATGTAATGTCGGTGGAAATACGTACTCCCCCAAGCTTAGGCTTTTGGCCTAGCTTGGTAATCACCATCCGTAGTAGCCATCCGGTCCCATCTCGAAGTGCTGTGGGGCGGGCACCTGAGCGTCCCACTCCTGAGGCTCCTCCTCTGCCTCTACCTGGGTGTTCCGATAGGCAATAATATCCTCAGGCATGATCCTGTATCCGCCCCTAGCAATAGAATCAAACAAAGCAGGTGCAGGCAACGGAATAATATCACGGGTATCCACACTGAAAACCAGGTTGTAAGGAATATTATTAATAGAATCATCAATATCAGTAAACTGGTGATCTTTCATCGCCTGGTGATCCAAATAAACCTTGGGTAAACAATAATCATGTTGGCGAATCTGAACATTAAAGTGACTCGCTAAACGAGTAGCATAAATACCGCCATGAATTTTGCCCTTGGCTCTGTTAAGGTGCAGACGGCGTGCAATAATGGCCCCTGGGCTATAGGTGTTATCGCCGTATAGTGCATGGCGTAAGATGGCGAAGTCAGGAGCACAAAGTGCACCAACTTTATCTCTAGCAATTAAACACTTAGCAATGAATAGAGCAAAATAGTGCACAGCAGGAAACTGCAAAACTAGTAGCAGTGACACTCGACATGCCTCTCTCATCTCCCACTGACAAAGTACGATAGAAGTCCTCAAACTCTGCAGGCCTAGGCTCTCTTATTTCCCCGTCAGAATGGATCAAGCATACATCGCAAAAATCAGTGAGTGGCATATGACGGGTTTCAGCATATAAATTAAACTGCACCTCAGGGGGGCTATTCCTACTCAGAAAATGGAAGTTTTGCACAAAGGAATTTGTAAGGAGATGGTAATGTTCACACTCAGCTGCGATGAAGTCAGTAAGCCCAGCATTAGCAGCAAATTTTGTGAACTCTTGACGGATCCTGGCTCCATCCATGAAGGGGTTATGCGGCCATTCGCACGGCTGCACCTCCGCCCTTCTCCGAGTATGGAGGTCACTGTCCGATGATTCCCCAATGACTCCCTTAGAGCTTTTCTTGGAGGCAAACTTCCTAAAGAAACTCATCTTATTCCTATAAATAAAATTCTGAAATTTTTAGTCAAGAAAATTTTTGTCAACAAAACTTCACAAGATTGATAGCAACTACTCATAGAGATGCATAGAGGCCATATCAAGCATTCAAACTACTTAGAACTCTAAGAATTCAACATGCAAGCTCATCTACAGCAGCACCAAGAGTAGCTAATTATTCAAAATATAATCCACTAAAGCAAAAACTAATTGGAGCAATGAAGGAGTCACATACCAAGTAGCAATCCCCCAAAACAGTTTTGGAAACGGAGCTACGAGCAAAGAGATCGAAATCCGCGGGTTTGAGAGCAAGAACACGAGAGAGAGAGAGCAATGGTGATTTTTTTTCTGGAGGTAGGTGATGACATGGGCTAAAGAGATAAGTGAGGGGGTCCACGTGGGGACCACAACCCACCAGGGCGCGCCTAGGGTTGCTGGCACGCCCTGGTGTCTTGTGGTCACCAGGTGCACCCCCCCCCCCCCCCCCCCCCCCCCCTCTGATGTTATTTGCATCAAAAATTCAGAAATATTCAGAAAAAAATCGTGTTACAATTTCAGGGTATTCTGAGAACTTTTATTTTTGGGTCATTTTATTGCACGAAAAATCCAGAAAATAGGATAAACATGGCATTTTAATTTATTTAACTAAGAAAAATAGAAAACAAAAGGTAAGGACAAAAGGTAGTGCCTACTAAATTCATCAATTTCATACTTCTCAAAAATGGTCCATTAATAAGGTTGATCAAGTCTTATTAACAACCACCTTCGATTAGCATGGAACTGAAGAACTTTCGTAAAACACTAAGTTACCTCAACGGGGATATGCATGTCCCCAACAATAAGTATATCATATTTCTTTTTGGCAGTAGGTAGAGGTAGTTGAAAACTTCCAATAGTGAGTGTAGGAGATTTTTCAATAACATTAATACCATTCACTTGGAATTGTTTCTTCGGAAAGTGCACCGTATGCTCATTACCATTGATATGAAAAGTGATCTTGCTTTTATTGCAATCAATAACAGCCCTTGCAGTATTCAAAAAGGGTCTACCAAGGATAATCGGCATGTTGTCATCCTCGGGCATCTCAAGTATAACAAAGTCAGTTAAGATGGTAACATTTGCAACAACAACGGGCATATCCTCACAAATACCGATAGATATGGCAGTTGATTTATTAGCCATTTGCAAAGATATTTCAATAGGTATGAGTCTATTCAAATAAAGTCTTTTATACAAAGAGAAAGGCCTAACACTAACACTAGCTCCTAAATCACACAAAGCAGTTTTGACATAATTTCTTTTGATGGAGCAAGGTATAGTTGCTATTACCGGATCTCCAAGTTTTTTAGGTACTCCATCCTTAAAAGAATAATTAGCAAGCATTGTGGAGATTTCAGCTTCCGGTATTTTTCTCCTATTAGTAATGATGTCTTTCATGTATTTTGCATAAGGGGCCATCTTTAAAACGCGTGCATATCATCTACGCATAGACCTGGCTCTGATGCCACTGTTGGGGAACGTTGCATGGAAAACAAAAACAAATCTACGCATACCCAATATCTATCCATGGAGACGCATAGCTATGAGAGGGGAGAGCATCTTCATACCCATGACGATCGCTAAGCGGAAGCGTTTATCAACGCGGTTAATGTAGTCGTACACCTTCATGATCCGTCCCGATCAAGTATCGAATGTACGGCACCTCCGCATTCAGCACACATTCAGCTCGATGACGTCCTCGCCTTCTTGATCCAGCAAGAGGGGCGAAGTAGTAGATGAGTTCCGGCAGCATGACGGTGTGGTGACGGTGTTGGTGAAGAACAATCTCCGCAGGGCTTCGCCAAGCACAACGGAAACTATGACGGAGGATAAACTAGAAGGACGGGGTTGCCGGCACACGGCTTGGTGTATCTTGATGTGTCTTGGGTGCTAGCCCTGCCCCTCTATTTATATGTTGAGCGTTGGGGTCGAAACTTGGAGTAAAAGCCTCCTCAAAGTCAGTTTTGCCCGAAAGGCAAGAGTCCTTCTCGGACTCCAGGACCAGACGCCAGGGTTCCCGGCGTCTAGACCTAGACGCCAGGGTCCCTGGCGTTTGGCCCCTGGTCTCCGCAAAACTTCCTTTTGCACTTTCCAAAAACCTCATGGGCTTTTCCCTTTGGCCCAAATAAACTGTCCTCGCACCAGAACATTTCGGGAAACATCTGAAACCCCTTCCGGTGAATTCCGGAATCCTTCCGAAGACCAAACACTATTATCCCATATATCAAACTTTACCTCCGGACCATTCCGGAGCTCTTCGTCATGTCCGTGATCTCATCCCGGACTCCAAACAACATTCGGTTACCAACATACATAACTCATATAATACTATATTGTCAACGAACATTAAGCGTGCGGACCCTACGGGTTCGAGAACTATCTAGATATGACCGAGACACCTCTCCGATCAATAACCAATAGCAGAACCTGGATGACCATATTGGTTCCTACATATTTTATGAAGATCTTTATCGGTCGAACCTTATGACAACATACGTAATTCCTTTTGTCCATCGGTATGTTACTTACCCGAGATTCGATCGTCGGTATCTCTATACCTAGTTCAATCTCGTTACCAACAAGTCTCTTTACTCGTTATGTAATACATCATCTCGTGACTAACTCCTTAGTCATTTGCTTGCAAGCTTTATGATGTGTATTACCGAGAGGGCCCAGAGATACCTCTCCGATACTCGGAGTGACAAATCCTAATCTCGATCTATGCCAACTCAACAAACACCTTCGGAGATACCTGTAGAGCATTTTTATGATCACCCAGTTATGTTGTGACGTTTGATAGCACACAAGGTATTCGTCCAGTATCCGGGAGTTGCATAATCTCATAGTCGAAGGAATATGTATTTGACATGAAGAAAGCAATAGCAATAAACTGAACGATCAATATGCTAAGCTAACGGATGGGTCTTGTCCATCACATCATTCTCCTAATGATGTGATCCCGTTATGAAATGACAACTCATGTCTATGGTTAGGAAACCTTAACCATCTTTTGATCAACGAGTTAGTCTAGTAGAAGCTCACTAGGGACATGCTATTTGTTTATGTATCAGCACATGTATTTAAGTTTCCGGTCAATAGAATTCTAGCATGAATAATAAACCTTTATCATGATTAAGGAAATATAATAATAACCATTTTATTATTGCCTCTAGGGCATATTTCCTTCAGTCTCCCACTTGCACTAGAGTCAATAATCTAGTTCACATCGCCATGTGATTAACACTCATAGTTCACATCGCCATGTGACGAGCACCCAAAGAGTTTCTAGAGTCAATAATCTAGTTCACATCGCCATGTGATTAACACCCAAAGAGTACTAAGGTGTGATCATGTTTTGCTTGTGAGAGAAGTTTAGTCAACGGGTCTACCACATTTAGATCCATATGTATTTTGCAAATTTCTATGTCTATAATGTTCTGCATGGAGCTACTCTAGCTAATTGCTCCCACTTTCAATATGTATCCAGATCGAGACTCAGAGTCATCCGGATCGGTGTCAAAGCTTGCATCCACGTAACCCTTTACGACGAACTCTTTATCACCTCCATAACCGGGAAATATCTCCTTAGTCCTCTTAGGTAACTAAGGATAATTTTGACCGCTATCCAGTGATCTTACTCCTGGATCACTATTGTACCCCCCTTGCCAAACTCATGGCAAGGTACACAACAGGTCTGATACATAGCATGGCATACTTTATAGAACCTATGGCTGAGGCATAGGGAATGACTTTCAATCTCTCTCTATCTTCTACCGTGGTCGGGTTTTGAGTCTTTACTCAACTTCACACCTTGCAACACAGGCAAGAACCCTTTCTTTGACTGATCTATTTTGAACTTCTTCAAAACTTTGCCAAGGTATGTGCTTTGTGAAAGTCCTATTAAGCGTCTCGATCTATCCCTATAGATCTTCATGCCCAATGTATAAGCAGCTTCACCGAGGTATTTTACTAAAAAATTCTTATTCAAGTATCCTTTTATGCTATCCAGAAATTATATATCATTTCCGATCAGCAATATGTCATCCACATATAATATCAGAAATGCTACAGAGCTCCCACTCACTTTCTTGTAAATATAGGCTTCACCGTAAGTCTGTATAAAACCATATGCTTTGATCACCTCATCAAAGCGTATATTCCAACTCCGATATGCTTGCACCAGTCCATATATGGATCGCTGGAGCCTGCACACTTTGTTAGCACCTTTAGGATCGACAAAACCTTCTGGTTGCATCATATACAACTCTTCTTTAATAAATCCATTAAGGAGTGTAGTTTTGACGTCCATTTGCCAGATTTCATAATCATAAAATGCGGCAATTGCTAACATGATTCGGACAGACTTACGCATCGCTACGGGTGAGAAAGTCTCATCATAGTCAACCCCTTGAACTTGTCGAAAACCTTGTGCGACAAGTCGAGCTTTGTAGATAGTAACATTACCATCAGCGTCAGTCTTCTTCTTGAAGATCCATTTATTCTCTATGGCTTGCCGATCATCGGGCAAGTCCATCAAAGTCCACACTTTGTTCTCATACATGGATCCTATCTCAGATTTCATGGCCTCAAGCCATCTGTCGGAATCTGGGCTCATCATAGCTTCTTCATAGTTCGTAGGTTCGCCTTGGTCTAGTAACATGACTTCTAGGACAGGATTACCGTACCACTCTGGTGCAGAACGTGTTCTGGTTGACCTACGAAGTTCAGTAGTAACTTGATCTGAAGTTTCATGATCATCATCATTACCTTCCTCTCTAGTTGGTGTAGGCATCACGGGAAAGGTTTTCTATGATGTGCTACTTTCCAATTAGAGAGAAGGTACAATTACCTCGTCAAGTTCTACTTTCCTCCCACTCACTTCTTTCGAGATAAACCCCTTCTCTAGAAAGGACCCATTATTAGCAACAAAGATCTTGCCTTCGGATCTGTGGTAGAAGGTGTACCCAATAGTTTCTTTAGGGTATCCTATGAAGATGCACTTCTCCGATTTAGGTTCGAGCTTATCAGGTTGAAGCCTTTTGATATAAGCGTCGCATCCCCAAACTTTAAGAAACGACAGCTTAGGTTTCTTGCCAAACCATAGTTCATACAGTGTCGTCTCAACGGATTTAGATGGTGCCCTATTTAACGTGAATGCGGATGTCTCTAATGCATAACCCCAAAATGATAGTGGTAAATCGGTAAGAGACATCATAGAACGCACCATATCTAATAAAGTACGGTTACGACGTTCGGACACACCATTATCGCTGTGGTGTTCCTGGTGGCGTGAGTTGTGAAACAATTCCACATTGTTTTAAATGAAGGCCAAACTCGTAACTCAAATATTCGCCTCCGCGATTAGAGCGTAGAAACTTTTTTTTTCTTGTTACGATGATTCTCCACTTCACTCTGAAATTCTTTGAACTTTTCAAATGTTTCAGACTTGTGTTTCATCAAGTAGATATACCCATATCTACTCAAATCATCTGTGAACGTCAAAAAATAACGATACCCGCCACGTGCCTCAACACTCATCGGACCGCATACATCGGTATGTATTATTTCCAATAAGTTATTAGCTCGCTCCATTGTTCTGGAGAACAGAGTTTTAGTCATCTTGCCCATGAGGCATGGTTCACAAGTATCAAATGATTCATAATCAAGTGATTCCAAAATTCCATCTGCATGGAGTTTCTTCATGCGCTTTACACCAATATGATCTAAACGGCAGTGCCACAAGTATGTTGCACTATCATTATCAACTTTGCATCTTTTTGGCATCAATATTATGAATATGTGTATCACTACGATTGAGATTCAATAAACCATTTGCATTGAGTGTATGACCATAGAAGGTTTTATTCATGTAAACAGAACAACAATTATTCTCTGACTTAAATGAATAATCGTATTGCAATAAACACGATCTAATCTTGTTCATGCTCAACGAAACACCAAATAACATTTATTTAGGCTCAACACTAATCCCGAAGGTAGAGGGAGTGTGCGATGGTGATCGTATCAACCTTGGAATCACTTCCAACACACATCGTCACCTCGCCCTTAACTAGTCTTTGTTTATTCTGCAACTCCTGTTTCGAGTTACTAATCTTAGCAACTGAACCAGTATCAAATACCTAGAGGCTACTACGAATACTAGTAAGGTACATATCAATAACATGTATATCAAATATACCTTTGTTCACTTTGCCATCCTTCTTATCCGCCAAGTATTTGGGGCAGTTCCGCTTCTAGTGACCATTCCCTTTGAAGTAGAAGCACTCAGTTTCAGGCTTAGGTCCAGCTTTGGGCTTCTTCCCGGGAGTGGCAACTTGCTTGCCATTCTTCTTGAAGTTCCCTTTCTATCCCTTTGCCCTTTTTCTTGAAACTAGTGGTCTTGTTAACCATCAACACTTGATGCTCTTTCTTGATTTCTACCTTCGCCGATTTCAGCATCGCGAAGAGCTCGGGAATCGTTTTAGTCATCCCTTGCATATTATAGTTTATTACAAAGTTCTAGTAGCTTGGTGATAGTGTCTAGAGAACTCTGTCAATCACTATCTTATCTGGAAGATTAACTCCCACTTGATTCAAGCGATTGTAGTACCCAGACATTCTGAGCACATGCTCACTGGCTGAGATATTCTCCTCCATCTTGTAGGCAAAGTACTTGTCAGAGGTCTCGTACCTCTCGACACGGGCATGAGTCTGAAGTACCAATTTTAGCTCTTGGAACATCTCATATGCTCTGTGGCGTTCAAAACATTTTTGAAGTCCTGGTTCTAAGCCGTAAAGCATGGCACACTAAACTATTAAGTAGTCATCATATCGAGCTTGCCAAACGTTCATAACGTTTGCATCTACTCCTGCAATAGGTCTATCACATAGCGGTGCATCAAGGACATAATTCTTCTGTGCAGCAATGTGGATAATCCTCAGATCACAGACCCAGTCCGCATCATTGCTACTATCATCTTTCAACTTAGTTTTTTCAAGGAACATATCAAAAAATAGGGGAGCTGTATTGCGAGCTATTGATCTACAACATAGATATGCAAAAACTATTAAGACTAAGTTCATGATAAATTTAAGTTCAATTAAACAAATTACTAATGAACTCCCACTTAAATTAACATCCCTCAAGTTATTTAAGTGATACATGATCTAAATCAACTAACCCATGCCCGATCATCACGTGAGATGGGGTAGTCATCAATGGTGAACATCTCTATGTTGATCATATCTACTATATGACTCATGTTCGACCTTTCGGTCTCCAGTGTTCCGAGACCATGTCTGTACATGCTAGGCTCGTCAAGTTTAACCCAAGTATTCTGCGTGTGCAAAACTGGCTTACACCCGTTGTATGTGAACGTAGAGTCTATCACACCCGATCATCACGTGGTGCTTCGAAACAACGATCTTTGGCAACAGTGCATACTCAGGGACAACAGTTTTATCTTGAAATTAAGTGAAGGGATCATCTTATAATGCTACCGTCGTTCTAAGCAAAATAAGATGCATAAAGGATAAACATCACATGCAATCAAAATATGTGACATGATATGGCCATCATCATCTTGTGCTTTTGATCTCCATCTCCAAAGCATCGTCATGATCTCCATCATCACCGGCTCGACACCTTGATCTTCATCGTTGCGTCGGGGTCGTCTCGCCAACTATTGCTTCTACAACTATTGCTAACGCATAGCGATAATGTAAAGCGATTACATGGCGCTTGCATTTCATACAATAATTAAGAGACAACCCTAAGGCTCCTGCCGGTAGTCGATATTACAAAACATGATCATCTCATACAACAACGTATATCACATGACATCTTGACCATATCACATCACAACATGACCTGCAAAAACAAGTTAGACGTCCTCTACTTTGTTGTTGCAAGTTTTACGTGGCTGCTACGAGCTTCTAGCAAGAACCGTTCTTACCTACGCAAAAACCACAACGGTGATTTATCAAGTTTGCTGTCTTAACCTTCTTCAAGGACCGGCCGCAGTCAAATTCGATTCAACTAAAGTAGGAGAAACAAACACCCGCCAGCCACCTTTATGGAAAACAAGTTGCATGTCTGTCGGTGGAACCGGTCTCATGTACGTGAACATGTAAGGTTGGTCCGGGCCGCTTCATCCCACAATACCGCTGAATCAAAATAAGACGTTAGTGGTAAGCAGTATGACCATCACCGCCCACAACTCTTTGTGTTCTACTCATGCATATCATCTACGCATAGACCTGGCTCTGATGCCACTATTGGGGAATGTTGCACGGAAAACAAAAAAAATTCTACGCACACGCAATATCTATCCATGGAGATGCATAGCTACGAGAGGGGAGAGCATCTTCATACCCATGAAGATCGCTAAGCGGAAGCGTTTATCAACGCGGTTGATGTAGTCGTACACCTTCATGATCCGTCCCGATCAAGTACCGAACGTATGACACCTCCGCGTTCAGCACACATTCAGCTTGATGACGTCCTCACCTTCTTGATCCAGCAAGAGGGGCGAAGTAGTAGATGAGTTCCGGCAGCACGACGGCGTGGTGGCAGTGTTGGTGAAGAACAATCTCCGCAGGGCTTCGCGAAGCACAACAAAAACTATGACGGAGGATAAACAAGAAGGACGGGGTTGCCGGCACACGGCTTGGTGTATCTTGATGTGTCTTGGGTGCTAGCCCTGCCCCTCTATTTATATGTTGAGCCTTGGGGTCGAAACTTGGAGTAAAAGCCTCCTCAAAGTCGGTTTTGCCCGAAAGGCAAGAGTCCATCTCGGACTCCAGGACCAGACGCCAGGGTTCCCGGCGTCTGGACCCAGACGCCAGGGTCCCTGGCGTCTGGCCCCAAGTCTCCTCAAAACTTCCTTTTTCTCTTTCCAAAAACCTCGTGGGCTTTTCCCTTTGGCCCAAATAAAGTGTCCTCGCACCAGAACATTTCGGGAAACATCCAAAACCCCTTCTAGTGAATTCCGGAACCCTTCGGAAGACCAAACACTATTATCCCATATATCAATCTTTACCTCCGGACCATTCCGGAGCTCCTAGTCATGTCCGTGATCTCATCCCGGACTCCGAACAACATTCGGTTACCAACATACATAACTCATATAATACTATATCATCAACGGACGTTAAGCATGCGGACCCTATGGGTTCGAGAACTATGTAGACATGACCAAGACACCTCTCCGGTCAATAACCAATAGCGGAATCTGGATGCCCATATTGGTTCCTACATATTCTACGAAGATCTTTATCGGTCGAACCTTATGACAACATACGTAATTCCTTTTGTCCATCGGTAGGTTACTTGCCCAAGATTCGATCGTTGGTATCTCTATACCTAGTTCAATCTCGTTACCGGCAAGTCTCTTTACTCGTTCCGTAATACATCATATCGTAACTAGCTCCTTAGTCATTTGCTTGCAAGCTTTTTGATGTGTATTACCGAGAGGGCCCAAAGATACCTCTTCGATACTCGGAGTGACAAATCCTAATCTCGATCTATGCCAACTCAACAAACACCTTCGGAGATACCTGTAGAGCATCTTTATGATCACCCAGTTATGTTGTGACGTTTGATAGCACACAAGGTATTCCTCCGGTATCCGGGAGTTGCATAATCTCATAGTTGAAGGAATATGTATTTGACATCAAGAAAGCAATAGCAATAAACTGAACGATCAATATGCTAAGCTAACGGATGGGTCTTATCCATCACATCATTCTCCTAATGATGTGATACCATTATCAAATGACAACTCATGTATATAGTTAGGAAACCTTAACCATCTTTTGATCAACGAGCTAATCTAGTAGAGGCTCACTAGGGACACGGTATTTGTTTATGTATCCACACATGTATTTAAGTTTCCCGTCAATACAATTCTAGCATGAATAATAAACCTTTATCGTGATTAAGGAAATATAATAATAACCATTTTATTATTGCCTCTCGGGCATATTTCCATCAGTATCTTCATGAACCTCATCATTATCTTTTGGGTTTTTTACATCTTTGCCCCTGGTTCCTTAGCTGTACCCATTCATCCCCACGCTCTTAACTTTTGCTCACTTTTCCCCACTCCCTTGGCTGAAACCCTCACAAATGGGCAAACTGGACATTGCCGTCGGGTCAATGGCTTGACCGTTAACTCTGACGAGTGGGGCCACGCTGGACTGTGTCGCCCGTTGGACCTGACGAGTGGGGCGGCCTTGGACGGTGGCGTTGTTCGACCGTTGGACTATTGGGGCGTTGCATGAAACACCTGCGCGCGCTGCCACGACAGAAGCCTGCAATGCATGCACGACGTATCCAGCTAGCTTGCTATGCATGCATGCAGCTAGCCTGCCTGCGCCGATGCGTGCCGACCGAGCCGCTTTCGTGCACGCCAGCCGCCATGGACGCAGCGACGGTTGCTGCCTGCATGCGCCGATGTGTGTCTCCTCGATTTAGAACATCGTTTGATCCTTTTCGATCCACTCGCATCTGCACCCATTTTGCTATGACAAATAAATTGAAAAATATTTTTTTGGTTGCATGCACTAGGTGGCTACATATCTTAATTCTTTGTGGCTTCCTCGACGTGGTGGTGGCTTGTGTAGCTATGCATGCACTAGGTGCTTACGAACAAAGCGAGCTCTCTCAAAAAAACAATCAATAATTCAAAAAAAAGTACAAACTAGCAAGAACTTAATAATAGGATAGATAGAAAACTTAATAATAGAACTTAATAACATAACATAGATAGGGCCAACAAGCCCAGAGCACGATCATATAGTTCAATTACAACTTAATAACATAACATAGATTCAAAAAAAGGAAAAAAGATAGAGGGTTCTAAACCCTAGCCGCTGCCTTCTCCACCTCGCTCCTCCAGGCGCCCTTCACTGCTCCTCCGGGGTGTTGTCGATGGGGCACGGCAGAGTGTGCATGCGTGACGCGGTGGGGAAGATGTTGCTGTACTCCGTGAAGATGTTGTGGGTGGTGAAAGCGATGAACTCGCAGCCACACCAAAACACACGGCCGAGGAGGTAGAAGGCGTCGAAGGGGTTGGTGAAGTGGGCAAGGATAGCAACCACCACCCCGTTTTGGATGACCTCCTCGACGCGGAACATCGTTGGAGATCCCCGTGGGAGGTGGCTGTAGCCGGCCGCGAGGAAGAACTCGGTGAAGCCCCTTGCAGTCCTCCACCTTGATATCGCCCACACACGTAGTGTACGCTCAACGTACACGCCGGCAGGGTCGAGCCTCTCCGGCACGGTGTGTGGGAAGCGGTAGGTTGGTCCGGTGTACTGCATGGCTGAGGGATATGAAGAAGAAGGATAAGGGGTCGAAGAAGATGGGGTCGAAGAACAAGAAGGGCAGATCGCAGAGGATGGGAGATAGATGAGGGATGTGAGAGGAAGGTGCCTTAAATAGCCGTAGTGCGACGTGTTATTTCGCCGTGGCAGTAATGGGGTCAAATGTGAACTAGCTCGTTTTCACACCCACCGCGGCATCGGGAACTCAATCTCTGTAGGTGCAATCAACACAAGGGTCAAGCAAAAAAAATAGAGCCAATGCGGCGGCCCAACCAGAGCTTGGTTTCATTTTGGGCATAAGAACTACGGTTTTTTCGCGGAGTCAATGGTGGGCGAGCACAACCAATGCGAGAATATCTCGCGGATCGCCCCACGATCCAACAATGTGGAGTCGTCCATCTGATCCAACGGCGCGGATTCTGCACGCAGCCAGCCCTTCTAGAAGACCACATCTGAGGGCTGTCGCTTGGCGCTAGTGTATGATCGGACGGCTCATGTTCAGAGCTAGGGTTAGGCGAAACCCCGCGGGGTTTAGAGGGGTTTTGAGCTGGTCAACGGGGTTATCTAGGCTTTGACTGAGCATAACTAATTTTAAAAAAATAGAAAAAATATGAAACCTTCGCCGATCGTCGTTTTATAAGACACACTGATGAGGAAAAATACTAAACTTGGTATACGAAAATTTTCAAAAAAAACCTAGGTGGCACGATCGTGGTCAAATGAGCACCATTAATTAAAAAAACAAAAAAATATAAAACCTGCGCAAAATGTTGTCTTATGTGACATGTTACCAACCAAAAATCATAAACTTGGTCTATGGACATTTTCATGAAAAAACCTTCACACATATGAACTATCACGTACAACGTTGCAGAGAGTTCAGGGAGAGGAGGTAGGGTTCCCTTAGGTTTTTGAAAAATTAAAAGAAATCAAAAAATTCACCAAAGCTTGATTTCAAAGTGAATAAGAAGGATCTAAACTTAGTTTTCCATTTTCATATTTTAAATGTGTTTTTAATGGTTTTCTATTAAAGCATAATTTTTTCAAAAAAATGTAAAAATATGAAGATTAATTCAATAAATAGTGATACTTCGAATCTACACTATATAGATTGAATAGGTGTTAATAAAAAATATTTGGCTCATTTGGAGTAGGTCCAGAAAAAACTTGATTACAAATGGAGCACATTTCTCATTACTATAAGTTTTACCACGCAAAAGAGATCGGATTGATCACCTAACATTTATAATAGTTCAGCAAACTTTGCAACATCACACCACAGGGCAATGGACTTCAAGTGTTGGTTGAAATTCAAATTGGAATATTTGATCTGTTATTGGAATATTTGATCTGTTATTGGAATACTTGATCAAATGATGGACTATCTTCATTCAAATGTTGTTTTTTTGCTCTGTTATTGGAATATTTGATCAAATGATGGACTATTTGCTCTTTTTGCTTATTCTTTGCAGCATGCCTGATCAGTGAAGCAACACTAAAGCAGCATATGTGATCATTGCAGCACCTAAACTCATAGCTCACAACATCTAAACAGAACATACCATACACCACAGGCAAATTTAAGGACAGACAAATATAGATAGCATAATACATTACTACCATAGATCACACACAAAGTTTAGATACCACCACACAAAGTTTACCAAACAGCCACATTCAATTTACCAAAAGTAAAAGATAAAACATCATCACAACATCACATCACACCGGAGTCAGGGCCTTCGCGAGGGCAGCATGCTGCCCACTGATCTTGTAGTCCTCCCCGCGAATCGCTACATCCTCTGCATGAGACACAAGGTGATCGAAGCGGCCATCCTTTGGCTTTGGCTTGGTTGTGCAGTAGGGGCAGTGCCACTTCTTTATCTAGCGGTTGTAGAAGGAAGCAACTCCCTTGGCCTTGATCTTCTACACCTCCTTCACTGTGAAGGACACGACGTTGCCGTTGTACACATCTTCTCCAGACTCATACTGCACACATGAATGAATTACATTAATACATTATAGATTCATATACACCATGTCAAAGGAACTAAATGAACAATCTAAATTTCAAGTAGGCTTACCTCATATTCTTCGTCGTCACTATACTCTGGATCATACGGGTCGAACCCAGTAAGGCCCAACTTCCTTTTATTCCCCACAGAATCATCCTCCTGAATATACAATTACATCCATCACTAGTAAATACAGAAGCCAACTGATAATTTAGATATGCACACATGACACATTGACCATATTATCCATACTATGATCCTATTTGCATTTTCCATTGTCATGCACACACATTGAACAACAAAGCTAATATAACTACATATTGTTGACAAATTTATATACTGATGTATCAAATAAGTTCTTAATCAATTGATAGGTACATCAAAATTAATGCATTCCATTTGGGCATATGACATTCAAAACACCAATCTGTGTAGCATTCAAAAACAAATCTAAGCATACATGTCTGTAGCATTCAAAACCCCAATCTGTGTAGCATTCAAAAACAAATCTAATAATCAGGTGTAGCAGTTAAGCACAGAGATCCCTATCTCTCATTAAGATCTGTCTAGCATTTTTGCAACGAATGTAATCCAAAAAAACCCATACAAAAAACCCCCATCCCCCCATACAGAAAACCCCATCCCTCAAACCAACTACTCTAACCATCTGTACTACCCTATGAATCACAATCCAACCAATGAAACTAACTCTACAATCTAAATAGGAATATTGCAACTAGGGTACAAGCAAATGGAAGTACCTCCTGTACCACCTTCTCCTCGCCAGGCTGCGCATCTGGATGGACTGTGCCGCTCGACGCCGTCACCTTCAGCTACGGCAGCGCCGAGGCAAAGCCCGACACCTCCTTCTCCACATCCACAGCCGCGACAGCGGTTGCGAGTTTCCCCGCACCACCGTGGCCGCCGCCAACGTCCTGCACTGCATCTGCCACGGTTACCGTGCCCTGCAGATCTTCGGCCGCTGCGCCGGCGTCGCCACAAGCGTCCGCCATCGATATGAGGGAGGCAATGAAGGTGAGGAAGAGGATGTGGTGGGGGAGAGCGAGACGGTGCGGTGGAGGAGAGCGAGACGACGCGGTGGGGGAGAGGGAGACGATGCGGCAGGGAGGGGATTTGGGGGAAAATGGTAGGGGCGATGCGCCCATAGGTGGTTCCCCCTCTTATACGATGGGACGTTTTTGGCATGTTCCATGGACACATGCTACCCCACGACCGCGGTCAGTTGCATGCACGCCTACGTGGCCCCACTTGTCAGAGTTAACGGTCAAAGCACTGACCCGATGGCATCCACCGTTTGTGACCATTTCTGAGGGTTTCAGACAAGGGAGTGGGGAAAAGTGAGCAAATGCTAAGAGCGTGGGGATGAATGAGTACGGCTAAGGAACCAAGGGCATAGATGTAAAAAACCCTTATCTTTTTCATTATCACTAGATGAATGTTCATTACCAGATTGAGTTTCAGTGTCTGAGATAGAGACATCATTATTATCTTCAGAAGGTTTTTTATATTTCAGGTTCACTAGAGGTATGCAAAGTCCTATCATTTTTCTTTTTCTTTCTAGAAGGACTAGGTGCATTAGTGTTAATTCTTTGAGAGTCTTGTTCAATTCTTTTAGGGTGACCCTCAGGATAAAGTGGTTCCTGAGTCATTCTACCTCCTCTAGTTACTACTCTAATAGCATGGTCTTTCATATTATTGTTCATTTCATCAAGCAACTCTCTTTGAGATTTAGCAACTTGTTCTAACTGAGTGTGAACCATAGAAGCATGTTTTCCTACGCCTCTAACATCATTAGAGATTCTAAATAACAAGTCACTCAAGTGAGCAATCATACCAAAGTTGTATTTCAATTGTTTCATGACATCTTCATTGAAGTGATCTTGTTTTCTAATGTAGTTATCAAACTCATAAAGGCATTGACTAGGATGCATATTATAAGGATTGTCACTTTCATCAAATTTCATTAAAGAGTTTACCTCTACCACCTTTGGTGGTGGTGTATCAAGTCCATGTATTTCTTCAATAGGAGGTAAATTTTTAACATCCTCTACTTTAATACCTTTTTCTTTCATACTTTTCTTTGCCTCTTGCATATCTTCAGGACTGAGATATAAGATGCCCCTCTTCTTCGGAGTGGGTTTAAGCGGTGGTTCAGGAAGAGTCCAATCATCATAATTTTTCAATATATTATTCAATAAGTCCTCAGCTTGTTCAACTGTTTGTTCCCTGAAAACACAACCAGCACAACTATCTAGGAAATCCCTAGAAGCATCGGTTAGTCCAATATAGAAGATATCAAGTATTTTATTTTTCTTAAGTGGGTGATCAGGCAAAGCATTAAGCAATTGGAGAAGCCTCCCCCAAGTTTGTGGGAGACTCTCTTCTTCAATTTGCACAAAGTTAAATATTTCCTGTAAGGCAGCCTGTTTCTTATGAGTAGGAAAATATTTTTCAGAGAAGTAGTAAATCATATCTTGGGGACTACGCACATAACCAGGAGCAAGAGTATTGTACCATATCTTAGCATCACCCTTTAATGAGAACGGAAATAATTTTAGAATATAATAGTAGTGAATTTTATCATCATGAGCAAAAAGGGTGGTTATATCATTTAATTTGGTAAGGTGACCCACAACAGTTTCAGTTTCATAGCCATGGAAAGGATCAGATTCAACCAAAGTAATTAACTCTGGGTCGACAGAGAATTCATAATCCTTATCATCAACAAAGATAGGTGAAGTAGCAAACTTAGGATCACATTTCATTCTAGCATTCAAAGATTTTTCTTTCAGTTTGCATAATGATTTCTTAAGATCATCTCTATCATTGCAAGCAAGAAAATCTCTAGATGTCTCCTCATCCATAACATAGCCCTCATGTACCTTAGGTAATTCATATCTAGGAGAGCTAGGTCTAATAGGTGTTTCAAGATTTTCAGTTTCGAGTACTTCATCAGTTTCAGTAATTTCATCAGTTTTAGCATGCTCCATATCTTTAGCTCTAGCAAGTTGTTCATCAAGAAATTCACCTAGTAGCATATTATCATCAAGCAAGGTACTAGCATCATCATGAGTAGCATTCATAGAAGTAGCATCATCAATAACTTGCGACATATCAGGATTAATAGCATGTGGTGGTGTTGCAAGTCTACTCAAAATAGAAGGTGAATCAAGTGTAGAGCTAGATGGCAGTTCCTTACCTCCCATCGTCTTAGAGGGAAAAATCTTAGTCTTGGTATCCTTCATATTCTTCATAGTGATAAATAGATAATAATCCCAAGTGACTCAACAAATCTAGCTATGCTCCCCGGCAACGGCGCCAGAAAAAGGTCTTGATAACCCACAAATATATGGGATCGCAACAGTTTTCGAGGGTAGAGTATTCAACCCAAATTTATAGATTCGACACAAGGGGAGCCAAAGAATATTTGCAAGTATTAGCAGTTGAGTTGTCAATTGAACCACACCTAGAGATTAAATATCTGCAGCAATATGATCAGTAGCACAATAATATGATAATAGTGATAGTAGTGATGATAGTAGCAGTAAAGGTAACAGTGATATCAATGATTTTGTAGCAAGTGTAACAGTAGCAACAACAGTAGTAATTTAGCAAGAACAATATGTGGAAAATTCGTAGGCATTGGATCGGTGAATTCGTTGGTTGATATTCATCATATAACAGACATAACCTAGGGCGATACAAAACTAGCTCCAGTTCATAAATATAATGTAGGCATGTATTCCGTAAATAGTCATACGTGCTTATGGAAATAATTTGCATGACATCTTTTGTCCTACCCTCCCGTGGAAGCGGGGTCCATAAGGAAACTAAGGGATATTAAGGCCTCCTTTTAATAGAGAACCGGAACAAAGCATTAACACATAGTGAATACATGAACTACTCAAACTGCGGTCATCACCGAAAAGTATCCCAATTACTGTCACACTGGGGTTTGTGGATCATAACGCGTAGTAGGTGAATATGACTTGCAAGATCGGATATAGAACATAGATATAATGGTGAAAACATAAACGGTTCAGATCTGAAATCATGGCACCCGGGCCCAAAGTGACAAGCATTAAGCATGGCAAAGTCATAACAACATCAATCTCAGAACATAATAGATACTAGGGATCAAGCCCTAACAAAACTAACTCGATTACATGATGAATCTCATCCAACTCCTCACCGACCAGTGAGACTACGAAGGAATTACTCACTCCAGGTGGGGAGCATCATGGAATTGGCGATGGAGAAGAGTTGGTGATGACGAAGACCTAAGATCCCCCTCTCCGGAGCCCCAAACGGACTCCAGATCTGGCCTCCCAATGAAGAACAGGAGGTGGCGACGGCTCCTTCTTCTCAAACATGATAATTCTTCCTCCCTTATTTTTTTCTCCAAATATAGGTATTTAAGGAGTCGGAATCAGGGTATGCGGGGCCACCAGGTGGGCACAACCCACCTGAGCGCGCCTGTAGGGGGGGCGCGCCCTGGTGGGTTGTGCTCACCCAGGGGGGGCCCCTCCGGTGGTTCTTGGCTCCAGTATTTTTCTTTTATTCTATAAAAATTCTCCAAAAAGTTTCGTTCCATTCCAAGAACTTTTATTTCTGCACAAAAACAACACCATAGTAGTTCTACTGAAAACAGTGTCTGTCCGAGTTAGTTTCATTCAAATCATGCAAATTAGAGTCCAAAACAAGAGCAAAAGCGTTACGAAAAGTAGATACGGCGGAGACGTATCAGAGGGTGTTAGACTGTATTTATACCTGGCTTCTGTATATGTCTTGTATATTGTAATGTACATTTCGTGTACCCCTTTATATATATGAGATAGTCACACCCGTTACGGGTGTCGAGCAGTTACCCACAATTCTAAGTTTTACAGGACACCGAGACGGCGCAACCAAGCCCGTCCTTTGCAGTGGCCTCCTCCCGTTTCCTCTTGTTTCCGGACAACGGAAGCATGTCACCGTGCGCCTCGCTTTTCACCTACACTGTCCCTACCGCCAGTGCCGCTGTCTTCTCCACTGGCATAGTGTCAGTCATGTCGCGGATGGGTGGATCCACCACCACTAGCGCACAAACAACAGGAGTAAAATCCCTTTCGCTGTGAGTATGCGCCAATTGGACAAGGCGATCGAAGTCTTACCTTTAGCAACAATAGGACGGGGAGAAGGCAGAGGTGGAGGTGGAGGTGCGCCAGAGGAGAAGACTGCAACAAGGTTTGCGTCGCGGAGGTAAATCCGGAGGTCAAGCGGGACGCCGTGTGCCTGTAGCAGCTTACCCGCCGACTGCTTCTGCTGGCTCGTAAGCACCGGATCTGCGACGGAGCTCTTGGGTGGCGAGTCACCCCAGTTCACGGGGCACGACCATGGCTCCGGCGACGTCAAGAAGAAGAACCGGCCTTTCCAATCACTCTCATATTTGGAACAACTAAGGCCAGTGAAGAGCGTTGGGGCGGATCCCTTTCCCTTGCAGCGGAAGAAGTACCAGCCGTTCCCGTTCTTCCAAGTCGATAGGCAGAAGAAGTGCCGGAACAACGCCGTCGACGGCCGCACGCTGGCCTCATGGCAGAGCACGATGAATCCGACCAGGACGAGCCACCCATTGGGCGTGAGCTGGCCCGGCGCGAGGCGGAAGTGGGTGAGCGCCTTCCCGAGAAACGCGTGCAGCGGGAAGCGCCCTCTGGCCTCCAGTGCATGGGCATACACGCAGATGGCCCCCGGCGGCGGCAGGTTGCACGCGCGCAGCTCACCAGCGGGGCACCGGGCGAACTCCGCCGGCACGCCGTGCTTCTTGCAGAGGGCGTCTACCGCGGCCTGGGTGCTTAGGGTGGAGGCGATGCGCTCGGCGGCAGGCCTCGAGGGCGCGGCGTCGCCGTCGTCGCCGCTTTCGGTGTCGCTGAGGACGACGACGGGGGATGGGGCGAGGGAGGAAGGCATCGGGTGGCGCTTGTGCAGTCGGCGTGCTTGGCCGCTTCAGCCTCGACGGTGATCCGCCCTGCCGGAGAAGCAGATGAGTCGTGGTGGCTTCGTGGAGGGTATGGCTTCTACAGTTCTGGCAAAGTGTTCTTTTCCGCTTTGGGTCGACTCTGCATTCAGAGCATCTCCAGCCGTTCGGACCCCCAGGGGCATGAAATAGCGTCGCCTGGGGGCGCGCCGGTGTTAAAATCGGCGTGCGGGGCTCGAGTTCCCAGCCGCCCCCCAGGCGCTGATTTCGGCCCACTTTCAGCCCACTTTCGGCGCAAATTGGACCAATTTCGGCCCATATTCGGCGTGCTTCGGCACAAATTCAACAGAAGCTATATTTTATCACATAGTTCATCACAGAAAATCAATACAAATCAAATAGTTCAACAAATCAATACAAATCAAATAGTTCAACAAATAAAAACTCATATTTCATCACACGTCGAGCTAGGCGTTGCCCCTGAGCCTCCATAGGTGCTCCACCAGATCCTGCTGCAAATGTGGACCATCTCGGATAGATGCCATCTGCTAGGTAGTATCCCTTGTTGTAGTGGCGCCCAGTGACCTCGAAGTTCACCGGAGGAGCATGACCTTCAACAAGCTTGGCAAAGACATTCGAGCACTGCAATACATTGATGTCATTGTGAGTCCTGGCATACCAAAGAAGGAGTGCCAAATCCAGAGGTCGTGTATGGCAACCGCCTCAAGTACCACATTGCAACCGCCTTTGGCGCCTTTGTATATCCCTTGCCAAGCAAATGGACAGTTTTTCCATTTCCAATGCATGCAGTCGATGCTTCCAAGCATCCCAGGAAATCCTCTTGCTGCATTCTGTGCTAGGATCCGAGCAGTGTCTTCAGCATTGAGTGATCGCAAGTATTGAGGTCCAAACACTGGAACCACTGCCCTACAGAACTTGTACAAACACTCAATGGTCGTGGACTCGGCCGTGCGTCCATAGCCTTCCAGTGAATCACTGGGAGCTCCGTATGCAAGCATGCTCATAGATGTCGTGCACTTCTGGTGTGAAGTGAATCCAAGTGTGCCGGTGCAATCCTTCTTGCACTTGAAGTAGCTGTCGAACTCACAGATGGAATTCACAATCATGAGGAAGAGCTTTCGGCTCATCCGATAATGGCACCGAAATACTTTCTCGCCGTGCGGTGGAGCGTCGACGAAGTAGTCGGAGTAGAGCAAGAAATAGCCTTCCAGTCGATGCCTCTGCTTTGCCTTCAGCCGGCCCGGCGCCGAGCCACCTCGCCGCGGCTTTGCATTGCTCGCGAACAGGCCGGCCAGGTCAGCGAGGACCATGAGATGCTCTTCGTCCTGGGCATCGGCATCGGCTTCCTCCTCCGGCAGCGCCGCGAATGCCTCCTCGTTGTCCGAGTCCATCGCCTAGCAGACAAATCGCCGAACACCTGGCGGGCGTGGTAGGCGCGCAGCCGCCGGTATCCCCGCCCTGTGCGGCCGGAACGCCGGAAAGCTCGCCCAGGAGCGGGGCTGGAGGCTGCCGCGGCGAACCCTCTCTTTTTCGGCGGGGGGATGGCCTTTCTAGCGCCGGTGGATGGGTAGGCGGCGCCGGGATCGCCACGGCGGCGGAAGGGCGTGCACGCAAGGGAGGGCGAATTTGGAAGTGCAAGATGCTTTTTCGCCTGACAGTGATGGCCCAGGCGGTGTTCCTTCACCGGAAAGCCACCAAGGCCCCCCCCCCCCCCCCAGTGCGCTGGGTTCGGCCTAGGATCGCCGGGCCAAAAAATGGGCTGAGCCGGCGGATTTCGGCGTCCTGGGGGCACGACTAGGGGGTTTTTTCTGCGCCGGCGCGAAAAAACTCGCCCTGGGGGGGCCTATTGGGGGCGCGAGTGGAGATGCACTCAGGCAGAAAGTGTTTGGAGAATTGTTTTTTTTTCCTTTTTTTTCATGTGGAATATGTGTCATCAGTGTTGGATTGGGCCATGGTTTTATTTTCTGTACACCCAGGTTTTTTAGGGGATTCTGTACACCCAGTTAGAAACCATAGAAGTTTTACAAATGCACAAGACTTTTATACAGAAAAGAACATAAATTTTGAAATACTCTAAATATTGTAGGAAATTTCTAAAATTTAAAGAGACGCTAAAGTTTTATTGAGAGAATCAAAGGACACTTGGAGAATCCAAACCTTTTTTGTGTGCAAGTTAGTTCTTTTCTTTTATTTTTGCATCCATCAGCGGATAAGTGTTGGAGTAAATACATGCTACATGCAAAAAACAAATGAATTACTCTGCACATTTTAGTCAAGAAAAGCGAATGACATGTAGAGAAAGTACGACTTTTTAATCATTTGTTATTTTGATTATGTGATGGGGGGGACGAAAAAATAAATAAGATGTGTTGAAATTCACTCAAGAATTTGCATACAATTACACCCCCTCTAGTTGCTCCGAAATTCAGGATTTTATTGGGTTCGTAGAAGGGGAAAAAGATGAACTGGATGTTAGGCATAGTGTTACTTCAGAACATCGAAACAAAATAATAATAATATGTAATGCAAGTCGTTTGGTTGCCCAAACTGAAAATGCAAGCATGTTCTTTAGATATAGGTGCATGCCATCGTTAGAATATACAGAGATGAAATGTAGTGAAATTTGAACTGGGCAGAAAATTTTCTTTTAATATTCGTTGTGATGTGATTCATAAGGAAAATGTCCAAAAACTACACTGATGTGATTCGTTGTGATGTGTTGTTGGAGTATGTAGAACAAGCTGGAAAAATACAAGGTATGCGGAAAACCGAGTGACGCTACATCTACGAGCCTGTTAACAAAAGTCTCGTGAGTCTACCATTTACTGGAAAACATGTTAAGTCTTGAAACTCTAGAATTTAATTGACCTGTGAATAGGAGAGGAACTTGCATGGAAAGTTGTTATCTGATGGAAGTCGTTTACATCAAGCAAACCGTCCCCGGCAAGATGTGTTCCAAATTCAAAACCCATTGGTGTGAAAGTGTCCCGAGTATTTCTTTTGTCCGAAAAAAAAAATGTAGATGAGGTGTTGAGTCAAGGGTCGGTCCTCCGACGATGACCTCCTCACGGACCACCGCATCAGCAGCCAATTCTTTTTGACTCGCCAGCTGGTCCTCCGGCGGCCTCCTCCGGCATGTGGCCACTGTCGAACCGCTCTTGGTTGCCCAAGGTCGATCGCTCGCACGCACGCACCTGTGGTTTCTGGCCTGCGCGAAGCACACACGCACAGCTTGCGTGAACCAGCAGCAACCAGCCACGGAGACAGTGTCTTGATCGGTGAAACGCTGAAAGTGCGCACCCGACTTTGGATTTTTGGAGTGTAGCGTGGCTTGACGAGCCGCGTGAGAGTGGACGGACGGAGGGCCTCGTTCAGCCCACCCACACTCCCCCGTCAGCACCCAGGACTATGGACTACTAGTGGACCAGCTACCCCTCAAAAAAAAAAACTAGTGGACCAGCTGCGGGAGGTGGATCCTGATCATGTGCATGCCCGGTCTTTTCTTCCAGACGCTCTGAACGTCTTGCATACTGTCCAACAGACGATCCACTCATCCACATCACCCGCAAATAAAGAAGAAGAAACAAAAAAACAGACGCTCACATGTATCGCTCCGAGGAGGTGATCCGAGTTGAGGAAGACGAGGATACACAACGTCAGCGTTAGTGGCTACTGGGAGAGGTAGGTGGCATCAACTCGTCGGAGAGCCTACCCGCGGTGCTGGATCATGGAGCGGTCCAAATTGCCACTATAACATAGAGGGGTAAGGTTCGGTATCTGAAAGGTGTTAATACCAAGAAAATGAATTACAGTCCCAATTTTGAATTACGTAGACAACCAAATACAAGCAGTACAATTTGGAAACCTATTATTAATTCTGAATTCTAAGCTTCAATACATCCAAATAGGGATAGGCAGATTTTAGGATTCTCCCCCGCTAGAGTTGCACACATTCTTTTTTTTACCTATCATTTTTTATATTTTTGCATCCTCCCCCCCCCCCCCCCCCCCCCCCCCCCCCTCGCACCATACGCGCAACCACGCCAGCACATGCAACTAGAGCTGAACATGTATTTTTCTCATTTTTTACCTTACCTTTTCTCTCCTTTTATTTTTGCACGCATTTTTTCATTGTTTATCTCACATTTTTCTCTTTTTATTTTACTTTTGAATGGTGCCCCACTATCGCACCCCATGCGCAACCATATTTGCACGCCCAACTAGAGTTGCACATGTTATTCTTCTTTCTTAACATATCCTCTTTTTTTCACGGTTTCCCTTACTTTTCATAACAAAGAAAACCAGAAACACCAGTCCTATATTAAAACCAACCAGCCTTTTCAAAATAATCTTAAGAAACACAATAGAAATTAAATAAAAACTTTGGATAATCGACGTATTCTTCCTCCCACACTCCTCAATGATTCATCATGTGCGAAGCTCCCCCTCCCCCCACATTCCGGATATTTAAAACATCATTGAAAGCCAGAAAAAAAAGGTGTTAACGCAGTGCCCGAGAAGTGAAATTGGACGTTGTGAAAAAAACGCGATAAAGAGGATCGGACAACAATGCCATATTCGAGCAGACCTACTCCGAACCTCATCATCGCCCCGACAAAACCGAAACTGACCAAATGTCGCCCATTGGAGAAAAGACAAGATAGGGCCAAGTCTTCCCATCGGCAAGGGTCACTCCAATGCAAGGTTATTGATTGCACTACATCCGACTGTCATGCGATCTAATGAAATATGTTTATATTTTTGTTAACATTTTGGAGCATATTCATCATTTTTCAGATGACACCAGACATCAGAGCATAGAAACCATGCCACATGTTTTGGCATTGCTGAATCGAGATATAAGAACCATTGTTCATGAACATACTTTGCACCAAATGGATATGAAATCCATCTGATGATCATCATTGTTAGCACTCATGAACCATTCGTAGAACACAAACGTAACCACATTTTGCTAGAAGACCGCATGCAACAGCATTGAACCTGGATGTTCACAGAATAATGGCAAATTCGGGTACTATTCCCCATTTTGGATCATTCTCCTAAGATAAAAATCCCCATGGCCGATCCAGTACTCACACGCATGAATAGTGAATGGTGAGTTTTTATCTGAACCATGAAACCCATTCACTGCATGCAACATCGTCGAGTCGATTTCTCCACGGAAGTGCTAGATCATGAAACCATGAACAGACCAAACCAACAACAAATCATGGCCCAGCTAAATCTCTGCACATGATGTTGCTGTCTACTAGAGCAGATTCCCCATGTACAAAAGATCAACAAAAACGACTCCAAGTTCCTTCCAACTAATCAGACCGGGCTAATCAAGCGGCAGCTCCAGCTTGCCGGCGTCGACGTGCGGGTAGTGCCGGAGCACGAGGCGCTTCATCTCCTCGGCGCCGCGCAGGTACGCCGGCAGCGCTTGCTCGGCCAGCCGCCGCGTGTACTCCTCGGACCCCAGGAACTGCTGCACCGCCGTCGCCTCGGCGCTCTTCAGCTCGGCCTTCACCTCCTCCAGCTCCGCCTCCACGGCCTGCCTCGCCGCCTTCTCCTTCTCCAGTTGCTCCCACAGCGCCAGGTTGTCGCGCTCGCACGCCAGAACCTTTTCGTCCAGCTCCAGCGCGTAGGACGTGGAGAAGGTCGCGTAGTTCGCGGCCTGCACGCGCCATTGTTGCCGCCGAACGGCACAAACAAACAATGTGATGCTGGTCCGGACATGCACCTACGGACGAACGATTTGTTTGGAGATGTACCTGGAGCACTGCTACGTAGCTCGACGCCACGACGTCGGAGGGCTTCGACGCCGCGAAGTGGCGCTCCCGCGACGGCGTGACGAGGCCCTCTAGAATCTTCTGAGCGGCCTTCCAGTTGAGTGTGTCGGGTACGGCCGAGTGCGGTGACCGCGGGTCAAAGCCCGACGGGGCACGCGGGTCGGACACCGGGTTGGCGCAGCCAAGCCCGTCTTTTGCCGTGGCCTCCTCACGTCTCCTCTTGTTTCGGGACAAGGGAAGGGTGTCGCCGTGCGCCCCGCTTTTCACCTGCTCCGTTCCTGCCGCCGGCGCCACCGTCTTCTCCACTGGCATATCATCAGTAATGTGGCAGACGGGTGGATCCATCCCTACGGAAACCACAGCAGTAAAATACCTTTCGCCGGGAGCATGTGCTAATTGGATAATGGGAACCGGGAGTAGAACGCTTACCTTTGGCGACAGTAGAACGGGGAGAAGGCATCGGTGGTGGCGGTGCGTCGGCGAGGTCGGCGGACAAGGCCGCCGCAAGATTTGTCTCGCGGAGGTAAGCCCGGAGATCACGCGCTGTGCCGTGTACGCCTAGCAGCTTTTCCACCGATTGCTTCTGGTGGCTCGTCAGCACCGGACCTGCGGCGGAGCTCTTGTACGGCGGCTCCCCCCAGCGCACGGGGCACCGCCATGCCTCCGGCGATGTCAGGAAGAAGAAACCCCCTTTCCACTCCCTCTCAGATTGCGAATAGCTCATGCCAGTGAAGAGCACTCCGGCGTCCGCCCTGCAGCGGAAGTAGTACCAGTCGTTCCGGTTGTACAGCTTGAAGAAGTGCCGCAGCAGAGCCATCGACGGCCGCACGTCGGCCTCGTGACAGAGCGCCACGAACCCCACCAGGACGCGCCACCCGTTTATCGAGAGCTGGCCCGGCGCGAGCTGGAAGTGGGCGAGCGCCTCGCAGAAGAAGGCGTGCAGCGGGAAGCGCACCCCGGTCTCCAGCATGTGGGCGTACACGCAGACGGACCCCCGCGGAGGCGCGCTGCACGCCCGCAGCTCGCCGGCGGGGCGCGCGGCGAACCCCCTCGGCACGTCGTGATTCTTGCAGAGGGCGTCGACCGCGGCCTGGGTGGTCAGGGTGGAAGCGATGCGCTCGGCGGCGGACCTCGAGAGCGCGTCGGATGCGGCGCCGTCGTCGCCGCTTTCGTCGTCGCTGAGGACGACGACGGAGGATGCGGCGGGGGAGGAAGGCATCGCGTCGAGTCCTGCCGGGTCGCTTCCGCCTGGGCGGTGTGCTGCCCTGCCGGCGCCGGAGGAGAAGCAGATGTGAGTCGTAGTGCCGAGGGTTTTTCTCTTTCTACCACTCTGCTTTGGCTCGAGTCTGCACCGTGGAAAGCGCCTCGTTTTGGGATCTAGCATGCACGCCTATTCTATCCTTGCATTCATGGTAAATTAAGACAATCGAGAATTTTACCTTCTTTTCTCCTGTAGGATGGAATATGGGTAGTCAGGGTAGAGTCATGGTTTTAATTTGGACCCTAACTTTTTCATTTGAGAATTTTTGGACCCTAACTAAATGACGCCCCCGTGCGTTGATGCGTGAATTTGTTGTGGATTTTTTAAGTAATAGCCACATACTCCCTCCGTTCAAAAATAAGTGTCTCAACTTTGTACTAGCTCTAGTACAAATTTGTACTAAGTTCAAGACACTTATTTTGGGACAGAGAGAGTATCAAATAAGATAACACTTTGAATAAATAATACGATGTACAGTAGTATTTCAAATATTGGTAATCTCTACTTCTAATGGAGCAGTTGGTAGTCTCACTTCCAGGTTTTTTTCGTCCCACCTCCCATGGTTTTTTTTTGTACCTCCTCCCACCTTCGCTGGTTTTTTTCGTAGATTTTTTTTCGTCCCCTCCCCCCACTTCATCGGTTTATTTTCACGTCACCCTCTCACACAACGAAAGAAATCTGAACAGATCAGAACTTTCCATACTGGCGCAAGTTATATTTAGTAATGTAGAATCAATCACGAACAATCTCTAAAGATCAAATCTAAATTAATTAACCTTACCTTAAATCACTCAATCACATTAACCTTACCTTAACTCACGGATGGTAATCAATCCCCAAACAAAGGAAACAATACATCGAGGGAGCAGTAAATAAACTCCCTTTCTTATGACATGTATATGATCTTCCCTTCCCTCTCCGTTGTCGGGCGTTCTTGATTCTCGAGGCCGATGCTTGGGCTGTGTCACTGGGTCGCGACGGTGCCGGAGGACGAGGATGGCGAGGCCGGGTGCCGCGGCACCGCGTTGGCCGTGGCCGGTGAAGGGGGCGAAGAAGGGCGGTTTCCCTGGCCCTGGCCGTGGCCGTGGCCCTGGGAGTTGGTGTGGTGGAAGCGGCACTTGAAGGACCCGGCGTGGGTGGCCGGCGCGCAGACGCACTTGGAAGCGGGCCTGTGGCCCGCGTCGGACGGTGCCGACGCCGCCCCGGGCCACCTCCTCCCCGTATTCTTGGAGCTGTGGCTGGCCAATTTACATGAAATTAATTCCCTCAGTTGTGGTGACAAATATAATACACATAATCCATATTGTTATGCACTAGCGTGTGTGTGTGTGAAATAGATGGATTATGGTCCCGTACCCAATAAGATGGATATGTGTGTGTGTGTTAGAGAGAGGGAGAGGGGAGAGAGAGTGAGGAAGAGGGAGGGAGAGAGTGTGTGTGTGAGGATTTGATGGTGTAAAAGGTCGTCAATGTCACTTGATATGTATGAGAATATTAATATTGAACTCTTAAAGTTAATGTGGCCCCGTTACAACGCACGGGCGTTCTTCTAGTGATTCAAAGATATTAGTACTACACTACAGATCGTAGTGTAGAGCCTAAATTAACTGCGGCTTGTAATTCTTCTCATGCACGTGACTTCACTTAACCAATAGATTAGTATGTATAGCATTGAGATTGCATGGTGAGAAATATTGGACTTCATCACGAATAAATTGTCGTAGAAATGGATAAAACGAATGTATCTGAAATTAAAATGTGTCTAGATACATCATTTCTTCGACAAGTGTTTTCGGATGGAAGGAGTATAACAGTAAAAGCCATAGATATAGCAGAACAATAGTGACAAATTGTCTTAGAAACATGAGGAAGATCATTGAATGTAAGAACCACCTGCAGGCTACATTCTCTTTCCCCTTCAATATAAACTTGGATGAGCGGGGCAGAATAAATAGATGCCTCGAGAAGGAGACCACGGTACAATCATCTCGAATTAGCCGGGACACCTCATTGGATTTGCACGGAGTAGATGTGTCGTGGCCAACACGGGTGGCACCAGCTTGAGATAGGTGTCAAATATCAATATCCTTGACAATGGTAGATCCCAACAATGAGCTCAATTGGTCTACATAGTTTCGGACAGAAATGTTATCAACATTCAAGAAATCATTGTTGTTTGTAGTAACCCAGTGACCTGCAAGGTAAAATAAAATAAAATAAGAACTCTTCATACACTTGTGTGGTTCATTTGTGGTTCTAAGCAGAATGGAAAAAAAATCTCATGGATCCTTGTTATGGGATAACATCACCAAATTTCTGTTTACATGATACCACAACTATGAATAAGTGTTAAAGATCAATGCCAAACACACTACTAAAACAATAATGCATGCAAACACTGAACCAATCAACCAATGAAGATACTTATACTCTTCTATAAACAATAGATAAATCATGAGTTCAATTGTTAACTAAGGGAGGTATGCAACGGAAAAATCATGAACCACTTTGTTGTAAACTAAAATTAGTGGAAGAAACAACTACGATCGGTGGAAAATAAACAACTAAGAACTGGTAAACAAAATTGAAACAATAGTATGTTCTAGCACTAAACCAATCAACTAATGAAGAACCAACACTTGATAAATCACGTGGAGCTTTGCAACATACTACAGATTCTGTAGTACAGATAATGCAGAGTTAAAAAGTATAGAGTAGAGGAGCAGCTTGAGGACCTTGGTGGTGGTCGGACAACAACTGGGGAACCAATGAGAGAGTAGTAGTCGTAGGACCTTGATGCTAGTTTGGCAATCTGACGGGGAACCAACAAAGAACAGTGTGCCATGCTGATGACCCACAAGTATAGGGGATCAATCGTACTCCTTTCGATAAGTATGAGTGTCGAACCCAACGAGGAGCAGAAGGAAATGACAAGTGGTTTTCAGCAAGTTAGTTTTCTGCAAGCACTGAAATTGTCGGTAACAGGTAGTTCGACAGCAAGATATTTTGTAACGAGCAAGTAACGGTAACGGTAAATAAGGTACAGCAAGATAGCCCAATCCTTTTGTGGCAAAGGACAGACCAAAACGGTTTCTTATAATAGGCAAAGCGTTCTTGAGGGTACACAGGAATTTCATCTAGTCACGTTCATCATGTTGATTCGATTCGTGTTCGCTACTTTGATAATTTGATATGTGGGTGGAGCGGTGCTTAGGTGATGTTCTTACTTGAACAAACCTTCTACTTATGATTAACCCCCTCGCAAGCATCCGCAACTACGAGAAAAGTACTAAGATAAAATCTAACCATAGCATTAAACTTTTGGATCCAAATCGGTCCCTTACGAAGTAGCGCACAAACTAGGGTTTAAGCTTCTGTCACTCTACCAACCCATCATCTAATAACTACTCCACAATGCATTCCCTTAGGCCCAAATATGGTGAAGTGTCATGTAGTCGACATTCACATGATACCACTAAGGAAATCACAACATACATATCATCAAAATATCGAACACATATCAAGTTCACATGATTACTTGCAACAAGATTTCTCCCGTGGCCTCAAGAACAAAAGTAACTACTCACAAATGATAATCATGCTCAAGGCCAATGTAACATCCCCAGCCTCACACCACAGTGATCACCCTCTGATCATGCCAAGTCACCATGATTAACTATACTTGATCATCGTTGCATCATACCTCATTTCCAACTCCAATTCAAATTTAAATTCAAATACAAAGTAAAAATAAAAGTTGTTCAAATCAGAAACTAAAATATCCATTAAATAGCAAATAATTCAGAAGAAATTATAAAATTGAAACCAACCTTAATGGGATTAGTTAAGTGACTCTAACAACCTCAAACAGTGGCTAAAAGAAACATTTGATAACCATTTATTTAATCTAAATTAAATATGAAATTATTTTTTTTCAAACTAGTTTTTGGTGGTAGGTAATATTGCACTATAATATTTGAACCAAGTCTCACATTTTACAAAAGTAGTTTAGTGGCTAAACAATTAGCAAAACAGAAATAAAAACATAAAACGGAGAAGGAAATAAAAAGAAAAGAAAAAGGCCTGGACTGACTGGGCCTTAGTGCACAGTGGCAGGCCCAGCCAGCCCAGCCTGCCCCGCGCACAGACGTCTCCCTCCTCCCCGTGTCACCACGCGCGCGCGCCTGACGCCGCTCGCCGTCGCCACCGCACCCGCTAGCCGCCCCGCGTCGCTACAGCGCCGCCGAGAGGATAAGAACCTCCCCCTCGGCCTCCCCTCCATCCCTATCCACTCTCCCTCCCTCTCCATCGCTCGCTCCCTCTCTTTTCCCCACTGGCCGAGCGCCATCGCCGCCGTCCTTCGTCGTCGCCGCGGCCACCGGCGCCCTTCTGCTCCTCTGCCGTGTCCAAGCAAAGCACCGGCCTCTGCCTCTTCCTCCCCGACCAAAGGCTGGAGCCGGGGAGCCCTGCGGACGTCGTTCGCCTTCATTCCCATCTCCGGCCACCGCGACACCGTCGCCACGATTCGCCGCCGTCTGTGCTACTAAGCTCTCACCGGCCTCCGTGTGCCGCTCGGTGAGCATCCCAGTCGCCCTCCCCCTCTTTTCTTGCTCTGCTAGCTACTCCATTAGCCGCTTCCGTTCCGCCCGAGCTCGGTGGCGCCATTGTCGGCGTACGGCTCGAGCCACAGCCGTCCGGGACGCCACACGCTGCCCGTCGTGCTCATGGCGCGCAGTAGGCCGCCCAGCCACTTAGCCCGCTCGAAACCTCCCCTAGCCATAGTTCGCGTGATGGCCGAACTCCGTCGTCCGCCGTGGGCTCAACACCGGCGAGCACCGTCCATCCCAGAACCTACAACCGCCATAGATCGACGCGGCTTGGAGTGGCCGATCGAAAGCAAGAAACCGCGCGCGAAATGATTCACCGCACGCGAAATCCGAGGCTCGCCAGAGTAGCGCCGCCATGCACGGGCTCGCCGGAGCTCTCTCCGGCGCCCTGCCGACGTGGCGCCTCTGGGGCCACTTCCTCAGTCACTGACTGGGGCCCCCCTGGCCCAGTTGACCGTTGACCCAGGTCAACGTGCTGACTGGGCAGCGCCCAGTCACTGCCATGTGGGGTCCGCCCCACTGTTTAACTAATTAAGCAGAAATAGATTAGTTCGGTTAATTAACTAAATTAAGTAGACACTGACAGTGGGCCCCTGTTAGTTAATTAGGTAATTAGATTAAATTCAAAACTCTGTTAACCCCACTGTCTATGACAGGTGGGTCCCACTGGTCAGTTTCACCAGTCAACTGGACCGTTGACTACTGATGTCAGTGTGATGTCATGCTGATGTCACAGGATACTATTCTGGATAATGTAGTTTTAAATAATTCCAGAAATTTCAGAAATTGCTTAAAACTTTGGAAAATCGTAGAAAATAAACCGTAGCTCGGATCGAAAAACTTTCTACATGAAAGTTGCTCAAAACGACGAGATGAATCTGATCGATCGTCTGTTTCCATGTTGGAACCCTCGACGTAGGTGAACCCGCAACTTTCCTTCTATTTCCGGTAGATGAATAGTGCATACATACCGGTTAATAAATCCAACTTAAATCCTAAAATAACTAAAGTGACTTAGAAATATCTTTAGGCAACCCGGCACTGCATCCTAGGCGTAACATGCTCTGTGCTGCATATGTTTGCTGCGTATTTATTTATTTCGTCCCCCTCTTCTCTCTCGTTAGACCCCGACACCGACGTGGTCCCCGAGGCAGACGCAACTCCGGAGTACGACTACACCCCTGCCGACCAGACACTTGCCGCAGAGCTTCCAGGCAAGCACCCCCCTTTTGAGCATACCGATATCGCCTATTCTTCTCTCTCTTATGCTTGCATTAGAAGTTGCTGCTGTTACTGTTATCCTATTTCTGCTGCATAGCCTGTTTATTCTAACCTGCTGTTGTTACCTACCTGCTTATCCTATACTGTTTAGCATAGGCTGGGTAGAGACCTATCAGAGACCCCCACTTTGTCCCGACTGCCCCGCTGGATTATCAGAAGACCCGATCAACGGGATCGAAGACCAGGCCCAGGCACCGCACATCACTTCCCCCCTTAGTTGCTCGACACTACTGGGTTACTATCGAGTGCCGAGGGTGATACCTCATCAGCACTTCTGATGTTAACCTTGTAGGTTAGTTCATTGGTTATGGTCATCGAGGGTGATTCCTCCTTCTCCATTCCCGGTAACGACACTGTCGTGCAACTCCTCAAGAGTGGACCTCGAGGGTGATTCCTCCTTCGTTCACCTTGACGATAACATCAGGTGGAATTCCATCGAGGGTGATTCCTCAGGGTTCCCCTTGGTGTTAGACACACGGTTACTATGGTTACTATGACTTTACACTGAACCATGTTACTAAAGACGGGTCGGCCCTGAGGGGTAGCCGCGCGAGCATGTGATGCGAGTGATGTGGAGCCGGGTTGACCCGGAGGGTGCCCGCGAGATAACTACGACGCGTGGCCGGGCATTCTTAGCCCTTGTCGCAAGTCCTCGAGACGGGGCGACGGGGTCACATCGATCGTGAGTCTCTGCTTGTTACCGCGCGCTCCTAATCCACTAACGGTTTGGATATTTGATCCGAGGGGCCTCTGGCCCGATAGCACTAACCATCACGTGGGCATAGTATGGGCGTTCTGCGTCGTATACATCACCCGAAGCTTAATAGACGTCAGCGAGGAGCGGCGCGCGCCGAGTTGGACTGGTAACGCCCTGCGCTTGTATAAGGGGGGCTAGGTCTGCTCTCGGCCGTGAACGTAACGTGCAAGAGTTCCTTGGGCGATGGCCCAAGACCCCTGGGGGCATAGGTTTAGTCCGGCGTGCTGACCTCTCTGTTAAGTCTAGGTCGGGTTGCGGCGTATCATTTGGCCGAGGCCGGGCATGACCCAGTAAAGTGTGTCCGGCCGGAGTTAAGTGAGCGTGGTGGGTAAGTTGGTGCACCCGTGCGGGGAAGAAATCATCTATCGATAGCCTGTCCTATGGTAACGGACACTCGAAGTTGTATCCCGATCGATACAACTAGAACCTGACACTTGAGATGATAACTGGATAGTATGGCTCTGGGATTGCTTTCTCGCAGGGAGTCGAGGAAGAATCTCTGGGCGAGGTTGATGACACTACTATTACTTTACATTATGCTAATCTGCACTCTTCTAATGCTGCAAGACCGCTGAAGATGCTGAAGATGCTAGTCTTCGATAGGACTAGGCTTTTCCCTCTATTTCTGGCATTTCTGCAGCCCAGTCCACGTATACAGCCTTCCTTTGAAAATGTTGCATATGTAGTGTAGATCCTTGCTTGCTGAGTACTTCGGATGAGTACTCACGTTTGCTTTGCTTTCTTTTTCTTCCCATATCCCTTCGATGCAGCCAGATGATGGAGCCCCTGAGCCAGCTGACCCCTCCGACGGCTACTACTACTACCCTTCTGGCGAGTACTACTACGAGGAGCCAACCGACGACCAGGAGTAGGTTCGGAGGGTCCCAGGCAGGAGGCCTGCGCCTTTCGATCGTAGAGTTTCCTTTTGCCCCGCCTTCTTAAAGGCTTATCTGTGTTTTCTTTTATATCTGTACTCAGATATCTGATGCTTCCACTAACGCTTGTGCGCAAGCTTATGTATTCAAGCCCTCAAGGCCCCTGGCTTGTAATATAAAGCTTGTTTAACTTTATTTATGTTTTAGAGTTGTGTTGTGATATCTTCAAGTGAGTCCTTAGGCTTGATCGTGTGCATTTGCGTGTATGATTAGTGCACGATTAAGCCGGGGTCGTCACAGGTTGGTATCAGAGCCGACTGCCTATAGGAGTCCCCCTTTTCCAACTCCTTGGCCGAAGTTGAGTCTAGTGGTCGAAAACTGTTTTACTAACTTGGCTGCGTGGCTTACGGGCCCACGTCGCCAATTGGGTGGTATTAGGATCTTTTATTCCTCGTCTATACTCTGGGAACTCTGATCTCTCTTCTATTCGGGTTAAATGATTTTGCTAACTCCAACACTAGGTTCTCGTAACTGCTTTCTCCCGGAGAGCCCCCCCTCATTCCAGAAGATGGCGTGTCATCATCAGAAGACTTCGAAGATACTCCTCGAAGTTTCCCGAGACCATTATGCCCACTGCTTTTGCAAGTTCCCTACTACCGATGATCACCGTGAACAGCTATACATCTTTGCCGTTTGTATTTTCATTCCCAGTTACTCCTTTATGTACGAGATACCCCGTAATACTCCTCGTTAATCCGGGAATCCTTTGAGCCTACTACCGTGCAGCTTCTTTCGCACTGTGGATAATTCCTCACACTTATCAGGGATTCGTTCATCCCCAGTTGTTCATATGTCTCACAAAATTCTTCGAAATGCAATTCGATCTCCCGAAGATCCTCTGCAGCCTAGTGCTCCCGAAAGTCTTGTCTGCCTGCTTATGGTTAACTCCATATGTCTCACAATATTCATTAGCATTCTTTGTCATTGTCATTCCGAGTCTATTGATTCAATATGAAGGAGAATAATCCCTATCATCCGTCGATTCCTAGAAATTCGTCCTTCCGGCTCAGACGTTATTTTGGACATGAGTTGGTTCTCGGCCAGTCAAGTTGCAACTAATTGTCCATCTAGTTCTATTCAACTTATTCATCTGTTGATCAGAGCCTCTGCCTCTGATCCTTCATTTTGGAATCATAACTCCTTGGTGCTTAAGCATCGAATTATTTCGATGTTTCTATAATCTGATGCCGTTACATTCTTTCTTCTTCTGATTGAGTACGGATACTCACATCAGATCCATTGAGGACCGCTGAATCCTTTGTTGGATTATTATCCGGCAGTGTCCTTCATATTCAAAATTTTGTGCGCTCTTCCCCTGATACATATTGCCTTTGGTAAATTGTATTCTCAGCTTTTTCAACCATGCTCTACTATCGAGCTTGAGTTACTTACTCCTGAAGTTTGTGGTATATGGTCCTAAGATGCCCCGATGGGTTGAACTTATGCCTTCCATAATCCGTGTGAACCCGAGAGTTCTCACGAGTCATACTCTTCTGGTGCTTCATCAGATAAATCTTTCGTACTACAATTTCTTCGAAAATGAGGAGTAAATGAAAGGTTATGCATTGAAGAAGTGGGAGTCGACCTTGAACCTTTGTGTTCATGCCCATGGACCCGATGTAGAACTTATCATGGAAGCTGCTCGTAAAAATAATTATTTCCTTGGTACAAGTTTATCTTGTATCTATGAATTGATCCTTTGCCATCATGGTTCCGACCATATTTCCTCCTTGATTCCATTTCCCACATAAGTTAAAATACTTGTCCTCTGCAGATCATTTCACCAGTTCAACCTCTACTCCGATTTACCTTCCGGTATTATCCCTAGAACTTGTTACTGGGAAGTTTAATACCCCATCACATCATTCCTAGCCTGATCGGCTATATCTTTATCGTGCCAACTTTTAACTGTGCTACCTGGTCCTTATGCCCGGAGCAACTTCCGACGATGAGCTAAGCTTACGTCGATCTTCCTCATCTTATCATTACACCTTGAACAACAAGCTTGATTTCGAGCTTGTGTCGTATCCGTGGTTCCAATAACCTTTCGCTTCGGCATTCCTTTTGCTTGATGTCATCGCTGAGCGATTACATCTTCTCGAAACCTCTCGACAAATGTGTCGTGAGCATCATCAACATTCCGAGCTCTTTCAGGATATCAATTGAATTCATGGCTAGAAATACCATCCCTGCCCCTCGATGATTTGTGATATCATCGATGACATCTTGACTCTCTGCCAACACACGCCTGGTTATGCTTGGTTATTCCTTACGTTCTGAGATAATCTTGGAATTGTTTCTCGGTATCTCTTGAGATCTTCGAGCCCAATCTTTACTTGACACCATATAATTGATGCCACGAAGCATGACTGTGGAATTTCGAATATCAACAAGAACATGGGAGGCACATTACCAAATGCTTCTTGATCTGTTATCCGGACACCGTTGTACGGGTAACATCTTGATTCTTCCCTCGCCCCCTTTATCTAAATGCCTCTGAACTTGCTGTCCTATCATGTATATCGTGCTCCGCTTTTTCTTGGGAAGGATATGCTCCCAATTCTTGTGTATAAACACATTTTCCTTTCCATTGTTTTGTTTAACCCTTCTTGTGATCTATATGATATAAGCAGAAATAATTCCCTGCTTATAAAACACCCCGATGAACAACTTTGTCATTGAGACCCTGTTACTATTGTTGAGGACATTCCGGTAACCACCGATGGACGAGAACTTTGCCTATTGGTCCGCCTTATTTTAATGAGCAGGAAAATGGTTCTCTTCGTCCCTCGCCCTTGGTACCGACGTTGTTACCGACATAACCGACAGACTATCCTCTGACATACCTTGTTGTCATAACCAGTAAGATGACACCATTCTCCCTAATCTCAATCGACCATCATCACAGTTCCACAGGATCGGAACCTGACAATCCTATACATCCTTGATTCCGAAGTATCCTATGCCCTTGGTTTTGTGTGTTACCACGAGCCACCCTCCGAGAGATGATCTATTCCCGATGCTCTGAACCCCTTTACACACTCTGTTCAGGTATCGATCGTTTGTCCATTCGCTTGAAACTTCTTATTGTACCTTCATACTTTGCTCTCGATATTTTCTAAGTTTCAACCCGAGAGATACCTCCGCCACATTCCCTCAATTGTCTACCAGATAATCGATCTTGCAAAGGTCAGTTCTTCTGAAGTTACCCTTTGCTTCCCCACTTAAATCTCGGGACGAGATTTCTTGTAGTGGAGGAGATTTGTAACATCCCCAGCCTCACACCACAGTGATCACCCTCTGATCATGCCAAGTCACCATGATTAACTATGCTTGATCATCATTGCATCATACCTCATTTCCAACTCCAATTCAAATTGAAATTCAAATACAAAGTAAAAATAAAAGTTGTTCAAATCAGAAAATAAATGTCCATTAAATAGCAAATAATTCAGAAGCAATTATAAAATTGAAACCAACATTAATGGGATTAGTTAAGTGACTCTAACAACCTCAAACAGTGGCTAAAAGTAACATTTGATAACCTTTTATTTAATCTAAATTAAATATGAAATTATATTTTTCCAAACTAGTTTTTGGTGGTAGGTAATATTGCACTGTAATATTTGAACCAAGTCTCACATTTTATAAAAGTAGTTTAGTGGCTAAACAATTAGCAAAACAGAAATAAAAACATAAAACAGAGAAGGTAAAAAAAAAGGCCTGGACTGACTGGGCCTTAGTGCACAGTGGCAAGCCCAGCCTGCCCCGCGCACAGACGTCTCCCTCCTCCCCGTGTCACCACGCGCGCGCGCCCGACGCCGCTCGCCGTCGCCACCGCACCCGCTAGCCACCCCGCGTCGCTACAGCGCCGCCGAGAGGATAAGAACCTCCCCCTCGGCCTCCCCTCCATCCCTATCCACTCTCCCTCCCTCTCCATCGCTCGCTCCCTCTCTTTTCCCCACTGGCCGAGCGCCATCGCCGCCGTCCTTCGTCATCGCCGCGGCCACCGGCGCCCTTCTGCTCCTCTGCCGTGTCCAAGCGAAGCGCCGGCCTCCGCCTCTTCCTCCCCGACCGAAGGTTGGAGCCGGGGAGCCCTGCGGACGTCGTTCGCCTTCGTTCCCATCTCTGGCCACCGCGACGCCGTCGCCACGATTCCCCGCCATCTGCGCTACTAAGCTCTCACCGGCCTCCGTGTGCCGCTCGGTGAGCATCCCAGTCGCCCTCCCCCTCTTTTCTTGCTCTGCTAGCTACTCCATTAGCCGCTTCCGTTCCGCCCGAGCTCGGTGGCGCCATTGTCGGCGTACGGCTCGAGCCACAGCCGTCCGGGACGCCACACGCTGCCCGTCGTGCTCCTGGCGCGCAGTAGGCCGCCCAGCCACTTAGCCCGCTCGAAACCTCCCCTAGCCATAGTTCGCGTGATGGCCGAACTCCGGCGTCCGCCGTGGGCTCAACACCGGCGAGCACCGTCCATCCCAGAACCTGCAACCGCCATAGATCGACGCGGCTTGGAGTGGCCGATCGAAAGCAAGAAACCGCGCGCGAAATGATTCACCGCACGCGAAATCCGAGGCTCGCCAGAGTAGCGCCGCCATGCACGGGCTCGCCGGAGCTCTCTCCGGCGCCCTGCCGACGTGGCGCCTCTGGGGCCACTTCCTCAGTCACTGACTGGGGGCCCCCCTGGCCCAGTTGACCGTTGACCCAGGTCAACGTGCTGACTGGGCAGCGCCCAGTCACTGCCATGTGGGGTCCGCCCCACTGTTTAACTAATTAAGCAGAAATAGATTAGTTCGGTTAATTAACTAAATTAAGTAGACACTGACAGTGGGCCCCTGTTAGTTAATTAGGTAATTAGATTAAATTCAAAACTCTGTTAACCCCACTGTCTATGACAGGTGGGTCCCACTGGTCAGTTTGACCAGTCAACTGGACCGTTGACTGCTGATGTCAGTGTGATGTCATGCTGATGTCACAGGATACTATTCTGGATAATGTAGTTTTAAATAATTCCAGAAATTTCAGAAATTGCTTAAAACTTTGGAAAATCGTAGAAAATAAACCGTAGCTCGGATCGAAAAACTTTCTACAAGAAAGTTGCTCAGAACGACGAGACGAATCTGATCGTGTCATCTGTTTCCATGTCGGAACCCTCTTCGTAGGTGAACCCGCAACTTTCCTTCTATTTCCGATAGATGAATAGTGCATACATACCGGTTAATAAATCCAACTTAAATCCTAAAATAACTAAAGTGGCTTAGACATATCTTTAGGCAACCCGGAACTGCATCGTAGGCCTAACATGCTCTGTGCTGCATATGTTTGTTGTGTATTTATTTGTTTCCTCCGCCTCTTCTCTCTCGTTAGACCCCGACACCGACGTGGTCCCCGAGGCAGACGCAGCTCCGGAGTACGACTACGCCCCTGACGACTAGACACTTGCCGCAGAGCTTCCAGGCAAGCACCCCTCTTTTGAGCATACCGATATCGCCTATTCTTCTCTCTCTTATGCTTGCATTAGAAGTTGCTGCTGTTACTGTTATCATATTTCTGCTGCATAGCCTGTTTATTCTAACCTGCTGTTGTTACCTACCTGCTTATCCTACACTGTTTAGCATAGGCTAGGTAGAGACCCATAAGAGACCCCCACTTTGTCCCGACTGCCCTGCTGGATTATCAGAAGACCCGACCAACGGGATCGAAGACCAGGCCCCGGCACCGCACATCACTTCCCCCCTTAGTTGCTCGACACTACTGGGTTACTATCGAGTGCCGAGGGTGATACCTCATCAGCACTTCTGATGTTAACCTTGTAGGTTAGTTCATCGTTATGGTCATCGAGGGTGATTCCTCCTTCTCCATTCCCGGTAACGACATTGTCGTGCAACTCCTCAAGAGTGGACCTCGAGGGTGATTCCTCCTTCGTTCACCTTGACGATAACATCAGGTGGAATTCCATCGAGGGTGATTCCTCAGGGTTTCCCTTGGTGTTAGACACATGGTTACTATGGTTACTATGACTTTACACTGAACCATGTTACTAAAGACGGGTCGGCCCTGAGGGGTACCCGCGCGAGCATGTGATGCGAGGGATGTGGAGCCGGGTTGACCTGGAGGGTGCCCGTGAGATAACTACGAGGCGTGGCCGGGCATTCTTAGCACTTGCCGCAAGTCCTCGAGACGGGGCGACGGGGTCACATCGATCCTGAGTCTCTGCTCGTTACCGCGCGCTCCTAATCCACTAACGGTTTGGATATTTGATCCGAGGGGCCTCTGGCCCGATAGCACTAACCATCACGTGGGCATAGTATGGGCATTCTGCGTCGTATACATCAGCCGAAGCTTAATAGACGTCAGCGAGGAGCGGCGCGCGCCGAGTTGGACTGGTAACGCCATGCGCTTGTATAAGGGGGGCTAGGTCTGCTCTCGGCCGTGAACGTAACATGCAGGAGTTCCCGGGGCGATGGCCCAAGACCCCTGGGGGCATAGGTTTAGTCCGGCGTGCTGACCTCTCTGTTAAGTCTAGGTCGGGTTGCGGAGTATCGTTTGGCCGAGGCCGGGCATGACCCAGTAAAGTGTGTCCGGCCGGAGTTAAGCGAGCGTGGTGGGTAAGTTGGTGCACCCCTGCAGGGAAGAAACAATCTATCGATAGCCTGTCCTACGGTAACGGACACTCGGAGTTGTATCCCGATCGATACAACTAGAACCTGACACTTGAGATGATAACTGGATAGTATGGCTATGGGATTGCTTTCTCGCAGGGAGTCGAGGAAGAATCTCTGGGCGAGGTTGATGGCACTACTAATACTTTACATTATGGTAATCTGCACTCTTCTAATGCTGCAAGACCGCTGAAGATGCTGAAGATGCTAGTCTTCGATAGGACTAGGCTTTTCCCTCTATTTCTGGCATTTCTGTAGCCCAGTCCACATATACAGCCTTCCTTTGAAAATGTTGCATATGTAGTGTAGATCCTTGCTTGCTGAGTACTTCGGATGAGTACTCACGTTTGCTTTGCTTTCTTTTTCTTCCCATATCCCTTTGATGCAACCAGATGACGGAGCCCCTGAGCCAGCTGCCCCCGCCGACGGCTACTACTACTACCCTTCTGGCGAGTACTACTACGAGGAGCCGACCGACGACCAGGAGTAGGTTCGGAGGGTCCCAGGCAGGAGGCCTGCGCCTTTCGATCATAGAGTTTCCTTTTGCCCCGCCTTCTTAAAGGCTTATCTGTGTTTTCTTTTATATCTGTACTCAGATATCTGATGCTTCCGCTAACGCTTGTGCGCAAGCTTATGTATTTGAGCCCTCGAGGCCCCTGGCTTGTAATATAAAGCTTGTTTAACTTTATTTATGTTTTAGAGTTGTGTTGTGATATCTTCAAGTGAGTCCTTAGGCTTGATCATGTGCATTTGCGTGTATGATTAGTGCATGATTAAGCCGGGGTCATCACAGCCAAACGGGTATTAAATAGCATAATGGATCTGAACATATAATCTTCCACCAAATAAACCATATAGTAATCAACTACAAGATGCAATCAACACTATTAGTCACCCACAGGTACCAATCTGAGGTTCTGGTACAAAGATTGAACACAAGATATGAACTAGGGTTTGAGAGGAGATGGTGCTGTTGAAGATGTTGATGGAGATTGCCCTCCAAAGATGAGAGGGTTGTTGGTGATGACGATGACGATGATTTCCCCCTCCGGGAGGGAAGTTCCCCCTGCGGAATCGCTCCGCCGGAGGGCAAAAGTGCTCCTGCCCAAGTTCCGCCTCGAGACGGCGGCGCTCCATCCCGAAAGTCCTCTCCTTATTTTTTCTATGTCAAAATGACTTATATACCAAAAGAGGGGCACCGAAGGTGGGCCGAGGAGGGCACAACCCACCGGGGCGCGCCTGGGGGGCCTAGCGCGCCCAGGTAGGTTGTGCCCACCTGGTGGGCCTCCTCCGGTAGTTATTTGCTCCAGTATTTTTTTATTCCAAAATAATTCTCCGTAAAGTTTCAGCTCATTTGGAGATGTGCAGAATAGGTAACTCTGACGTAGCTTTTCCAGGTCCAGAATTCCAGCTACCGGTATTCTCCCTCCTTGCATATTATGAGAAAAAAGGCATTAGAATTACTCCAAAAAGCATTATTATGCATTAAAACATAGTAAATAACAGTAGGTAAACATGATGCAAAATGGACGTATCACATGCTAGGAAGGGGGCTGGGGGAGCGACCGATGAGCTCCTGGACGATGGGAGAACTGCAGATGGATAGCGGGATCTCCTGCTTAGTAAGCTGCAACCATGTACTAACATTGTTGAGCTTGAACTTCTACCTCAACATGAACTCGCGGCCGCCTCCAGTCGGAGGCTTTGCGGTGGAGGCCGATACAACCCCATCAAATCACGACCGTGTGACGGGAGAAGCTGACGGCCCCATCTAGAATCACGCGAGGGAAGGGGTCACCGGCGCCCCATTAGTTGGAGTGCCTGGATGGGCGCTAGTTGCATGTCATGTGTCCGGCTACAGGTTATAATGAGGCAAGATGACATATGGGGTGGCTTGGACGGCTTGTCTTCCATGGTTGTATGTCGATAGGTGAAAAGTTTCTCTCTTTAGAGAAGATGTAAGGATGCGGTGTGGTTCGACTGTTACTTTTGGAGGCGAAAAGGAACAATCAAGGGAAACTGAAATGGCTGACGCTTCATTTGAATGATGTGTGATGCATGGCTGCATGATGGGAGAATTAAATGATTGTTGCGCTCATATGTGATGCATGCCTGCACGGTTAGAGAATTTGCAAACTGGAGGCTGATGCGGCACCATGCTGAAATGGACAATGTGCATGTTGAGAGAATTGCTTGTAGTGAAAATCAACTTCTTAAGAATGTAGGATATCTAGTTGACGCTGGATCGGGGCACCCCAAGCTTGGAGAGAAGGAAGGAGCGAACCTTTTTTGCCATACATAATATTTTTATTTTCAAAAACACATAGATATCACATGCTAGAAGTTGCCATGATAAACAAATTATCATGCTCCTAATAATAAAATTATCATGCTCTTGATAATAAAAGTTGACATTCTCTTAATAGTAAAACTGGCATGTTAATGATAATAAAATGTCACGATGTTAATAATAAAACTGTCATGTTATTGATAATAAAATGGCATGCTCTTAATACTAAAGTTGTCATCCTCTTAGTAATAAAAATATCATGATATTGATTATCAAATTGCCATCGTTTTACTAATAAAAATGTCATGTTATTAATTAATAAAATTCCATGATCTTTATACTAAAACTTCCATCTTATTAAAAATAAAAATGGCATGTTATTGACTATTAAAATGCCATGCTCGTAATAATAAAATGGTCATCCTTTTGCTAATAAAAATGTCATGTTATTAATTATTAAAATGTCATACTATTTATAATAAAATTGTCATCTTCTATAAAATAAACATGTTATTGAGTACTAAAATGCCATGCTCGTAATAATAAAACTGCCATCCTTTTGCTAATAAAAATGTCATACTATTAGTTATCAAAAAGCCATGCTCTTAAAAATAAAAGTGGCATCCTCTTATTAATAAAAAATACATGTTATTAATTATCAAAATGATGCTCTTAATAGTAAAAATGCCATGTTTTTGGAAGACAAACAATGCCATGGTTTTAATAGAAAAAGGAATTGACATGCTAACTATATAAAAATGCACATGGCATGTTTAGAAAAAAAAAATGGGCTTTTTGTTCTTTAATAAAATAGGAAAAACTCAGGATTTCATATTGTTAAAATGACAAAACAAATTTTAAAACAAAGTAACTCAAATACATAGAAGTGTTTGAGCGCAAGTGTTCACAAACCCAGCTTCAGCTCAAGGGGTGAGTGTGTGTGGCCCTCGTGTAGAAGACCGCGAGTTCGAGCCCCCCCTTGCGCATCTCTTTTGAAGAAAATAAAAGGATGGTTTGCCAGGTTACCTGGTAAAGCGAACGATTCCGGGGAGCTGACATGGCATCAGATTTGTGCCATGATCCGTGCCACCGGATCCGAAGGAGGGGAAGGGTATTTACCAGGATTGATCCCCTGGTGAACGGTCGCCAGATAGCATTTTTGTTGAGCTTAGAGCATCTCCATCCGATGATGCAACACTCGAAAAACTTTTATGTCGTATAAAAGGTTTTAGGTAACTAGAAAATTTTCTGTCGTAGCTGATGATGTAAAATGGGGCTTCAGAAAAAAAATCTATCATAGCAGATGATGTAAAATAGGTAACAAACTATCTTTTTCATCTCCACAATTGCATACATATTGAAACATAACATGAGCTATGAATACCATTTAAACATTACAAGATCATCATACGCATATCAACAACATATTAAAGTGTACTAGAGCACCAACTTAGAACATTTTTAGGCTGCCGATATTGTTGCAGTCCACTATTTAAACTTTTGCCAAAGAGAATGATGAGCTAGAAAGGTTCTGGAGAAAGCATTTAAGGTGCGCCACCGTTTTGAAGTTGTTCGAGGACCTGCAAAAAAAATAAGATCCGAAAACGTTGTGTGAGGTGATGACAACTAGTGTGATCATGCACAACATGATTATCGGGGATAAGGGTGACAGAGTTCGCCACGATTTGGAATTTGAGCACATGAGTAATCCTATCAAACTTCCATAGCATAACCCAACGATGTTTGAGGAACTTATCCAAACTAGTAAATGCGTCCGTGCAATGCACCTTGATATTTGGTAGAATACTAATTGCAAATTGATTGTTAATATTTGGTAGAATGTTACTTGCATGTTGATATTAGGTAGGATATCAATGGTATGGTAATAATGTGATTAGCTTGATATTGACATTTGATATGGTATTAATTGCACGTCAAGCGCTTGCCATCAGAGCAATCCATATCGTTGGATTGGCATGGTTTAGTGGTCGAGATTAGTTGAATATGCCCCTTTGGGTCTTTTTATATTGATATAGATATAGATGCATCAACAGATTTGCCATCGAGCAACTCATGGCAACTTCGGAATGACCGGGTTGAAGATCTGTAGGCGCTTCAACAAGAGAACTACAAAATATGTCTGAATAGGTTGAATTCAAATTTGAAAAAAATTATTGTAAAATTTCATTTTTGATTGTAACATTTATATATTTAAATTATTGTTGCATTAGAATGTTTGCACATTGCGACTATGGACGAAGGATGATTTTACTTTTTATTTTTTATTACTTTTGATAAAACAAATTGGACGGATATTTAGTGCATCCGTGGACATGTCCAACAACGTTTGATGTGTTCAATTTAATGCACGGTCTTGGAATGCCCTTAGAGCATCTACAATAGCTGATCCAAACCCTATATGCCCGCAGACGCGCCCGCGGACAGGTCCCATTTGTCTCTCTCCACGACCACACTTCTCAAACCTTCATACCCAAATTATGCAAATCCATGCAAACACAAATTCATCATACGTTCAACGATACAAATATACTGTAGGCCAAATAAATTTATTACATGCTAAAATAAAATCTAATATTCATACATAGATAGGTGATAAACGAATGAATCAATGACTTCAGTACTCGCGGTCTTTGATCCTCTTCTTCATGCGGAGCAATCACTTCTTCCCTTCCTCATCCAAGAAGTTGATATCTTGCAACATGATTCTCGACTCCTTCGTCTCTCTCGCAAGCCTTCTCCGCCGCTATCTTCTCCACCGCCTCACGCTCACGTTGCCTCCGGCGACACTCCTTCCGAGCAAGGTTCTCCGCCTTGCAAGGATCCACCGCCAAGCCAAGGAACCCGACTGATTCCGCCGAGGCATGAACCGTGGCCATGGTGACGGATAGGATCATCAACAACGACATCTACGAAGGCGGACGAGGACGGCGAGCAAGGAAGGGGGTGGGCAGCTCCGCGGAGGCGGGAGAAATGAAGAATGGAGGCTTGACAGAGCCTACGTGGCGAGCGTGCCTGGGCGCGTCCAGACGTCTCCATATCCGCCTCGGATTTGGATCGGATATAGAGAGTGCAGACCAATCCGGGTGTATGGGCCGGAAATAAGACGCATGGTTAGGTGGTGTTTTTTAATCCGGACACTGACTGGACAATCTGTCCGGGTGTTTCGGCCAACTCCAGCGCACAACCCCAAACGGACGTCCGCTTCGTCCGGATTTTGTCCGTTTGGGATAGAAATGGGTGCCAAAACCCAACGCGGCCACCATACCCAAAGGGTGTGGCTAGCTCTCAGTCGACTGAGATTTTAACCAAGTCTCAGTCAAATTACATAACATGTAAGAGAAAAAAAAACTGAAAAGAAAATTTTGCACGGATCTCAATGTAAGATCTCACGGATATAACATCGATTAAGACTTAACGAAGTCTAAGTCAACTGAGACTTAGCAAGACTGATACCCAAAACGTTTGCAGTTGGCCCGTCCGCAGCAGCACGCGCCGCGCCGTGCCCGCGCCAGCTCGCCGTGGCCGCCACGCCTGCTCCCCGACCGCGCCCGCTCGCCCGCCGTGGCCGTCCCGCAGCAGCGAAGCTCCCGCGCGCGCGAGCTCTCCCTCGCCGTGGCCGCCGTCCATGGTGTCGCCCGCGCGCGCGAGCTCTCCCTCGCCGTGGCCGCCGTCCATGGGTCGCCCGCGCTGCAGCCTGCTCGCCGTGGCCGCGCCCCGCTCGCAGCGCCGTCCGCCTCGCCGCCCACCGCAGCAGCCGTCGCCGCGCGCGCCCGCATGCCCGCGCCTCCGACCACTTGCCCACCTGCGCTTGCGCCGGCAAGCCGCACCCTAGCTAGCGCACGGTGGCGGCTCGCTAGCTAGCTAGCTAGCTAGCAAGCACGCACACAAGCGGCTGACTAGCTAGCTAGCAAGCAAGCTCCCGCATGCCTTCTGCTGCTGTGCTCGCATGCCAGCGTCCCGCCGCGCAGCAGCTCGCGCGGTCCGGCGGTTCCTCGCCCTCACCCGCGCCGCAGCTCGCCCGCACGCCGCGCCGGCCGCGCAGCTGCTCGCGCGCACGCCGCCCTCTCCCGCGCGCTCGCGCAACAGCTCGCCTGCACCCGCGCCGGCCGGCAGCAGCTCGCGCTCGCCCTCGTCCGCCGCCCTCGCCCTTGCGCCCCGCCGCCGCGCCCGCACCCGTCCCCCGTCGCGCGCGCCTTCACGCCGCTGTGCCCGCCCCCCGCCACGCCCGCCGCCGCGCCCCGCTGTGCACGCATGCCGCCGTGCGCCGTCGCGCCCCACTGTGCTCGCCGCTGTGCACGACGGTTGGTGGGGAGGTAGGTGAAAAGGGAGGAGATATAGGGGTGGGATGGATGTGTGGGCCAGTTTTGTGCCAATGACATGCGGGCCCGGGTCACATGCAAAAGGCAGACGGCCGGACGAGGACGACACACAGAGCGTCCGTTTGTGTCCATTTTAGACGCAAAGCCAGATCAACTTTGCTTCAGGATGGGGCGAGATGGACAAGAAACAGACGTTTTTGAGAATGGGGTCGCACGCTGGGCCGTCTGTTACACCGAACAGGATGGGTCCCGTGCTGGAGTTGGCCTAGCGGATACGGGTTCCAGTTGGGCAGCTCCGCGGATGCTCTCGTGGGCCCTGTTTGGATACTCTAACTCAGTTAAAGGTTAGAGTTAGATTCTAACCCTGAACTAATTCTGAACTAACTCTAATCAAAAAGGTGTTTGGATGGCAGGGTTAGATTGACAATAAATGCACTTTCTCAATCATTTGGCTACTTTGGACCCTATTTCTTGCCGGATTCGATGTGGCCGGCTCTTGTGTGGCCTCCTTCCGCTCACAATTGACATAAACGAACCATCTTTACAAATCAAGTGTGCAAAACATGATAAATTTTATTTTGTCCATACAAATGAGATGTCCCACTTAAACATACAAGTCGCCAATCAAGTTTCACAAAAAAAATTACATTCCATGAAACAAAGCATGAGCTAATTCATCACGGAAGGCATTCATGTTGATATCTTCAACAAGAGGTTCATCTTCAATTTCATCTTCAACACTCCAAAGGATCGCTCAACGACATTCCTAACTTTGGTATGTGCATGGTTGAAGGTTTCTTTCATACCTTGTGGCGGCGGGCCGTTTTGCCATTGTTGCACATGGTACCTTGTACATCTGTATGGTGAAAGGTAGCCCCGCCGGTTTGGGTACCCCGCATCAACCACATAATACTTTCCTACATATCGTGAAAGGCACACAATGAGACTTAGATGAACAAGTGTAATTGGATAAAAAATGTTGCAAGATAGTTCAAGTAGCAAACCTGGTGGTGGATGTGGAAATTTGTGATGATGAGTAGTTATGGCATCTTTGAAAACTCTCATGTCATGTGCTGAACCAGGCCATCCCGACATCACAAATGTAAATCTCATATCGAAATCACAAACAGCAAGCACATTCTGACTGGTTTCATTGTGCCTGTTCAAGTATGGAACCCTCCTACTCTTATCCACCACAACATTCACATGTGTCCCATCTATAGCTCCTATGCACTTGCATGTATCGCCAAAAAGAGTGGGTGTTTTTTAGTACGATTATCTGGTTCTTCACCTGCATACGGGAATACACCAACCCCCTTCTAGCAAGTAAGCCGTCGATAACAGCTTGGTACCCTTCAGCACTCATTGTTGCACCATTATACGTTCCTGCTGCACGTTGCTCAATGCACAATTCTAACAAGCAAGCACTATTAGCATCATTCCATTGGGCTCGATTGCTTTGGCTCACCGTGGGACCTCCGGAGCTCGCAAACTCCTCCACGTCATCCTCCAATTCTTCATCACCATTGTCGAAGGGAGCGCCGGAGCCGGATGCTTGCCCACGGACGGCACTCCTCGGTGCCCGGCGGCTGGGTGCCGCGGCGGCCGAGTTGGCGCGCTGCCGAACATTGCCGCCATTGAACGCCGTGCTGGTGCGCTGGTTACGGCGGCTGGGTGCCGCGGCGGCTGAGTTGGCGCGCTGCCGAATGCCGCCGCCTGCCCCCGACAACGACCCGCCAAGGAACATGCCACCGTTTCCTCCTCCGCGACCGGCTGCCGCCGACGAGGAGCCGCCGAAGTTCAGTCGTCGGGCGTAGGGTGGGCGATAGGGAGGGAGCCCGGAGCCCCTGACACGCCCAGGGAGGAGATAGGAACCTGGTGGATTAAGCAAGCACACACACTCTGTCAACACAACTTCATGGGGAATTTGGGGTTTTGCCGCATGGAGGGATAGATATCTAAAATAGCCAAAAATTAGCAAGCACTGAAATCTAGGGTGCAGTCACCATCAGATTTGTGTACAGCTGCGACTAGTAGAAAGCAAATATATAGAAAGAAGCAAGAACAAGATACATGTACGATGTATACTACTAGCCTGCTACGCAAAACTGAACATTCATAGATCACGTTTCAGCCTTATCACGAAAGTTTAGCTGCATCAACACTGCTCAACGATGCGGCTTCATAGTTAAGTAACTTGTGCAGCGGGAGGAAATATGGTGCTATTGATGCCAGCACAATGCAAATTAATGCTGCAGTTCCCACCCACTAGGCAAAATGTGGGATCCCGAGCAGAAGTTCGTCGCAAACTGCACAGCATTGGAAATCACAAAGCACACATTGTATTAGACATGCTGTTTAGGTGTTTGCATCAAACGATCAATCTAATCTATACAAGGAATCATGAACCTAAATCTAAGATTCCAAGGTCTGTGTATAGAACCAATGCATGCACCACAAATCTATTCCCTCCTCAAGCAGCATCAAACAATTCCATGCGTGACAGAGAAAACGAAACACTGCAGAACCAATGCGTGCACCACAAATCTATTCCCTCCACATCTGAATCCGCATTGCTAAGAGCCTGAGAAACTCATGAAATAGATTGGCCATCTAGCAACCAGAGCACCTGAGCGAAATAACAGAAACTCACCCCTCTGGCGACCTCCCTGGTAGATGCGCCGCCGTCGCCGCGCACGACAGAGGGAGAGAAACGACCGGTGACGGGGGAGCGGGGCGAGCTTCGGAGGCCGGAGGGAGAGGGCGGCCGGAGGAGGGCGAGGGCGGCCGGAGGAGGGCGTCGGAGGCCGGAGGGAGAGGGCGGCCGGAGGAGGGCGAGCGGCGGCGCGGCGCTTGGGCGGGCGCCGCGATGGGGAACGGAGAGGATCTGGTGCGGGAGGGAGGGAGGGGGTTCGGGAGGGATCTGGTGCGGGATGGGGATTTTTTTTAGTTTTCTTTCAGTGGGCCCCAGGGAGAACTAACCCAATTAGCACCTCTCCACCGGGTTGGATTTTTTTGCCAGGTTAGAGCAACTAACTGCTATCTAACTCCACCTGTTTGGATCCTCTAGGGTTAGTTTAGCCTGAACTAACCAACTCTAACTCTAACTGTAGCATCCAAACAGGGCCGTGGTCTCGGGAAATCCTACATGGTCGGGTCGGGTGTGGACTCATGGACAAGTGTTGTGTGGTTTGACCATACTACACTCGGCTGGTCCTCCTTTTCCTTTCCGTTCTGGCACGATTAGTCACAATCTCACAGACCACCGGATCAAGAGCAAATCTTTTGCTTCCGCAGCTTGGTCTGGAAGTCCCGCTAGCGCCCAAGCGCTTAGGATGTGGCGTTGCACAGTGCGCACACACCACAGTTGCCATGGTCTGCACAAGACCTACGTGCATACAGACAACCGAGCTGGCCAGCCGGGTTGCAGGCTACTGCCAAAGTCTTTTATCAGTTAGGTGAAAAAAGGAAGCAAGTAAATGCCCACACATGGCGCTGCAGCGTGGCCGGAAGCAACCATTCCCGATAAGGCGAGGAGCATGTGGCCAGTCTTTCGGCCACTGTTCAGTCTAAGGAACCCCTCATGCAAGTACTCCCGAGTACTAGCTACGGTCGGACAAAATCACTGTTGTGATCTTGTAGCGAAAGAATTGCATAAAATGAACTCGTCTGAAAAGTATTTCACGATCTGACCTTTTTAGCAACACCAGAATCCGTGGCGTTTCTTCACAACCTAGAAACGCCGAGCTAGACTGCGTTGCATCGCCACATAGAAACGCCAAGCTATATTGCGTTTCTGCCCATACGTGAAACGCCATGACCGTTGGCGTTTCTGGACTGAATACAGTACTGTCAAATTGCTTTATACTGTGCTATGCAAACCAGCAACGCCATGCATCATGGCGTTTTCATGAAGTTTAGCAACGCCAAGTCTCTTGGCGTTTCCGGCCAACATGCGAATATTTTTCTTTGATTGTTTCCTTGCAATTTATTTAAACCAGAAACGCTATAGTCCCTGGCGTTTCCAGAAACGCTAGCTAGCTTGGCGTTTCTGACCTGCCACGTCAGCGAGCAGCGCCTGCTCGGTCTAGGACAGCAACGCTAGCTAGCTCGGCGTTTCTACGTTGGAATGAAACGCCACAGGTTCTGGCGTTGCTAAAAGGGTCAGATCGTGAAATACTTTCCAGACGAGTTTATTTTGTGCAATTCTTTCGGTATAAGGTCAGAACAGTGATTTCGTCCGCTACGGTCTTTCCCGACATCAATCTCTTGTGTCTACCAGCAAAAACTGTGCGTGATGGTGGCGCTCGTGGTCACTGAAGCATTGTAGTTAAGTTTTGTGACAGGAGTTTTGGGTCGATGGTCGTACAAGACTAAGTTTAGACCGTGCAACACGCAATGCATTGATTGGGTGCATTAGGCACGTATATATGATGTACAAGACGGAGCCATAACCTTAACTATAAAGAAAAATTAGGAGGTGGACCTACGACACAATATACATGCACAAATATTTCAACACCCCCGCAGTCGAAGCGTCGCCAGAGACACAGAGACTGGAACGAAACTCCTCGAAGGTGAAAGTAGGCAGTCCCTTAGTCATCACATCGGCGAACTGTTGTGCGGTCGGGACATGAAGAACCCGAATGCGTCCAAGGGCGACATGTTCGCGCACAAAGTGGATGTCAAGCTCGATGTGCTTCGTCCGGCGATGATGAACGGGGTTGGCGGAAAGATACACCGCGGAGACGTCATCACAGTAGACAACCGTAGCCTGTGAGATGTCGTGATGCAACTCCTGAAGTAGTTGTCGAAGCCAGGTGCACTCGGCGATTGCGTTAGCCACTGCTCGGTACCCGGCCTCCGCGCTAGAGCACGACACTGTAGGTTGTCGCTTGGACGACCACGAGATGAGGAAGGGACCGAGGTAGAAACAGTAGCCGAAAGTAGAGCGACGTGTGTCAGGACAGCCAGCCCAATCAGCATCAGAATAAGCCACCATATCCATAGAGGAGGATGCCGTGAGGGTGAGTCCAAGGGACATCGTGCCACGGATATAGCAGAGAATCCGTTTCACGAGCGTCCAATGAGAGTCACGAGGGGCGTGCATATGGAGACACACCTGCTGGACAGCATACTGCAAGTCTGGTCGGATGAGCGTCAGATACTGGAGAGCACCAACAATAGACCGGTAGAAAGGAGCGTCCGACGCGGGCGAACCCTCGAGAGCAGAAACTTTGGCCTTCGTGTCAACAAGAGTAGCGACAGGATGACAGTTGAGCCTACCGGCACACTCAAGTAGCTCAGGCGCATACTTCTGCTGATGAAGAAAGGAGTCGTCGGGTTGCCGAACGACCTCAATGCCAAGGAAGTAATATAGAGCACCCAAATCCTTGATGGCAAACTCGTCACGCAGCCGGAGAGTGATCTGCTGAAGAAAGGCTGCGGAGGAGGCCGTCAGGATGATGTCGTCGACATAGAGCAGCAAGTAAGCAGTCGTGTCGCCATGGTGATAGACGAACAACGAGGCATCCGAGCGAGTGACACAGAAACCCAGTGTCTGAAGAAAACCGATGATACGCTGGTACCAGGCGCGAGGGGCTTGCTTGAGGCCGTAGAGAGACCGAGACGGCAAGCACACATGGCCATGATGAGTGGCGTCGACGAAACCAGTGGGTTGCTCACAGTAAACCTGCTCCGCAAGGTGACCATGAAGAAAAACATTGGAGATGAACCGGCCAGCCACGGGAGACCGGTAGCTGGAGAACGGTGTGGATCGTGCCCGGTTTGACAACCGGTGCAAACGTCTCGGTGAAGTCAACTCCAACACGCTGCCGAAAACCACGGACCACCCAACGAGCCTTATAGCGCTCAAGAGTGCCATCCGAGCGGGTCTTGTGACGAAAAACCCACTTGCCGCTGATGACTTTGGCACGAGGAGGCCGGGGAACCACTGTCCAAGTGCGGTTCCGTTGGAGATCATCGAACTCTTCCTGCATCGCAGCAAGCCAGTGAGGATCACCCCGGGGACGGCTCGGCGGTGGAGGCAGCGAGGAGGTACTCGTCGCTGTAGTACCGCAGGCTCGGTTGGTGGACGCCGGCCCTGGCCCGTGTGAGAGGGCGAGACGGCAACTCCGGGACTGCGGCGTGCGTAGGTGGTGAAGACGAGCCTGCCTCGGTGGATGAGGCCGCGCCAGAGGCCGAGGAGGCGGCCCCACCCGGGACGGCGCCCGAGGCCGGGGTGTTGGGAAACGTTGCATGGAAAACAAAAAAAATTCTACGCACACGCAAGATCTATCCATGGAGATGCATAGCAACGAGAGGGGAGAGTGTGTCTACGTAGACCGTAAGCGAAAGCGTTTGTTAACGCGGTTGATGCATTCGAATTTCTATGCGCTCCAACCGATCGAGTACCGAACGTACGGCACCTCCGCGTTCAGCACACGTTTAGCTCGGTGACGTCCTCCGCCTTCTTGATCCAGCAAGACGGCGAGGTAGTGGATGAGTTTCGGCAGCACGACGGCGTGGTGACGGTGATGATGAAGCTATCTCCACAGGGCTTCGCCTAAGCACTACGAAAATATGACCGATGGTGTAAACGGTGGAGGGGGGCGCCGAACACGGCTAAGCAATTGGCGTGGTTGTGCTAGGCGCCCCCCTCCCACATATATATAGGTGGGGGGAGGAAGGAGGCAGCCTGAAGGCGCCCCAAGTGGGGCCAAATCCCACTTGGGTCCTGCCCCAAGCCGCGCCCCCCTGCCATGTATAGTTGCGGGAGGAAGGCAGGGGAGGGTGGCGCCCCCCCCCCTTTCCTTTCTCACATGAGGAGGGAAAGGCAGGAGGGGCCACCCCTCCCCTTTCCTTCCCCTAGGGCCGGCCGACCAGGGAAGGGGCGCACCAGCGCCTTTGTGGGCTAGTCTGTCCCCCCTTTGTGGGCTGGTATGTCCCCCCCATTTGGCCCATTAGGCCCATACACCTACCGGGGGTGTTCGGAACCCCTTCCGGCGACCCGATGACTACCTGGTGCACTCCGAAACTCTTCCGGTGTCCGAATACCATCGTCCTATATATCAATCTTTACCTATCGACCATTTCGAGACTCCTCGTCATGTCCGTGATCTCATCCGGGACTCCGAACAACATTCGGTCACCAAATCATATAACTTATATAACACTATATCGTCAACGAACGTTAAGCGTGCGGACCCTACGGGTTCGAGAACTATGTAGACATGACCGAGACACCTCTCTGATCAATAACCAATAGCGGAACCTGGAAGCCCATATTGGCTCCTACATATTCTACGAAGATCTTTATCGGTCGAACCTTATGACAACATACGTAATTCCTTTTGTCCATCGGTATGTTACTTGCCCGAGATTTGATCGTCGAATCTTGATACCTAGTTCAATCTCGTTACCGGCAAGTATCTTTACTCGTTCCGTAATACATCATCTTACAACTAACTCCTTAGTCACTTTGCTTGCAAGGCTTCTTATGATGTGTATTACCGAGAGGGCCCAGAGATACCTCTTCGATACTCGGAGTGAAAAATCCTAATCTCGATCTATGCCAACTCAACAAACTCCTTCGGAGATACCTGTGGAGCATCTTTATGATCACCCAGTTACGTTGTGACGTTTGATAGCACACAAGGTATTCCTCCGGTATCCGGGAGTTGCATAATCTCATAGTCGAAAAAATTTCCTACGCTCACGCAAGATCTATCGAGGAGATGCATAGCAACGAGGGGAAGAGTGTGTCTACATACCCTTGTAGACCGAAAGCGGAAGCGTTTGACAACGCGGTTGATGTAGTCGAACTTCTTCTAGCTCCGACCGATCAAGTACCGAACGTACGACACCTCCGAGTTCTGCACACGTTCAGCTCGATGACGTCCCTCGTCCTCTTGATCCAGCAAGGTGTCGAGGAAGTAGATGAGTTCTGTCAACACGACGGCACGGTGACGGTGATGGTGAAGTGATCCCGCAGGGCTTCGCCTAAGCTCTACGAAGATATGACCGGAGGCGTAAACCGTGGAGGGGGGCGCCGCACACGGCCAACAATTATTGTTGTGTCTTCTAGGCGCCCCCTCCCCACATATATATAGGTGGGAGGGGAGGAGAGGAAGCCAGGGGCGCCCCAAGTAGGATCTGAATCCTACTTGGGGTTTCCCAAGTGGTGCGCCCCTCCCTTCCTTATTTACTGGAGGGGGAAGGAAAGAGAGGGGGAGAGGGAAGGAAGGGGGAATCCTATTCCCTCTCTTTCCTTTCCCTTCCCCTCTTTCCTTCTCCTTCTTGGCAAGCCCATATGGGGGGCGCACCAGCCCCTTGTGGCTGGTGCGTTTCCCCTCTTGGCCCATAAGGCCCATATTTTTTGCCGGGGGGTGTCCGGAACCCCTTCCGATGACCCGATATGTACCCGGTACCCTCCGGAACACTTCCGGTGTCCGAATACCATCGTCCTATATATCAATCTTTACCTCTTGACCATTTCGAGACTCCTCGTCATGTCCGTGATCTCATCCGGGACTCCGAACAACATTCGGTCACCAAATCACATAACTCATATAATACTATATCGTCATCGAACGTTAAGCGTGCGGACCCTACGGGTTCGAGAACTATGTAGACATGACCGAGACACCTCTCCGGTAAATAACCAATAGCGGAACCTGGATGCTCATATTGGCTCCTACATATTCTACGAAGATCTTTATCGGTCGAACAGTTATGACAACATACGTTATTCCCTTTGTCCATTGGTATGTTACTTGCCCGAGATTCGATCGTCGGTATCTTCATACCTAGTTCAATCTCGTTACCGGCAAGTCTCTTTACTCGTTCCGTAATACATCATCCTGCAACTAACTCATTAGTCACTTTGCTTGCAAGGCTTCTTATGATGTGTATTACCGAGAGGGCCCAGATATACCTCTCCGATACTCGGAGTGACAAATCCTAATCTCGATCTATGCCAACCCAACAAACACCTTCGGAGATACCTGTAGAGCATCTTTATAATCACCCAGTTACGTTGTGACGTTTGATAGCACACAAGGCATTCCTCCGGTATCCGGGAGTTGCATAATCTCATAGTCGAAGGAATATGTATTTGACATGAAGAAAGCAATAGCAATAAAACTGAACGATCATTATGCTAAGCTAACGGATGGGTCTTGTCCGTCACATCATTCTCCTAATGATGTGATCCCGTTATCAAATGATAACTCATGTCCATGGTTAGGAAACCTTAACCATCTTTGATCAACGAGCTAGTCAAGTAGAGGCTCACTAGGGACACAGTGTTTGTCTATGTACTCACACATGTATTATGATTTCCGATCAATACAATTCTAGCATGAATAATAAACATTTATCATGAATAAGGAATATAAAATAACAACTTTATTATTGCCTCTAGGGCATATTTCCTTCACCTGGGTATTTGATACTGGTTCGGTTGCTCATATTTGTAACTCGAAACAGGAGCTACGGAATAAAAGAAGATTGGCTAAGAACGAGGTGACGATGAGCGTCAGGAATGGTTCCAAGGTCTATGTGATCACCGTCGGCACGCTACCTCTACATATACCTTCGGGATTAGTTTTAGACCTCAATAATTGTTATTTGGTGCCAGCGTTGAGCATGAACATTATATCAGGATCTTGTTTATAGCGAGACGGTTATTCATTTAAGTCAGAGAATAATGGTTATTCTATTTATATGAATAATATCTTTTATGGTCATGCACCCTTGATGAATGGTCTATTTTTGTTAAATCTCGGTCGTAGTGATACACATATTCATAATATTGATGCCAAAAGATGCAAAGTTGATAATAATAGTGCAACATATTTGTGGCACTTCCGTTTAGGTCATATTGGTGTAAAGCGCATGAAGAAACTCCATGCAGATGGACTTTTGGAGTCACTTGATTATGAATCATTTGATACTTGCGAACCATGCCTCATGGCCAAGATGACTAAAACTCCGTTCTCTGGAACAATGGAGCGAGCTAATGTCTTATTGGAAATAATACATACCGATGTATGCGGTCCGATGAGTGTTGAAGCACGTGGTGGGTATCATTATTTTCTGACCTTCATAGATGATTTGAGTAGGTCTGGGTATATCTACTTAATGAAACACAAGTCTGAAATATTTGAAAAGTTCAAAGAATTTCAGAGTGAAGTGGAGAATCATCGTAACAAGAAAATAAAGTTTCTACGATCTGATCGCGGAGGCGAATATTTGAGTTACGATTTTGGCCTTCATTTAAAACAATGTGGAATTGTTTCACAACTCACGCCACCTGGAACACCTTAGTGTAATGGTGTGTCCGAACGTCGTAATCGTACTTTATTGGATATGGTGCGTTCTATGATGTCTCTTACCGATTTACCACTATCGTTTTGGGGTTATGCATTAGAGACAGCCGCATTCACGTTAAATAGGGCACCGTCTAAATCCGTTGAGACGACACCGTATGAACTATGGTTTGGCAAGAAACCTAAGCTGTCGTTTCTTAAAGTTTGGGGTTGCGACACTTATGTCAAAAGGCAAATTATTGGGTACACCTTCTACCACAGATCCGAATGCAAGATCTTTGTTGCAAAGAATGGATCCTTTCTAGAGAAGGAGTTTCTCTCGAAAGAAGTGAGTGGGAGGAAAGTAGAACTTGATGTGGTAATTGTACCTTCTCTCGAATTGGAAAGTAGCACATCACAGAAAACCGTTCCCGTGATGCCTACACCAACTAGAGAGGAAGCTAATGATGATGATGATCATGAAACTTCAGATCAAGTTACTACTGAACTTCGTAGGTCGACCAGAGCACGATCTGCACCAGAGTGGTACGGTAATCCTGTTCTGGAAGTCATGTTATTAGACCAAGGCAAACCTACGAACTATGAAGAAGCTATGATGAGCCCAGATTCCGATAAATTGCTTGAGGCCATGAAATCTGAGATAGGATCCATGTATGAGAACAAAGTGTGGACTTTGGTGGACTTGCCCGATGATCGGCAAGCCATTGAGAATAAATGGATCTTCAAGAAGAAGATTGACGCTGATGGTAATGTTACTGTCTACAAAGCTCGACTTGTCACGAAAGGTTTTCGACAAGTTCAAGGAGTTGACTACGATGAGGCTTTCTCACCCGTAGCGATGCTTAAGTCTGTCCGAATCATGTTAGCAATTGCCGTATTTTATGATTATGAAACCTGGCAAATGGACGTCAAAACTGCATTCATTAACGGATTTCTTAAAGAAGAGTTGTATATGATGCAACCAGAAGGTTTTGTCGATCCTAAAGGTGCTAACAAAGTGTGCAAACTCCAGTGATCCATCTATGGACTGGTGTAAGCATCTCGGAGTTGGAATATACGCTTTGATGAGGTGATCAAAGCATATGGTTTTATACAGACTTACGGTGAAGCCTGTATTTACAAGAAAGTGAGTGGGAGCTCTGTAGCATTTCTGATATTATATGTGGATGACATATTATTGATTGGAAATGATATAGAATTTCTGGATAGCATAAAAGGATACTTGAATAAGAATTTTTCAATGAAAGGCCTTGGTGAAGCTGCTTATATATTGGGCATCAAGATCTATAAGGATTCATCGAGACGCATAATAGGACTTTCACAAAGCACATACCTTGAGAAAGTTTTGAAGAAGTTCAAAATGGATCAGTCAAAGAAAGGGTTCTTCCATGTGTTACATGGTGTGAAATTTAGTCAGACTCAAAGCCCGACCACTGCAGAAGATAGAGAGAAAATGAAAGTCATTCCCTATGCCTCAGCCATAGGTTCTATGATGTATGCTATGATGTGTACCAGACCTGATGTGTGCACTGCCATAAGTTTGGCAGGGAGGTACCAAAGTAATCTAGGAGTGGATCACTGGACAGCGGTCAAGAACATCCTAAAGTACCTGAAAAGGACCAAGGATATGTTTCTCGTTTATGGAGGTGACGAAGAGCTCGTCGTAAATGGTTACGTCGATGTTAGCTTCGACACTGATCCGGATGACTCTAAGTCACAAACCGGATACGTATTTATATTGAATGGTAGAGCTGTCAGTTGGTGCAGTTCCAAGCAGAGCGTCATGGCGGGATCTACGTGTGAAGCGGAGTACATAGTTGCTTCGGAAGCAGCACATGAAGCAGTCTGGATGAAGAAGTTCACATCCGATCTGGGTGTAATACCCAGTGCATCGGGTCCAATGAAATTTTTTTGTGACAACACTAGAGCAATTGCCTTGGTGAAGGAATCCAGGTTTCACAAGAGAACCAAACACATCAAGAGAGGCTTCAACTCCATTCGTGAAAAGATCAAGGATGGAGACATAGAGATTTGCAAAATACATACAGATCTGAATGTAGCAGACCCGTTGACTAAACCTCTTTTGTGAGTCAAACATGATCAGCACCAAGACTCCATGGGTGTTAGATTCATTACAATGTAATCTTGATTATTGACTCTAGTGCAAATGGGAGACTAAAGGAAATATGCCCTAGAGGCAATAATAAATTTGTTATTTTATATTTCCTTATTCATGATAAAGGTTTATTATTCGTGCTAGAATTGTATTGATCGAAAACTTAAATACACGTGTGAATACATAAACAAATACCATGTCCCTAGTAAGCCTCTACTAAACTAGCTCGTTGATCAAAGATGGTTAAGGTTTCCTAACCATAGACATGTGTTGTCATTTGATAACGGGATCACATCATTAGGAGAATGATGTGATGGACAAGACCCATCCGTTAGCTTAGCATATTGATCGTTCAGTTTATTGCTATTGCTTTCTTAATGTCAAATACATATTCCTTCGACTATGAGATTATGTAACTCCCGGATACTGGAGGAATACCTTGTGTGCTATCAAACGTCACAACGTAACTAGGTGATCATAAAGATGCTCTACAGGTATCTCCGAAGGTGTTTGTTGAGTTGGCATAGATCGAGATTAGGATTTGTCACTCCGAGTATCGGAGAGGTATCTCTGGGCCCTCTCGGTAATACACATCATAAGAAGCCTTGCAAGCAAAGTGACTAATGATTTAGTGGCAAGATGATGTATTACAGAACGAGTAAAGAGACTTGCCGGTAACGAGATTGAACTAGGTATGAAGATGCGGACGATCAAATCTCGGGCAAGTAAAATACCGATGGACAAAGGGAATTACGTATGTTGGCACAAGGTTCGACCGATAAAGATCTTCGTAGAATATGTAGGAGCCAATATGGGCATCTAGGTTCCGCTATTGGTTATTGACCGGAGAGGTGTCTCGGTCATGTCTACATAGTTCTCGAACCCGTGGGGTCCACACGCTTAAAATTCGTTGACGATATAGTGTTATATGAGTTATATGATTTGGAGACCGAATGTTGTTCGAAGTCCCGGATGAGATCACGGACATGACGAGGAGCTCCGGAATGGTCCAGAGGTAAAGATTGACATATAGGACGATGATATTCGGACACCGGAAGAGTTTCGGAGTGCACCGGGTAGTTATCGGATCACCAGAAGGGGTTCCGGGCACCCCCGGGAAATATATGGACCATATGGGCCAAAAGAGGGGAGCACACCAGCTCACAAGGGGCTGGCGCGCCCCTCCTATGGCAGTCGTCCTAGGGGACGAAAGGAAAGGGGGGATTCGGCCTCCCCCTTCCTTTCTCTCCCCCCTTTCCTTTCTCCTGGAAGCAAATATGGAAGAGGGGGGGGGGGCGGCCAAGGGCAGGAGCCCAAGTAGGATTCGGTCCTACTTGGGGCGCCTCTTGGCCTCTCCCCTCTCCTCCCCACCTATATATATATGGAAGGCGGGCGCCACACATAACCACGACAATTGCTGAGCCGTGTGCGGCGTCCCCCTCCACAGTTTAGTCCCTCGGTCATATTTTCGTAGTGCTTAGGCGAAACCCTGCGGAGATAGTTTCACCATCACCGTCACTACGCCGTGGTGCTGCCGGAACTCATCCACTACATCGCCGTCTTGCTGGATCAAGAAGGCGAGGACGTCACCGAGCTGAACGTGTGCTGAATGCGGAGGTGCCGTACGTTCGGTACTCGATCTGTTGGATTGCAAAGAAGTTCGACTACATCAACCACATTAACAAACGCTTCCGCTTACGTTCTACAAGGGTACGTAGACACACTCTCCCTTCTCGTTGCTATGCATCTCCTTGGTAGATCTTGCATGTGCGTAGAATTTTTTTTCATGCAACGTTTCCCAACACTTATTTTGGCTCCATAGGTTGCATATGACCTCAAATTAAGACGACTTTTATATCAAAATCAACCACTTCGACGAGACGTACAACTTTCATGTTGAAACTTTTTTCATCCGATGCCATCTTAATTGAGTTTCGTGCCATTCTTTAATCTAGTGTCAACATGAGCATCTCTGAACTCGTCATAACTTTTGCATCCGAGCTCCGTTTTAGACCATCTTCATATCCATCTTGATCTTCTTGAAGAGAGCCATTCGATGGTGACTTTCAATCATAAGTTTGAATTAATCTTAATATAGTTTAAGCTATTTTTACGATTGTGCCACTTTTGAGTGTCAACACCTACGTGACGAGCGTGCCCAGGCGGGTCCAGACGTCCCATATCCACCTTAGATTTGACCCGGATATAAAGAGTGTTGGCCAGTCCAGACGTTTCTGTTGGGTGGTGATTTTTCATCCGGCACTGACCGGGCAATCTGTCCGGGTGTTTAGGGTGGGTATGGGTCCGGGTTTAGATTCTCTCGTGCTCTGGAGAAATCCTACACGGTCGGGTCGGGTGTGGACTCATGGACAAGTCTTGTGTCGTTTGACCATACTACACTCTGCTGGTCCTCCTTTTCGTTTCCGTTCTGGCACGATTAGAGCATCTCTAGCAGACCCCGTATAACGCACGAACCCGCATAATTCCAGCGAGTATACGGGCTCGTCCAATTTTCTGGCCAGAACAGAGCCCGTATACTCGTCCGGCCCGTAATTTTTTTTACCGTTGCCCGCAAACCTTACCCCCGAAGCCGTATAACTACGGGTTTGTGGGGCAGATACGGGTCGAAACCCTATCCCCCCACCGCCGCCCGCCGCCGCGATTCCCCACTCACTCCGTCGCATTTCTCGCTGTCGGTGAGCCCAGTTCCGCCTCCAGCTACCATGTGGGGCTGTATGTGGAGCTCCGGCGGCAGCTCCGGCGGGGGCGACGACCCCGAGCGCGAGCGGTGTGTCCGCGCGGACGGCGCGAGGAAGCACGCGGCCAAGAAGTGGACCAACCAAGGCCTCCAGCCGCCGGTGTCGCTCCTCCGTCACGAGACGGAGGAGTACGACCGCCGGCACGGGCGGACGCCCTCCTCAGCCATGGGCTCTTCCTCTGCCGCGTGGGACAAGGACGATGATTGGCGGCGCGTCTGCGAGGAGCAGAAGAAGAAGTACATCGACCTCGTCTGCTCCGACGAGGAGGACTGACCGACGACTGAGCTCCTCCACCGCGTCGGCCTCGCCGCCGTGAGCTCGTCCATTTTGGTAGCCGCCGCGAGCCCGCAGATCCCCCCTCTAGTAGTAGAATGTAGTATATATGTAGTATGTATGATCTATGTAGTATGTTGTGATGAACTATGAATGATCCACGTGGTTGCAATTTCTTCCGCGAAAGCTTTTTTTAAATTATACAATTTCATATACAAGGTCTATTCTGCAGCGCATGATTTCGCCCCACAAAACAAATCTGCTTCGAAGTGTAAACGCGTTATGCGGGTCAACATCTAGAGTTGCTCTTGGTCACAATCTCACAGACTACCGGATCAACAGCAAATCCCTTGCTTCCGCAGCTTGGTCTGGCAGTCCCGCTAGCGCCCAAGCGCTTAGGACGTGGCGTTGCACAGTGCGCACACACCACAGTTGCCATGGTCTGCGCAAGACCTACGTGCATACAGACAACCGAGCCGGCCAGCCGTGCTGCAGGCTACTGCCAGTCTTTTATCAGTCAGGTGCGAAAAAGGAAGCAAGTAAATGCCCACACACGGCGCTGCAGCGTGGCCAGACGGTCGTGAGATGCCTTCGAGACGAAGCTAGCAACCATTGTCGTCGTTTTCTCGCCTTCAGCTCCGAGTACCTGGTCCACTGCCCGAGAAGGCGAGGAGCATGTGTCGTGGCCAATCGTTCGGCCACTATTCAGCCTCAGGAACCACTCATGCAAGTACTCCCGACGTCAATCTCTCGTGTCTACCGGCGAAAATTGTGCGTGATGGTGGTGCTCGTGGTCACCGGGAGCATCTCCAGCAGCGTCCCCAACAGCCCTCAGAACGACTTTTTTTTCGTCGGCGGTGAAAAAACCCTCAGTCGCGTTTCAAGACGCTGAAATCCGCTGGCTCGGCCCGTTTTTGGGCCCGGCGATCCCAAGCCGAACCCAGCACACTGGGGGACGCTCGGGGGCTCCAGCGGAAGGAAAAACCACGTCTGGCCCACACTGCAAGGCGAAAAGTCAAGACAAACGTCCAGATTCGTCCCCGACCCCCCCGGCACGCGCGCCCTCCCGCCACATTGCCGATCCCGGTGTCGCCCACCACCCACCACCGCTATCTAGGCCATTCCCCACCGGAAAAGAGAGAGGGTTTCGCCGCGGCAACCTCTCCACCACCTTCCTGGGCGTGTTTTCCGGCGCTCCGGCCGCGCAGGGCGGGATACCGGCGGCTGTGCGCCCACCACGACCGCCAGGTGTTCGGCAATGGACTCGGACGGCGAGGAGGCGCTCGCGGCGCTGCTGGAGGAGGAAGCCGATGCCGATGTCCAGGACGAAGAGCATCTCATGGTCCTCGCTGTAGGAGATATGCCCTAGAGGCAATAATAAATGTTATTGATTATCTCCCTGTTCATAATTAGGTTTATGTTCCATGCTATAACTGCTATGGTTCTCGAGTCTACAATAACCACGAGGCTCGGAGGAAGACTCATATGCACGTGTGGAATAATAAACGGTAAAATGTATTCCTAGTCTGGCCTCTGAGACTAGCTCAAGTGTTGCATGATGGTTCTGTTTTCCTGATCATGGGCATGACTATGCCGGCAACTTTGAGGGCACAATGTTAGAAGAACATTTGTGTTGAATCGACCCGAATTGATGTTATGCTATGGGATACTTTCGTCACAAGTTAATGGTTAATAACAGAGAGATGCTTAACGTTTGCATGATTCCTCAGACCATGAGAGTATCGAGTTTCTTCATGCTTGATTCATGAACTTTGGGGTTTGTTAAACGTCATCCGTAAATGGATGGCTATTACGGCGGCTTACGGGTTCATGGGAAAGTATGTCAAGTAATTTGATAGCTCAAGATTGGGATTTGCTCCTCCGACGATGGAGAGATATCTCTGGGCCCTCTCGGTGTTATGGTATCCATCATCGTCTGGCCAGATACAATGTGATTTGATCACAGGGATGCCGGAACACAGGAACGAGAAAAGAGAACAATACCGGTAACGAGGTAACTGGCTTAGTGGACAAGTTGTTGATCCACGGGAGTGCCAACATGTCTCACCTTGGGTATTTGTAACATATCGCGAAGCAACAGGAATAGCACACGGCAACTGGAGGTTCACTCGAATATTCATTCGTGTGGGTATATGGGTCAATATGGGTGTCCACGGCTCCGATGTTGATCATTGATCGGAAAGGGTTCCGTGTCATGTCTATACTTCATCGAACCTATAGGGTCACACGCTTAAGGGTCATCTATCTGCTGAATACTAGACAGGGAGTCTGAGAGAAAATCACCGAAAAAGTTTCGGACACCGAAAAAGTTTCGGACAGCGGAAAAGTTCCGCAGAGAGGGGTCACCGGATGAGTTCCGGTGAAACTGAAAAGTTGTTTCAGAGGATACCATAAAGTCAAATTAGTTTCGGCACATGCCCGATAATTCTTGGAGGGTGCCAGAATCATTCTGGAAACTTTTGGGAATTTTCTGGAAGAAAAACCGGAAATGTTCCGGAGCTGCCGGAACCACTTCAGATGCTTTTCGCAGATGAAAATCACTAATCTGGAATTGTTCCAGAACGCGTTGAAAATTATTTTAGTGGGTACTGGAAATGTTCTAAGCCCACATAAATATTTTCAGTTCGAACGGACGCTGAAAAATGTCGTCGTGAATAGTGAAAGTGTTTTTTGGGTTACTTTTTGGAAAGCCATCTTTTTGGGCTTTTGCTCCAAAATATCTTGGAGATGACATGGATGGATGTGGCTGAAATTTCAGCCCCTCCACCCCTCCTTCTCCTATAAATAGAGGTGGAGGGGGCTGCCCAAACTCACTCATTCTCACATACATGCCATTGCAATGATCTGGCTTCTTCTCTCCCTCCCCGCGAAATAGTTTCGTAGAGCCGAAAGGCTGTCTGGGTTCCGGCAAGAACTAGTTCTGGACGGCGAAGCCCTGCCGGATAGATGACACCGTATGTGTGCAACTCTGTAGAGAGGTCGTAGTTTCGATCTTAGTGCCCGAGGGGCTGTTCGAGAGTGCCTCCTGAAGGGCTGTCCAAGTGACGGTCCGAGTTCTGTGAGTCCTCCCGAAGGGCTGTCCGCGACACCGTCCGGGGGACTGTCCGACCGCCTCCCGGAGGGCTATCCGAATGGCGGATGAGGGTATACATCCTCGCGGTTGGGAGGTTGTAAATCCTAGCTGTGGGGATCTGCACCGCCGATCGTCATCGACTCTACTTCCGCTGCGCTACGAGTCGGTAACGAAAATGATCAAACCTTTATGCAGTCTCCATAGTGGTCCTGGGCTGGTGCGTAGGTCGAAAATTTTTTGTTTTCTGCTGCGTTACCCTACAGTGGTATCAGAGCCGTGCTATGCGTAGATGCAGGTTGCGATCTAGAATACATGAGATGTATGGGTGTTGCACAATATAATTATGTAGTAGATGAGTTATATTACTGAAAATTATTTGTGCGGGTAGCAGATGAAATCTGTTACCCGATATTCTTGTTGCTTCCCTGGAATTTGCATATTTCTGATCTTGATAACAGCATGGTGGAGTTTCAATGTTCTGGCAATCCGCGATCCTGATTGATCAACGAAGTGCTAACAGTTCATTGAATTCCATCGTAGTTAAAAAGAAAGATGAAATTTCGCAGACGAAAGGGCAATGCAGATATGATCTGCACGGGGGTCATGCGTATGACGAAGTTCAGTATGGGGCTCGAGATTTTATTATGTCTCATACGCCCCGCGATGTTAATCTAGCGACTTGGATTATCATACTTGATGATGGACGTTGGTAGCTTCGGTTTGTTTCGAAACCTTAGAAGCCACGTAAAACAAGTTTTTGCTTAAACCGATTAGAGACGTCTAACTTGGTTTTGCAGGAGGGTTTGCATGTGCATATGATGTGGTATAGCAGTGCTCATAATAATTTGATTATGTATGAGATGACTATATGATGTAAATTGATTAACATGACCTGCGTGTCATGATTCGGCATGATGGCTGGAGCCATATGATTGTCACTTTATTGACCTACGTGTCAACCTTAAGTAATGCATTATTTTATTAGCTATAGAGATAGCAATATTATCTGGTGCATCGACAAGGTGGTGACAATCTTCGCGAAGGTGAACACCGACGCGAATGCCGAAGATGAAGAAATACAAGACTTCTCCGTCAGAAAGGGCTATACCATATCATGCTATTATGAATTGCCTGAGATGTTTATCCCTTATGATGCACCCTTCTTGATTGCGCGGTAGTCACTTTTATTAGGGTGATCTCTCACAAAAATATCAAGTAGTTAGTGTTCTCCCAAGTGTAGCACCGTCACGGCACCTAACTTTTCGGGGTGCGCCATGTCCACATGGGTATGAACGATTAGAGAAGTGTGAGGCGGGTGAGGTCAGACCTCGCAGCGAGATCACTTGGTTGTCTTGACGTTCTGGCTTGATCGTCCTGAGCTCGGAACACGTCCATCGAAAGATGAACATGAGTCACATAGAGATGTGATCGGCATGTTTGCCCACCAATTGAAATTCTCGTCATCAGTGATGTCCACATCAATGGCGTTGAATTGAAATGTGGATCTTGTATCACTCAAAATCAATTATGAGAGATATTGATTTGAGTGGGAGCGCACTACTGAATTAACTTGTTTAATTCTCAGTGCAATTAATTTTGAACACTGTCTAAGTGTGGTTTGCATAATAGTTGTAGAATAATGGCTCACGTTTCCACCTTCCCTATTAAAATTGAATAGCTGTTAAATATCTGGTTAAAACTTTACGGTTGGTAACGTAATGTGAGGATTGTCCTCAAGAGTGCCGAGAAGGACTTTGTCCTATCGCATACTTTGGTATTCTCTCGCTTATGCTATGGATCATATGACTCTCGTCCTTCGATCCAAAAGCTAGAATTCCGTTTCAGTCAAGTGCAATACATTTGCTTCCATGAGACCCGAACTTTGAAAGTTTGGATAGTTATGTGATATTCATGGAATCTGAAAATCATTTTCAGAGATAGACAAAGGCTAAAAGATATGAGATATCCAAAGCAATGTTTGTTTGCAAACTATTAGTAAAGGAGTTTACTATGCATTAGACTGATAAGAGAGGGATCCAGAAGAACGCCTGTCATATGATGAAAGGTGAATAAAACAACAACTTAAAGAGAAAGGAAGTGTCCGAAGGGTGTTAGTGAAACTTTCACGCCTAGGAAGTCCAGGGCTAACGCCACTCTTAAGTTGGGTGCTTCTTCTGAGAGTAGGAGAAATGCTAAAAGTTAAACTGTTAGAAGTATAATGGCAATAAGAAAGAAGACTGGAATATCCAGCTCATGTATGAATGTCATACAAGTTTTTGATGTATAGAAAGCTGGTCAAAGATATAGTTCTTGGGAATTATGACTAAATTGTTAATCACTGATTCTTGGGTATTGTGAGTTAATCACAAAAATACCCGCTCGATTGCATTCTGTTGCAACTCGATGTAAGAACTACTATGGCCTGAAAGACTAGCCAGGGATGAGGTTTAGGTATACACAGGGAACATAGTAAATGTTACTATACCTTCCATTGGTGTATTACTGTCTGTATTTATTTTCATAATTCATTTAGAGTTTTACAAACACTAGCCCATTGCATAAGGTATCTTGCAAGAAGGTTGTTCATAAGAGAACTTTTTATGTTCGAAGTTATGAATAACATAAGGGCCATACTTTCATTGAGAATGAGATGTATGTTATGAATAATGATATTAATATATTACCTCTGGATTTACTTTCATAATTCATTTTAGAGATTCATACACTCTAGCCCATTGCAAAATGTTTGTTGCAAAAGGGTTGTTCATAAAAGAACAATTGCTGTTCAGTATTATGAATAACATGAAGGGTCGTGCTTCCATTCTCGATGGGATGTATGTTATGAATATCGATGGTAATATGATATATCCATAACACTGACGCTAAATGTCGTAAGACTAAGAGAATACCACATAAGTGTGGCACTATATTTAGTCACATTGGAGAAACCCGCATGGATAAATTCCATTATGATGGATTTTGAAGTCGTTTGATTTTGAATCATCTGACACTTGCAAATTTCCTCCGAAAAGTTTAGTGACTAAAATACCGTTCACAGGCCATAAGGAACGAGCAAAGAACTTATTGGTGATCATACATTTTGATGTATGTAGTTCAATAAATGTTATTGCAAGTAGTGGATTTATCTATCTTCAAAAATGACTCAAGTAGATATGTGGATATTTACTTGATGAGACGTAAGTCTGGATCTTTTGAAATCATTCGAAAGGTTTTCAAATATGAAGTAGAAGTTATTGTAACAAGAAAATTATGTTTCTACAATTCGATTGCAGAAAGAAATATTTGAGTTACAAGTTTAGCGAATGTCTGATGAGTTGTGAAAGGGGTTTCATAAACTTGCACCTCCCGGAACACCACTGCAAGTGGAAAGTCCGTGAAGATGTAATCGAACTATTTATGACATGGTAAGATCAAAGATGACATAAATAAATTTGCCATTACCCCTTTTAAAGAGTGATGCTTTAGAGACTGCGGCTTTTACACTGAAAAGAGCTCCATCAGGTCTGTTGAAATGACGCCATGGTATGGTACGCCCAACCATGTTATATCTTTTCTTAAACATTTGGAATATGGGGCTTGTGTAAAAGGTTACAAACCTATTCCAAATCAGACAAGTGCTACTTTGTAGGTTATCCCAAGTAATTGGGTATTCCTCCCTCACTATGCCAAGGCAAAAGGTTTGCCACAAAAAACGGTATGCTTTTTGAAGAAAATGGTTCTTTCAAAAAGGTGAGTGGGAGAACAATGCAACTCGACAAGATAACAGTATCTTCGTCATCAGATCAAAGAAAACAGACCTTGGAAGTAATTCCTGAGTTTCCTACTGCGACTGATACGGAAGTCTCTACAATAAAATGTATGGACTTCGGTCGAACTTGCAGCTGAACCACGTAGGCAAAAGCTCGTGCAAACCTCTTAGGTGCGCAAACGAGATATTGTTACAACAATATACCTACAATACACAAGGAAGCGTTGATGGGCCCTGACTCCGGAATTGGCTAAATGCCAATAGAACCCGAGTTAGTTTCCATATAAGTGATTCAAGATTAAAACCTTGATACACCTTTCGGAAGACTTAGAGTCTAACGAATATTTATGGAACTTAAAATTGATACGGATAAAAATGTTTTATCCATAAAGCTCGACTTGTTACAATAACAAGTTCAAGGAGTTGACTACGATGAGGTTGTTTCATCATAGCGATGCTTAAAGTCGGTTCGGGTTGAACTAGCAATTAATACATATTTCAATCATGAGATATGAAACATGGATGACAATAGGATTTCCATCTGATGGAAACGAAACCAAGGACTTGCATGTGTTACAGTCCAAGGTATTTTGTCAGTCCAGAGGATGCTAGTAAGTATGCAAACTTCAGAGTTCCAGCAATGGACAGAAGAGAGCAAAATGGAGTTGGAATCTTCGTGTTTTGATGAAATAGTCAAAGGGGTTTGACTTCATCAATGGGTAACGAAGATGCTTATGATTCAAGAAAGTAAGTGGGAGCATAATAAAATTTCTAAAAAAACGTTGTGTGCTTGACACATTGTTAATTGGAAATAAATTTCTTGACACGAATTAGGACTTCATTTGAAAATAGTTTTTCGATGAAGTGCTTGGGCTAAATAGCCTTTATATTAGGCATGATGATCTATGAAGATAGATTTACCTAATGGGGCTGATCAAAGATACACATTGACAAGATGTTAAAACCTTTTAGCATTAAAAACGTCAAGGAGTGATTCTTGCCGAAGTCACATGGAAAGAGTTTTTGCAAGACTCGGTGTCCCAAAACACTGATGAGCAAAATACATGATGGAGATTCCACACACTCTTGTGTTTGGATTAATCATGTATTCCATGGTATGTAAAAACAACCAGATATGTCCAATACTCCCAAAGTTGTTGCGAGTATAGATACCAAAGTGATCAAAAGTTCTGATCATGGGACAACAGTGAAAAAGGGTCATTGAGTACTATAGTAGCACCGATGACATGTTTTCTCGCAAGCGGAGATCATGAAGAGTTCGTTGTAAAAGGTTACATCGATACAGTCTTCATCCGTGCTCCAAGCGATTTTCGATTTAAATTGAGGGTTTTGTGTAACACACAATATGGTGGCACGGTAGTTGGAAATTGTTCCAAACAAGTTACTGTGGCGAATTCTATAACAGAGGCGAAGTATGTTGCCGCTTTTAAAAGCGACAAACAAGATGCTGAATCATATAGTTCTTTCATGAACTTAGTATGGTTCCAAGAAGGCTTTGGTCAATGGGACACTACTGCAGGTAGTTGCTCCATAACTCAGTCTGAGGAATCCAGGTTCGACCTGTGATTCACATACATACGAAGCCAAGTCCACACAAAATATGAATTTTGTGAAATCGTGAAAACGCGAGGATACGCAAAGATACACACGGAGCTAAAGTCGTCAGATCCGTTGGACATCAGGCTATACCACATGCGAAGCATATTTACACCGGTGTGCCACAGGTGTAAAGTGCATTAGCATTAACTAGATTATTGACTCTAGTGCAAGTGGGAGTCTGTAGGAGATATGCCCTAGAGGCAATAATAAATGCTATTGATTATCTCCCTGTTCATAATTAGGTTTATGTTCCATGCTATAACTGCTATGGTTCTAGAGTCTACAATAACCACGAGGCTCGGAGGAAGACTCATATGCACGTGTGGAATAATAAACGGTAAAATGTATTCCTAGTCTGGCCTCTGAGACTAGCTCAAGTGTTGCATGATGGTTCTGTTTTCCTGATCATGGGCATGACTATGCCGGCGACTTTGAGGGCACAATGTTAGAAGAACATTTGTGTTGAATCGACCCGAATTGATGTTATGCTATGGGATACTTTCGTCACAAGTTAATGGTTAATAACAGAGAGATGCTTAACGTTTGCATGATTCCTCAGACCATGAGAGTATCGAGTTTCTTCATGCTTGATTCATGAACTTTGGGGTTTGTTAAACGTCATCCGTAAATGGATGGCTATTACGGCGGCTTACGGGTTCATGGGAAAGTATGTCAAGTAACTTGATAGCTCAAGATTGGGATTTGCTCCTCCGACGATGGAGAGATATCTCTGGGCCCTCTCGGTGTTATGGTATCCATCATCGTCTGGCCAGACACAATGTGATTTGATCACAGGGATGCCGGAACACAGGAACGAGAAAAGAGAACAATACCGGTAACGAGGTAACTGGCTTAGTGGACAAGTTGTTGATCCACGGGAGTGCCAACATGTCTCACCTTGGGTATTTGTAACATATCGCGAAGCAACAGGAATAGCACACGGCAACTGGAGGTTCACTCGAATATTCATTCGTGTGGGTATAGGGGTCAATATGGGTGTCCACGGCTCCGATGTTGATCATTGATCGGAAAGGGTTCCGTGTCATGTCTATACTTCCCCCCGAACCTATAGGGTCACACGCTTAAGGGTCATCTATCTGCTGAATACTAGACAGGGAGTCTGAGAGAAAATCACCGAAAAAGTTTCGGACACCGAAAAAGTTTCGGACAGCGGAAAAGTTCCGCAGAGAGAGGTCACCGGATGAGTTCCGGTGAAACTGAAAAGTTGTTTCAGAGGATACCATAAAGTCAAATTAGTTTCGGCACATGCCCGATAATTCTTGGAGGGTGCCAGAATCATTCTGGAAACTTTTGGGAATTTTCTGGAAGAAAAACCGGAAATGTTCCGGAGCTGCCGGAACCACTTCAGATGCTTTTCGCAGATGAAAATCACTAATCTGGAATTGTTCCAGAACGCATTGAAAATTATTTTAGTGGGTACTGGAAATGTTCTAAGCCCACATAAATATTTTCAGTTCGAACGGACGCTGAAAAATGTCGTCGTGAATAGTGAAAGTGTTTTTTGGGTTACTTTTTGAAAAGCCACCTTTTTGGGCTTTTGCTCCAAAATATCTTGGAGATGACATGGATGGATGTGGCTGAAATTTCGGCCCCTCCACCCCTCCTTCTCCTATAAATAGAGGTGGAGGGGGCTGCCCAAACTCACTCATTCTCACATACATGCCATTGCAATGATCTGGCTTCTTCTCTCCCTCCCCGTGAAATAGTTTTGTAGAGCCGAAAGGCTGTCTGGGTTCCGGCAGGAACTAGTTCTGGACGGCGAAGCCCTGCCGGATAGATGACACCGTATGTGTGCAACTCTGTAGAGAGGTCGTAGTTTCGATCTTAGTGCCCGAGGGGCTGTTCGAGAGTGCCTCCCGAAGGGCTGTCCAAGTGACGGTCCGAGTTCTGTGAGTCCTCCCGAAGGGCTGTCCGCGACACCGTCCGGGGGACTGTCCGACCGCCTCCCGGAGGGCTGTCCGAGTGGCGGATGAGGGTATACATCCTCGCGGTTGGGAGGTTGTAAATCCTAGCTGCGGGGATCTGCACCGCCGATCGTCATCGACTCTACTTCCGCTGCGCTACGAGTCGGTAACAAAAATGATCAAACCTTGTATGCAGTCTCCATAGTGGTCCTGGGCTGGTGCGTAGGTCGGAAATTTTTTGTTTTCTGCTGCGTTACCCTACACTCGCCGCCTTGGCCGGCCTGCTCGCGAGCAATGCAAAGCCACGGCGAGGTGGCTCGGTGCCGGGGCGGCTGAAAGCAAAGAACTGGCATCGACTGGAAGGCTATTGCATGCTCTACTCCGACTACTTCGCCGACGCTCCACTGCACGGCGACAAAGTATTTCGGCGCCGTTATCGGATGAGTCGAAAGCTTTTCCTCAGGATTGTGAATTCCATCCGGGAGTTCGACAGCTACTCAAGTGCAAGAAGGATTGCACCGGCAAACTTGGATTCACCTCAATCCAGAAGTGCACGACAGCTATGAGGATGCTTGCATACGGAGCCCCCGGTGATTCACTCGACGACTATGGGCGCATGGCCGAGTCCACGACCATTGAGTGTTTCTACAAGTTCTGCAGTGTAGTGGTGGCAGTGTTTGAACCACAATACTTGCGATCACCCAATGCTGAAGACACTGCTCGGATCCTAGCACAGAATGCAGCAAGAGGATTTCCTAGGATGCTTGGAAGCATCGACTGCATGCATTGGGAATGGATAAACTGTCCATTTGCTTGGCAGGGGATGTACAAAGGTGCCAAAGGCGGTTGCAGTGTGGTACTTGAGGCAGTGGCCACACAGGACCTCTGGATTTGGCACTTCTTCTTTGATATGCCAAGAACTCACAATGACATCAACGTGCTGCAGTGCTCCCCTGTCTTTGCCAAGCTTGTTGAAGGTCAATCTCCTCCGGTGAACTTCGAGGTCAATGGGCGGCAATACAACAAGGGATACTACCTAGCAGATGGCATAATCCGAGATGGTCCACATTTGTGAAGACTATCTCAAGCCCTGTGCCAGGAGGCAAGAACTCCCACTTTGTGAAGGTTCAGGAGGCTTGCAGGAAGGATGTCGAGCGGGCATTTAGTGTGCTCCAATCTCGATTTGCTGTTGTCCGATACCCCGCTCAGACCTGGTCGAAAGATCAAATGTGGGAGCTCATGACTTGCTGTGTCATCTTGCACAACATGATCATTGAGAGCGAGCAGGAAGAGCCAGTGTTTGACACTGAACCATATTACAGGCAGGGTCCTCTTGCCCAAGTTGATCACCAGCTACCGGCAACCTGGACTGCCTTCCTCAATATGCGTCAGGAGATCCGAGACCCACAGGTGTATCAACAACTGCAGCAGGATCTGGTGGAGCACCTATGGAGGCTCAAGGGCAACGCCTAGCTCGACGTGTGATGAAATATGAGTTTTTATTTGTTGAACTATATAATTTGTATTGAACTATTTGTTGAACTATTTGATTTCTATTGATTTTCTGTGATGAACTATGTGTTAAAAAATAACTTATGTTGAATTTGCGCCGAAGCACGGCGAATATGGGCCGATTTGCGCCGATAGCGGGCCGATTTTGAGCCGAAAGTGGGCTGAAAAGCGGGCAAATTTGCGCCAAAATTGGGCCTATATCGGCGCCTGGGGGCGGCGGCTGGGAACCCAATCGCCCCCAAGCCAATTTTTAGTGTCGGTTCGCCCCCAGGCGGTGATTTTTAAGCCCCCTGGGGGGCCAACGGCTGGAGATGCTCTGAAGCATTGTAGTTAAGTCTTGTGACGGGAGTTTTGGGTCGGTGGTGATGTGTGTTGATCAGGTGCAGGCCGCAATTTGATGAGCGTGGAGTTGTTGGTGGTGCGCATGCATATGTTTGAAACTCGCTTGGTCGAGGTGGTAAAAAACAAGACAACCGTTTCAAGTGATGATGGACATAACTTAGGGCATCTCTGTCACGGCTGCCACGGCGGCCCCACTGGACAGAGGGGAAAAAAGCACCCAGGCGGCAAGGCGTGGAATCATCAAAGGGCACGGCGCTGTGAATGACCAGTGGGTCTGCGTCGTCAGGCGCAGGCGTGTGTGAGTGGTCTGCGTGCCGCGAGAGTTGTAAGCGAGTCGAGTCAAGCATGTGTGGGGTATCCAGAATTATGTGGAATTGAAGAACAGTAGCAAGAGAAGTTGTTCTTCCACCTCCGGCTACCTAACCCCCTTTTCTTCGATCTCGATCTCTCCCTTCCCAAGCCTTAGATCGTTGCAGGCCCGTAACAATTTGGTATCAGGGGCCAGTAGATCTGGATCCCCTCTACCAAAAACCACGCTACCAAACCAAACAAGCCAAGCAAGCGGCCGCCATGGAAGAGCAGATCGTCGCTCTTGCGAAGGCCGTCAATGAAGGGTGGGCCGCCAACGAAGCCCGGCTTGAAGCGATTCAGGCTTCCCTGGAGATGTGGCGCACTGCGGTGACCAACCTGCAGCAGCAGGTCGACCAGCTGCAGACGCGAGTGGGGCAAATCGCGTTCCATCCCGTGCTGGCAGTATCTTCAAGAACACCACAGTACGCGGTGGTTCGGCCGGCGTCGTCTCTTCCGATCGACGACCCAGGGCACCACGGGCCAAGTGGCCACAACGAGAACATTGACTCCGGGGGCTCGACACACGGGGTGGTCACCACCCTGGCGCCGCCTCCGGTCACGGGTGCGTCTCTTTGATCCTTCTTCATAACCCTAGCACCCATAGCTTAGATCTGGCGAATCATGTTGATCTTCCACCTCAGTCTCCACAATCTCCTCATTCTCAGTATGCTGCGCACAGCAATTGGGCCATTCCGCGGCTTGATTTTCCGTCATACGATCGCGAGAACCCCCAATTTTGAAAAATCAAATGTGACAAGTACTTCGATGTGTATGGGGTTCAGAGAGACATGTGGGTGCGCGTAGCTACTCTTCATTTTTCTGGCAACGCAACGCGCTGGCTTCAAATCTACAAAGCACACAGTGCCCCCTTCACATGGGAGACGGTCGTTCGTCCGTGTGCGCCAAATTTGGCCACGAGCAGTACCAGGCTCAGCTTAGGCAATTTAACACTCTTCATCAAACTGGTTCTGTTAGTGAGTATATGGAGCAGTTTGAAGAACTTGTGCATCATTTGCTAGCTCATAATCATGCATTTGATCCTCTGTTTTTCACTACTCAATTCCTTGATGGTCCTAAAAGTGAAATTAAAGTTGTTGCTTGACATTGCCTGCAAGACTTGGACTCCGCCTTCTCTCTTGCACTCTTGCAGGAGGAGCTGCTGGGACAAATACCTCGGAGGGTTCCGGGGCAGGCGAGGCAACCTGCTCGTCCATTGCTGGCCATGGATGGACCGCCTCCACGTCTCACGTTACTGACGCACGTGGCGGCTGTGGAAGATCGTCGTGCGTTGGTGATAACCTACAAGTATAGGGGATCGCGACAGTCTTCGCGGGTATTATTTCACCCAATGTATTGATTCGACACAAGAGGTGTGGTGCGTCACCCCCCACCCCCCCCCCCCCCCCGGGATCGCGACAGTCTTCGCGGGTATTATTTACCCCAATGTATTGATTCGACACAAGAGGTGTGGTGCGTCACCCCCCCCCCCCCCCCCCCCCCCCACCCCAAAACAACAATTTCGTTCTCCGCATTTGGTTACCCTCAAAACACAACTGCTCCTAACTTTAATGTCGATGGACTATTAGGGAATATAATGTTTGTTGTTTTATGCTAGTGCATTAAATTGACAGCCAGATATTTATGATATTTTAGAGAATTGCTACTAGTTTATTTTCCTATTTTACCTATATTATGTACTAGATGGACATGAAATGCTTTTGATGATTATCACTGTTTAGATTCATGAACAATCCAGAAGATCAAGAACGTAGCAAACCACATTTTGCTAGCATATCACATACATCATCATTGGCATGAAATCAATCTTGACCGTGAACAAACCTTCCAGCACCAACAAATTAGGATAGGCATATGTCTAGATCATGGCCCAGCAAAATCTTTGCACATGATGTTGCTATCTAGAGCAGTTTCCCCATGTACTCCAAAAGATCAACAAAAACGACTCGAAGTTCCTTCCAACTAATCAGACCGAGCTAATCAATCCGCAGCTCCAGCTTGCCGGCGTCGAGGTGCGGGTAGTGCCGGAGCACGAGGCGCTTCATTTCCACGGCGCCGCGCAAGTACGCCGGCAGCGCTTGCTCCGCCACCCGCCGCGTGTACTCCTCGGACCCCAGGAACTGCTGCACCGCCGTCGCCTTGGCGCTCTCCAGCTCCGCCTCAGCTGCCCGCTTCGCGCTCTCCAGCTGTGCTTCTGTTGCCTGCCTCGCCGCCTTCTCCTTCTCCTGCTGCTCCCATAGCGCTAGGTTGTCGCGCTCCAGCGCCACCAGCTTCTCATCCAGCTCCAGCGCGTAGGTCATGGAGAAGGTCGCGTAGTTCGCGGCCTGAACACGCCGCCGAACGGCACACACGAGACACAAACAATGTGATTCTGGTCCGGACATACATCTACGGACGAACGAATTGTTTGGAAATGTACCTGGAGCATTGCTATGTAGCTCGACGCCACGACGTTGGAGGGCTTCGACGTCGCGAATTGGAGCTCCCGCGACGGCGTGATGATGCCCTCTAGGACCTTCCGCGCGGCCTTCCAGTAAGCGCTATCTCCGTCGTGTGTCTCGGGTACAGGAGAGTGCGGTGATCGCGGGTCAAAGCTCGGCGGCGACGGCGGGGCATGCGGGTCAGACACCGGGGCGGCGCAGCCAAGCCCGTCTGCTGCAGTCACCTCTTCCCGTGTCCTCTTCTTTCCGGACACAGGAAGCGTGTCGCCGTGCGCCTCGCCTTTCACCTGCTCCGTCCCTGCCGCCGGCGCCGCCGTCCTCCCCACTGGCATAATGTCAGTCATGTCACGCGCAGGTGGATCCATCCCTAGAGCACAAAACAACAACAGTTAAATACCTTTCGCGGGGATCATCTCCAACAGTGATGGGACAAGAGGAATCGGGAGTAGAGCGCTTACCTTTGGGAACAGTGGAACGAGGAGAAGGCGGAGGTGATGCGCCGGCGAGGTTGGAGGAGAAGGCCGCAGCAAGATTTGCCTTACGGAGGTAAGCCCGTAGATCGAGCGTGGCGCCGTGTACTTCCAGCAGCTTTTTCGCCGACTGCTTCTGCTGGCTCGTTAGCACCGGATCTGCGGGGAAGCCCTTGGACGGCGGCTCGCCCCAAAGCACGGGGCACTGCCATGGCTCCGGCGACATCAGGAAAAAGAAACCCCCTTTCCACTCTCTGTCAGATTTGGTGTATTTCAGGCCGGCGAAAAGCACTCCGGCCTCTGCCCTGCTGCCAAACCAGTACCAGCCGCCCTTCCTGGTGATGGTGAGCAACTTGAAGAAGTGCCGGAACAGAGGCAGCGACGGCCGCACGCCGGCCTCCTGGCAGAGCGCGAAGAAACCGACCAAGACGCGCCACCCGTTGGGCGCGAGCTGCCCCGGCGCGAGGCCGAAGTAGACGAGCGCGTCGCGGAAAAAGGCGTGCAGCGGGAAGCGCACCCCGGCCTCCAGCGCGTGGGCGTACACGCAGACGGCCCCCGGCGGCGGCGCGCTGCACGCGCGCAGGTCGCCGGCGGGGCGCGGGGCGAACTCCGTCAGGACGCCGTGCTTCCTGCAGATGGCGTCGACGTCGGCCTGGGTGACCAGGGACGACGCGATGCGCTCGGCGGCGGGCCCCGAGAGCACGGCGGAGGCAGCGGCGGCGTCGTCGTCGCTGTCGCTGATGAGGACGATGGGGGGCGAGGGGGAGGAGGGGCGGGAGGAAGGCATCGCGTTGCGCTTGGTCGCTTCCGCCTCGACGGCGTGCTCGCCCTTCCGGAGGAGAAGCAGAGGTTTTTTGTCTTTCTACTCTGCTTTGGGTGTGCGCATGCACAGCTCTCTCTAATCTCCTGACTCCTCTCTCTATGCTTGCATTCATGGCAAATTAAGATATTTCCGAATTTCCCCTTTTTTCTACTGGAATATATGTGTCAAATTATAAAGTTCAAAGGAGAAAAATGTAATAATCCAGGACCGGAGTAGATTAGAAAAAACATGCATAAAAAAACAAAAACAAAAATGCGAACTCGAGGATATTAGCATCTGAAGTCGGCACTTAGAAGAAATGAGAATGTCGGAGGAGCCTCAAGCTTCGGATCCAGGTGGCGGCGAGTAGACAGGCGCTGCTAGCCACTCGAGCTTTGCTAAGTTCTCATGCATGAAAAAAAAAACTCCTTATTTGATATATCTAACTCGCATGGAATTGCAATTCGGATTAATCGGTTCAACGGAGGGAATGCCGAGCTGGCAGTGACTCAGAGCTGAGGACGATTTTGCTGTGGCATTGCCGGCTACAAGGAGTCAGAGGTTGATGGGCCGGGGTAATGAGAGGGATGGGGAGGACATGTCGCCTTCGGAGAAAAATATGAGATGTAGGTGGTTTAAAAGGATGGTCGAGGGTAAAGACATACAGGCGGGCGCATTTGAGTGCCGCCTGCACGTGTAGTGGCAACAAGCGGTTGGGCTGGCATTGCATCATGCAGATAAGAGGAAGGGGGAGACACCTAGCTGGAGGTATGAGTAAGTACCGCCGCTGACCAATTTCGGTCCAACGGCTCAAAAATTTGACTAATCGTAAAAAATATCCAAACAACTTATAGTGGGTGCCTAAAAGCTCACAAAGTCTGATATGTGATCACACCTCCTGTTAGTTCCACAAAGTTAAGATATAGATAGAATGGCGCGCTCCGCTTCACTCAACTATAGCCGGGTTCTCCTCACCAATTGGTTGACCGTTGTCACCGAACGCAAGGAACAATGCCTGAAGAATCAAGCCTGGCTCGAGCAAACAAAAGCTTGAGTTCTATCGTTGATGTCACCAACTAAAAATCAGATATAATTTTTTTTATCCTAACGAGAAAAACACTTAGGCATTTCACTTTGAGTCCAGGGAAGTTAGCAAGGTGGAATTCTTCGGGGCGTATTGTAATTTTTCACCGAGGGGGTGGATCGAAGTGTTTGGTGCAAAAAATGGATCAAAGTGTTTACTACGAAAAATTGACTTCCAACAAAGCACTTCGAGAAAAGGCATGCATATTATTAAACTTTCTCCCTATCTTCTAGATGCAAGACAATGAAACCTTAAAAGATTTATTCAACATTTTACAAAACTGCTATACCATATTGAAAGGAAACATGGTATTAAAACTTCACCACCTTGCCTTATTTAAGCAACAATAAATAGATAGCATGCCCCTGCCAATTTGCGGGAGAAACCTTCATGCAGACACTTCATGGGTGAGAAGTGGTATATTATATATCTCCAACGTCATGGAACTAAGAAGTCGCATATCTAACTAGAATGAATTCCTCTTAGCCTTGTTTTTACGAGAAGTTTGAAAACAACATTATCACATTGAACAATAATAAGGTGAAGCGTGTAAATAATGTTAAAACATGACACCTTTCAAGGCAATGATGCCCCAGATAGGATAGGCAAAAATACACAAGAAAATTGAACCGTGTTTTTCCTATTATCTAAGAGAGACCGAGACCAAGTAAATGCAACTACATGAAAAATTGAAGGATCATCAACCAATAGTTCAGCCTTTTCCTCTTACGTTATCCATATGTGTCTAAGAACGCAAGAATTTATTACAGTGGCTAGCAATTAACATGTTATTTCGCATGATTGTGTAAAAGATAGAGCATGCATCACATGTCTGGATGAAAAACTGGCTCATTATGCAGGTACATCTATACTCGCTAATCTCCTTCAAATTTATGTGTAGCTAGATTGGCCAACGCTGAGGCTATCAGGTGGTTCGCAGTCGCTGACACATGGGCCTTAACGTTGTTTTTTTAGGGAGGCCTTAGCGCTGGTGCGTGGATTTGTCGGCGATTGTGTTAGTTCTGTCAGCCCACTCCTAACTCTTTTTGACTGGAAAGTCGGCCTGCTGGATGGGCCGTGAACTAGCTGCACAGCGGGTGATAGGGCGGGTGTGCGGTTTTTTTAACACAGTTTGCAGTTGAATTTTGGGAATTTGGGGGCAGCTGACTTAAGCGGGAGCCCTCGAAAAAGAAAACCTTAGTTAAGTGGTGTACTAAATGACATGTGGGCCCGCTTATCGGGTTTTAGCTGGCCGAGTTTACGATTTCTTAAAGAGGGAAGCTGCCTGTGTTTACGTTTATCCTTTCGTTGCATGTTTGGTAGCCCAGGTCTGTTTTTTATAGAAAAACCAGTCTGCTTTGTCCTCCGTGCAGAAAATTTTATGAACTCTAGAATGTCTCAGAATTAAATAATTGCCCACAAATTTATGAATTGATGTTTGAATTTTTAAAATGTTCCTACATTTAAAAATTGTCCCGAGTTTTCAATACATGAATTAATTTTGAAAGCGACGCATGGATGTGTTTACGTAGCTATTCCGGGCGTTACACGCGGAATATGACTTGTCTAAGGCCAACTCTTCGAAGGTCGCTGGTTCTTTTGGGGTTTGTTCTTTTGCTGGAGCTTTGTTCAGGGGAGGAAGTTTATATGCGCTTGGCAGAGGAATAAAATAAAAAGTAAGACACACAAATACACACTACTCAACCCATCACTGAAGCTCACATCATCTAAAATCGCATACAAACTACTCGCTTATGGCCGGACGCAGCGGAGCGCGCCACTTTGTCTAGTTAGCAATACCTGCAGCCACATGAGCAATTTCTTATGCAAAGATGATTATCTATTAAGCAGGTGATCCAATATAGTTGTTCGTTTAATCAAGGTAAGCATAAAACTGATCCGGTATACTTTTCATTTGTAAATGTACTATGGGGCGTTGGGAATCCTATATCCTATATAGCTAAGAGCATCTACAACCACAATTGCCTAATACCGATCCCCAAACGTCAGCGGACATGCCTGGTAAGTGACTGGGCATGTCCGTTTTGACCCTCCATTTATGCATGCATGCAGCCGTGTCTCTTGCATTCTCCTCATGTTGTCTCGTCAAATGCATGGGATTAGTGTGGATGGAGAGAGAAAGAGAAAAGAAAGAATAACAAAAGAGCAAAAGTGGTCTGGGTTGGGCCGAATCCTACGTGGGGGGCTTCCCGGACATCCCCTATCCTCCCCATATTTGGTATAGATATGGAGATTTCCAGACAACCCGGTCATAGTGGGGGTCCGGTTGGGTGCCTTTTCCCTTCTCTTTCCTGTCCGGACAATGACCGGGATGTACGATTAGACATTTTGGGGGTCAGTTGTGGATGCTCTAACAGAGTAAACCCCACTAACTCTATTTATTTCAACATGGAACATGCCCACCTCAACAATACTGCCACATCATTTTTTGTCGCATGCATCCGCCACATCATTATTATTATTTTAATTTTAACCACTAACTAAATCTCCTAGTTTGAGTTAATTGCAATTATTGGGGGTAAATTATCCCTTCGCCTACCCCAATACTCCTTTTTATCTCTAGAATAGTTTTTGAACTATCTGCCAGGATCACAATTTGGTTGTTTATTTTTGTCATTCTGTGCTATGCGGTAATATGTCCATTTTGGCCACCCGTCAAATATTCTGTATTTTAATTGTTCTGCATCATCACATTTTGCTAATTGTTTCTACCCGCATCATTTGTTTCCTAGGTTGTAGAAATCGCATGCCATTTGGTTGAAAAGCTCCCTTAACTATTTTTCATGTATGTTATTCAACTCTTCATATATTAGAGTCATGTTATATTCTGCTATCATAAAAAAGAAACTATGTCAACACAACTGCCTCGGCCCAATGGAGCTTCTATGGTGTTTCGTCGTCCGAAACAATTATTCTACGATGATTAGACAAATATTATTTGTGATGAGCAACTATGAGACAATATTATTACTTTAGCGGTGTATTTTACAAATAGGTCGCATGTTGATTGCTAATTTTCGCATCCATGATTTGATTGTTGGTTTTTTCCACTAGCACTGGCTGGATATCACTTTTTACCTAGAGGTGTTAGAACAATATATGTAAACCATAAGGCACATTCATTATTTTGTTTCAAACAAAAATCACAATTATTAAACTTCATTATGTTGCTTTACTAAAGTTATTTGAAGAGTGTCGATTACTATAAAAACATACTTTTAGCAAGGTCGTCTGTGAAAAGCATAGGGTATCGTCTAGTATAAGGAAACCACGAACTTTCAAATACATGAAAGAGCGGGCATGTCACTATAACTTTCAGTTTTATTACATGTTTTTATAGGGCTAATATTAAGAAAAGAGGTTGTGTGATTACCAATATTGAGATGGTGATATGCTCATATGTTACCTCATTTCATCACTAATACGTGATCATAGTTGCTATAAAGTGGATTTTCTTATTATTGCCAAGAGGAAATATATCCTTTTTGGAATATAGTGTGAAACCGTTGATGGTAAGTACAGGGTATCATCCTTTCATGACATACTACTCATGTTAGGTTGAAGTACAACCCATGAAGGCTATCAAGCAACCCACAAAGGCTATCAAGCAATCGACACAAATCTACTCACCATGGATTTTTTTTCCTTTTATCATGTGGGTCCCAAGTGTAACTGAGAGAGAGAACGGTGGTCCTGATTAATTCTTTTTAATTATTTTGTTCTGTTTTCAAGGCCAGATCCCACGTGTAAGTCGCATAGCCCCTTTGCCAGGTACCTGGGGTAGTTTGGTCCAAAGTAACGATCAAATGCCTTTGACCTGATGGAATCTTGACGGAAGGGCATCCGGACGGCCTCAGAGGAAAGTAAGGAAAAAACTGAGCAAACTCGAAAAATAAGGGCAAAACCAGTGTGTAGGAACCAACTGAGGGCAATTGTCCCAACTATTTGTATGTGGTCTGATAGTTTGGTTCTTTATTTTTATCATTTGAGTGTTATAAATTGCTAGATAGTATGAGATTGGACAAACAATCAGAGGTAGAGCTAAGCACATACCGAGGAGGGGGGCATTGCCCCCAACAGCCTTGGATTAAGTTGTGAAGGATTTTTTGGTGAGTTAGATTGGATTTTTTTAGCAAGCTCCGCCATCGCATACAATAGTTAGTTCATGCCCCAAATCCTTAGTGAACTCATTAGCAAAATTCCATGTCTCCGTCACCGACACTCCAGTCAAGGACGACGAAGAGAACTAACACGAGCAAGAAGACTGGCATATTTGTCAGGCCATCCAGGCACGGCAGAAAGGCAGGCGCAAAGGTAACCGCAGGATAATGGACCGCACTTGCCTGCTCCATTGCTAGCATTGTGAAGAAGAACATCTCACGATTTGCACTCTCTCTCTCTCTCTCTCTCCCTCCCTCTCTCTCCCTTCGAGCACGAGCACGCTAACTAACGGTTCAATACAGCGCAACATGCTATTTAGGCTAGAGATGTCTATGAGGAGTTAACTGCAATGTGATACACCACAACTGTGACGGAACCAACGTACAAACGTTGTGTTCAAGTGATCATTTGCTTGACTTGAACCCAATAAAAGTCTAGGATGACCCCATCGAATAATGTAACGTGGACAACTAAACAAAAGGCCCAAAACCCCACGATCAAATTACTCCACGCACATGCTTAAATTATGACTTGATTAGTCACGTTACGTTTTTCTAGCAACATTAGTCACATACGTTTTTTTTTTAACATCAGTACAGGCACAAGCGCTCATATACACGCGCATACACTCACCCCTATGAACGCACACACGCATACCCTACCCCTATGAGCACCTCCGAAAGACTGAGCCGGCATATCATCTTGAAATTTACGAAGTCACCGTAGGCACCTCGTCGTCGACGGGAACGTCTCCTCCCACTGAATGCGCATCGCCAGAAATTCTGAAATAAATTCAGGAATAAATGCGAGCACCAGGATTTGAACCCTGATGGGCTGGGGATATCACAGTCCCTCTAACCATTCAACCACAGGTTGGTTCGCCATTAGCCACATATGTTGTTGTTGTGCAGACACAGCAGCCGCACACCACATATGCCTCGTCTCTTGTGAGTTGGTATTTTCAACTCGCATCTCTCCTATGTTTGTGCATAGCTCGGCAGGCGGACGCCGGGGGCAAGCAAATCGCTGCAAATCCACAGCGGCAAGCCGACAATTGTAGCCCAAAATTTGAGATAACTAATATTGTCACATCTCTTTCTTATGCATGTTTTATCCAGCCTAATAGCCTAGTGTGATGATGAATATTTTTTGCCCATGTTCTCTAAATGTTTTTTCCATGGACTTTGCTCGATCTATGCTATGGAATGTATTATTAAAAGGGAAATCAGACACCGGATCTGGTAATGACGCCGGCACGTCAAGGTCATCCATTAGACGTAGGCAAAGTGCATCAAATGTCATCGCAGCTAGTCGTCAAGCCCGGTGTGCTTGGGGATTTTCTCCGCCCCTGCCGGTACCCTGTTAAATCCTGCCGCCGCCGTGTACGACAGTAGTGAAAAGGTCATATCCGGGGTAAAAGTTTTGAATCAGGGTTAAATGGTTTAGCACTTGGACCAAAAGTTCAATACAGTGATCTTGATGAAAAAGGTCAAACCCGTTTATTCCAACCGGCCAGCGCGCGATTTTTTGTCGAAAGAGACCCTCTGTCCAGTGCAATTGCCAAAAAAGACCCCCTCCGGACGCAATTGACAAAAAGGACCCCCTCAGCCGTGGCGGCAGGCGCGGCAGGCGACACGTGGCACCTGCCGCCACGCCAGGAGGCGGCGGGCCCTGCCGCCACCGGGCGAGGCGGGCAGCGCTGGCCTTGCCGCTCCCTGGCCGACACGGCCTGCTGCGCACGGGCACAGCAGGTGGGCCACGCCGCCACCACAGGAGGCGACAATGCTATTCCTGCTGCACGCGCGACAAGGACGCAGACGGCGCTGATTCCGACGATGCCTTGTTTTGCTTTCTGCCACAAGTTTCGATGATCTGGAATCGGATTCCCGCCTAGACTACACTGATTAAAGCAGTGCATGATTCCTCTCTACGTAGGCGACACTGATTAAAGCACTGCGTGATTCCCGCTTCCGTCTATTGCCGCAGCCGAAGCGACAGCACTCAGGCGTGCTGATTTCTACGCGTGATTTTCTGCCGCACACTCAAGAGCGTTGCTTAGGGGTGAAACCGGATCGGATTCGGACGGATAATCCTTATACCGTATCCTATTCCATATTTATTTTCGGATTCGGAAGCGGAACGGATGCGGATTCGAATAACGGATTATGCGGATTCGAATAGCGGATTATGCGGATTCGGACATGGTACGGTAACGGAACGGCGTCGGATCGAAAACGGTTATTTACCATATTCATATACGAGGAAGATATAAATGCTTCAAACTAAAAGTAAACATACACAATGAGCAAATTTTAATACTTATACACGTTAAAGACACATAAAGCACTAGATGGTATTAAAATAAGCCAAATAAATCACTAATAAACATATGTCTCGTCTCATAAGTAAAGATAACATTCATATATTGATATTTAATACTTACAAATTCACCCATAAATCGGATTCGGAAATTAAAAGGTCGGATTATCCGGCAAGAAAAAACGGATTATCCTAATGCATCGTATATTAGCAATACCATATCCTATACCGTATCCTATCAATCGGACTCGGATTCGGATCGGATTGTTGTCGGATGTGAAAAATCTCTTACCGTATCCTATAAAAAATGGATTCGGAAACGGTTTTGGACGGAAATTATCCTTACCACTTTCACCCTGAGCGTTGCTGTTGCTGCGTGTGATGAGACACCACGATGCTGGAATCCGAGGCCGCGGTAGGTGAGTTCTGGCTCGTTCTGCCGACAATACAGTGCTCCTCTTCTTTTTATACGCACAACCGCCGCTCCGTGCGCATACACTCTCTATCGAATATCTCTGGTTGCCTTCTCTGCTCTCTGTAAGTCTACAAGAATACACAGAAAGAAGAACTTGGTAGGCACTTTCACTCGTGATTTTGGCCAAATTAGAGTTGGATTTCGAAGATGGTGAAGTTGAAGAAAAGATAGATTAAGGTAAGATGTATCCATTTTTGTTGGTTTCGTTCGCATGCATGATATTTTTGTTCTGTTTGATTAGTTCCTAAGTGTGTATTCTCTGTTGTTATAGGCATTATTTCAGCACTCGGAGGAGTCATTTGGAGTTTCTGGAGTAGGATTTGCCGTGCAAAGTGAAGTACGAAGGGGAAGATCGAGGTATGAGCTTGGCAATTTTTTGTGTGCATGCACGGTGGTAATTAGTTAGTCTTTTAGCTCGGCATTAGCTATGCGATGTTAGTGATTGGAAGTTAGAAATGATTTCAAACGACATATGTTTCATTTATACTATTTTTTGAGAAGAGTAGGTTGAAGATGTTGTATCAATGTTAGTTGCGTCCATTAGTATTGACATGCGAGAAGATCTTAATACGGTAATTAAGAAAAAATTGTACTGTAATTGTTCATTGCATGTGGTATGTTATTTCATGTGGTATGTTTATTAATAAGTCTATAGTTAGGAAACCGTAGATCTACTTTGTTATGTCGCAATAATCTAAATTTTCTATGTTAAGATTACGTGCTAATGTACTGAATGATGTATGTAATTAGGTAAAATAATTCATCTTAGTAGCAAACAAGGAGGAGATGACGTGATTGAAGAAATTGTGTTTCCATCTTCGCTGTCCCTTTTGAGGTGATGACCACATACATGCAAGTGCTATTTTCATACTTTTGATAGCAGAAAGAAAAATTCGTGTGTAATATTGATGTTCACGTGATAATAGGTTGACTCCGTTCATATAATACTGGTGACAGATATTTATTTGAACTATTTTGACGCTTAATTGCATTCGCAAGCACATCCATATTGGAGCTGAGGTATAAATGACGCCGTAATTCTGTTAATATTTTTTATATTGATGTACTGGTGTGAACAATGTGCATGCCGCTGCGAATATTATTATTTGTAAATAAATGATTGTTATCGTATGATATGAAAAAATTATATAAAACCAGAAGAAATTAAATGTTTTACTCATATGATATTAAAATGTTATTATCGTACTCTTATGTTTAGTGGTTGTTTGGATAGCGAGTAATTACCCTCGGTTTTGTCAAAACTTGTTGTAAGAAAATTTTGTAGAAAATCAGTTTTTACTAATAGTCGTTTTTCGAAAAGCTCAGTTTTTGCATGTTATGAGAACCAGTTTAGGATTTTTTTTGGGTAGTTAGAGAAAAGCAAACAGAGTTTTAGTTTGTTACGCTGCTAGACGAGTTTGAGAAAAAATAGATCTCTAAATACCCGTTAACCAAACAACCCCTTAAAGTCTAAGCAAATGATTCTAAAAACAAACCGAATATTTGTAACGAAAATACGATTATTATTTTAGTCGTATGATATGTAAATGTTGTCATCGTACTACTACTTAATGTTCAGTTACTAATTATTTGAAATGTAAATATGGATGTTGGTTAGGTACTATGGAAAATTTGTTAGTGTACTATGGGGACGTCTTACGTGACGATCCTTTCGGGGTGGATGTGTCCTTGTGCGAGTCGACTACAGTTGTAGTGAGAGACATGGTGAACGTGGGTTACGCAGCAGTCAGAAGGTGCATCCGAGCGGTGTTTGGCCCGGGGATGCAGGGAAAAAAAAATAAGAATGGAGGCCTTCGTCGTTGACGGAGGAAATGATGGGATAGTTGCCCGTTGGGGTTTGCGGCCAGTCAGAGGTGATCAGTCGTGGGGGTCGTACATGAGATTTGCAAGCAATCCCAATAACTCAATGTTTGGTCAGCTGATGGTGTATGTGGAGTTCATTTCAGTCACTGATGTTGCCGGATGCAGTAGCAGGGGTGGTGAGGTCGAATTAGCCATCACATCAGCCCCTAGCGGCGGCCCATCGGAACCGACGGGTGGCCAACCTGTGTATGACACAGGATATTGGTCTGCGGCCGTTGACATGAGCGAACACGTTGAGGGATTGCCGGAGGCGCTAGATGATGACGATCATTCTTCCGCGTCTTTGGACTCAAGCGAAGAAGAAGATGTTCTCCTCAGAGGGCGGTGGCGGCGGCACTGCAACCTGGGTTTTTACAGGATATGAGCATCACCAATGAATTTCACTATGTTTCTGGCCTAGAAGCGGGCAACCTGGAGGTTGGGCATGTTTTCCCAGACAAGAAGTGTGCTTACCAGGCAATAGATAGCTATGCAATCGCCCTCTACCGCCAGCATAGAGTGAAGCAGTCTGATAAAAAAGAGTTGAAGGTCATATGCATCCATTCCGCGAATGGTTGCCGCGGAAGAGTTCTCGCTAGACTGAAGCCTGGGGTATGTCAGTCATGGCATATCACAAAGATAGTGGAGCATAGCTGTGAGCAAACTGGGACCCTTTCAGATCACTGCAATGTGACTGCAAGATATGTGTCACAGAGGATGGAAACGATTGTGCAGCAAAGTCTAAACATTAGTATTAGGGATTTGCAGGAAACTGCAGTAGATCAAATTGGCTTCCCTGTCAGCTACAGCAAGGCTAGGCGTGCGAAGGAAAAGATATTACAGAACTTGTATGGAACCTATGAGGAGGCCTATTCTTATGCCCCCAGATTGCTTCATCAGATAGCAAGTGCTAATAGGGGGACTCAAGTTTAGCGGAGAGAACGTCCAAACCCAATGAACCCGGGTGAGCTAATCCTGGACCGCTTATTCTGGGCATTCGCCCAGACTATACAAGCATTCAGGCACTGTCGCCCGGTATTATCAGTTGATGGTATCTTTCTCACTGGAAAGTATAAGGGCACACTATTGGTGGCGATTGCAGCAGATGCAAATAATCAGCTTCTTCCTATTGCATATGCACTGGTCGAGAGCGAGAACAAAGATAGCTGGTTGTGGTTCCTGAGCTGCGTGAAGATGGGTGTCGTGAAAGAGCGTCGAGGTGTTTGCATCATCTCTGATCGCAACACTGGATTATTAAGCGCTCTCGACATAATTAAGGAGTCGTCAGAAGAGTGGGGGTGGCCAGATCTAGAGGGAAGGTGATGCATGAGGCATTTGGCAGCAAACTTACTCCAAATTCAAAAACAAGGATTGGTTCAAGTTATTCAAGAGGATGTGCATGTAGAAAACTAAGGCCAAAATGAATGCGATCTGGGCAGGTATCAATGATGAGATCGAGCGCGCGGCCTTGCCGCAGAGAGAAGACCGGAGGGGTCGTAGGACGCCTATAAATTTGAGCCAGTGGATCGGCGAGAATTGCCCTCATTTGTACAAGTGGGCGCAGGCTCACGACAGCGGGGCTCGGTATGGAATAATGACCAGCAACATGTCAGAGGTGTACAATGGTGTTCTTAAAGGCGTGCGAGCACTGCCTATCACAACTCTAATTGAAGAAACTTGGAACCGGACCCTGTCATACTTTGCAGACAGGGTGGCCGTCGCCAAAGCACAAGTTGAATTGAACAAGCCATTGTCCGAGAAGATGCAAAGACATCTGGACGAGAAAGCAAAGAAGTCCCAAAGTCATGGCTGCAGGAAAGTGGACGCACTTAGGAATAAGTGGGAGGTCAATGTGCGTGCCAAGTACGTTAAGGGTCACCACAGAGGATCAAAAAAGCAAGCTGTCACCCTCGGCCCAACGTCCTGTGAGTGCAGTTGTAACAAGCCTAAGCTTGAGGGCTACCCTTGCAGTCATGTGCTCCGGGCGGCTGCAGATCAAAAAATCAGTGTCGAGCCATACATATCGCCGTACTTCAACATGTACAATCTGTACAACACTTGGAACGGTGAGTTCTGGGCCAGGGGCATTGATATGAACTACAAAATGCTGTGGCCAGATGGGCCGAAATGGGTTCCGAACGCCAACTTGATGAGAACCGCCAAGGGACGACGTCAGTCTAGGCGTCATCACAATGACATGGACCATAGCCAGATAGGAGAACCAAGGCGATGCCGCGTTTGCAGGTGTCCTGGACATTCACGTAGGGAATGCCCGTATCGAGCCAACAACACCGCATGATTTTTATATATCTGTACTCGCTATGTCTACTTATATTTGTACTCGTTATGTGTAATTATATTTAATTTAAATTGAATCTCTTTGTATTATTGTACTCGTGATGTTAACTTCAGATAATTAATGTAAATTGTCTCTTTGTATTTTTAAGTTAATTTTTATTTGCATTTGTATTTGTGTCTTCCTCATAATTTTTATTTGTATGTTTGTGTGCAGGTTATGGCTGAAGTGCCAGTGCTTTTGCAGGGGCCCCATGACGCCGGCCACCGTTGCCATCTATTTTTGAACCCAAATACTAATCATGATTATCGGACTTTCAGACTTCGAACCGTAAAGAAAACATGGCCAATACATAAATCTTTCCTTGCTCACCTTGACGCTTATGGACTACATGATTTTGCTAGGCTCACATCATGCGAAGACCAATTACGTTCGGACCCATCTCTTTTGACATCCCTCGTTGACCGGTGGAGACCTGAAACCCACACATTTCACTTTCGTTTTGGGGAGCTCACACCTACACTGAAAGATGTTTCTATGATAATTGCTCTACCAATTAGAGGTGAGCCGTTAGTCTGTCCACGAGTGTCTCCATCTTGTACATTAGATATATCAGCCCGTCTTGGGATGGCAATGCCAGAATCAGAACGTCCTGGTGGCCCTCGGGGTATCCCACTCGCCTGGCTTCATGATAACTTTCATTTTTTATCTAGCTGCGTTGATTCTGAGATGAGAAAAATACATCTGTTTGCGTATTTGTTGTGCCTCCTCGGGACTATGTTTCCAAATTCACACGGGGATGTAGTTCTCCCTGGTCTCATCTACATTGTAGAGAATATGAATGATGAATCTTACCCGAGCAGCCAAAATACAGCTTCGGTTCTGCCATGCTATGTCATACATATAGAGGCTTGTGTGATGCCACACAAAAAACTTCTTTCGCATAAAAAGCTCCGTTACTTTGTGTCGCCTACGAGTTTCTACAGTTGTGGTCCTGGGACTACCTCCCTGTAGGACGACCTCGTATACTAAATCCCATACACCCATACGACTGTAGCGAGGGCAACAGTGTAACTATGGCCACCAGGTGGACAAAGGCACGGAAACAATGGTCTCTAAATATTGCGAAAAATTGTTACCCTATATACCACCAGCAGTTTGAGATACTTGATGAGTCAGTAGTCACATGAAACCCGTGGACTCAGGAGCAGATACAAATGGTCTTTGATATACGACGCATCACAGAAGGCATCTTGAGCGATAGTGCATTCTGGCTGACTCGCTGCAACTTATTGTTCATGTGGTGTGTTGAGCCTTACAACCCAGAGCGTGTCATGAGACAGTTCGGTCTCTATCAACAGATTCCACCACCTTTTCCAAGATGTACCGACGAGGAAACCCATAAGTAAGATGTGACCTTCCTAAATAGTTACTGTCTTTTTTAATTTACTAAACTCACACTTTGTTACATAATTTGCAGGCTAACCAATATGGGAAGGGGTTGGAGTGCTTACGATTGGAGGGAACGCAACATTGAATGGGTACACAGGTGGGAAAATAAAGCGCTAGCAGATATAGTGTATCAACTTAGGTACATTTTATTTACATTATTTTATTACGATGACCATACGATGCGTGAAGATGCTTTGCTTTCATCACAACAGTTGATGTAATTATTTAATTTTGCAGACCGTACGATGGAAGTACAGCTCAAGCGTACAAGCAGTGGTACTGCATCAACACGCGTACTAGCCTGGCCAGTCAACCAGCTACGATACCAACAAACCTCACACAGGAGGAGCAGATGCAGAGACATGTTGAGCTGCATGCAGCTTACTATCGTGACCAGCTGGTAATCACTAGTAACTTTTTCAGGTCCATCATTTCAACCAAATAACAACCAAATATTGTTCAGCTTCAAACTTGCAACGAAGTAGGGCACATGGCGGCGGAAAGCATGCCGGCCCGGGGCCCAGCTCGCAAGTCATTCCACAAATGTCTTCAAGAGTACGTGGCAACAAAGTTCAGATGCGGTAGAGGCGACGACGTTGTCACTAGAGCGTACAACATGCCGGTACCGAGGTCAGCCAGACCGAGTGCGGCGCCGTCGTCCAGACCGAGCGAGGCACGTACGAGCCATGGGCAGTGGGGGAGGGTCCGAGTACTACATCGACATTGCCACGACATGACTCATCTCTGCCACTGCATCGCTCTTCTTCGGTGCAGCTTCGTCAGGGGCAGACATCTCAGGACCATGGCATGGGTTTGGATTCGATGCCCGAGCAGACTCTTTCCCCGAACCCATATGCGTACACAGGATATGGCGCATACACCCAAGGTGAGGGATCTCAGCCGTATCTCTCCACGCGAGGGATCTCCATGCCCGAGGAGACTCGTATCCCAGACTTAAACCAGTACCACGTACAATGGCCAGACAGTACAGGCGAGGGATCTGATCAGGTAGTCATGTTTACATTTTAATGCATTTACAATGATATCACATATTATCCTCTAACAGTTTGTTTACAATATTTCTATGTGCAGGACATACCTGATCGTACATGGGACGATGAGGACACCCAACATGGCCTCAACACACGCATCCGGGGAGCATCACATGATCATGGCGGCACGGTTACAGCAGTAGTTACAGATTTCTTCGGAGGGGACGTTATTGGCCCATTTTTTATCCCCGAGGAGCCACAACCATACGCCTACAATTACGCATCAGGTTCACAACAAGGATTCCAGACTCCACCACCTACGCTGGAGTCGCAGACACAGGAAGCCGGAGTGGAGTACGGCCGCGGTCTTCGTGTAACTCGACCACCTAATCGCTTGTCGCTTTCCGGTCCTAAGGAAAGGCCAGGTGGCCGTCGTCGACTAGGGTGATTCATCTATCTACATGTGCGACCCATTGTATCTACATATGTCAGTATCAGACTTTCCGATTTATGTAAGAAACATCTATGTATGCTGAAATAAAAATACACCAGTCCGCAACAATGTTTCCCGCCTATATCCCCCGCCATACTTTTCCGCTTCTAAGTTCCCGCGTACACCTCGCACCGCCCTTTCCCGCCATACTTTCCCGCTTCTGTGTTCCCGCGTATACCTCGCACCGCCGACTCCCGCCTATATCTCCCACCATACTTTCCCGCTTCTGAGTTTCCGCCTATTCTTCTCTTCTGAACCTATAAAACCTCCCTCCACACTAAGGTCGATACGCACTTCAGTGTAGTCTCCTAGTCTCCTCAAGATGTCCGGTTATCCTTTTGATCGTAGTTTTCACCCTAGTATGTCCCAATGTCTTCTGGGTTTAGCCGCCAATTTCAAGATAGACAATACAATAGTTCCATTGGATGAACTCATCTGTAGTGACACTCTCATGAATGAGCTGAGCCACGCATTATCTAGGTGTGGGTGGCCTTCCAGGACCTTTGAGGAGATACGAAAAGAACTTCTCAGGTTGCATGGAAGATGGAAGAAGATAGAGCATAAGAGTGTGTTTGCAGCAAAACATACTTTTTTATGGACTAGCGATAGCGAGGATGAAGATGGTATCTTCATGCCCAGCACCAAGGCCACAACTACTGCATCGTCCAAGGGCAAGAGTTCTGCATCGTCCAAGGGCAAGAGTTCTGCATCGTCCAAGGGTAAGATTTCTGGATCCTCGAAGGGCAAGAGTTCTGCATCGACGGAGGATGACGATGATGCCTTCATGTAGTTTTTAAGCAAGTCCAGTTCTATCGTTTAATTCAGGTGTACTTGCATTATTAGTTTGTACTGTCTTATTGTAGAGCATTATGTTCTATCTTAATTTCATGTTGTAATTGTTGCACGACGTTTGATAATTAGTGGAGGGAAAGAAAATGCCACATTTTATTCTAAAACTATTTTTTTTTCATTACGACACGGTACAACTGAAAATAAGATACATCATACTATTGAAATAAAGCTACATTTAACTACTGAAATAAAGCTACATTAAACTGCAGAAATTAAGATACAAACGATTGCGAAATTTAAAATACTACCACAGGAATCTACTGAGTCGAGCGTGGATATTTTCCTTTTCCATCGCCAGCTTCTTCTGCTGGCTTGGCCTCACGAGCCCTTTCTTTCTGTCTCTGTCTCTCCGCCTCACGAGCCTCCTTTCGCTGTCGTTCCTGCTCCGCCATGCGACGAGCCTCTTCCCTGTTTTTCTTTCCTAAATCCTAAAAAAAAGGTGTTGCTCCGCATAGTATTCTTTTAACTCTCTCTCTTGCTCTGCTTTCTCCTCAGCTTCCGCCTTCTCGCGTCGCTCTTCCACATAGAAACTATTCCATGCACGGCGACTTTTTTCACGAATCTCAGTCACTGCCCAAGCCGGCATCTCTGTGTCAATTCAACGATAGTACATGCACAGAGGCGTAGGAGACTACAACAAGAAACAAGAATGTTATTGAAGAATCAATCAAAATACCAACAATATCTATTTGTGATGGTTAAAGCATACCGGAGACTTGTCGTACTTTGAAATAGCTACGGGTGGATCTTCCTCATAATTGGCGCACATGAAAAACTTCATGCCCAACCAATCTAAAAAATCCGTCAACTCCTTCACCTTGCAAAGATCGCCACACCAACACCGCAGGACTGCCACGCCCGGAGGCAAACTTGCATTCTTCATTTTCCTCGGCCTAATGCTTTGATCCGAGCAAGGCAAACTCATACCGACTGAAGCAAATTGTTACACACTTTGCGCAGTGGCAATTTTGAGGATGGCTGGACGAGGATGACGAGAGCCTCGGTGTCTCCTTTTATAGGCTCAGACGACAAATGATGGCGAGAAAATAGGCGCGAACAGACGAAATTTTAGACGGGAAATACGCGTGATACAAAACAGTGCATGCCTGAGTGTTGTCGCCCACGCTGCAGAAATAGACTGAAGCAAAAGCAGCGCTGAGTGATTGATGCGGTCGCATTTGCTAAAGCAAAAGCCAGCGGAGTGAGTGATTCCCGCCAAAGCAACCAGTGCGGAGCACCGCTGAGTGTCGGCACAAGGGGTCAAAATCCACAGATTCCCGCCCGTGATAATCATCGCTGTCTGCACGGGAATCAGCGCCTTCTGCGTCCTTGTCGCGCGTGCAACAGGAACAGCATTGCCGCCTGCTGTGGTGGCGGCGTGGCCCACCTGCTGGGCCCGCGTGCAGCAGGCCGTGTCGGCCAGGGAGCGGCAGGGCCAGCGCTGGCCGCCTCGCCCGGTGGCGGCAGGGCCCACCACGCCTGGACCGTTCCGTCCCAGGTCGAGCACTATGGTAAAAACGTTATACCCCACGCGGCCGCCTCCCGCCGTGGCGGCAGGTGCCACGTGTCGCCTGCCGCGCCTGCCGCCACGGATGAGGGGGTCCATTTTGTCAATTGCGTCCGGAGGAGATCTTTTCTGGCAATTCCACTGGGCAGAGGGTCTCTTTCGACAAAAAATTGCAGCGCGCGGGTCTCGTCTCCTTCCTTCACACGCGCGGAGGTGCTCCGTCGTGAAGTCTTGTCACGCCTCACACGGTCGGTCCTAGCAATGTTGTGTGCTCAAGTTATCATTTTATTTTTCTGTTCTCACATGACTCGTCCCAATCCCACAGAGAATCGGCAGCAAACCTTTTGCTTCCTTTGTAGACATATCACACGTACCACGGTTGCACCGGCTGTCTGCAGGAAATCTTCGTGCATACAAACACGCACATACATTGCCTACGAGCGCCGTATACCACGCAGAAAGCAAGTAAATGCGAGGCTGGACTTGAGCAGGTGCCTTCGGGGCGAAGGTAGCTGCATTGCCCGAGGATCATGTGCCATGGTCTGTCTTTTGGCCTACCGCGGGGTGAAGAGGAGCGGAGGCAGTACCAAGTCCAGGGGCGGTTAAATTTCGTGTTTTTACTTTTTTTCTAAACTTGTTCGAGATCTAACCTGCTTTGCAAAAATTTTGGTATCTGACACTTTGCTTACCGCCAAGGCCCTTGACGATAGGGTATAACAGCCTACCTCCAAGGCCCCTGGCGGTCAGGTTGCACACCCTATCGGAAATATTTCCTAAGTATGCAACACAGTGCATCCTCGCACTTACCGCCAGGCACCTTGACGGTAGAGGTGTTTCCTACCGTCAAGAGCGTTGAAAGTAGGCTGTTACACCCTACCGTCATGGGCCTTGACGGTAGCAAAAAAGTCAGATCCCAAAATTTTTACAAAGCAGGATCAGATCTTGAACAAGTTTCGTAAAAGAGTTAAAACAGGAAATTTTACCTCGAGTGTCCCAGGTATACTCTGCTAGCCCATTCATCCATGCATGCAGACGCAGGAGAACACGAAGAGAACAACCAACCAACAAGAGTCCAAAAATTTCACCGCACTCTCCTCTCGCCGGAAGAGGAATAGCACCGGCGCACGCAACGCAATGTCTTCCTCCTTTGACCCGGACGACATCATAGCGCTGCACGCTCTGGTCTATCACGATGTCGTGTCAAGATAAAGTCTCGTGCTCTTTCACATTTGTACACTCGGCAAAGTATTCCTTTTCTTTTGTTGCGCACACGACTCATCTGTCTCTCTTCCCACAGACAACTCGATCAGCAGCAAATCTTTTGCCCCTGCAACTTGTTCTCGATAGTCTCTAGGGTAGAGCGTGGCACCTCAGACACGACCTTGCACACGCATCACGTATCACTGTTGCCCTGGTGTATGCACAATCGACAGGCCTCCATGCCTACATCTACACTAGATTGGGATCAAGGCGCGAGGGTGCTGATCCGAACGACTTGTCCAAGCGAATAAAGATCAAACATATGTTGTATTAGTAGGAAGGCAAGTTTAACACACATCTATTCAACAGAACAATTGATTTTCAGGTTCAAGAGAAAAAGAAAAATTTAGTCTTGTACCAGAAGCAAGGCATCATTGAATTCAACATGATCATAAGATTACAATAGCTAATTGCATTTAGCCTGTCCCGTAAGCAAGGCAGCATCGAATTCGGTATGGTCATGAGATTACAAAAGCTAATTAGACGGCATTAGGTTCAACATTTCGAGCAGGAACATAAAAGAGGCATAAGATTAATACTCCCTCCGTTCCGATATGTAGTGCGCATAGATTATAGCCCAGATACCAATGTATGTGCTGGCAGTAGAATTTGGACGAGAAAGCCCCCAGCTCCTCGCACGGTTTGGAGTACTACTTGAGAGTTGCAGTACTACTTGGTCTCGTGAGCAGAGAAGAAAATGGCGGCATGGATAGGTCCTGCCGGCGGCGAGCCCTCGCGACTTGATCTCGCTGGACGCAGAGACGCCCGCCCGCCGTTCCTCAGGCGGCTCCTCCTCCAGCGCCGTCGTTCGTCGCCCGGCTCCTCCCTCCCTATTCTTCCTCCTCCTCACCCTCCTCCATCATGAGAGATTAGCAGGCCCGGCGCAGCCATCCCATTCCCACCTCCTCCGCGAGCACCACGGCGCCAAGAAGGTCAGCTTGACGGCCACGCCGGCCATGGACGCGGCGGCGTCGGCCATCGACGCGGCCAAGGAAGAGGGGATGCGGGCCAAGGACGTGGTGGCGCCGGCCATGGACGCGGCCAAGGAAGAGGGGATGCGGGCCAAGGACGTGGCGGCGCCGGCCATGGACGCGGCGGCGTCGGCCATGGACGCGCTGGATGCGAAGAGGCCGGCCATGGCGGACGAGGAGCCACCAGCCGTTGGCGTGGATGGCGCCTCTGGCTCCTGTGAGCGGTCGCCGCTGCCGCACAAGAAGTCGACGCCGGCGTGCTGACGCTCCCTGTCCAAGAACTCGCCCAGCCATGTCGGCAACATGTTCCCCCTGCTGCCGTCTTCCTGTCTCCTCCATTGGCGCTCACCAGCGTGCCTGCCGATTCGTCCAGAGGGATAAAGAAGATGGCCTACGCACGGGTAACTAGATGGGGGAGCAGTTGTGGCGTCGGCATCCACCTTGGACTCAAGGCGGAGCTGCTCATCATCCCAATCTTCTGGATCTGGCCGGCATAGATGAAGAAAGGCTGATCCTGTGCACACCGGAGCACGGCCGCGTGTGCGGAGGTGGTGTGTGGAGGAAGGCCGCGACGAGGTGAGGAGATGTTTCGATCCAGCGCCATCGTCCTCGCAGATCTCATCGGAGGCACGCGAGCTGAGGGAGGAGGGGAACGAGAGGCGACGGCGTGGTCATGGTTGGTGGCTTAGATAGCGACGTGCGGGGGGAAGGGGATAAAGCGAGGTCATTTTCATCCAGAAACGGCTGCAGCTGCTAATGCGCACTACATTGTGGAATATTCGCAAAAAACTTATGCGCACTACATATCGGAACGGAGGGAGTATGTCAGATATAAGAGCCTCTGTTTACAGCAGCCAAGGAGATAAATCAGTGAAGAGTATAAATATGACATCATAAGTTCTCTAAAAGAACAATCATGGTAGAATTGTGTGCCACTTTCAATCTTGTGAAGATGTGGTTTGAAAATATCAGAAGATCCTGCTTGGGTTCATGTGTGTAGGCCACTTCTACTCTGTAAGAGGAAATCAAGGTAACATGAGAGAGAGAGAGGGAGAGAGAGAGAGAGAGAGAGAGAAAGAGAGAGAGAGAAAGAGAGAGAGAGACCTGGGCGGCTTGGTGATGCTGCTTTCCTCCTGACGGAACAACGACGACATGCTTCTTCCCAGAGGAACCGCCGGAACCAGGCTTGCTCAATTCTTTGGATTGATTCTTCATTTTACTTCCTTGCTCATCACATCTTGCACAAAAGTTCACCAAAAAAGTACAATGAAGAATCAATGCAAGAAAGTAAACTGTTTTGCAGGATACCATTATTTCAATTTCCATAGTGAATTTCCACACAAAAGTTTAACCCTTCAGCTTGCTTGTATCTTTAGGACAAAATAATTGAGCCAAATAATGTGCAATCTATCGACCAAGCTCGCATTTTCTGCACATAGAAATAACAAAACAGTGTTAATCAGGTTGCCTTGAAAAGAAATGGTTTTGTATTAAAATCCCAATATAATCGAGAAAAAACAGGCCACATATCCGTCAAATTAAATTGCTTGCACAAGGTAGAAAAATGCCCTAAAATGTGATTATGCCTTCTAGTACTCACTGCCTGGAACCAAGGTGATCTAAATCAAAATTGTCAGCAATTATAATATATTAGGTAAAGTAGATGAAGCTAGAATTGGACAATAATCACACTTTTTTCATAGGAAATCTGAACATGATCCTTGAAGCATCATCTGTGAACATAAACTTTGGACAAACCAATGATATGAATGGAACCAAATATGAACCAAGCAGTGAACATTTATTCAAGCTCAAGGTTACAACATACCTTTTCAAGTACTGTGATTGACATACTTCCTACTAATCCTTTGAGGATGTCACCAAACCAACGTCTCTCTCTATACATCATATAGAAGAATGAGGTGAAGCACCAAACGAGGCTATTAATTACCATTAGTCACTGGGAGAAGATCACCTTTGCATCAGCCATCTCTTGATGCATGTGCTACTCTCCAGACTATGCCCGTGGTCGCATGTCCTGGCTGTTGCACCATGCTCCTCTGGGGAGGAAGAAGGCAGAGGATGTAGGCATGGAGGCGGACATAGGGACTCATTAACCAGCCGGCCGCCGCGAGGAGGAGGCAGGTGGGCAGACCCAACGCCCCTCTTCACATTCATTGGACATCGGCCTTCCGCGACAACGCATGTGTGCATCTGCAGCTCCTCGCCGCCTTGTGCTGCCGCTACAACCACGGCAAGGAGCTCCGTGTGGATCGAACCAATAATGCTAAGCACCATCAAATTAGATCATAAGTCAGTCCTAGTAATCTTCCTGTACACAAATAAAATCGAGTTAATGAGGACATTGGGGTTGATTTGAACTAACTGAATAGATGCACAAAAATTGGCGGACGCCAAACTAAGCAATTGTTCTGCTATGCATAATATGAGATTTAATACAAATAGGCTGCAAAGCAAAATCCTGATATATGTCATACAGATTACACACGCCCAGTCTATAGGTCACTAATATATATGTCATTCAAATTTTGATTCTTGAACAAGAAATTGTATATCTGGTCAGATCATCAGGTTAATGGACCAGATTGGGTTATATGTGCAACAAGATATGAGCAGCATATTTCCTTACTGTAGTATCAAGGACAACCTTTTTTACCAAACAGAAAAGCAATGATTCAGCAGGTGCCTTTTACTATTCCATCCATGGAGAAATAAGCGTGTGGACATAGTAGTCGCATCAAGAGAGTGAACAGGGGTGGCCATATAACCAGGACCAGATCAAAAGACAACGACATCACTGGAGAAACGCAGCAAGATCTTGGAGCAACCATCTCTCCAACAATAGCAACTAAACATGGCTTCAAGAAACGGAAACATACAACTGGAACAGATTTCAGATGAGCAAGAAGCATCAAGAGCACAATCTCACCTGAGAAAAGAAGCCCTTCCCCCCCTTCAGAGAGGCAAGTCGTCAGGATCCTGCACCAGAGGTGCCAGCTCTGTTCATGGCTTCATGCGGACCAAATCAGAGCACTCAGGACACTACACAGGCAGGTAGGGGATAGAAAGAAATCAAGAAGAGGTCAGGAACAAGGACAAATATACACGCGCATCAGCACCAACCTAGATATGCAAAGGAACAACAACAGAGAGAAGGTGAAGAGGGGTCAACCTGTAAGTCCCTGGATGAAGACGCGATGGCTACCACAGATATAATGGAGAGCAAGCACAAGCGACGGGAGACAGCAACATCCTGCAATAAAACCCGACACAAAATCAATCAAAACACGAAAACCTAGCACCTTATAATTATATGATACAGTACATATTTAAACTATGATTATATGAGATCCATTTGGTACAAAAGTTTAATGATATCTAGTAAGGCAAATAATAGAGACCGAGCATTAAACTTTATATCCAATTTTAGAAAATTTGTTTACATAGAAGTACAATTAGAGTCATACAAGCGAAAGGGGAAATGTATGTCATGGTTCCCACTGCAACAGATGGATGAATAGCCCAGTCTAGGGACTGGTTACAGCAGTCTACATGGACAGAGGAACAAAATGTATGCAAGTTTGAGATGGAACATCGAAATTTTATGGATAGAAACGATGTAGCAATGCAGAAAGGACATAACTGTGTAAAGCTAATTAATATATGAATTGATCTTTATGTAAGCCACCATAAACTTTTCGAGCAACTTACTATGTTTCCTTTGAACTAAAAGAATGCACTTCTTGGAATTGGAGATAAGACAAAGCAGCAACAGAGTAAGAACAAAAGAAAGCATGATGCAAAGTACACGTAATGACATTTATATTTGAGTACACAAATAGTTCATACACCCAAAAAAATTACAAAAGAATACATGTTCTGAATAGAGCCCAAAACATAACAACTCGGTGACCATTCAACATCTAAGAACAAAAAGAGATTTTTTTTTTAACTTGCTGGCTGCCGATCCAATATACTCCTATCTAGCTAATCTACAGACAATTATATAACTTTCTTTGACCAAGAAAAGAGAGATTTTTCACCAGTTATTGACAGAGTAGTTGATAATATTGCTTATCATTAAATGGGCCAAGGCCAGTACAAAAGTGTATCTATTTCTTAAAGAAAAACATTGAGATATTTATCTAGTGTTGCAGCTAAATGATCAGAACTCATCGAGCATCAACATGGACATTTTTGAACTCCACATATCACAATGCACATGTAGACATGGGTGAACAAATGTGGGAAGATTATGTTTCAGTTGTACGTACTAAAGAAATTGACACTTATCTCTGACAAAACTGAACGGTACAATGGGAAATCCTTGAAGATAAAGTGCATATTAAATTCAAATGCACAAAATATTTTAGCAGCCATTTGATAGAATGTTTGCACCAAATTTGAATAACTCAAGGTCAAAGGCATGACATCTGATATCATCTGCACATTTGTATCAATGCAAGTTTGCAAGCTTTCTACATGAGATGGGCGACGCGAACACTAATTCAGACAAACATACACTCTTCGAGAAACAAATCCATCGGCTCCACATCCGCTAGATTATAAACTCATGGTATTGATTGAATTTGCCATGAACCAAGAATTTTTGACAAAGCACATGTTGAAACAACTGCGCATGCGAAGACTAAGTTGATTAAAAATACAACCTCTGGGTATCTAAGTAATTAAGTCGATTATTTGTTAATTATGACCTCTTTGCCCACCAGAACTCTTTCTGCCATATAAAAGACATTCCCTGTGCTGCAAAATAAACAACATGGAATGAATCTCCTCAAAAGCTATTCACTTAGAACATTGTTTCCTTAACCAAAGATGTGTAGAGCACTGCAAAAATTAAAACCAAAAGTGAGGCTTTAAAAGGAATCTCATTAGTCTTAAAACTGAAGTTTCCAGCCTCCGTATCCTAGTATATGTTATCCACATTTAGCATTGAAGGTCACGTTTCCATCCTCTGACTCAAATTAACTAAGAAGAGCTAGCTACTGAGCTACGGCTACTAAAATCAGTGATGCTAGAGCATCATAGCTGAGGCGTGAGAGCAACATACATTTTTATTTTAGCATAGGCATTGTAATCCTGGTAAACTGAGAAAAGCCCACGGAAAGTCTGTACAAAAATGAACACAGCCTGGTAAACCAAGAATTGCAGAAAAGTAGACTGAACTTCATGTAGCTATTCACATAAGCTCATGTGTATCCGCCAGGTTAGTAATTTGGAAGGCTATATGTACACGAAGGAACACAAATAAGGCACCTAGGTTGCACAAACTGTCGATTCTCTTCTCCCAAGCAGCACGCACTTCTATCTATTTAAGCATACAAACTTTAGAAAATTTTCCAAGAAATAGAAGTTGATTTACACAACCTACTAACCCTCAGGCCGACCAATGAAACTTTTGTCATCTGAGAGAAAGAGAGTGAGAGAGAGAGAGCAACCTGGAAGAAAGGGCTGGGAGGATGTGCGTGATGGTGACGGTGCTCTCCAACTGAGAGAACAACGGCCGCTCCTGTCTGTGTATGGCTACCTGGATGCATCTTCCAGCGGAGAGCTCCTCCCCTGTGCGTGGCTGGTGGCGGATCTCCGCGTCCGTCGCTGCCGTCTGCCCCTCGCCCACAGAACCCTAGGTCAGGTTGGGGAGCGGTGTGGCGAGACGACGCCCGCGAAACCACGGGCCGCCGTCGAGTCGGCGCGGGCGTGGCTCCGCACACCAGCGAGGAGCACGCGTTGGGTGAAGAAGCGGCGGCGGAGAGGAACTGGAGTCGGAGGAGGCCAGGCCTGTCGATGCGAGGGAGGAGGGCTGCAGAGGTTGGGCGCCGGCCAGGAGGTGGAAGGAGGAGGAGGGCGCAGTGGCGTCAAGCCATGGAGGGTCTGGTAGCGCGGTGGCTGCTGGACGGCGCGGCGGCTAGAGTTTCATGGGAGGGGGAGCGGAAGAGAGGAGAGCATGCGGGAAGGGGAGGAGAACGACCCGGTGGTCTCACCCGATCGCTATTGGGGACTTTTCCGACCACGTGTAATTACGAAAATGCCCTCGGGGGGTGCTGTAATTGCACGCGGTGGCACGAACGTTTCAATACTATTCATTGCTATAGGCGCTCATCTTCGATCCAACGGCCGAGGTACTCCGATGGCTCGATCCAACGGCCCAGATCGCATCAAGAGAGCAGATCCAACGGCCGGGAATCCAAACGGCTGAGGAGCCGGGAGGTTCGCTGTCTCTCTTATTTCTCTACGCATACAAGCGCACACAGATACCCAGTTGCTCGAATCAACCAGCAGACATGGTCACATGGACACATGGCTACGAGCACGAGCTGGGCTACAGGCTACGGCCAGAGTCTTGATCAGTCAGGTGCAAAAAAAGGAAAAGCCAAGTAAATGCGACGCATGCCGCTGCAGCATGGCAGGACCGACGCGAGTAGGCAACCTTCGAGACGAAGCTGTTGCTAGCATTGCCGTCCTTTGACCCGCGGTCGACGGCTGGACCCTCCCGAGAGAGAGCCGAGAGTAGACTGAGGATCATGTGCCATTAGCCATGACGTTTGGATGGCGGGGCCACTATTCAGGCTCGGGAACTGCTCTCCTCACCAGTCTTTGTTCTCACAAGTTCATGTCTCGCGTGTCCTCACTTCGTCACCGACCCCCTCCCAACGCTCCCATCCATGTCTCATGAGAAGCACTACCACTCTATATTAGTCAACCAACACGCTGCATGGATATCTCGTTCATTACATGCTCCCAAGCTGACCTCCTGTATTTAAAAAAATCAATTTAAATGTTTCACAAATGATTTATTGTTTGTGGATTTTTATAAAAGATGTGTCTACAATCCTAAAAAACCATATCCGAATTTGGATTACACGTCAAGAAAAAAAGAGACAAATCCAGATGTTAGTAGTGCTGTTTTTTGCTTTTGTATTTCTCCACACCATTGCTGCCACATTTTTTTTAACACGGTACAAATGTAGACGCACATACATTTATCCTTATGTACGACACACGCATATTCTATCCTGATGAGCATTTCTAAGAGACTGAGCCGGCTCATGATTTTGAGATTGACAAAGTTGTCACAAATGTCTTTGTAGTCAACAGAAATGTTTTTTTTTACTAAAGATACATCGCTAGAAGGGCTGAAAAAAATCCAGAAAAATGCGAGCACAGGTGTCAAGTTTAGAACTTCAACTTTGATGGGCTGGAAATACCACTGTCCTCCTAAACATCCAATCCTAGATTGGTTCACAATGTTGAATTTTCTTGAGAATGGTCACACATAGATTTCTCTTCTTTTTTCTTCATGTGTGAAATGAATTTTGATCTGAAGTTTGTAGGGGTTGCAAACATATGTCTTACGGCATGCATGAAATGTCTCAGAATTTTCTGAAATATTTAAATTGATTATTTAAATGCGGGAGGATGGTTGCTTGTGATGAATGGGAGCATCGGATACTCACCCTCTCATGGATCAGAACCGACACATAATTTACATGTACGCACCCACACAAGTTACATGAAGCAAGCAACACAAATGCAATGGAGGAAACACAATGGATGCCGTTTTTGTGTGTGTGTGTGTGTGTGTGTGTGTGTGTGTGTGTGACTTGACTCGTTAGTAATGGCGCGTTGTAGACGAAGGCAGCATTGTCGATTATGGCACGGGCAATACAAGGGGGTGACACTCTCTGGCAGCTCCGAGTAAATGGTACACCTCGTTTTCGTAGGCGATACTGGAGGAGTATTCAAAAACTTTATGCATGTGTCTTTTTTTAGAAAAAAAATACTTTCTTTTTGAGGAGTACGTATGTTACTTTGTCCCTTACTCATTTGAGTAAAGCATTTTGGAAAAATGTCCATGATGAAAAATAAGACTGTCAATCGATGCATAGACTGATGCTTTAAAATGAGAGTAGTAAGCTACATGTCGGATTTTGAGACTCTTTCCTCTGAAAATCCAAGTGCAGTCCAAATAGTGGCAGACTGGAAGGAAAGTGTCATTCTATCGGCGAGCTCAAATGCTCCCTCCTGAATAGTAAAATAAAAAATAAATAGTAACTATATTAAAAATTCTAACCTTTTTGTCCAAACATTGACTAATTTTTTACATACATTCAAATTTTCGTGAATATTTTTTTTCTAATGCTCTGAAAAACAATCATTTCTTCAAAATGCTTGAAAAAGAGTATTTTTGGAGCATTGACATTTTTCAAGAGTATTTAGGAATGTTTTCCTACACCAAAAATTTCATGTATGTACGCAATTCATAAATGTTTATTGACAAAAAACCATTAGATTTGCTAGATTTGTCACTATATTTTTACTGTTTATGAGGGAGCATTTGAGTTTGCGAGCAGAAACTCCATGTCCCAAAAAACCGTATTTTCTTTTTCCTTCATGGAAAGTGGGCTGTGCTAGTGTTCTCGATAGTCCCTAGCGTAGAGTGGTGGCACCTCGGACATGTCCCGACCTTGCACACACGTCACGTGTCACCGTTGGCCCGGTGTCTGCACAATCGACAGGCATGGACAGACGCCTACATCCACATGGAGGGCATACAAGCGCACACACATGCCCACTTGTTTGAATCAACAAGCAGACATGGACACAAATTTGATCTCAGGGCGAAACTATTTCAGAAACTATTTCAGAAACTGAACTATTTTTCAAAATATTTCACCCAGTTGACCTCTAATGTGCAACGCCTAACATCAGGGCGCTGCACTCTACTGTGCAGCGGCGCGCCTAGCTGTCAGGCTCTGCACAAAAAGGTTAGCGGTGTGAATTTTATTCAAAACCAGTTCAGTTTGTGAAATACTTTTGCTCTAAGGTCAAATTTATCAATTTTGCCCATGTTGGCTACGAGCATGAGCTGGGCTACAGGCCACGGCCAGAGTCCGGTGCAAAAAAGGAAAAGCCAGTAAATGCGACGCATGCCGCTGCAGCAGGGCTGGACCGACGCGACGAAGCTATTGCTAGCATTGCCGTCCTTTGACCCGCGGTACACGATGAGAGTAGACTGAGGATCATGTGCCATTGGCCAGCCTTTCGTCCGGCCATGACGTTTGGATGGCAGGGCCATTATTTAGGCTCGGGAACTGCTCTCATCCCCACCAATGTTTTTGTTCTCAGAAGTTCATGTCTCGTGTGTCCTCACTTCGTCACCGACCCCCTCTCCTCTCGTGTGCTCCCACCCATGTCTCATGAGAAGCACTACCACTCATATACTGTATTACTAGTCAACCAACATGGATCAAAAGGGGAATATCTGGTGCGCTCGTTCATAACATGCTCCCAAGCTGAGCTCCTATATTCAAAAAGATCAATTTAAATGTTTTTATGGTTTGTGGATTTTCATAAAAGATGTGTCTACGATCCAAAAAATCGTATCCGAATTTGAATTACACGTCTAGAGAAAAAAAAGACAATCCAAATGTTACTAGTGTTGGTTTTTCTTAACACGGTACAAATGCAGACGCTCATACATACGCCCTTATGGACTAGTAAGATGCCCGTGAGTTGCACGAAACATTGAAATGCATTGATCCGAGAGTTGTTTATTTGACAAAGTATGCGGGGGTCATTTCATGAAGTAGAGCTCACAAGCATCCGGATGAATAGTAAATATAGGCAAAATAGATAAAAGAATATCTTTTGCAAACAAAAGTGTTCAAGTTTTCAACCTGCATCCAAAACTTTTGAAGAAATAACACTTATTTTGCTTTGCAAAAAATGATGTTTAAGAATTATTTTTTGGGTATCGATTTTGTTTATTTTTTCTAGACCACCATCAATGTAATTCAGGATGACTTGGAAGGGGGCAGAGGAGATGTCGAGGAGGAGGGGGTCGTGGTTGTGGTCGGCAATGCAGCCTGAGAGAAGGCATGAGAGGAGTTGGGGGCAGACGGGCGCCGAAAGCAGCGACCTCTCCAGATCCTTCTTATTTTTTCCTTAGATGGCTAGATGAGGTGAGAGAAAGAGATGGCTGAACGTGAGAGGCAGGGGTTATCTACAAACGAGGAGTGGAGTACGGGGGTCTTTTTGCAAAACTGACATAGTTTGTCTCAGATGCGTTGGATATAAATCGAACGGTTGTAAATGAAGGATGACAGGCACACCATCGTCACCAACTCAGTTTTTTATAGAAGTAGAGATAATACACGCACATCCTATCCCTATGAGCATCTCTGAGAGACTGAGCCGACTCATCATTTTGAGATTGACGAAGTCGTTACCTTCGTAGTCGACGGGAACATTTTCTTCCACTAAATGTACATTGCCGGAATACCTGAAATAAATACAGGAAAATGCGAGCACCGTTGTCAAGTCTAGGACTTCAACTCTAATGGGCTAGGGATACTACCGTCCTCCTAATCATCTTATCACAAGTTGGTTCGCAATGTTGGATTTTCTTGACAATGCTCACACATGGAGTTATCTTTTTCTTTCTCCATGTGTGAAATGAATTTTGATCTAAAGTTTGTAGGGGTTGCACACAGATGTCTTATGGCATCCATGAAATGTTTCAGAATTTTCTGAAATGTTTAAATTGATTTTTTTAATGTGGGAGAATGGTGGCTTGTGATGAATGAGAGCATTGGATACTCAACCGACACATAATTTACATGCATGCATGCGCGAAGTTACATGTAGCAACCAACACAAATACAATAGAGGAAACACAATGGATGCCGTTGTGTGCGCGCGCGGGCGCGCGCGTGCGTGTGTCACTTGACTTAGTAATGGCGTGAACCAGCATTGTCGATTCTGGCACGGACAATACAACAAGGGGGTGACACTCCTTCAAAAACTTTGTGCATCATGTGTCTTTTTTTTTAGAAAAAGAAAACAAGCATACCTTTTTTTTTTGTGAATACATATGTTACTTTGTCCCTTACTCCCTCATTTGAGTAAAGCATTTTGGAAAAATGTCCACAATGAAAAATAAGACTGAAATTGATGCATAGACCGATACATTAAAACGAGAGTAATAAGCTGTCCCCGAAAAAAGAGAGCAGTAAGCTAAATGTAGAATTTTGAGACTCTTTTCTCCTCTGAAAATCCAAGTGGAGTCCAAGTAGTGGCAAACTGGTGTCATCTCCTGGCGAGCTCAAATGCTCCCTCCTGAATAGTAAAATCAAAATAAATAATTCTAATTTTAAAAATTCTAATTTTTTTGTCCAAAACATTCATGAATTTTCTACATACATGCAAATTTCCACGAAGATTTTTTTGCTAATGCTCTGGAAAACAATAATTTCTCCAAAATGCTTGAAAAAGAGTGTTTTTGGAGCATTGACTTTTTTCCAGAGTATTTAGGAATGTTTTTCTTCACCAAAAAATTCACGTATGTAGACAGTTTATGAATGTTTGTTGACAAAACATGTCAGATTTACTAGATTTGTCACTATTTTTTACTGTTTATGAGGGAGAATTTGAGTTTTGGAGCAGAAACTCCATGTCCCAAACTAGAATCCATCTTTTCTTTTCACCTCATGGTTAGTTTCAATTCAAAAGACGAATTGAGACGGCCAAATTAACATAGTAAGCTTTTTTAAACCGCCAGAGATGACAATTAGTAGGTTTTCTTAGTTTATGGAAAGATATTGAGAAATTTGAATGGTGATACTCCAGAGGTCACTGAATCTTAGACAGCGAGTCTCGTATAGCAAGGAAACGGATGACTCGATTACAGAGCAGCGAAGCAAGCAAGAGATCCGCGGTTCGCCCCATGTCCTCCGTGTCGCTCTCCTGCTACCCTCATGGACTACCTCCGCGGCACCTTCGCCTGGGCGAGCTCGCCCTTCGTCTCCCCCAGCTGCTTCCGCAGCGCGGCGATCTCCGCGTCCCGCGCCAACAGCTTCTCTTCCAGCTCCAGAGCGTAGTCCAAGGAGAATGACACGTAGTTCGCCGCCTGCGCACAAATAATGTCAACATGCTCCGGCGAGTGAAGAGCTTGAGTTTGACACCGCGTTCTCTGGCATACCTGGAGAATCGCGACATAGCTCGACGCGACGACATCGGATCGCTCGGTCCCCGCAAACACGCGCTTCTGCGGCGGCTCGACGGCACCCTGCAACAGCTCCCGTGCAGCCTCCCAGTCTGTGCCGTCTCCGTCGGCGAAGTCTTGTGGCTGCCGAGAGACTCCCGGCAGTGGCGAACACACGCTGGTGGGCACCGAGTAGCCACGGGCGGCAGGTGGAGCGTCCGAAGAAGGGGGACGACCCTCCTCGTCGTTGGCCTCGTCCAGGTTCCCTTTCTTCCCGCACAACGGCGACGACCCTGGCTCTGTTTTCACCTTCTTTGCCGAGGCCGACGCTTGCCTTGCCATCTTCTCCGCCAGCATGGTTTTCATCATGTCGTAGACGGAGGAATCCATCCCTGAACATCAAGGCTAAGATCAGCCGCTACACGAAACTTGGGGTCTTGGGGATGAGGGGGATTTCAGCGTTTACCTTTGGAACTGGCACTAGTACGAGCAGAGGGTGGCGCCGGAGATGCGGCAGTTACCACGGTGGCGGCAATGTTGCTGTCGGACAAAAATGTCCTGATATCAACGGCGGCGCCGCCGGAAGCACGTAGCAGCTTCGCCTCGGATTTCTTCTCCTCATTTGTAAGCACCGGGTCCTCGAAGGAGCTCTTGGACGGCTCGCCCCACTCCATGGGACAGGGCCACGGGGTCGGCGAAGAGAGGAAGAAGAACCAGCGCTTCCAGCCGTTGATGGAGTCTGGCAACCCAGTGAAGCGCAAGCCGGAGCTGTCCTTGAACCTGGGTTGGAAGTAGTACCATCTTCTTTTGTGCTTGTGGTTGAGGACGGAGAGCAGGAAGAAACGCCGGAACACCGCAAGCGACGTCGGCACGCCGGCGGAGCGGCAGAGCACGAGGAAGCCCGTCATGATGCGCCACGCGTTGGGCGCGAGCTGCGTCGGCGCTATGCCGAAGTGGGCGAGCGCCTCGCAGAAGAACGGGGGCAGCGGGACGCGCATCCCGGCCTCCAGCGCGTGCGCGTACACGCAGACGCACCCCGGCGGCGGGGGCGAGCACGCGCGCAGGTTGCCGGCGAGGCGCGCGGTGTAGTGATCCTCGGGGACGCCGTACTTCTTGCACACGGCGTCGACGTCGTCCGGCGTGAGCAGAAACGAGAGGAAGCCCTCGGCGTCGGGGCGCTTCGGGAGGACGACGGTAGCAGCGTCGGCATGACTCTGGTGGACGTCGGTAGCGGCGTCATCGTCGAGGTCGGAGGTGGCGACCTGGTAGTCCGGGTCCGAGGACGAGGAGGAAGGGGAGGGAGAACTCATGGGCGCGAGGGTGCTCGTCTATGTCTTCGGTGTCTCCTGTGACTGTCTCTTGTTGGAGTACAGCAGAGATATGAACAGCCTGGTGGACTACTTTGAAGCGTCTGTGTAAAGTCGATTTGAAAGCTGTGGTTTGGCTACCAGAGAATTCTTTTCCTTCTGCCGTGAAGGGTCTGTGTAACGTCGATTTGAAGCCTGATTGTGATTACTGGATGATACTCACTGCAACACAAACAAAAATTGCTCGATATTACTGTGCGTAGGATAATTCGGTGTATATTTTTTTTTTTCATATGGCACTTTGATCACAAGGGACATGATTATCATGCATGGTGCTATGGCGCATATGGCACCTCTGGAATGAACTCTCTCATGAAAAATCTATAGTGTCATGTTCTTTTATGAGCAGCTACTATAAAACGTTCTGCCAAATCCCATCAAGCGTAGAAGAGATTATCAAAGGGAAATCCCATATGGTTTTGGAGCAGGCAGCGAAACATTTAAAAAAAACCATATATTGATCAAATAACAATGTTCTTACAATCGTTCGTTACATAGTTTGCCACGCAGGGTGAAACACTATTACAAATCACACAATGACCTGCTATCAAAGCTAAAATTTGCAATCCCATGGGCCATTTTGTTAGCCTGCCTAGCAATCTTTACAATCTTGAGATCCTCAATGAACTTAGAGACGCTTTTCGCTTCACTTTTTAGATCCGCCAATGAAAACTTGTCAATGGTTTCTTTTACAAGAAAAGATGCAACAAAAGAACAGTCCGTTTCCAAAATAATAGGTTTATGAATAGTAATACCAATGTATATACCGGCGAGGCACGCACGAAGTTTCGCTTCATCCACACGAGCATGATGGTAAAAATTCCCATGAAGAAACCAGGACTTCTCCCAGATGATTCCGAGCGACAACCCCAACGCTAGCAGATCTCATGCTCTCCACATAACTTGCATCAACATTTATTTTAATATATTGTGGATCCTGTGGCTTCCAAAGAGCATGATCATTTGTAGGCGTACTAGAATAATTCTCGATACCTATCAACCCCTTACCTTTGTTGCTTAAATCCACTTGCACACAAGTATTGGCAGCTGTGAAAGTTTCGCGACGATTTTCCATGAAAATCACAGAGGCGGTCACAGATTCTTTCCCTCTTCCAAAAATCAAATCGTTCTCAGGTGCCAAGCTCTCCATAATTGGCGGCGAAACATTTTGCGCTTGAGGCTATAGACCCCCAAGCATACCATGGCCAAGTCTACCTCCGGTGTGGGCTCCACTTTCAGTTGCTGGCTCTTTCAGTTCAAATGATGGTAAGGCTGGGACAGGGATGATTTTACGAGGTGACAAGGGTATGGTGATCTTTGCTACTTACAGAAGGCTCTTTCACTGCCACGAGGCTTTAGAAACTGAAATTCAAGCGATTGGTGAAGGGTTCTCGTTGGCGTTAGAACGATCAAGTATATCTATACAACTTCAGTTTGACTGCACAATTGCACACAAGACGCTCACGGGTAGTTCCATGGGCAGATCGGTGTATGGCCATCTGATTATGGAGATCAAACGTCCCATAGATGTTATGGTAGTTGTTCCAGTAAACAATTCTCGCTTTCAAAATAGAGTTGCACATTGTTTAGCTATACTTGGTGCGAACGGGGACAACACTGCAGCCTCTCCGTGTATGAGTGAGCTAGTCGCTTGAAGATTAGAATGAATACCCAATGATTCTTGCAAAAAAAAAAAAGAATCGACGATTGATGGCCACGCAGCACATAAATGGCTGTTATTTTGTGTAGTACGAAAATGGTACTGTACTCGAACTATCGCACGAAAACGAGACCTCGTGTTCAACTCCCGCATCGTCAAACAGCCGAGGCGACGCATTGACCCGGCCTAGTAAGCGTACTGTAGCTGAAGTGTCTGGTATAGAATACGGTATACTGTAGATTCCAGTGTACTGTAGCAGTCGGTTCGTTGCAGCGCCCTGTTTTTTTGTTTTTTTAGAGAAATACTTATATAACACTATTTCAAATGTTGGTTCCTTGTTTAACACGGAAGTTTTTCTTCTTCCTTATCTAACATCATGTATAAAAAAATTCCCCTTTCTAACACTTACGTCTATTCTATTAGCTTACACGATTAAAACAGGTAGGGACTGATGTCAGTTTTTTTTAACTGGATGAAAAATGCCCATGCGCGTAAGCATGAGAAAAAAGAGAAGAGAAACCGACCGAACCGGGTATCTCTCTTCTCTCCACGATCCACATCCCTCTTCCTCTTTCTCGAACCCTAGCGGCGGCTGAGAACCTGCTAGCGGCGGCGGAGGAGACTCGGCGTTATGGGTAGCTCGGTGCTGTGGAGGATGGCCAGTGCGCGGCTGCGGAGGGGTCCGACCTTGGCGCTCCTACGGATCCGGCGATGGTGAGACTTGACAGCTGCGGGGCTGCGGAGGGGTCGGGGCAGCTCGCGGCTACAGCTGTGGAGGGGCCGGGTCAGTGCACAGCTTCGGCAGAAGGTGGTGTCTCGGCTACAGCAATCTCGGGCCAGGGCGGGGCATGGGCTGAGGTGTAACACCCCTGTGTAACTACCACTGTGATCAACTGCTAATATTGCCAAGTCATACCATTTGCAGTGCCAAGTGACATGGGTTAAGTATCCAATTCAAACTCAATTATGGAAATCAACTCAAATTCAAAAGTGCAAAATAAGTTTGCTCAAACACCTTTGAAAAAATGTTCACTAATTAGCAAATATTCCAAGAGCACACATAAAAATAACACCAGTAGCACTTGGATTAATTAAATAACTTAAACAAATTGAAACAACACCAAAACAGCAATATTAAATCCATTTAAAATTATATTAAATTCAAATGAAATCTAACTATGCCCAAACCAATTTTTGGTGGAAGGGAATATTGCATTGTAATATTGGGGACAACTCTCATACCTTACAAAAATGCAAAAATGCCCTAACTAATACAAAACAGAAAATAAATAAAGAAAATAGAAAACAGAAACAGAAAAATAAAAACGAGGCACTGTGCACTACCCGACCGCGGCCCCCCTGGCCCATCTCCTCTTTCTCTCCCCTGCGTGTCGGCGCGCCCCTGGCCGAGCACGCGCGCGCCGGCGCGGCGTCGACACGTCGGCGCCGCCGACACTACAAGAGCGCAGAGAGGATAAGGGAGAGCCCGAGCACTTCCCCCTGGCCTCTCCGTCACTCTCCCCTCTCTCCCTCACTAGCTTCGCCCCTCTCTCCTACCGGATCCGTCGGACCCGAGCGCCTCCGTCGCCGCAGCCCCGACGCCACCGCGGCCACGGCCAACGCCTCGACCCGCCGGGATGTCGTGAAGCCGCGCCGTCATCCACTCGTTCGCCTGGAGTTCTCAGACGGGGCCGGGGACCGCCGCAGCTGCTGGATCGGGCTCGGTTGCATCTCCGGCCACCGAACGCCGCCGTCGTTTCCGTCGAGTCTCTGCGGCTACTAAACCTACGCCGGGCCACCTTGTGCCTCCCCGGTGAGCTCCTCTTCCTTCCCTTCCTTCTGCCCACTCCCGCGCGCTCGCTAGCCGTAGCTTCGCCTGAGCCCGAACCCGCTGCCGCCGACGAGCTCGCTGCCGTGGCCAACGCCGCCATCATGCGCAACCGAGCCCAGCGTCGAGCTCCTGGAGCTCGTGCGAGTCCAACAAGCACGCGTACATGTCTCCCCGTGCCCTCTAGCTCCGATTCCATCATCGCCCGAACTCCGGCGTCCGCTGCGCTCTCGCCGACGTCGCTGTAGGGCTTCTCCGGCGACGCCACCGCCACGGTTGAACGCCCGTTCGAAAGAACCCAACCGCGCGCGATTTGACCCAGCGTACGCGAAATCCGACCCCCTCCCGAGCCGCGCCGCCGCTAAATTGGTCGCCGGCGGCGAAACTCCAGCGACGCTGACCAGGCGCCGACGTGGCAGCCCCCTGTGGGACTGACAGAGGGCCCCACGGGCCCCAGTTGACTGGGTTGACCCAGTCAACTGCTGACTGGGCACCCGTGGGCCACTGACGTGTGGGTCCCACAGCTAATTAATCCGGATTAGGCCTAATGACATTTAACTAGACTAATCAGTCACTGACATAGGGCCCCACCTAGTTAGTTAACTCTGTTAATTAGTTAGTTAGCCCACTGTCTATGACAGGTGGGTCCCAGACGTCAGAATTGACCAGTCAACGGTCACAGTTGACTGCTGACGTCAGTGTGATGTCATGCTGACGTCATAATCAATTTAGTCAATTCTGTTAATAAAAATAATTCCAGAAAATTAATAACTTTTAAACCGTAGCTCAGATCGAAAAAGTTAAAACATGAAAGTTGCTCAGAACGACGAGACGAGTTTGATCGTGCCGTCTGTTTCCTTGCCGGAACCTCCTAAGTAGAAGAACTCGTAACTCCGAGCCCGATTCCAGCAGATGAATAGTGCACACACACCGGTTAATAAATCCCCGGTTAATTCTAAAAATAACTATAATGACTTAGAGGCATATTTAGGCAACCCTGCACTGCATCATAGCATCGCACGCACTGTGTTGCATCTGTTTGCATTATATTTACTTGTTTCCTCCCCCTCTTCTCTTTCGGTAGACCCCGACGTTGCCGTAGCTCCTGAGGCAGACGCCGCTCCGAAGTACGACTACGTCCCCGACGACCCTGCCTTTGTCGTCGAGCAGACAGGCAAGCACCCCCATTTTGAGCATTCCGATATCACCTATTCTCTTCCCTCTTATGCTTGCATTAGATGTTACTGCTGCTGTTACCATCCTATATCTGTTGCATAGCCTGTTTAATTGTAGCCTACTATTGATACCTGCCTGTTATCCTAAACTGTTTAGATAGGATGGGTAGAGCCTGATCAGAGACCCACTTGTCCCGACTGCCCCGCTGGACTCTTAGAAGACCCGAGCAACAGGATCGAAGATTAGAACCTGGCACCGCACGTCACTTCCCCTAAGATGCTCGACACTGCTGGGTTACTATCGAGTGCCGAGGGTGATACCTCGTCAGCACTTTGATGATAACCTTGCAGGTTAGTTAATCGGTCGTGGTAAGCGAGGGTGATTCCTCCTACACCACCCCCGATACCGACGCCGTCGCGCAATCTCTCAAGTGTGGACCTCGAGGGTGATTCCTCCTTCGTTCACATTGATGATAACATCGAGCGGGAATTCCTTCGAGGGTGATCCCTCAGGGTTCCCCCTTGGTGTCAGACACACGGAGACTTTGGATACTATGACTGATTACCGAACTTTGATAATAAAGACGGGTCGGCCCTGAGGGGTACCCGCGCGAGCATAAATGCGAAGTGACGTGGAGTCGGGTTGACCTGAGAGGTGCCCGCGAGATAACTACGAGGCGTGGCCGGGCATTCTTAGCCCTTGCCACAAGTCCTCGAGACGGGGCGACGGGGTCACATCGATCGTGAGTCTCTGCTCGTTACCGCGCGCTCCTAATCCAATACGGTTTGGATATTTGATCCGAGGGGCCTCTGGCCTGATAGCACTAACCATCACGTGGGCATAGTATGGGCGTTCTGCGTCGTATACTTCAGCCGAAGCTTAATAGACGTCAGCAACTGAGCGGCACACGCTGGGTTGGACTGGGAACGCAACCGCGTTTGTATAAGGGGTTGCTAGGTCTGCTCACCGGCGGTGTACGCAACGTGCAGGAGCGTCCGGGGCGATGGCCCAAGACCCCTGGGGGCATAGGTTAGTCCGGCGTGCTGACCTCTCTGTTAAGTATTTGGTCGGGTTGTGGCGTGTTGCTTGGCCGAGGCCGGGCATGACCCAAAAAAGTGTGTCTGGCCGGAGTTAAGCGAGCGTGGTGGGTAAGTTGGTGCACCCCTGCAGGGAAGAAACTTCTATTGATAGCCTGTCCTACGGTAACGGACACTCGGAGTTGTATCCCGATCGGTACAACTAGAACATGACATGAGTTGAGAACTGGATAGTATGGCTCTGGGATTGCTTTCTCGCGGGGAGTCGAGGAAGAATCCCCAGCCGAGGTTGATGACAACACTACTATACATTATGTTGGTCTGCTCTCTTCTAATGCTGCGAGACCGTTGAAGATGCTGAAGATGCTAGTCTTCGATAGCACTAGGCTTCCCCCGCTATTCTGGCATTTCTGCAGCCCAGTCCACATATACAGCCCTCTTTGAAAATGTTGCATATGTAGTGGAGATCCTTGCTTGCTGAGTACTTCGGATGAGTACTCTCGTTTGCTTTATTTTCCTTTTTCCCCCTTTGTTCCTTTGTCGCATCCGGACGACGGAGCCCCTGAGCCAGATGTCCCCGGCGACGATCAATACTACTACCAGCCCGGAGAGTACTACTACTACGAGGAGCCGTCTGACGACCAGGAGTAGGATCGGAGGGTCCAGGGCAGGAGGCCACGCCTTTTCGATCATAGTTTTTATTTTGCCCCGCCTCTGTGAAGGCTTATCTCTATGTTCTGTAATATATCTATACCCAGATATCTGACGCTTCCGCTGACACTTGTATGCCATCGAGCTATGTATTCGAGCCCTCGAGGCCCTGGCTTGTAATATTAAGCTTGTATGGCTTTATTTATGTTTTAGAGTTGTGTTGTGATATCTTCAAGTGAGTCCTTAGGCTTGATCGTGTGCATTTGCGTGTATGATTAGTGCACGATTAAGCCGGGGACGTCACAGGTTGGTATCAGAGCCGACTGCCTCTAGGAATCCCCCTATCCAATTCCTTGGCCGAAGTTGAGTCTAGAGAACCGAAAACTGTTTTACTAACTTGGTTGTGTGGCTTACGGGCCCACGTCGCCAACTGGGTGATAATAGGATCTTTTATTCCTCGTCTTTACTCTGGGATTCTAATCTCTCATCTATTCGGGTTTAATAAAATTTACTAACACCGACATTTAGGATCTCGTAAATTCTATCCACCCGGAGAGCTGGATTCAGTGCGATTTCCCTGTCTTTGATCTGACTAGTCTGATAATCATTTCCTTTCCATTGTTTTGTTTAACCTTTCTCTCCGAGTTGTATTATACTCCTAGTTGTCATTCGATAAGACCGGATTCTGCATCAGAGTGCACACGGAGAGTAGGATCCAGCAAGTTGATCGATCTTCGGTGTTCTCTAAACTCGACTTGAGGTTGGGTTATCACCAGATCCGTGTCCGTGAAGAGGATATTCCAAAGACCGCATTCGTTACTCGATATGGCTCTTATGAGTACACCGTCATCTCATTTGGCCTAACGAATGCTCCGGCCACGTTCTCCCGCTTAATGAATTACATATTCATGGACTACCTCGACAAGTTTGTCGTGGTATATCTGGATGATATCCTCGTATATTCGAAGAATAAGGAAGAACATGCCGAACATCTTCGCCTTGTTCTGGAGAGGCTTCGAGAGCACAAGTTATATGCCAAGTACTCCAAGTGTGAATTCTGGCTTTCCGAAGTGACCTACCTTGGACATGTGATTTCCAAAGACGGTATTGCCGTTAACCCGGAGCGTGTTCAGGCTATCCTTGACTGGACTCCTCCGAAGAATGCCAAGCAAGTCCGAAGCTTCCTCGGTCTAGCTAGTTATTGCCGACGATTCATCGAGAACTTCTCCAAGATCGCCAAGCCCTTGACTAATCTGCTCCACAAAGGCGTCAAGTTTGAGTGGACAGACAAATGTCAGGAAAGTTTCCAGACCCTCAAGGACAAGCTTACTTCTGCTCCAGTGCTTGCTCCTCCTGATTCTCGCAAGGACTTTGTCATATACTGCGACGCCTCTCGTCAGGGATTAGGCTGTGTCCTAATGCAAGAACGAAGAGTGATTGCGTATGCTTCACGTCAATTGCGTCCGCATGAAGAAAATTATCCGGTGCATGATCTTGAACTTGCTGTAGTGATCTATGCATTAAAGTTATGGCGTCATTACCTTCTTGGTAATCGGTGTGAGATTTACACCGATCATCAAAGTCTGAAGTACTTGTTCACTCAACCGGATCTAAATCTCCATCAGCAACGATGGTTAGAAACAATTACGGACTATGACTGCGGTATTTCATATATCCCGGGCAAGGCTAATGTAATGGCCGATGCCCTGAGCCGCAAGTCATATTGTAACAACCTCATGGTTAGCCGAGCTCAACCTCGTCTCTATGCAGAATTGAATCAGCTGAATCTGCGAATTGTTCCCCAAGGTTCTCTTAATAACCTTGTGGTACAGCCAGACCTTCAGAAGGTTGTTAAGGAAGCGCAAGCCAAAGATGTTGAGATTGACCTAATGAAGAAAGAGCTTCACCTTGATAAGTACCGGGATTTCTCAGTTGCTGAAGATGGAACATTATATTTTCGAGACCGCATCGTAGTACCTCGTTTCGAGCTGATGACCGACAAGGTCATGAAGGAGGCTCATGATACACCGCTGTCTATCCATCCGAGTAGCACTAAGATGTATCGCGATCTCCGACAGAGATACTGGTGGTCTAGAATGAAGCAGGACATTGCTCGATACGTTGCTGAATGTGACGTATGTCGTCGCGTGAAAGCAGAACATCAGAAGCCTGCTGGAATTCTGCAACCGCTCCCTATTCCTCTGTGGAAGTGGGATAAAGTGCAGATGGATTTCATTACTGGTCTTCCCAAGTCTCAGAAAGGTCACGACGCCATTCTTGTCGTCGTCGACCAACTTTCCAAGGTTGCTCATTTCCTACCTGTCAAGGAGACTATCACTGCTAGCCAGCTAGCAGAGCTGTATATCTCCAGAATCGTTTCACTCCACGGTATTCCGAAGGAGATCAGTTCGGACCGTGGCGGTCTTTTCACGTCCAAGTTCTGGGAAAGTTTTCAAGAAGCTATGGGAACTCACATTACATGGAGTTCAGCTTATCATCCCCAATCCCAAGGCCAAGTTGAGCGCGTTAATCAAGTGCTTGAAGACATGCTTCGAGCCTGTGTTATATCCTTCGGTAAGAAATGGGAGGAGTCTCTCCCGTATGCCGAGTTCTCTTATAACAACAGCTATCAAGCCAGCTTGAAAATGGCCCCCTTCGAAGTGCTTTATGGACGTAAGTGTCGAACCCCTCTGAATTGGTCAGAAACTGGGGAACGACCTCTTGTTAGACCAGACATTATCCAACATGCTGAAGAACAAGTCTGTATTGTTCGAGAAAATCTCAAAGCAGCTCAAGACCGCCAGAAGAGCAACTATGATCGCAAACGATGGGGTCTGACTTATCAACCAGGTGGTCATGCTTATCTTCGTGTCACTCCTATGAAAGGCACCCGTCGTTTCGGAATCAAGGGCAAGCTAGCTCCTCGCTATATTGGTCCCTTCCGCATTGTTGCCAGACGTGGACAGGTGGCTTATAAATTGGAATTGCCGCCATAATTCTCTCATATTCATGATGTCTTCCACGTGTCGCAACTTCGCAAATGCTTCAAGGAATCTCCGCACCGCGCAGTGGATCACGAGATGCTTCAATTGCAAGACGACTTATCTTATAAGGAGCATCCGATCCGCATCCTAGATGAAGCTGAACGTCGAACTCGTCAGAAGACGACCAAGTTCCTGAAAGTGCAGTGGTCGAATCATACTGAAGATGAAGCCACTTGGGAACACGAGGATCATCTTCGGGAAGAATATCCCGGACTCTTTCCTTCTACCTCCTAAAATTCTCGGGACGAGAATTTCTTTTAGAGGAGGAGAACTTGTAACACCCCTGTGTAACTACCACTGTGATCAACTGCTAATATTGCCAAGTCATACCATTTGCAGTGCCAAGTCACATGGGTTAGGTATCCAATTCAAACTCAATTATGGAAATCAACTCAAATTCAAAAGTGCAAAATAAGTTTGCTCAAACACCTTTGGAAAAATGTTCACTAATTAGCAAATACTCCAAGAGCACACATAAAAATAACACCAGTAGCACTTGGATTAATTAAATGACTTAAACAAATTGAAACAGCACCAAAACAGCAATATTAAATCCATTTAAAATTATATTAAATTCAAATGAAATCTAACTATGCCCAAACCAATTTTTGGTGGAAGGGAATATTGCATTGTAATATTGGGGACAACTCTCATACCTTACAAAAATGCAAAAGAGCCCTAACTAATACAAAACAGAAAATAAATAAAGAAAATAGAAAACAGAAACAGAAAAATAAAAACGAGGCACTGTGCACTGGGCCTTAGTGCACAGTGCCCCGACCGCGGCCCACCTGGCCCATCTCCTCTTTCTCTCTCCTGCGTGTCGGCACGCCCCTGGCCGAGCGCGCGCGCGCCGGCGCCGCCGACACTACAGGAGCACCGAGAGGATAAGGGAGAGCCCGAGCACTTCCCCCAGGCCTCTCCATCACTCTCCCCTCTCTCCCTCACTAGCTTCGCCCCTCTCTCCCACCGGATCCGTCGGACCTAAGCGCCTCCGTCGCCGCAGCCCCGACGCCACCGCGGCCACGGCCGACGCCTCGACCCGCCGGGATGTCGTGAAGCCACGCCGTCATCCACTCGTTCGCCTGGAGTTCTCAGACGGGGCCGGGGACCGCCGCAGCTGCTGGATCGGCCTCGGTTGCATCTCCGGCCACCGAACGCCGCCGTCATTTCCGTCGAGTCTCTGCGGCTACTAAACCTACGCCGGGCCACCTTGTGCCACCCCGGTGAGCTCCTCTTCCTTCCCTTCCTTCTGCCCGCTCCCGCGCGCTCGCTAGCCGTAGCTTCGCCTGAGCCCGAACCCGCTGCCGCCGACGAGCTCGCTGCCATGGCCAACGCCGCCATCATGCGCAACCGAGCCCAGCGTCGAGCTCCTGGAGCTCGTGCGAGTCCAACAAGCACGCGTACATGTCTCCCCGTGCCCTCTAGCTCCGATTCCATCATCGCCCGAACTCCGGCGTCCACAGCGCTCGTCGCCGCCGTCGCTGTAGGGCTTCTCGGGCGACGCCACCGCCACGGTTGGACGCGGCGTTGAACGCCCGTTCGAAAAAACCCAACCGCGCGCGATTTGACCCAGCGTAGGCGAAATCCGACCCCCTCCCGAGCCGCGCCGCCGCTAAATTGGTCGCCGGCGGCGAAACTCCGGCGACGCTGACCAGGCGCCGACGTGGCAGCCCCCTGTGGGACTGACAGAGGGCCCCACGGGCCCCAGTTGACTGGGTTGACCCAGTGAACTGCTGACTGGGCACCCGTGGGCCACTGACGTGTGGGTCCCGCAGCTAATTAATCCGGATTAGGCCTAATGACATTTAACTAGACTAATCAGTCACTGACATAGGGCCCCACCTAGTTAGTTAACTCTGTTAATTAGTTAGTTAGCCCACTGTCTATGACAGGTGGGTCCCAGACGTCAGAATTGACCAGTCAACAGTCACAGTTGACTGCTGACGTCAGTGTGATGTCATGCTGACGTCATAATCAATTTAGTCAATTCTGTTAATAAAAATAATTCCAGAAAATCAATAAATCTTTGAAAATTAATAACTTTTAAACCGTAGCTCAGATCGAAAAAGTTAAAACATTAAAGTTGCTCAGAACGACGAGACGAGTTTGATCATGCCGTCTGTTTCCTTGCCGGAACCTCCTAAGTAGAAGAACTCGTAACTCCGAGCCCGATTCCAGCAGATGAATAGTGCACACACACCAGTTAATAAATCCCCGGTTAATTCTAAAAATAACTATAATGACTTAGAGGCATATTTAGGCAACCCTGCACTGCATCATAGCATCGCACGCACTGTGTTGCATCTGTTTGCATTATATTTACTTGTTTCCTCCCCCTCTTCTCTTTCGGTAGACCCCGACGTTGCCGTAGCTCCTGAGGCAGACGCCGCTCCGGAGTACGACTACGTCCCCGATGACCCTGCCTTTGCCGTCGAGCAGACAGGCAAGCACCCCCATTTTGAGCATTCCGATATCACCTATTCTCTTCCCTCTTATGCTTGCATTAGATGTTACTGCTGCTGTTACCATCCTATATCTATTGCATAGCCTGTTTAATTTTAGCCTACTGTTGATACCTGCCTGTTATCCTAAACTGTTTAGATAGGATGGGTAGAGCCTGATCAGAGACCCACTTGTCCCGACTGCCCCGCTGGACTCTCAGAAGACCCGAGCAACGGGATCGAAGATTAGAACCTGGCACCGCACGTCACTTCCCCTAAGATGCTTGACACTGCTGGGTTACTATCAAGTGCCGAGGGTGATACCTCGTCAGCACTTTGATGATAACCTTGCAGGTTAGTTAATCGGTCGTGGTAAGTGAGGGTGATTCCTCCTACACCACCCCCGATACCGACGCCGTCGCGCAATCTCTCAAGTGTGGACCTCGAGGGTGATTCCTCCTTCGTTCACCTTGATGATAACATCGAGCGGGAATTTTTTCGAGGGTGATTCCTCAGGGTTCCCCCTTGGTGTCAGACACACGGAGACTTTGGATACTATGACTGATTACCGAACTTTGATACTAAAGACGGGTCGGCCCTGAGGGGTACCCGCGCGAGCATAAATGCGAAGTGATGTGGAGTCGGGTTGACCTGAGAGGTGCCCGCGAGATAACTACGAGGCGTGGCCGGGTATTCTTAGCCCTTGCCGCAAGTCCTCGAGATGGGGCGACGGGGTCACATCGATCGTGAGTCTCTGCTCGTTACCGCGCGCTCCTAATCCAATACGGTTTGGATATTTGATCCGAGGGGCCTCTGGCCTGATAGCACTAACCATCACGTGGGCATAGTATGGGCGTTCTGCGTCATATACTTCAACCGAAGCTTAATAGACGTTAGCAACTGAGCGGCACACGCTGGGTTGGACTGGGAACGCAACCGCGCTTGTATAAGGGGTTGCTAGGTCTGCTCACCGGCGGTGTACGCAACGTGCAGGAGCGTCCGGGGCGATGGCCCAAGACCCCTGGGGGCATAGGTTAGTCCGGCGTGCTGACCTCTTTGTTAAGTATTTGGTCGGGTTGCGGCGTGTTGCTTGGCCGACGCCGGGCATGACCCAAAAAAGTGTGTCCGGCCGGAGTTAAGCGAGCGTGGTGGGTAAGTTGGTGCACCCCTGCAGGGAAGAAACTTCTATCGATAGCCTGTCCTACGGTAACGGACACTCGGAGTTGTATCCCGATCGGTACAACTAGAACATGACATGAGTTGAGAACTGGATAGTACGGCTCTGGGATTGCTTTCTCGCAGGGAGTCGATGAAGAATCCCCGGCCGAGGTTGATGACAATACTACTATACTTTACATTATGTTGGTCTGCTCTCTTCTAATGCTGCGAGACCGTTGAAGATGCTGAAGATGCTAGTCTTCGATAGGACTAGGCTTCCCCCGCTATTCTGGCATTTCTGCAGCCCAGTCCACATATACAGCCCCCTTTGAAAATGTTGCATATGTAGTGTAGATCCTTGCTTGCTGAGTACTTCGGATGAGTACTCATGTTTGCTTTATTTTCCTTTTTCCCCCTTTGTTCCTTTGTCGCATCCAGACGATGGAGCCCCTGAGCCAGATGTCCCCGGCGACGATCACTACTACTACCAGCCCGGAGAGTACTACTACTACGAGGAGCCGTCTGACGACCAGGAGTAGGATCGGAGGGTCCAGGGTAGGAGGCCCACGCCTTTTTGATCGTAGTTTTTATTTTTCCCCGCCTCTGTGAAGGCTTATCTCTATGTTCTATAATATATCTGTACCCAGATATCTGACGCTTCCGCTGACACTTGTATGCCATCGAGCTATGTATTCGAGCCCTCGAGGCCCTGGCTTGTAATATTAAGTTTGTATGACTTTATTTATGTATTAGAGTTGTGTTGTGATATCTTCAAGTGAGTCCTTAGGCTTGATCGTGTGCATTTGTGTGTATGATTAGTGCACGATTAAGCTGGGGACGTCACATGAGGGCTCGACCGCCGTCGTGGCTGGAGGCTCAGGCCAAGGCACGACCATTGCTATCAGTAGCGCGGGTAGCCGCGCTACTACTACGGCGCTACAGCTAATTGGTAGTAGTAGCGCGGTCTAACCCAGCGCTACTACTAGTAACCGTATCAGTAGCGCTCTTCTGTCACACGCTACTACTATGTAGCTGTAGCGCTTTTCCTGTTCCCGCGTTGCTGCTGTATCTTTCAGCATTTTTTTCTGCTTTCTATAGTTGTAGAACAGTACCCGTTTCAATAAACTGCAATTTCACAAATACTAGGTACTCATATAACAATATCATTAACCACTACTAGGTAGTCATACAGTAGCATATATATGGTTCAGCAGCCACACACATATATAGTTCTAGATGATATCGATGACGATCATCATCCTCGAGCCTTGGTGGTGGGTGTTCCTGATAGTAATTAGGATGGCCTGTCCAACACGAAGATTCTTGCCAACGAGGAAGCTCTTCCACCCAACCGAGCTTAAGTGTGTGCGACCGTTCGTCCACGCCGTATGCACAGGTGGTGACGGAGCCCCTTGCGGTAAGGTGTATTCCAGAAGAGCCTTCTTCATCAGGCTCGATACCACAACTCACAGATAGGTTCTTTGGCAATTTCTGAATAAGAAAAACATATCAATTAATAAGTAGCCTCGCACACACTCTTGCAAATATATTTCTACTAAGTATAGATTTCTACACTATCAAAAGACATAGTACTACATTTCTACTAAGCATGAATTCTATTAATAAGTATGTATTATCTACACTATTAACAGTTCCTTGAATTCTACACTAAGCATATATATCATTGGACTCTAGCTACACTAAAGCATATCATCGATCGGATTCTACAGTAAGCATATATATCATTGGACTCTAGCTACACACTAAAACATATCATCGATCAGACAGTAAGCATGTCATTGGACTCTGCACTAATTAAGCATGTCATCGGACTCTACACTAAAGCATATCATCGGCTAGCTTCCACACAACATATCATTGGACTCTACACTAAGCATATCATCGGATTCACTAAGCATATCATCGGATAATTTGCATTTGTAAGTATAACAATAAAGCATATCATCAAATTACTACAGTAAGTATAATACCATGACATGCCGATCAACCATGGTACTTGTCAGGCGGGTCATGAATGGCACCCCAACAAAGTCAGCACGTGGCGGAATTATGTCCCATAGGTTGCACACCTCCTCCTCGCTCAGCCTCATTCTTTGAGCATAGATGGCTTCGTCAAGTGGGTCCACATCATCTTTCTCCGTGTTGACATAAATGACGGACAGCTTGGGTCTTTCTGCTCTGAAGGAGAAGCTGATCAACTCACCACCAGTGATACCCATGTGGGGCGAGGAAACGGACCCATCCATCTCCTCCCATCTGCGACATATTTCATCCTTTCTCGACCTCCATAGTGTAGGGGCCCCCAGGAGCCTCAAAGGTCATAGTGTCTCCGGTCAGCTTGTTGAATTTCAACATCACATTGCATGGGACGATCTGTGTAAAAAAAGCAAAATGATATATACACAATGCATTAATGCCAATAACACTAAAAACAAAATAGTTGTTAAAAGTTTCATATAATTTGTTACTGCCGCATGAAGAAAACTCGGCTGGAAGTAGATGCCGAACAGCGTGCCAGTTGCAAGGCTGCTGGCGCACCTTGACTTGCACAGTCGACATGGTGGTGGTGGTGGCGGCGCCATTTTCCTAAAGCAATATGAGCAAGGATGAACGATCCACTTCACAGGAAAGAAAAACATTAACATAAAGTTCTCAATTAACTTACTAACACCTTCCAGAATAGAACCAACAGCTAGCAGGCAAATGCCAAATCAGCCAACAAGACTCACCGTTACAGAAGCTAGCTAGCCAGAGAGCACCCTTCAGAGTTGCTACACTACAACGCATCGATCTTAATCAGAAAACAGAATATTCTGGTTTATTAACTAAAATTAACAACATATGCACATGCTTCCGTCCATCTTTTATATTTACATAAAAACCGTCAACACTTGCAAGTTGCAACAGGTCGCGTATATTTACAAGAACTGCCATGTATATCACCGATCTCTAGATGAGATTCTTCCGCGAGAAGCAATTTGATGGACAATTATAATCCTAAGATCTAGTAACATATAAGATGATAAGGTACCACCTACCAAAGCATTTCAGTGGCACCTATTACCGAAAAAACTTTTCACAAAAAAGCAAGAAGTGACAAATTTGGAATTAATTTGGAGCTTGCAAACGAAATACTAGTATCCAAACAAATATCTACCAAATCAGGGTACCACCTACCAAATAATTTCATCTAATTTGGCACCTATATTGCCTAAGATAACTGATTAAAAAACAAGTGGTAAATTTGGGATTAACTTAGCACTTGCAAACCAAATACTTGTATCAAAACCAATATCTACCAGATCACGGTACCACCTACCAAAGCATTTCAACTAAATTGGCACCTACATTTTGCCAAAAATAACTTATTACAGAAAAAACACAAGAGCATGTCGGAGCAAAGGAAACCCCTGACACTAGCAATCCATGTACATAAAAAATAAAAATAAAAAGGGTGCGTTTCTTTCCAAGCATCTAGCTAGGTCGAGCCAAATCTTCACAGGTAACGAACTACACCTCACTGAGCCGCTGCCTATCCATCTGAAATTCGTAAGCCCTCGCGGATCTGCACTGAACACGCTCGATGCTCACAGAACAGAACCAAGAGAGAACCCTCAATCACCATCGCCGGCGTCTCCTCACGTGACCAGTGCCGCGCAAAGAGAACAAACGACAGTGGCTCCATCCATCCGCCCACTAATTCACGCCGCGCAGGAAGCACCATAACTGAATGCAGTGTAACACCCCTGTGTAATAGCCACTATGATCAGCTGCTAATAATGCCAAGTCCTATCATTTGCAGTGTTTAAACAAAGTGGTTAACCAAAGCAAATCAACTCCATTTTCAAAATCAACTCAAATTCAAAGGTGAAATATGAAGTTGAGCAAACACTGTTGGAAAAATGTTCATTAAATGGCAAATAATTCAAGGACATTTGTAAAACCATCATCAGCAAAGTTAGAGTTAGACAAGTGACTCAAACAAGATGGAACAAGACCAAAACAGCAATATTAAACCCATTTAAAATCATTTCAACTACAAAAGGTTTCCAAATCTGTCCAAACCACTTTTTGGTGAGAGCTAAAATGGCACTGTAATATTTAGACCAAGTTCCATATTTTACAAAAGTGCAATAGTGGCCTAACCATTTCCAAAAACAGAAAAGAATTGATAAACAGAAAAAGAAAAAGGAAGAACTACTGTGGACTGGGCCTAAGTGCACAGTGCACCTAGACCCAGCCCACCAGCCCAGCCGGCCCGCTTCTCTCTCCTCCCTCCTTCTCTCTATCGCCGTGTCGGCGCGCGCCTGGTCACGCCGCCGAACACCGCCCGAACGCCGACACCTCGCACTCCACCGACGCCCGCGGCTCGACGGGGAGGATAAGGCCGAGGCCAGTACCTCCCCCTGCCTCCTCGACCACTCCTCCCCTCTTTCCTCGTTTTCCTCCCTCAGATCCCATCGCGGCCGAGCGCCTCCGCCGCCGTGCTTCTTCGTTTGCCGCGGCCACCGTGGATCTCCCGCTCCTCCTCGATGTCGTAGACGCGCGCCGCTGACTGCCTCGTTGATTGGAGCCAGCAGCAGGAGCTGGGAGGCATCGCAGCGCCGGAATTCCTCCATCGCCATCTCCGGTCGCCGCCGTTCGTCTTCGTTCCCGGCGACGCCACTGCAGCTCCTAACCTGTCGCCAGGCCACCGTGTGCCTCCGCTGTGAGCCCCCTCCCTTCTCCTTACCTCTGTTCGTCCCCGTGCGCGCACTAGCTGCTTATTCCCCGACGCCCGAACACGCCGCCGCTCGCGCACGTCGTCGGCGTGTCTCCGGTGGGCTTTTGGTCAAGGGCTAATGCTCGTTGTCTTCACCGCATCGAGTAGACGCCGTAGACGTCTCGCGCTGCTCGTTTAACACGCCGCAGCCCCAAGCCCGACGACGACCGAACTCCGGCGCCCGTCACAAAGCTCGCCGCCGACGATACACGCTGTTTCCGGCCACACCACCGCCACCATTCGACGCGCCGTCGAATGGCCGTTCGAACGCACCCGGCCCCGTCCCTTTTGGTGGCCCGTAGGCGAAATCCGACGAGGCCCGAGTCCTCCGCCGCGTTCTGGCGTCGCCGCCGGTGAGCTGCCGGCCCCGCTGACGTGGCACAGGTGGGGCCCACCTCTGGGTCGCTGACTACGGGCCCGTGGGACCCAGTTGACTGAGTTGACTCAGTCAACTCTGCTGACTGGGCATTCTGTGCCTATGACATGTGGGCCCCGCTACTGTTTAGTTTAAATAAAACATTTTCTAAATTGAAAGTAATTAGTTAACCTAATCCCTCACTGACACCCGGGGCCCACACCCCTAATTAGCTTAGTTAGTTTAGTTTAATGCACAGTTAGTCTAACAGAGACTGACATGTGGGTCCCACATGTCAGGATTGACTCTGGTTAGCGCCTGTTGACCGCTGACATCACAGCGACGTCATGCTGACATCATAATTCATTTTTTTCTAATAAAATTAATTCCAGAAAATCAAATAAACTTAAAAAATTAATAACTTTTAAACCGTAGCTCGGATCGAAAAAGTTAAAACATGAAAGTTGCTCAGAACGACGAGATGAGTCTGATCGTGCCGTCTGTTTCTTTGTCGGAACCCCCTAAGTAGAAGAACTCCTAACTCCGGACCTGAATCCGGCAGATGAATAGTGCACACACATCGGTTAATAAATCCCAGATTAATTCTAAAATAACTAAAATGACTTAGAGGCATATTTTGGCAACCCTACACTGCATCATAGCATCGCACGCACTGTGTTGCATCTGTTTGCATTGTATTTACTTGTTTCCTCCCCCTCTTCTCTTTCGGTAGACCCCGACGTTGCCGTAGCTCCTGAGGCAGACGCTGCTTCGGAGTACGACTACGTCCCCGACGACCTTGCCCTTGCCCCAGAGCAGACAGGAAAGCACCCCCATTTTGAGCATGCCTATATCGCCTAATCTCTTCTCTCTTATGCTTGCATTAGAACTGCTACTGCTACTGTTTTCCTATATCTGTTGCATAGCCTGTTTAATTGTAGCCTACTGTTGATACCTGCCTGTTATCCTAGACTGCTTAGAATAGGCTGGGTAGAGACCCGACAGAGACCCCACTTGCTCCCGACTGCCCCGCTGGATATCAGAAGACCCGAGCAACGGGATTGAAGATTAGAACCTGGCACCGCACGTCACTTCCCCTAAGATGCTCGACACTACTGGGTTACTATCAAGTACCGAGGGTGATACCTCGTCAGCACATCTGATGATAACCTTGTAGGTTAGTTAATCAGTCGTGGTAAGCGAGGGTGATTCCTCCTACACCACCCTCGATACCGACGCCGTCGCGCAATCTCTCAAGTGTGGACCTCGAGGGTGATTCCTCCTTCGTTCACCTTGATGATAACCTCAAGCGGGAATTCCATCGAGGGTGATTCCTCAGGGTTCCCATTTGTGTCAGACACACGGATACTTGGTTACTAAGACTGAGCACGGAACCATGATAACATGTTACTAAAGACGGGTTGGCCCTGAGGGGTACCCGCGCGAGCTTAATGCGAAGTGATGTGGAGTCGGGTTGACCTGAGATGTGCCCGCGAGATAACTACGAGGCGTGGCCGGACATTCTTAGCCCTTGCCGCAAGTCCTCGAGATGGGGCGACGGGGTCACATCGATCGTGAGTCTCTGCTCGTTCCCGCGCACTCCTAATCCACTAACGGTTTGGATATTTGATCCGAGGGGCCTCTGGCCTGATAGCACTAACCATCACGTGGGCATAGTATGGGCGTTCTGCGTCGTATACTTCAGCCGAAGCTTAATGGACGTCAGCGACTGGTGCGGCACACGCTGGTTGGACTGGGAACGCAACCGCGCTTGTATAAGGGGTTGCTAGGTCTGCTCACCGGCGGTGCACGTAACGTGCAGGAGTTCCCGAGGCGATGGCCCAAGACCCCTGGGGGCATAGGTTAGTCCGGCGTGCTGACCTGTCTGTTAAGTATTTGGTCGGGTTGCGGTGTGTTGCTTAGCCGAGGCCGGGCATGACCCAGAAAAGTGTGTCCGGCCAGAGTTAAGCGAGCGTGGTGGGTAAGTTGGTGCACCTTTGCAGGGAAGAAACTTCTATCGATAGCCTGTCCTACGGTAACGGACACTCGGAGTTGTATCCCGATCGGTACAACTAGAACATGACATGAGATGAGAACTGGATAGTACGGCTCTGGGATTGCTTTCTCGCAGGGAGTCGAGGAAGAATCCCCGGCCAAGGTTGATGACATTACTGCTATACTTTACATTATGTTGGTCTGCTCTCTTCTAATGCTGTGAGACCGTTGAAGATGCTGAAGATGCTAGTCATCGATAGGACTAGGCTTTTCCCCTCTAATATGGCATTTCTGCAGCCCAGTCCACATATACAGCCCCCTTTGAAAATGTTGCATATGTAGTGTAGATCCTTGCTTGCTGAGTACTTCGGATGAGTACTCGTGTTTGCTTTATTTTCCTTTTTCCCCCTTTGTTCCTTTGTCGCATCCAGACGACGGAGCCCCTGAGCCAGATGTCCCCGGCGACGATCACTACTACTACTAGCCCGGAGAGTACTACTACTACGAGGAGCCGTCTGACGACCAGGAGTAGGATCGGAGGGTCCAGGGCAGGAGGCCCACGCCGTTTTGATCGTAGTTTTTATTTTGCCCCGTCTCTGTGAAGGCTTATCTCTATATTCTGTAATATATCTGTACCCAGATATCTGACGCTTCCGCTGACACTTGTATGCCATCGAGCTATGTATTCGAGCCCTTGAGGCCCTGGCTTGTAATATTAAGCTTGTATGAATTTATTTATGTTTTAGAGTTGTGTTGTGATATCTTCAAGTGAGTCCTTAGGCTTGATCATGTGCATTTGCGTGTATGATTAGTGCATGATTAAGCTGGGGTCGTCACAGGTTGGTATCAGAGCCGACTGCCTCTAGGAGTCCCCCTTTCCAACTCTTTGGCCGAAGTTGAGTCTAGTGGTAAAAAAAACTGTTTTACTAACTTGGCTGTGTGGCTTACGGGCCCACGTCGCCAACTGGGTGGTATTAGGATCTTTTATTCCTCGTCTTTACTCTGGGACTCTGATTTCTCTTCTATTCGGGTTTAATAAATTTACTAACACCAACTCTTAGGATCTCGTAAATTCTATCCACCCGGAGAGCTGGATTCAGTGCGATTTCCCTGTCTTTGATCTGATTAGTCTGATAATCATTTCCTTTCCATTGTTTTGTTTAACCTTTCAATTCGAGATTTTCTATATTTCTCGTCGTCGAATGACAATCCTAAATCTTCTTATTTCAGATGGACCGTATGTTTCCACCTCGGCCTGCGACGCAGCTTGTGCTTCGCACCTGTGCTCGAGACGTCCCTGGGTTTCCAGCTGTTCTGATCGCCCTCTTGATCAGGCTGGGATACCGCTGGTGCCCCGAGTACATGGTCTACGAGGTTTATCGTGAGTTCAACCAGGAGCAGTACTATGCTGATGTTTGCATCTACGATCAGCAGGATGACTCAGACACTGAGCTACACCATTTTCACGGTATCGGCGTGACGATTGAGATGGCAGTCCATGATGCCGCCTACTCTGCTGTCGCACGTCTTCGAGGACAGTTCAGTGCTGACTTGGATGCCTCCGAGTATCGTTATATTCCGTATGCCCCTGCTGGAGATGCTTCTGGATTCTACACAGCTGTCTGTGCCCCTTACGAGCCTCGATGCTACGATCAGCGAGTTCTGATTCATTGTACTCAGGCTTTGGATCGCACGGTTCGCGCTCTTGCTGTCGAGTTGTTCGCCACACGAGCACGACTCTACGAGGCTATGACGCAGTTGTTACCAGCTGTTCGTGCAGGGATACACCCGGAGCACATTCTTTACCCGAGCAGGACCGAGATGCCATCGGGGATCAATTGGCCTGCGGTGGGAGGTCACACGCCTGCACGTGGACCTCTTCTTACAGTTCGAGACCGGGTTCTGCATCAGAGTGCACATGGAGCGCAGGATCCTTCAGCGACGAACGTCCGTCGTCCGCACTTGCAGCTACCCCGTTTCAGTGGTTTTCTCCGTCGTTGATGTAGCCTTTGCTATGTCTCGTTGTGTACTTCCTTACCGCGAGCCTGCGCGCCGCCTAGCATGTCTAGCTTTTGAATTTGCGCCGTTATGCTGCCCGAATGTAACCGACGCCGTATGGTTCTGTATGACTTAATGACTATTATTAAGCATCTGCTGTACTAGTTAAATTCCGTCACGTTACATCATGCATGTCGTTAAACACTCGCATTGGCTTCTGCTAAACTACCCCTGTCGATTTAGCAGGATGGCTGACAACAATCCACCACCACCGCCGCCACCTGACTATATGGCTGCGATGATGCAACAGTTCGAACTCAACCGCCAATTTATGATGGGAATTATGCAGCAATTCCCCCGTCCCAATGCCGACCAGCCGCTACCTTCCATCACCTTGCCAGAATTTATGCGGCTCAACCCGTCGTTCTTCTGCAACACCGTCAACCCATTGGATGCAGATGACTGGCTGCGTGACATTTCTCATGAGATGGAGTCTGATGGTGTCGCCCAGGTCAACTATGTCACCTTTGCGACATACCTTCTGAAGGGTCCCGCATCACAGTGGTGGGCTACTCACCGTCAGACCTTGCCACCTGGCACTGTCGTCACCTGGGCAGAATTCAAGGTTGCTTTCCGTGCCCGCTACATTCCTCAAGCTGTCATAGCTCGGAAGAAGGCCGAGTTCCGCAACCTCGTACAAGGCAACAAGTCTGTGGAAGTATATCAGCGCGAGTTTCTGGACTTGTCTCGCTACGCTGAAGAGGACGTTCCCACTGATGAACGAAGGCAGGAGAAATTTCGCGAAGGGCTGCACCATGATATTCAGTTAGCCCTGCTTGTTCAAGACTACCCTGATTTCGCCACCTTGGTGAATAAGGCTATTATGGTCGAGACTGGATTGAAGAAGCACAAGGAAGCTACCCGACGCACTCGTGAGACGGGATCATCTTCGGGCTCGTCCTCCCAGAAGCGCCGCATTTGGATACCACAGAGCATGTATCGATCAGCAGCACCAGTGCACAGGCCCTCTTATGCTGCACCACGTCTGCCTCCTCCACCACCGAGGCAGCCTCTGCAAGCTCCAGCACCTCGAGCTCCTACACCCCGTCCTGACAATGGACTCTGCTTCAAGTGTGGCCAGCCAGGTCACCGTGCCAGAGATTGCTCTCAGAATCAGAATCAATTGGCTCTTCCTTCTGCTGGCCGTGGTATTGGCCGTGGTATTCATCAGCAGCGCAACAACAATGCCAGACCTTCTTATGGTCGTGGGCAGTACTACCACGTTAACATGTCTGAAGCTCCAGATCAACCAGATACTGTGATGGGTACACTTCTCGTTAATTCAGTACCTGCATCTGTTTTATTTGATTCAGGAGCATCGCATTCATTTATGTCAGATAAATTCGCACTCATGCATGAAGTTAAATGTGATATGCTACCCCAAAAGATACGAGTAAATACTCCTGCGGGACACTGTCAAACCTCCTTGGTTAGCCCTGATGTTGTGATTAATATCGAAGGGTTGGAGTTCCGAGCATCCCCCATTATTCTCAACTCCTCTGATATTGATCTTATTCTGGGAATGGATTGGTTGAAGGCCCACTACGCCTCAATCAACTGTGCCACTAAAGTGTTACACCTTCTACATCCATCGAACGAGATAGTGAATTATCAAGCTCCCCTCACCCAGAACACCGAGGCTCAGATTTATGCCTTGAACGCGTTGAATGCTTCTTCGCTTGAGGGGATCGAGAACATCCCAGTTGTCTGTGATTTCCCGGATGTTTTTCCAGAAGAACTTCCAGGAATACCCCCTGCTAGAGTTGTCGAGTTCGTCATTGACTTGAAGCCTGGCACCACTCCCATTGCGAAGCGTCCATACAAGATGCCTCCGCACCATCTTATCGAGCTCAAGGAAGAAATTGATAAATCCTTAAGGAAGGGTTTCATTCGCCCTAGTTCCTCTGCCTGGGGAGCACCGTCTCTTTTTGTCAAGAAGAAAGATGGTACGAATAGGTTGGTCCAAGATTATCGTCCTATCAATCAGGCAACCATTCAGAATAAATATCCGCTTCCCCGGATCAATGACTTATATGATCAGCTTGCTGGATCTTCGGTGTTTTCTAAACTCGAATTGAGGTTGGGTTATCACCAGATCCGTGTCCGTGAAGAGGATATTCCAACGACTGCATTCATTACTCGATATGGCTCCTATGAATACACTGTCATGTCATTTGGCCTGACGAATGCTCCAGCTACGTTCTCCCGTCTGATGAATTACATATTCATGGACTACCTCGACAAGTTCGTCGTGGTATATCTGGACGATATCCTAGTATATTCGAAGAATAAGGAAGAACATGCCAAACATCTTCGCCTTGTTCTGGAGAGGCTTCGAGAGCACAAGTTATATGCCAAGTATTCCAAATGTGAATTCTGGCTTTCTGAAGTGACCTACCTTGGACATGTGATTTCCAAGGACGGTATTGCCGTTAACCCGGAGCGTGTTCAGGCTATCCTTGACTGGACTCCTCCGAAGAATGCCAAGCAAGTCCGAAGCTTCCTCGGTCTAGCTAGTTATTGCCGACGATTCGTCGAGAACTTCTCCAAGATCGCCAAGCCCTTGACTAATCTGCTTTACAAAGGCGTTAAGTTTGAGTGGACAGACAAATGTCAGGAAAGTTTCCAGCCCCTCAAGGACAAGCTTACCTCTGCTCCAGTGCTTGCTCCTCCTGATTCCCGCAAGGACTTTGTCATATACTGCGACGCCTCTCGTCAGGGATTAGGCTGTGTCCTAATGCAAGAACAAAGAGTGATTGCATGTGCTTCACGTCAATTGCGTCCGCATGAAGAAAATTATCCGGTGCATGATCTTGAACTTGCTGCAGTGATCTATGCATTAAAGTTATGGCGACATTACCTTCTGGGTAACCGGTGTGAGATTTATACTGATCACCAGAGTCTGAAATACTTGTTCACCCAACCGGATCTTAATCTCCGTCAGCAACGATGGTTAGAAACAATTACGGACTATGACTGCGGTATTTCATATACCCCGGGCAAGGCTAACGTGATGGCCGATGCCTTAAGTCGCAAGTCATATTGCAACAACCTCATGGTTAGGCGAGCTCAACCTCATCTCTATGCAGAATTGAATCAGCTAAATCTGCGAATTGTTCCCCAAGGTTCTCTTAAAAACCTTGTGGTACAGCCAGACCTTCAAAAGGCTGTTAAGGTAGCGCAAGCCAAAGATGCTGAGATTGACCTAATGAAGAAAGAGCTTCACCTTGATAAGTACCGGGATTTCTCAGTTGCTGAAGATGGAACATTATATTTTCGAGACCGCATCGTAGTACCTCGTTTCGAGCTGATGACCGACAAGGTCATGAAGGAGGCTCATGATACACCGCTGTCTATCCATACGGGTAGCACTAAGATGTATCGCGATCTCCGACAGAGGTACTGGTGGTCTAGAATGAAGCAGGACATTGCTCGATACGTTGCTGAATGTGACGTATGTCGTCGCGTGAAAGCAGAACATCAGAAGCCTGCTGGAATTCTGCAACCGCTCCCTATTCCTCTGTGGAAGTGGGATAAAGTGCAGATGGATTTCATTACTGGTCTTCACAAGTCTCAGAAAGGTCACGACGCCATTCTTATCGTTGTCGATCAACTTTCCAAGGTTGCTCATTTCCTACCTGTCAAGGAGACTATCACTGCTAGCCAGCTAGCAGAGCTGTATATCTCCAGAATCGTTTCACTCCACGGTATTCCTAAGGAAATCAGTTTGGACCGTGGCGCTCTTTTCACGTCCAAGTTCTGGGAAAGTTTTCAACGAGCTATGGGAACTCACATTACATGGAGTTCAGCTTATCATCCCCAATCCCAAGGCCAAGTTGAGCGCGTTAATCAAGTGCTTGAAGACATGCTCCGCGCTTGTGTTATATCCTTCGGTAAGAAATGGGAGGAATCTCTCCCGTATGCCGAGTTCTCTTATAACAACAGTTATCAAGCCAGCTTGAAAATGGCCCCCTTCGAAGTGCTTTATGGACGTAAGTGTCGAACCCCTCTGAATTGGTCAGAAACTGGGGAACGACCTCTTGTTGGACCAGACATTATCCAGCATGCTGAAGAACAAGTCCGTATTGTTCGAGAAAATCTCAACGCAGCTCAAGACCGCCAGAAGAGCAACTATGATTGCAAACGATGGGGTCTGACTTATCAACCAGGTGATCATGCTTATCTTCGTGTCACTCCTATGAAAGGCACCCGTCGTTTCGGAATCAAGGGCAAGCTAGCTCCTCACTATATTGGTCCCTTACGCATTATTGCCAGACGTGGACAGGTGGCATATAAATTGGAGTTGCCACCACAATTCTCTTATATTCATGACGTCTTCCACGTGTCACAACTTCGCAAATGCTTCAAGGAATCTCCGCACCGCGCAGTGGATCACGAGATGCTTCAGTTGCAAGACGACTTATCATATAAGGAGCATCCAATCCGCATCCTTGATGAAGCTGAACGTCGAACTCGTCAGAAGACGACCAAGTTCCTGAAAGTGCAGTGGTCGAATCATACTGAAGATGAACCCACTTGGGAACGCGAGGATCATCTTCGGGAAGAATATCCCGGACTCTTTCCTTCTACCTCCTAAATTCTCGGGACGAGAATTTCTTTCAGAGGAGGAGAACTTGTAACACCCCTGTGTAATAGCCACTATGATCAGCTACTAATAATGCCAAGTCATATCATTTGCAGTGTTTAAACAAAGTGGTTAACCAAAGCAAATCAACTCCATTTTTAAAATCAACTCAAATTCAAAGGTGAAATATGAAGTTGAGCAAACACTGTTGGAAAAATATTCATTAAATGGCAAATAATTCAAGGACATTTGTAAAACCATCATCAGCAAAGTTGGAGTTAGACAAGTGACTCAAACAAGATGGAACAAGACCAAAACAACAATATTAAACCCATTTAAAATCATTTCAACTACAAAAGGTTTCCAAATCTGTCCAAACCACTTTTTGGTGAGAGCTAAAATGGCACTGTAATATTTAGACCAAGTTCCATATTTTACAAAAGTGCAATAGTGGCCTAACCATTTTCAAAAACAGAAAAGAATTGATAAACAGAAAAAGAAAAAGGAAGAACTACTATGGACTGGGCCTAAGTGCACAGTGCACCTAGACCCAGCCCACCAGCCCAGCCGGCCCGCTTCTCTCTCCTCCCTCCTTCTCTCTATCGCCGTGTCGGCGCGCGCCTGGTCACGCCGCCGAACACCGCCCGAACGCCGACACCTCGCACTCCACCTATGCCCGCGGCTCAACGGGGAGGATAAGGCTGAGGCCAGTACCTCCCCCCTGCCCTCCTCGACCACTCCTCCCCTCTTCCCTCGTTTTCCTTCCTCAGATCCCATCGCGGCCGAGCGCCTCCGCCGCCGTGCTTCACCGTTTGCCGCGGCCACCATGGATCTCCCGCTCCGCCTCGATGTCGTAGACGCGCGCTGCCGACTGCCTCATTGACTGGAGCCAGCAGCAGGAGCTGGGAGGCATCGCAGCGCCGGAATTCCTCCATCGCCATCTCCGGTCGCCGTCGTTCGTCTTCGTTCCCGGCGACGCCACTTCAGCTCCTAACCTGTCGCCAGGCCACTGTGTGCCTCCGCTGTGAGCCCCCCTCCCTTCTCCTTACCTCTGTTCGTCCCCGTGCGCGCGCTAGCTGCTTATTCCCCGACGCCCGGACGCGCCGCCGCTCGCGCACGTCGCCGGCGTGTCTCCGGTGGGCTTTTGGTCAAGGGCTAATGCTCGTTGTCTTCACCGCATCGAGTAGACGCCGTAGACGTCTCGCGCTGCTCGTTTAACATGCCGCAGTCCCAAGCCCGACGACGACCGAACTCCGGCGCCCGTCGCAAAGCTCGTCGCCGACGGATAACGCTGTTTCCGGCCACACCACCGCCACCATTCGACGCGCCGTCGAATGGCCGTTCGAACGCACCCGGCCCCGTCCCTTTTGGTGGCCCGTAGGCAAAATCCGACGAGGCCCGAGGCCTTCGCCGCGTTCTGGCGTCGCCGCCGGCGAGCTGCCGGCCCCGCTGATGTGGCACAGGTGAGGCCCACCTCTGGGTCGCTGACTGCGGGCCCGTGGGACCCAGTTGACTGAGTTGATTCAGTCAACTCTGCTGACTGGGCACTCTGTGCCTATGACATGTGGGCCCCGCTACTGTTTAGTTTAAATAAAACATTTTCTAAATTAAAACTAATTAGTTAACCTAATCCCTCACTGACACCCAGGGCCCCCACCCCTAATTAGCTTAGTTAGTTTAGTTTAATGCACTGTTAGTCTAACAGAGACTGACATGTGGGTCCCACATGTCAGGATTGACTCTGGTCAGCGCCTGTTGACCGCTGACGTCATAGTGACATCATAATTCATTTTCTGCTAATAAAATGAATTCCAGAAAATCAAATAAACTTAAAAAATTAATAACTTTTAAACCGTAGCTCGGATCGGAAAAGTTAAAACATGAAAGTTGCTTAGAACGACGAGACGAGTCTGATCGTGCCGTCTATTTCTTTGCCAGAACCCCCTAAGTAGAAGAATTCGTAACTCCGGACCCGAATCCAGTAGATGAATAGTGCACACATCGGTTAATAAATCCCAGATTAATTCTAAAATAACTAAAATGACTTAGAGGCATATTTAGGCAACCCTGCACTGCATCATAGCATCGCACGCACTGTGTTGCATCTGTTTGCATTGTATTTACTTGTTTCCTCCCCCTCTTCTCTTTCGGTAGACCCCGACGTTGCCGTAGCTCCTGAGGCACACGCTGCTCCGGAGTACGACTACGTCCCCGACGACCTTGCCCTTGCCCCAAAGCAGACAGGCAAGCACCCCCATTTTGAGCATGCCTATATCGCCTAATCTCTTCTCTCTTATGCTTGCATTAGAACTGCTACTGCTACTGTTTTCCTATATCTGTTGCATAGCCTGTTAAATTGTAGCCTACTGTTGATACATGCCTGTTATCCTAGACTGCTTAGAATAGGCTGGGTAGAGACCCGACAGAGACCCCACTTGATCCCGACTGCCCCGCTAGATATCAGAAGACCCGAGCAACGGGATTGAAGATTAGAACCTGGCACCGCACATCACTTCCCCTAAGATGCTCGACACTACTGGGTTACTATCGAGTGCCGAGGGTGATACCTCGTCAGCACTTTTGATGATAACCTTGTAGGTTAGTTAATCGGTCGTGGTAAGCGAGGGTGATTCCTCCTACACCACCCCCGATACCGACACCGTCGCGCAATCTCTCAAGTGTGGACCTCGAGGGTGATTCCTCCTTCGTTCACCTTGATGATAACCTCAAGCGGGAATTCCATCGAGGGTGATTCCTCAGGGTTCCCATTTGTGTCAGACACACGGAGACTTGGTTACTAAGACTGAGCACAGAACCATGATAACATGTTACTAAAGACGGGTCGGCCCTGAGGGGTACCCGCGCGAGCTTAATGCGAAGTGATGTGGAGTCGGGTTGACCTGAGAGGTGCCCACGAGATAACTACGAGGCGTGGCCGGGCATTCTTAGCCCTTGCCGCAAGTCCTCGAGACGGGGCGACGGGGTCACATCGATCATGCGTCTCTTCTCGTTCCCGCGCGCTCCTAATCCACTAACGGTTTGGATATTTGATCCGAGGGGCCTCTGGCCTGATAGCACTAACCATCACGTGGGCATAGTATGGGCGTTCAGCGTCGTATACTTCAGCCGAAGCTTAATGGACGTCAGCGACTGATGCGGCACACGCTGGGTTGGACTGGGAACGCAACCGCGCTTGTATAAGGGGTTGCTAGGTCTGCTCACCGGCGGTGCACGTAACGTGCAGGAGTTCCTGGGGCGATGGCCCAAGACCCCTGGGGGCATAGGTTAGTCCGGTGTGCTGACCTCTCTGTTAAGTATTTGGTCGGGTTGCGGCGTGTTGCTTAGCCGAGGCCGGGCATGACCCAGAAAAGTGTGTCCGACTAGAGTTAAGCGAGCGTGGTGGGTAAGTTGGTGCACCCCTGCATGGAAGAAACTTCTATCGATAGCCTGTCCTACGGTAACGAACACTCAGAGTTGTATCCCGATCGGTACAACTAGAACATGACATGAGATGAGAACTGGATAGTATGGCTCTGGGATTGCTTTCTCGCAGGGAGTCGAGGAAGAATCCCCGGCCGAGGTTGATGACATTACTGCTATACTTTACATTATGTTGGTCTGCTCTCTTCTAATGCTGCGAGACCGTTGAAGATGTTGAAGATGCTAGTCATCGATAGGACTAGGCTTTTCCCCTCTAATCTGGCATTTCTGCAGCCCAGTCCACATATACAGCCCTCTTTGAAAATGTTGCATATGTAGTGTAGATCCTTGCTTGCTGAGTACTTCAGATGAGTACTCACGTTTGCTTTATTTTCCTTTTTCCCCCTTTGTTCCCTTTGTCGCATCCAGACGATGGAGCCCCGGAGCCAGATGTCCCCATCGACGACCACTACTACTACCAGCCCGGAGAGTACTACTACTACGAGGAGCCGTCTGACGACCAGGAGTAGGATCGGAGGGTCTAGGGCAGGAGGCCCACGCCTTTTCGATCGTAGCTTTTATTTTACCCCGCCTCTGTGAAGGCTTATTCCTCTGTCCTGTAATATATATCTGTACCCAGATATCTGACGCTTCCGCTGACACTTGTATGCCATCGAGCTATGTATTCGAGCCCTCGAGTCCCTGGCTTGTAATATTAAGCTTGTATGAATTTATTTATGTTTTAGAGTTGTGTGCAAGTGAGTCCTTAGGCTTGATCGTGTGCATTTGCGTGTATGATTAGTGCACGATTAAGCTGGGGTCGTCACATGCAGCACCCGGCAGCCCTCGGGGGGTGCTGACGAGGAGGGGGGATGGTGTGGTGACCTCGGGGGTGCTGACGAGGGGGAACGCCGGTGACTTTCCTACGAGCACCGGGGACAAAGGCGTGCGCGCGAGCCGTGGAAGAAGACATCGGTGAGGGGAGGGCGGTCGGCCAAAAGCGGCCGGCGAGAGCGCGCGGGCGGTGACAGAGGGGGCGGCGAGAGGGGGAAGGAGCAGCGGAGGGGGGATGAGCATTACCTGCCGCGGCGATGACGGTGGCGCGCGGTGGCTAGGGGAGAAACCCTAACCGCGACGACATCGGGCGGAGGAAGGACGATCGAAAGTGATGAGGGTGCGGGGAGGCCGGCCGTGGGGTTTTCTTTTACTGTAGTAGTAGTGCTGCGTACGGGCCGGCGCTACTGCTAAGCCCACTAGATGTAGCGCTGGTGGACAACCCACGCTACAGCTAAGTGGGCTACCATTTTGGCCTTGCGGCCCACGTAATAGCAGCGCGGCCCGTGCTAACCAACGCTGCTGCTAAGCCATACCAATAGCGCGCTTTGTACCCAGCGCTACTGGCAATTACCAGTAGCGTGGGGGCCCAAACAAACGCTACTACTAAACTTCTATGTATAAGCATTTTCCTAGTAGTGTCGGGTCGGCCTCGGCAGCAGTTATAGGCTCAGGCCATTACACTGCTGGATCGTCCTCGGCAGCAGCTGCACGGTCAGGCCAGGGTGCAGCTCGGTTGGCCTCGGCTACATGGGCGTGTCCATATGGGTAAGTTCATGGCACTTAGTAGGCATGTATGATGTTTGTACCACTAGCAATGATCAGAACTGTCTGGCAATACTCATGCATAGGTTTCTTCACTTAATTTCAGTTAATGATCAAAAAAATTAGCAACACTCATGCATAGGTTTGAAGCAAAATTGTCTCTTTAATTCACAGGATGGATCCAAATGCAAGTTATTTGATAAAAATAAAATTGTTAGACAATAAAAAAAGCTCGAAAAGACATCTGATGTTTTTGTTTTGAGAAGATCATTGATTGTGACTTGACAAACTATAAGGATTTGGTTGAATCAATTGTAGAGCAGCACCCTCCGGGTTATTTGGAAGTTGCACATGTGCAGTACTATGATGATACTCTAAAAATCTGTCCAGAAGTAAAATCGTACCGAGATTGTCCATGGAGAATACATGCTTCTATGGCGGAGGATGATAACCCACAAGTATAGGGGATCGCAACAGTTTTCGAGGGTAGAGTATTCAACCCAAATTTATTGATTCGACACAAGGGGGGCTAAGGAATATTCCCAAGTATTAGCAGCTGAGTTGTCAATTCAACCACACATGAAGACTTATAACTATAGAGTATTTAGTAGCAAAGTAGTATGGAAGTAACGGTAACAGTGGCAAAAGTAACAGTAACAGCTTTGTATCAATTGTAACAGTGGCAACGGAAAAGTAACGTAGCAAAGATCAATATGTGAAAAGCTCGTAGGCAATGGATCAATGATGGATAATTATGTCGGATGGCATTCATCATGCAACAGTTATAACCTAGGGTGACACAGAACTATCTCCAATTCATCAATATAATGTAGGCATGTATTCCGTATATAGTCATACATGCTTATGGAAAAGAACTTGCATGACATGGTTTGTCCTACCCTCCCGTGGCAGCGGGATCCTAATGAAAACTAAGGGATATTAAGGCCTCCTTTTAATAGAGAACCGAACCAAAGCATTAGCACTTAGTGAATACATGAACTCCTCAAACTACGGTAATCACCGGAAAGAATCCCAAATATTGTCACCTTGGGGTATGCGGATCATAACACGTAATAGGTGTCTGCAACTTGCAAGATAGGATCAAGAACACAAATATATTCATGAAAACATAATAGGTTCAGATCTGAAATCATGGCACTCGGGCCCTAGTGACAAGCATTAGGCATAGCAAAGTCATAGCAACATCAATCTTAGAACATAGTGGATACTAGGGATCAAACCCTAACAAAACTAACTCGATTACATGATAAATCTCATCCAACCCATCACTGTCCAGCAAGCCTACGATGGAATTACTCACGCACAGCGGTGAGCATCATGAAATTGGTGATGGAGGAAGGTTGGTGATGATGATGGCGATGATTTCCCCTCTCCGGAGCCCCGAACGGACTCCAGATCTGGCCTCCCGATGAAGAACAGGAGGTGACGGCGGCTCCGTATCGTAAAACGCGATGAATCCTTCTCTCTGATTTTTTTCTCCCCGAACGTGAATATATGGAGTTGGAGTTGAGGTCGGTGGAGGTCCAGGGGACCCACAAGGCAGGGGGCGCGCCCTGCACCCTTGTGGACAGCAGGTGGGTCCCCCTCTGTTGATTCTTTCGCCAATATTTTTTATTTATTCCAAAAATATTCTCCATGAAGTTTCAGGTAATTCCGAGAACTTTTATTTCTGCACAAAAATAACACAAAGGTAATTCTGCTGAAAACAGCGTTAGTCCGGGTTAGTTCCATTCAAATCATGCAAATTAGAGTCCAAAATAAGGGCAAATGAGTTTGGAAAATTAGATACGATGGAGACGTATCTACTCCCCCAAGCTTAACCCATTGCTTGTCCTCAAGCAATTCAGTTGATAAACTGAAAGTGATAAAGAAAAACTTTTACAAACTCTGTTTGATCTTGTTGTTGCAAATATGTAAAGCCAGCATTCAAGTTTTCAGCAAAGATTATAAACTAACCATATTCACAATAACATTTAGGTCTCACATTTACTCATACCAATGGCATAATCAACTAACGAGCAATAATAATAAATCTCGAATGACAACACTTTTTCAAAACAATCATGATATGATATAACAGAATGGTATCTCGCTAGCCCTTTCTAAGACCGCAAAACATAAATGCAGAGCACCCCTGAAGATCAACGACTGACAAGACATTGTAATTCATGGCAAAATAGATCCAGTCACAGTCATACTCAATATCAATTAATAACAACGCATACAAATGACAGTGGTGGTCTCTAACTGGTGCTTTTTATAAGAGGATGATGACTCAGCATAAAAGTAAATAGATAGGCCCTTCGCAGAGGGAAGCAGGGATTCGCAGAGGTGCCAGAGCTCGAGCTTTTTGAAACAAAGATGAATATAATTTTGAGCAGTATGCTTTCATTATCAACATAACGACCAAGAGATCTCGGTATCTTCCATGCTACATACATTATAGGTGGTTCCCAAACAGAATGGTAAAGTTTATACTCCCCCACCACCAACAAGCACATTCCACGGCTGGTCCGAAATAACGGGTACCGTCCAACTAACAACAATCCTGGGGAGTTTTGTTTGCAATTATAATTTGATTTGATTTGAGCATGGGACTGGGCATCCCGATTGCCAGCCATTTTCTCGTGAATGACGAGCGGAGTCCACTCATCGTGAGAATAACCCACCTAGCATGGAAGATACTAACAGCCCCCAGTCGCTACATGAGCGATTTGGGCATACAAAACAGATTATTATTTGAAGGTTTAGAGTTTAGCACATGCAAATTTACTTGGAACGGCAGGTAAATACCGCATATAGGTGGGTATGGTGTACTCATATGGAACAACTTTGGGTTTATGGAAGTGGATGCACAAGCAGTATTCCCGCTTAGTACAAGTGAAGACTAGCAAAAGATTGAGGAGCGACCAACTAGAGAGCGACAACAGTCATAAACATGCATTAAGATTAACCAACATTGAGTGCAAACATGAGTAGGATATAAATCACCATGAACATAAATATCGTGGAGGCTATGTTGATTTTGTTTCAACTACATGCGTGAACATGTGCCAAGTCAAGCCACTCAAATCATTCAAAGGAGGATACCATCGTATCATACTACATCACAACCATTTTAAAAGCATGTTGGCACGCAAGGTAAACCATTATAAACTCCTAGCTAATTAAGCATGGCATGAGTAACTATAATCTCTAATTGTCATTGCAAACATGTTTCATTCATAATGGGCTGAATCAAGAACGATGAACTAATCATATTTACAAAAACAAGATAGGTCGAGTTCATACCAGCTTTTCCTCATCTCAATCATTTCATCAAATATCGTCATTATTGCCTTTCACTTGCACAACCGAACGGTGTGGATAATAATAATAGTGCACGTGCATTGGACTAAGCTGGAATATGCAAACATTTATTCAAAGGAGAAGACAAGGTAATATGGGCTCTTTGTTAGATCAATAATAATGCATATGAGAGCCACTCAACATTTTCATTGTGATCTTCTCCTTACGACCCAAAGAAAGGAAAAGAATTTCAAAGAAACACACTGAAATGTTTTTGGAGTTTTTGTTTTTCTGAAGAAGGTAGAACAAGAACGAGAAAAACTATTTACACGGGAAAGCTCCCAACAAGCAAAAGAAGAATGAGAAATCTTTTTGGGTTTTCTTTTAATACTACAACTAATTTTTTTGGATTTTCTCAAAGTTTTTCAAACACACAAGAAGAAAGTGAGAAAAAAGAAATAAACTAACATGGATAATACAATGAAAAAGTATGAACACCGACAACTGAAATGAGTGTGTGAACATGAATGTAATGTCGGTGAGAAATACGTACTCCCCCAAGCTTAGGCTTTTGGCCTAAGTTGGTTTACGCCCATGGATCAAAGTAGTCCTCTCCTTGGTACTGAGGAGGATCGTGGGGGTTCCACTGGTTAGCGAGCTCCTGTGGCTCCCACTGATAAATAGACTCCACATATGGATCAGGTGATGATTCTGGCTCAGGAACTGGGGATCGCGTCCTCTCCCAGTATGCATAAATGTCCTCGGGCAGAATGAGGTACGTGCTTATCGTGGAGGAAGTCGGTGATGCCTGCATTCTCCGCCAAATAATAGAAATCATCATAAATTCCGGCAGCCCTCAAGAATGCATCACATGGCCATTCACATGGCCGAACCTCCGCGGTGCGGGGAAGGTTGTACTTGGGCTTCTTCTTCTCCTCATTCTCATTTTCTTTAGAACCCCGACTCGAAGAGCCTCTCAACCATCTCTTCATCGTTTCTTTTCTGAAAAGTTCTGAAATTTTTAGTGACTTAAAATAAAAGTGAACAAAGCTCAACAAAACTAATAGCAACTACTCCTACAAGTGCCTAGAGGCTCTATCATGCAACAAAACTACTTTGGGCCATATAAATTTGACATGCAAGCTTAAGAAAAAGGTCACCACAGCAGAAAAAATTTGCAATATATAAAGCACTAGAACAAAAACTAATTGGATCATTGGAGGAGTCACATACCGAAGAAAAATCCCCCAAAATAGTTTTGCAAATGGAGCTTTACACAAGGAGATCGAAAATGGCAGCAAAATGAGCTAGAACACGGGTTTGAGCTACGGGATGATTTTTTCTGGAGGAAGACGAAGGGGATGGGTGCTGGAATAAGTGAGGGGGACCCACGTGGGACCCACACGGCAGGGGGGCGCGCCCAGGGGGGTAGTGCGGCCCTCCACCCTTGTGGTCCACTGATGCAGCCCCCTGGTGCAATCTCAGTGCCAGAAATTCTAAAATATTCTATAAAAAATCATACTAAATTTTCAGGGCATTTGGAGAACTTTTATTTTCGGGATATTTTTATTGCACGGATAATTCAGAAAACAGAGAGATAATACTATTTTTTCTTTATTTATTCTAAATAACAGAAAGTAAAAAGTAAATACAAAAAGTTGTGCTTTCTAAATTCATCTATCTCATGCTCATCAAAAGGAATCCGTTAACAAGGTTGATCAAGTCTTATTAACAAACCTCTTTCGAATAACATGAAACCGGAGAATTTTTGAATAACACTGGGTTACCTCAACGGGGATATGCATATCCCCAACAATAAGAATATCATATTCCTTTTTGATAGTAGGGAGAGGAAATTCAAAACCTCTGATAGTAATAGTTGAAATTTTTCCAATAGAATTGATACTATGAACTTGAAGTTGTTTCTTCGGAAAGTGTACCGTATGCTCATTACCATTAACATGAAAAGTAACATTGCCTTTGTTGCAATCAATAACAGCCCCTGCAGTATTCAAAAAGGGTCTACCAAGGATGATCGACATACTGTCGTCCTCGGGAATATCAAGAATAACAAAGTCCGATAAGATAGTAACGTTTGCAACCACAACAGGCACATCCTCACAAATACCGATGGGTATAGCAGTTGATTCATCAGCCATTTGCAAAGAGATTTCAGTAGGTGTCAACTTATTCAATTCAAGTCTATGATATAAAGAGAAAGGCATAACACTAACACCGGCTCCCAAATCACATAAAGCAGTTTTAACATAGTTTCTTTTAATGGAGCATGGTATAGTTGGTACTCCTGGATCTCCAAGTTTCTTTGGTATTCCACCCTTAAAAGTATAATTAGCAAGCATGATGGAAATTTCAGCTTCAGGTACCTTTCTTTTATTTGTGACAATATCTTTCATATACTTAGCATAAGGAGACATTTTCAGCATATCAGTCAAACGCATACGCAAAAAGATAGGTCTAATCATTTCAGCAAAGCGCTCAAAATCCTCATCATCCTTTTTTGATGGTTTAGGAGGAAAGGGCATGGGTTTCTGAACCCATGGTTCTCTTTCTTTACCATGTTTCCTAGCAACGAAGTCTCTCTTATCATAACGCTTAATCTTTGATTGTGGGTTATCAAGATCAACAGCAGGTTCTACCTCCATATCGTTATCATTACTAGGTTGAGCATCAACATGAACATCATCATTAACATTATCACTAGGTTCATGTTCATCACCAGATTGTGTCTCAACATCAGAAATAGAAATATCATTTGGATTCTCAGGTGTGTCTATAATAGGTTCACTAGAAGCATGCAAAGTCCTATCTGTTTTCTTTTTATTTTTATTACTGGGACTAGGTGCATCAGTATTAATTCTCTGAGAATTTTGCTCAATTCTCTAAGGATGGCCCTCAGGATACAAAGGTTCCTGAGTCATTTTACCACCTCTAGTCATAACCCTAACAGCTTTATCATTATTCTTACTATTCAACTCATTAAGCAAATCATCTTGTACCTTAAGTACTTGTTCTACTTGAGTTTTAACCATGGAAGCATGCTTACTAATAAGCTTAAGATCATTAACAGTTCTACTCATATAATCACCCAAGCAGTCAAGCATGTGAGCATTACGTTTCAATTGTCTACTAACATAAGCATTGAAATTTCTTGTTTAACAATAAAATTATCAAACTCGTCCAAGCATTGACTAGCAGACTTATTATGAGGAATATCACCTTCATCAAATCTATAGAGAGAATTTACCTCTACTACCTGTGTCGGCTTATCAAGACCATGTATTTCTTCAAAAGGTGGTAGATTCTTAACATCTTCAGCTTTAATACCTTTTTCTTTCATAGATTTCTTTGCCTCTTGCATATCTTCAGGACTGAGGAATAGAATACCTCTTTTCTTTGGAGTTGGCTTAGGAGTTGGTTCAGGAAGTGTCCAATCATTATCATTACTCAATATATTATTCAATAGCAATTCAGCTTGCTCAATAGTTCGTTCCCTGAAAACACAACCAGCACAACTATCTAGGTGGTCCCTAGAAGCATCGGTTAGTCCATTATAAAAGATATCAAGTATTTCATTTTTCTTGAGAGGATGATCAGGCAAAGCATTAAGTAATTGGAGAAGCCTCCCCCAAGCTTGTGGGAGACTCTCTTCTTCAGATTGCACAAAGTTAAATATTTCCTTTAAAGCAGTTTGTTTCTTATGAGTAGGGAAATATTTTTCAGAGAAGTAGTAAATCATATCATGGGGACTACGCACACAAACAGGAGCAAGAGAATTAAACCATAACTTAGCATCACCCTTTAACGAGAAAGGAAAGCCCTTAAGAATATAGTAATAGCGAATTTTTTCCTCATGAGTAAATAGGGTGGCTATATCATTCAATTTAGTAAGATGTGACACAACAGTTTCAGGTTCATAGCCATAGAAAGGATCAGATTCAACTAAAGTAATTAACTCAGGATCGACAGAGAATTCATAATCCTTATCAGTAACAAAGATAGGTGAAGTAGCAAACTTAGGATCATATTGCATTCTAGCATTCAAAGACTTTTCTTTCAGCTTAGCTAACAGTTTCTTAAGATCATCCCTATCATTACAAGCAAAAAAAGTCTCTAGCAGTTTCTTCATCCATAATATAACCCTCAGATACAACAGGAAGTTCATACCTAGGAGAGCTAGTCTTATCAGGTGTTTCAAAGTGTTCAGTTTCAATAATTTCATCAGTTTCAGAAATATCATCATCTTCAGCATAGTCAATAGTTCTAACTCTAGCAAGATGTTCATCAAGTAATTCACCCAGTGGCACAGTTTTATCAAGCAAAGTAGTAGCATCATAAGCATCATTCATAGTAGAAGTAGCATCATCAATAACATGCGACATATCAGAATCAATAGCAGGTGTAGGTGTCACAAGCTTACTCAAAATAGAAGGTGAATCAGTACAGAGCTAGATGACAGTTTCTTACCTCCCCTCATAGTAGAGGCAAAAATCTTGGTTCTAGTATCTTTCAAATTCCTCATAGTGATCAACAGATATAAATCCCAAGTGACTCAGAGAATAGAGCTATGCTCCCCGACAACGGCGCCAGAAAAAGGTCTTGATAACCCACAAGTATAGGGGATCGCAACAGTTTTCGAGGGTAGAGTATTCAACCCAAATTTATTGATTCGACACAAGGGGGGCTAAAGAATATTCTCAAGTATTAGCAGCTGAGTTGTCAATTCAACCACACATGAAAGACTTATATCTGCAATAGAGTATTTAGTAGCAAAGTAGTATGGAAGTAACGGTAACAGTGGCAAAAGTAACAGTACCAGTTTTGTATCAATTGTAACAGTGGCAACGGAAAAGTAACGTAGCAAAGATCAATATGTGAAAAGCTCGTAGGCAATGGATCAATGATGGATAATTATGTCGGATGGCATTCATCATGCAACAGTTATAACCTAGGGTGACACAGAACTAGCTCCAATTCATCAATATAATGTAGGCATGTATTCCGTATATAGTCGTACGTGCTTATGGAAAAGAACTTGCATGACATGTTTTGTCCTATCCTCCCGTGGCAGCGGGGTCCTAATGGAAACTAAGGGATATTAAGGCCTCCTTTTAATAGAGAACCGGACCAAAGCATTAGCACTTAGTGAATACATGAACTCCTCAAACTACGGTAATCACCGGAAAGAATCCCAAATATTGTCACCTTGGGGTATGCGGATCATAACACGTAATAGGTGTCTGCAACTTGCAAGATAGGATCAAGAACACAAATATATTCATGAAAACATAATAGGTTCAGATCTGAAATCATGGCACTCGGGCCCTAGTGACAAGCATTAGGCATAGCAAAGTCATAGCAACATCAATCTTAGAACATAGTGGATACTAGGGATCAAACCCTAATAAAACTAACTCGATTACATGATAATTCTCATCCAACCCATCACCGTCCAGCAAGCCTACGATGGAATTACTCACGCACGGCGGTGAGCATCATGAAATTGGTGATGGAGGAAGGTTGGTGATGATGATGGCGATGATTTCCCTTCTCCGGAGCCCTGAACGGACTCCAGATCTGTCTTCTCGGTGAAGAACAGGAGGTGACGGCGGCTCCGAATCTTAAAACACGATGAATCCTTCTCTCTGATTTTTTTTCTCCCCGAACGTGAATATATGGAGTTGGAGTTGAGGTCGGTGGAGGTCCAGGGGACCCACAAGGCAGGGGGGCGCGCCCTGCACCCTTGTGGACAGCTGGTGGGTCCCCCTCTGTTGATTCTTTCGCCAATATTTTTTATTTGTTCCAAAAATATTCTCCGTGAAGTTTCAGGTCATTCCGAGAGCTTTTATTTCTGCACAAAAATAACACCAAGGCAATTCTGCTGAAAACAACGTCAGTCCGGGTTAGTTCCATTCAAATCATGCAAATTAGAGTCCAAAACAAGGGTAAAAGAGTTTGGAAAAGTAGATACGATGAAGATGTATCAGAGGATAAGTGTACTGTGAAGGTAATTGTTTAACTTTACCCATTTGTGGACTAGGAGTCAGTTCTCAACCATTTGTAAGGTGGATTATGTAACCAACAACCTGGGAGAGTGCTTCAATAATTGGATTAGGCGCCACAACTCTTTGAACTCGGACGACTTAGGCCCCGTTCGGATCGTCTCCCGCAGCCAGCTTCTGCGTCTCCGCGTGTGGAGATGACCCGAACGCTTTCGCTCCTGGAAGCTCGCTCCGCGGAGACGCCCCCAATGTAGTGCAATTCGGTGGAGCAGCAGAATCCCAGCTTCAAAAAAATCAGAAGACGGAGTTGGCACAAATTACGGTTGATTGCCATTTCGAAGTGGGGAGCAGCATACCGATTCGATCTGGTCAACCCTCCTCCTCTCGATCGAGACTCCTCTGCCCCCACCCCGCTCGCGTGCTCCTCTCTCCTACAGCCAACCCTATCCCGCCGCCACCCCGCCGCCGACCGGCTGGCCGACGCGCTGCCACCAGTCTCCGCCGTCGCTAGTCTCCGTCGCCGCCGCCAGTCTCTGACGCCGGCCGGCTGGCCGACGCTCCGCCACCAGTCTCCGCCGCCGCTAGTCTCCGCCGCCGCCGCCAGTCTTCGCCGCCGCCACCGTAGCTCAAGGTGAGCTCCCCCTCCCCCTACCTCTCTCTGTTCAGATCTGATGTACGAATAGCTCCCCCGAATGGGCTTCAGGCTCCCTTCCTGGGCTGGCAGCCCATGCAGCAGAATCTGGAGCGCTTGAGCAGCCGAACGCTCCTGGCTCCCGTGGGAAGCAGGCTAGTGCAGGCTCCCATGAGAAGCTGGCTGCGCGGGAGCCAGGAGAGCTGCCGAACGGGGCCTTAATGGACAAGCTTAGGCAAATGATTATGATCATGTGGAATCGCCAAAGAAAAGTAGCAAAGAAGTTAGCTGGCTTATTAATTTTGCCCCCATAATTAAGAAGTTGAATGCAAAGAGTAGAAAGTTAAACTTGGAGGTGGTAGAAAGCTCGGAAGAAGTTTCTGAAGTTATTCAATTGGGAGGCGACATGTTTAGGTTTGTCGTCAACTTGCATGACAACACATGTTCTTGTAGACGATGGCAAGTTTCTGGCCTTCCTTGCAAACATGCTCTAGCATTCATCACATCACTTGTTAATGCACATATACAGAATTATGTGCACTCGTATTACTCCATTGACAAGTTTAGAGCGGCTTATGGCCAACTAATCCCTGTTATATGTGACAAGACCCAGTGGCCTGAATCTAACCAAGGATTCTTCATGCATCCACCCTTGTTAAAAGCCATAGCTGGCCAGCCCCAAACAGAGAGGCATAAGGGCTGTAAATGAGAAAAGTGGCCAGCACTTATTCCCTATTTGTAAGGAATACGGGCACCATTGGCACAAGTGCAAGAAGGGGAACAAAGATGACATTTCTGCTTTGATGGATGTGAGGTAATCAACTATGCATTCTACTTTCTTATTGCACATATTAACTACTCTCTTGCATTACTGTTTTGTAATTAACTATGCATGTGAACTACTTTCTTATTGCTCATGTAGAGAACCATCAAAGAAGAGGAGGAAGACTACCAAATCAGCCGAGTCTTCCATTGTGACAAGAGGTGATGAAGCACTTGCAACCGCTATGTATTTTCCACCAAGGTTAGCAATTCTACACCTATGCTTGTTGCAAATTAAAACTGAGTCCATGGGGCTGGTAAAATCTTTGATAAAGTCTTGGTTGTGCGTCTTGCCCCCCTGCTACCAACTCTCATCTCACAAGTCTAGAGTGCGTTCACCACTCAGAGGAGCATACATGAGAACTTTAAATTTGTTCGCAACGCTACCAGACTACTCCATCGCAAGAAGTCCCCGGCTGTGCTTATGAAGCTTGATATTTCCAAAGCTTTTGATACTTTGTCATGGGAATTCATCATACAGATTCTGACAAGGCGAGGCTCTGGCAGACGCTGGTGTTCTTGGGTTTGTGGCCTACTCCGAACAGCGTCGTCATCAGTGTTGGTCAACGGTGAGACTTGCGAGTCGTTCTCTCTTGGCTGCGGTGTCAGACAAGGAGATCCAATATCTCCAGCCCTCTTCATTCTAGCCATGGACACACTGCAAGCCATGATCCATTGGGCGATCCAAAATAATCTGCTATCTGATCTGGGCCTACCTCCCAACTGCCCAAGAGCTTCCTTCTTTGCAGATGATGCCATATCTTCTTCAGACCTTACCCAAGGGATTTGGAGGTAATCTCAGCCATTCTAATGTTGTTTGCCGAGGCTACGGGCCTTCAAATCAATATGCAAAACACCACTATTACTTGCATCAGGTGTGATGACGCTGTTTCTGCTAGTGTGGCGCAACACTTTTCATGTCAGCTGAAGCCCTTCCCTTTGCAGTACCTGGGATTGCCGCTTTCTATTTTCAGGCTGAGACGTCAGGACATTTTGCCACTCATTGACAAGTATTCCAACAAAATGAAGGGGTGGAAACCCAAGCTTATGGCCCCTGCGGGACGTTTAACACTCACACAATCGGTTCTGATTGCCCTGCCAATCCACTTCTTGTTGGTTCTGCCGCTGCCGGCGTGGGCACTTAAGACAATCAACAGGATATGTCGGGGTTTTATTTGGAAAGGAGACGTTGATATTAGTGGTGGGCACTGCCTGTTACCTTGGGCTAGGGTATGCATGCCTAAGGAATGCGGTGGTCTGGGTGTCCTCAATCTCAAATGGTTCGGTCAGGCCCTCCGCTGTAGGTGGCCATGCGCGAGATGGGATGCTAAAGAAAGGCTGTGGCATCAACTTTCAGAGGCTCAGGAGAAGGAGATCTCACACATGCATGTTTAAAGCGGCGACTTCAGTCTGCTTAGGGGATGGACTGAGGGCAAGATTCTGGACCGACAAGTGGCTGCCTGGATGGGTCTCCATAGAAGACTTGGCTCCAGCCTTATTCTCGTTTGTCAAGGATTCTGGGCGATCGGTTAAGGAGGCTCTTCACAATGGTATTTGGATCAGGGATATCTCAGGAGGGATTTCGATGCAGGCCATGGCTCAATATCTCAAAATTTGGGACATCACTCAGCATGTCTCCTTATCCGTGGGTGTTCCTGATCGCTTAGTTTGGAAGTGGACCAAAGATCACAAGTTCTCTGTTGGCAGCGCATATAACATGTTCTTTGCTGCGAATGTACCCTTTGCTTGCCACAAGCCAATATGGAAATCCAAAGCTCCCCCAAAATGCAAATTCTTTATGTGGCTTGATGTTCATCGCAGGTGCTTAACCGCAGATTATTTGGAGAGGAGGGGTTGGCCTTTTATTGGCAACTGCACATATCTTTTTGTGCATTGTCGGTTCACTCAACAGGTTTGGAGGATGTTCAGGGACTGGACGAGAGCGCATTTTCTTGTTCCGGATGACAGTTATGCCAATACTGAGGATTGGTGGCTGAGAACACGGAAGGATGTCCCCAAGTCTGACAGGCGCAATTTTGACACCATTATCATTCTCATCCACTGGAGGATCTGGAAAGAAAGAAATGCCAGAATTTTTGAGCATGTGCCCTGCAGCGTTGAAAGGGTGCTGGATTTGATCAGAGAAGACATCAGGGCCTGGAGAGCAGCGGATTGTATCGGTGACCTTTTTTTATTTCTTCTCTGTTTCTTCTTGTTTTGCCTTGCGTCCAGTTCGGCCAACTTATGCACTGTATTTTCGGAGTTCTGACTCTGTCGGCAATCAGCTCTAGACCGCCTAGACTGTTTTGCCTTTGTACTGCTCTCTCTTTTCTATCTAATGAAAGAACGGCCTAGGCCCTTCGATAGAAAACTGAGTTTGATTAGTGCCAAATGAAAACTGAGTTTGATTTGTGTGTATTCATCTAATCCATAGCCAAAACTTAGAAATTACAACCAAGAAGATGGGAAAACATAGTCAAACTTGGGCTACAAATAAGACAAATGGAGAAGGATGTAAAATGTGACATTTACTAATTCTGAATTTTAGTATCACATATTATGCATAGTTCATGTTGTTATTTGCTCTAAAATTACTGCTACCATACGTGTACAAGTGCAGATCAGGGAAGGGGAAGAAGATGGAGCTTGCTAAAAAGGATGAACGTTGTCCTATGGTGCCATTTGATAGCCCTGCAATGGGCACTAGAAGCAAAAGAAAAACTAACCCAGCCAGCCCAGCAATGAGCACAAGAAGCAAAAGAAGGCTTAGCTTGTGAACTTACTTTATCTCTTTCAGTTAAAGTCACTTTTGTTGCTGCTCATGTCATGTTGTGTGGGCTTGGACTCATTTATGTGAACCTTAAGTCATTTTTGTGCAGTCCATATCATGTATGTATGGACTTGGACTTATGTGCGCGAACCTGGATATGATGACAATCCTTTTGTGTTGCTCATATGATGAGTATAATGTATGTGTGGACTTGGACTTATATATGTGAACCTGGATATTTTGTAAGTGATATATGTGTATTTGGATGTGAGCCTGAATGTTTATGTGCAAATCTGAATACTATTTATTGAAATATATGTATATGTGAATTGTGTGATATGGATCATCAAATTACGTGGGAGGTTCTGCCCAATTTTTGAACTAAATTGTCAAATATTTTATGTCCAAGATATGGATTTTTGCATGTTTACAGAGGAAGTTGCTTAATTTTACATTTAACAACAGAAACAATTATTACTTTTTATGTTTTTATCTATGTGTTTTTTTAATTTGCCAAAATAACAATGAAATCATCTATATTTCGTCCATGACTGAATTTCGTCGAGTTTGGGTGTTTTAATTTTTTTTAAAAATTTCGCCAGCGACGTCCCAGGACGCGCTATTTTTCCTCGGAAAACGCTTTTGGAGGGCCGAACGGCTGGAAATGCTCCTGGGACACGCTCGGGTCAATCACGATGTCGTGTCATGGTAAAGTCTTGTGCTCTTTAACTTTTGTACACTCGGCAAAGTATTCCTTTTCTTTTGTTCAGCACATGACTCGTCGGCCTCGCACGGGCAGCTCGATCAGCAACAAATCTTTTTCCCTGCAACTTGTTCTCGATAGTCCCTAGGGTAGAGCGGTGGCACCTCAGGACACGACCTTGCACACGCATCAAGTACTGTATCACCGTTGGCCCTGGTGTCTGCACCATCTACATGCATCCAAGCGCTGCTTGAATCAACCAGCAGGCATGGACACATGCCTACCAGCACGAGATGGGCTACAGGCTACGGCCAGAGGTCTTGATCGGTCAGGTGCAAAAAAGGAAAAGCCAGTAAATGCAACGCATGCCGCTCGACCGACGCGAGTAGCCAGCCTTCGAGGCGAAGCTATCGCAAGCATTGCTGTCCTTTGGCCCGCGCCAGGCCTGTGACACTCCCAGAGCGAGAGCCAAGAGTGCACGGAGGATCACGTGCCATTGGCCAGGCTTTCGTCCGGGCATGACGTTTGGATGGCGGGGCCACTATTCAGGCTCGGGAACTGCTCTCCTCACCACTGTCTTTGTTCTCACAAGTTCATGTCTCGCGTGTCCTCACTTCGTCACCGACCCCCTCCCAACGCTCCCACCCATGTCTCATGAGAAGCAGTGGCGGTTCATGTCTCGCGTGTCCTCACTTCGTCACCGACCCCCTCCCAACGCTCCCACCCATGTCTCATGAGAAGCACTACCACTATATTAGTGAACCAACACGCTGCATGGATCAAAGGTGAATATCTGGTGCGCTCGTTCATTACATGCTTCCAAGCTGAGCTCGTATATTTTACAAAATCGATTTAAATGTTTCAAAAATGTTTTATTGTTTGTAGATTTTCAGAAAAGATGTGTCTACGACACTAAGAATCGTATCTGAATTTGAATTACACGTCAAGAGAAAGGAGAGACAAATCCAGATGTTAGTAGTGTCGTTTTTTTGCTTTTCTATTTTTGTGACACCATTAGTGCTCGATTTCCTTTTGAGCACAGTACAGATACACACGCTCATACATATACGTATACTCTCTCCGATCGATGAAAAGTGTACATTTGACTTTAAAAGTTGCCCATAAAAAAGTGTATTTCTATTCGAGAAAAAAAGTGTATTTCTATCTTCCCAATGCACTTTAAAGGAGAAAAAAATGTTTCTCTCATCACATGAAAATCAAGACCAATAATATTGTACACATGGTCTCCTTAATTTCTACATGAAATTAACTCATTGGGGGTTCGATAATTAAAAATGAGAGAGATCGTGGCTTGCACATTTCGAATACATTTTTTACTTCACTCCATAATTTGTCCTAAAATTTCCGAATGTAACTTTTTCACCGGACGGAGGGAGTACATTCAGCCATATGGATGACGTACGCAATCCTACCCCTATGAGCTTCTCCGAAAGACTGAGCCGTCTCGTCATTTTAAGAATGACGATGTCGTCACAGATGTCTTTGTAGTCGACGAGAACGTCTCCTTCCACTAAATATACATTGCCGGAAGGACTGAAATAAATTCAGGAAGATGCTAGCACCAGTGTTAAGACAAGGACTTCAACTCTAATGGACTGGGCATCCCACTGTCCTCCTAACCATCTAACTCATGTTGGTTCGTAATGTTGGATTTTCTTGAGAGTGCTCACACATGGAGTTATCTTTTTCTTTCTCCATATGTGAAATGAAGTTTGATCTGAAGTTTGTAGGGCTTGCAACAGATGTCTTATGACATCCATGAAATGTTTCAGAATTTTCTGAAATATTTAAATTGTATTTTTAATGCGGGAGGATGGTGGCTTGTGATGAATGAGGGCATTGGATGCTCACCCTCTCATGGATCAGAACCGACACATAATTTACATGTACGCACGCGCACGAGTTACATGAAGCAACCAACACAAATACAATGGAGGAAACACAATGGATGCCGTTGTGTGTGTGGGGGGGGGGGGGGGGGGGGGGGTGTGTGTGTGTGAAATTGACTAGTTAGAAATACTTTGCTTTCGTAGGCGATACTCAAGTATTCAAAAACATTATGCATGTGTCTTTCTTTTAGATAAAGAAGAAACATACTTTTTTATTAATACATATGTTACCTTGTCCCTTACTCCCTCATTTTGAGTAAAGCATTCTGGAAAAAAATGTCCAGGATAAAAAATGAGACTGTCAATTGAGGCATAGACAGACGCTTTAAAATGAGAGTAGTAAGCTAACTGTCAAATTTTGAGACGCTCTTCTCCTCTGAAAATCCATGTGGTGGCAAACTGGAATGAAAGTGTCATTCTGCTGGCGATCTGATCAAATGCCCTCATCTGAATAGTAAATTAGAAATAAATATTCCGTCCATCCCTTTATACAAGGCCACTTCATATTTTTATATCAAACTTTGACCATTAATTTTATCAACAAAAGTTGAGCTATATGCCACAAAAAAGTACATCATTGGATGCACATTTGAAAGAACTTTCTAGTGATATATTTTGTATGACATATAATCCATATTTTGTTGACAAAAAATATGAGTCAAAGTTTGACACAAAAATGAAGTGGCCTTGTATAAGGGAATGTAGGGAGTAATAAAATTATATTTATTTTTTGTCCACAAACACTGACGAAGTTTCTGAATACATGCAAATTTTCGTGAAGAAAAAAGTTGTATTGTTTTGGAAAAAATCATTGCTCGAAAATGATTTAAAAAGAGTCTTTTTGGAGCATTGACTTTTTTTCCAAAGCGTTTAGGAATGTTTTTCTTCACCAAAAAATTCACGTGTGTAGATAAATAAAGCGAGGGGCGATGCTTCGACATCTAGCCATAAAGCGGCCAGTTCCACAGACGGCTCAAGGATCGAGAAAGAATTGTTTTAATAAAAGGACCACCCATGGTGGGACCCATGGCTAAATCACAGGGAAAGTGCTCGGGCTGCGAGGACCACGTCCTTCCGATGAGTGTGGACCGATGATACCTCATGAGCCTGGAAGCCGAGCTAAGACTGATAAGAGTAACTCGCTTGTCAAGCCGAACACTTCAAGCCGAATATATTAGTCCGAGGAAGATTGTTGTCCCCGGCTTCGAAGACAAGTTCAAAGGTTATTGACCGTGTCCTAGACTAAGGAGTATCAACCTAGTTGGCTCACAGTTCATAGGCCGAGCTTACAGCCCGCGGATCTCACAAGGAAGGACTCCGGAAGCCTCGAACTCAAACGTGATCAAGATGGACATTGCGGAAGACTTGGCGTGTACTTCAAGGACTACTCCAGCTGTCGGCGTGTTTATTCCTAGTTGGCAACCGGCCACGTGTAACAATAGATACCCCCGGTGCCTATATAAACCGTGGAGTTTAGTCCACAGAGACACAATCAAAATTACCAGCCTTAGGGTTTAGAACACAACATACAATTGAGGTAGATCATCTTGTACTCAATACTCCATCATCAATACAATCAAAGCAGGACGTGGGGTTTTACCTCCTAGAGAGAGCCCGAACCTGGGTAACATCATGTTCTTGTGCCCTGTTACCCATCGTTACTAGATCCACAGCTCGGGACCCCCAGCCGGTTTTAGTACTGACAGGGCCGGCCTGGAATGTTGTGCGTTCCCCACTTCGTTCTTTTTATATTTTTTCTTTTGTTTTTTTCTTTTATTTTTTGTTTTAGTTGTTTTTTCAGTTTCCTCCATGCTTTCTCTATTTTTTGTTTGGTTTTTTTACTTCTGGTTTTTCTTTTTTTCCTTTTTCCTTTCATTAATACATCGTGAACATTTTATTAATAAACGGTGAACAATTCATTAATATACGATGAACATTTGCTTAGTTGGTTCTTTAATACACAATGAACAGTTTGTTCATGGTCATCGTATATTAAGAAAATGTTCACAGTAGATTACAAAAAAAGAGTTCAATCCATGTTTTTAGAAAAAAAGTTTAGTGTGTGTTTAAAAGGGGTTCACTATATATTAGAAAAGGTTCACGATGTATTATACAAATGTTCATCGTATATATAAAAAACTGTTCACCATATATTACAAAAAAAGCTTATGGTGCATTATAAACAATGTTCATCATATATTAAGAGAGCGTTCAATTTATATTACAAAAATGTCCAATGTATATTTTAAAAAATGTTCAACGCATGTTACAAAAAAGTTCACCGTATATTTTTTTTGACATAAAAAAAAAGTTCACCGTATATTAAAACAATGTTAAGAGGGTATGTAAATTAATGTTCACCGTATATTATAAAAATATTTACAGTACAAAAATTATAAAAATGAGAAAGTGAAAAAGAAAAAACAAGGAAGAAAAATATAAAAGACCAAAAAAACAGGGTGTATTCTATAGAGAAAATGGCTTCTATACCACTGAGACAAGCATCAATTGCTCATTTGCCATCCAACAAAGCTTCAGTGCTCATATACCAAAGACGAACGAATTTTAGTGCTTATTTGCCATCGCCGTTACTCGATCGTCAAAACCTCTCCGTTTTCCTGTCAGTTAATCTGAGAATTCCACTTTTGCCCTCACCTTATCTGTTAGAATCTCAGAATAGAAAAAAAAAATGAAAAACTCAAGAGCAGTCAGTCACGCACGCATGCACGCACTCATGGCGGAACCGCCGCCGCCGCACACACTCATGGCGGAACCGCCGCCGCCGGCGCTCCCCCAGCGCATGCCCCTCCTCCCTCTCCCTCTCCCCCAGCGCATGCCCCTCCTCCCTCTCCCGCAACCCTAGCGCATGCCCCTCCTCCCTGAGCCTCTACCGACGCCGAAGATCTCCGTCGGCGCTGCGGGAACGCGACGCCCAATGGCAAAGGAACCGACGGCGCCGCTGCACCAGGCCCAGCATCCGCCGCCTCCCGTCGCGGCGCTCCCCCATCCCCGGCCTCCGCCGCCTCCCGTCGCAGCGCCGAGCTCTCCCCATGACCATGTCGCCCAGAACCCTAGAATCGGGGATTCCGGCGATGTGGAGAGCGGGTCGGGGATGTCGACGGTCGAGGCCCTCCAAGAGATCACCCCGTACGTGGGCGCACTCTCTGCAGCTCCTATGCCCCATATTTCCAAGCTCCATGAGGACGAAGGCGTGGCTGACGAACGCGACTCCACCTCTCTCTCTGATATTTGTGCTAGGTAATTTCTCAGTCTTTCTATTTTGCTGCAGTTTAGGATAGGAGAATACAATATTGACATGGTTTCATCATAAACAGGATGATCCAATCATGTACCTACACGGTAGAGGTGAAGGTTTGTGGCGGTGGAACTGAAAACTGTGAGGATTATACATTTAGTTGGGATATTGTTGAGGGTAGTAGCTCAAGTTTGAAGGATCTGCTGGCTTCCATTGCTGGAACTTTTCCACTATTTTCAGGGGAGAGTATAATGATTGAGTATGTTGACTCTATTAGTGGCAAAAATATTTGTGTCTCAAATGATGAAGAATGCCTGAAAATGTATGAGTCTTTTCATCAAAATAGAAGTGGTAATCTGATCATCAAACAATCTGACCCAAGTGATAGTGTTGATGTGCATTTTACTCCGTTGAATCAACCACCATCTATAGCACTGCCTAGTCAAGCAAGTAATGTAACTGATGAAGCAATAGATACATATCTTGCAAATCCACATGAAGAATATGAACATGTTGGTGTAGATGAGGAGGACCAATACTCAATTGATAGTGCTGGTTCAGATAGTGATGATGAGCTCGGAGAAAAAAAAGATATACCAAATAGTGAGCATGTAGAGGATAGCAGCGATGACGAGGAGTGGGTTGCGGAAGATGCTAGACCAGATGTTATTCCAGAAATAGTGTATGATAAAGAAAACCCACCAATGCATGTTGGTGCAAAGTATCCTAACATTGAAGAGTTTAGGTTGGCAATTGCTACATATGCCATAAAGAAAGTGTTTGATTTTAAGGTTGAGAAAAGTGAACCTACACGATTCAGGGCTTATTGTCGCGAGACTAAAGATTGCACATGGAGAATTCATGTTGGGAGGTTGGATGATGGAGAAACTATGGAGGTATATATTTTACTTAGTTGCATACTTTTGCTGTTATTAAATGGAGTTGACTCTATTTTCTTACCCATTAAAATTTACTGCAGGTCAAGAAGCATATGGAGGAGCACTCATGTGCAAGTACAAAGAAGAAAAAGGAGCAGCATTGTGACGACCCCGGCTTAATCGTGCACTAATCATACACGCAAATGCGCACGATCAAGTCTAAGGACTCACTTGAAGATATCACAACACAACTCTAAAACATAAATAAAGTCATACAAGCTTTATATTACAAGCCAGGGCCTCGAGGGCTCGAATACATAGCTCGATGGCATACAAGCGTCAGCGGAAGCATCAGATATCTGAGTACAGATATATTACAGAGAGAGAAATAGGCCTTCCCAGAGGCGGGGTAAAATAAAATACTACGATCAAAAGGCGTAGGCCTCCTGCCCTGGACCCTCCGATCCTACTCCTGGTCGTCAGTCGGCTCCTTGTAGTAATAGTACTTGCCAGGCGGGTAGTAGTACTGGTCGTCGGCTGGGGCGTCTGGCTCAGGGGCTCCGTCGTCTGGTGGCATCAAATGGAATACGGGGGAAAAAGAAAATAAAGCAAACGTGAGTACTCAACCGAAGTACTCAGCAAGCAAGGATCTACACTACATATGCAACATTGTCAAAGGAATGGCTGTATATGTGGACTGGGCTGCAGAAATGCCAGAATAGAGGGGGAAAGCCTAGTCCTATCGAAGACTAGCATCTTCAACAATCTTCGACAGTCTTGCAGCAATAGAAGAGAGCAGATCAACATAATGTAAAGTAGTAGTAGTAGTATTATCAACCTCGACCTGAGATCCTTTCTCGACTCCCTGCGAGAAAGCAATCCCAGAGCCGTACTATCCAGTTCTCATCACATGTTCTAGTTGTACCGATCGGGATACAACTCCGAGTGTCCGTTACCGTAGGACATGCTATTGATAGAAGTTTCTTCCCTGCAGGGGTGCACCAACTTACCCACCACGCTCGCTTAACTCTGGCCGGACACACTTTTCTGGGTCATGCCCGGCCTCGGCTAAGCAACACGCCGCAACCCGACCAAATACTTAACAGAGAGGTCATCACGCCGGACTAACCTATGCCCCCAGGGGTCTTGGGCCATCGCCCCGGGAACTCCTGCACATTACGTGCACCGCCGGTGAGCAGACCTAGCAACCCCTTATACAAGTGCGGTTGCGTTCCCAGTCCAACCCAACGTGTGCCGCATCAGTCGCTGACGTCCATTAAGCTTCGGCTGAAGTATACGACGCAGAACGCCCATACTATGCCCACGTGATGGTTAGTGCTATCGGGCCAGAGGCCCCTCGGATCAAATATCCAAACCGTAGTGGATTAGGAGCGCGCGGAAACGAGCAGAGACTCACGATCGATGTGACCCCGTCGCCCCGTCTCGAGGACTTGCGGCAAGGGTTAAGAATGCCCGGCCACACCTCGTAGTTATCTCGCGGGCACCATCCAGGTCAACCCGACTCCACATCACTTCGCAATAAGCTCGCGCGGGTACCCCTCAGGGCCGACCCGTCTTTAGTATCGTGGTTCATAGTCAAGTCATAATATCCAAGGTAACTGTGTGTCTGACACCGAAGGGAACCCTGAGGAATCACCCTCGATGGAATTCCCGCTCGATGTTATCATCAAGGTGAACGAAGGAGGAATCACCCTCGAGGTCCACACTTGAGGAGTTGCGCGACGATGTCGTTATCGGGGGTGGTGTAGGAGGAATCACCCTCGCTTACCACGACCGAGTAACTAACCTACAAGGTTAACATCAGAAGTGCTGACGAGGTATCACCCTCGGCACTCGACGATAACCCAGTAGTGTCGACAACTAAGGGGAAAGTGATGTGCGGTGCCAGGATCTAGTCTTCAATCCCGATGATCGGGTCTTCTGATATCCAGCAGGGCAGTCGGGATCAAGTGGGGGTCTCTGTCGTGTCTCTACCCAGCCTATACTAAGTAGTCTAGGATAACCAGAAAGGTGACAAGGCAGGGTACAATAATCAGGCTATGCAGCAGATATAGGAAAACAGTAGCAGTAGCAGTTCTAATGCAAGCATAAGAGAAAAGAGAATATGTGATATTGGCATGCTCAAAATGGGGGTGCTTGCCTGTTTGCTCTGGGGCAAGGGCAAGGTCGTTGGTGGTGTCGTCGGGGACGTAGTCGTACTCCTGAGCTGCGTCTGCCTCGGGAGCTACGTCAACGTCGGGGTCTACCGAGAGAGAAGAGGGGGAAGAAACAGGTAAACATAATGCAGACAAATGCAATACGGTGCGTGTGATGCTATGATGCAGTGCAGGGTTGCCTAAATATGCATCTAAGTGATTTTAGTTATTTTTAGAATTATTCTGGGATTTATTTACCGAAGTGTGTGCACTATTCATCTGCCGGAAACGGGTCCGGAGTTACGAGTTCTTCTACGTAGGGGGTTCCGATGAAGAAACATACGGCACGATCAAACTCGGCTCGTCGTTCTGAGCAACTTTCATGTTTTAACTTTTTCGATCCGAGCTACGGTTTAAAAGTTATTAATTTTTAAAGTTTATTTGAATTTCTGGAATTTATTTATTTAATAAACTCAACATTATCCAGAATAGTGCCTGATGATGTCAGCATTGCGTGAGGATGACGTCAGCATGCAACAGTGGCGCTGACTGGTCAAATATGACATGTGGGTCCAGTGGGACCCACATGTCAGCCTCTGTTATTTTAACAGTGGGTTAATTTTAATTCCATGGTTAATTAGGGGGGTGGACCCCACCTGTCAGTGGAACATTAGCATATCTATTTGGATTTTATTTAAATAAACGTTATTAGACTAGTTAACTAAGTGGGTCCCACATGTCAGCTACAGGGGAAACAGTGCCCTGTGTTGACTTTGGTCAACGCGGTCAAAGGGGGCCCGCGGGGCCCACTGGCAGTGACCCAGGGGTGGCCCCAGGTATGCCACGTCGGCGGTGGCCGGCGGTTCGCCGGCGGCGACGTCAAAACACGGCGGAGTGCTCGAGCCTCCGTCGGAAATCGCCCACAGGCGACCATTTTGCGCGCGCGAGGGCGCGTTCGAACGAGGCGAACGGGCCGCATGCAGTGGTGGTGGTGGTTTCGCCGGAATCGGCCGGAATCCTCGCCGGCGTTGAGCAGCAGCGGCGCCGGAGTTCTGGCCTCGTCGGTTTCTACGCTACACGGCGCGGGGAGGAGTGCTAGGGGTCTTGCCAGACTCGCACGAGCCCCAGGAGCTCGATGCTGGGTCCGGACGAGCACGACGGCGTCTGTGGCCGCGGCGGCGAAGTGCACAGCGGCGACCCGTGCTCGGCAACGACGGCAGCTAGCTACAGAGCGCTTGGGGATCAACGAGGAGCAGCAGGGGAAGGATAGGCTCACCGCGTGGTCAAGAAAGACCCATGGCAGTTTAGTAGCAGCAGAGAAGGTCGCAGCCGCCGGCGAGCTCCGGAGTCGAGGAAGAAAGGGGGCGACGGCGAGCAGCAGCTGCAGGGCCTCCACGCTACGATTCGACGGAGCAGGCGACGTGGTCGATCACGGCGCGTCTCCTGGACACGATGGCGAGGCGAGGCGGCGTCGCTGGCCACGAGAACGGCGACGAACGGCGGCGGATCCGTTCGGCCTCGCGTGGATCTGAGGGGAAGAGAAGGCGAGGCGAGCGAGGAGAGGAGGGGGAAGAATGACGGAGAGGCCGGGGCGAAGTGGAGGGGCGTCGACCTTATCCCCTCCGCGCCCTGTTCCGTCGGTGGCTGCCCCGGTGTCGCGCGCTCGCCGGCGCGCGCGCGCTCGGCCAGGGGCGCGCCGACACGCACGAGGAGGGAGAAGGTGTGGGCTGTTGTTGGACTGGGCTGCACACTGTGCACTTAGGCCCAGCCAACAGTAGCGTTTTCCTTTTTCTTATTTCTCTTCTCCCTTTTCTTTTATTCCTTTTTCTGTTTCAAAATGATTAGGCCACTTGTGCTCTTTTGAAAAATGTGGAAGTTGGCCCAAATATTGCAATGCAATATTATCTCTCACCAAAAAGTGGTTTGGGCAGATTTGGAAGCCATTTGTGTTTGAAATGATTTTAAATGGATTTGAATATTCTGTTTAGGTGCTGTTTCATCTTATTTGAGTCACTTGTCCAACTCCAAATATTTTGATATTGATTTTAGAAATGTTCCTGAATTATTTGCCATTTAATGAACATTTTCCCAACAGTGTTTGATCAACTTTATATTTCACTTTTGAATTTGAGTTGATTTTCAGATGTGAATTTGAATTGGATCATTAACCCATATGACTTTGGCACTACAAATGATCATGACTTGGCAGTTTTAACAGAGTGTCACAGAGCTTATTACAAGGGGGTGTTACAAGCATAATGCTTCAAAGGCATGGGTGTGTGAGAAAGTCATGGACTGGGTAAAGGAAGATCCTAGTGTTCGCCCAAAGGAGTTACAAAGGAGGCTACATGACAAGTACAAGATCAAGATTGATTATACAAAAGTATTCAGGGGCAAAGGGCTAGCAATGGCTAAGTTGTTTGGTGATTGGGATGAGTCTTTTGACAAGCTGTATGCTTGGAAAGCGGAGGTTGAGAAGAGGTCTCCTGGAAGCATAGTTGCGATTGACCACATGGAGTATGATCAGAAGAAGTATTTTATACGGATGTTTGTTGGATTGAAGCCTCTATGCGATGGATTCTTGGCTGGATGCAGACCTTACTTGGCGATAGACAGCACTCATTTGACAGGCAAGTATAGAGGTCAGTTAGCTACTGCTTGTGCTATTGATGGGCACAATTGGCTATACCCTGTAGCATATGGAGTTATTGATGCGGAAACTACTGAAAGTTGGGTGTGGTTTATGGAGAAGCTTCGTGAGTCTATTGGCTCTCCCCCTGGCCTAGCCATATGTTCAGATGCAGGTAAAGGGATTGACACTGCAACTGAAAAGGTGTTTGAGTATGCAGAACATAGGGAATGCATGCGACACTTGGTTGTGAACTTCAAAAAAAAGTTTCATGGCAAAGTTTTTGATGATCATTTGTGGCTAGCTGCTTATTCATGGACTCCTCAAGCTTTTGACTATCACATGGCAGCCATAGAGCAGAAAAAGGCTGCTGCGATTACATACTTAAAGAAGTACCACAGCAGACTATGGTCAAGGAGCAAATATTCATGTTCCTCGAAAGTGGATTATGTGACAAATAATTTGGCTGAGTGTTTCAACAACTGGATCCACAAGCACAAAGGTTTGATGTTGTTTCAGCTCATGGACAAGATCAGGAGGAAGATTACAGTTAAGCATGAGAAGAGGAGAAGGGTTGCTAGAAAATTGCAGGGTCGACTTATACTTCCAAGTGTCATGAATGAGCTGAACGAAAAAAGTAGGGGGCTAGACATTGAATATGAGAGAATAGATGACATGATTGCAGAGGTTAGCGAGAGTGCTGCGCTGGGTGGCAAGCGCCACATTACTGATCTAACGAATAGGACATGCACATGCAGGGCATTTCAAGTCTCTGGGAAGCCTTACAAACATGCAATCAACATTATTACTGGAATTAGGGGAGTCACCATAGCAGATTTTGTTGATGACTATTACAGCGTTGCCAAGTTCACTGCAGCTTATGCCCATGTTCTTCCTGGCCTGACCGACATGTCTCAATGGCCAAGTGTGAACAAAGATTTCATTTTGAATCCCCCAATCCCGAGGAGGGCCCCTGGGAGGCCAAAAGTACAGAGGCATAAAAGTGGCGCTGAGAATAGCAAGAGCAAGGGAAATAAAGGCCAGCACCAATGTCCAATTTGCAAGGTCTATGGACATAGATGGCAAAGTTGTAAACATGCTGCTCCGGAAGCACTAGCTGCCTATGCTGAAGTAGCAAAGCAAAAAAGGTAGTGCTTGTTTCAATATTACTGTTTCATCATACTCTTGTCTTAATGATGCTAATATGTGATACTAATGCAGGGACAAAAGAAAGAAAAAACCCATTACAAAGGCTATTCTTCCATGTTCAATCAAAACTGAAACTGCACTGCCTCTACTTCCATCTCCAAGTTATGCAATTGAAGACAATGTCGCCAAGTCGAAATCATCAAAGACTACCTCTAAATCTACAAGGTATGAAAGCTGCACAATCTTCAATGTAATGTTTCTTTGACAATGTGTAAGTTATATGCCACGTGTTATTATAATCTGATCCAAGGCCACTGATCATAACAGTTTAGGCAACTTGTAGTATGTAATCTGAACTTTTAATGTAGATCAAAGGCCATATCAGTTGCGCCTGACAGCCCTGCAATGGGTACTCGAAGCAAGAAGAGTGTTTCTCCTGACAGCCCTGCAATGAGCACTCGAAGCAAGAAGAGAATTGTGCCTAACAGCCAAGTAATGGCCACTCGAAGCAGAAAGAAGCTGAAACTGTGATGTTCTCCAAAATTTCGCATATTATTTACATATTGCAACTCTTCATGTCTAATTTGTCTACATACTTTGCTTATGTGAACAACCAACTCTTCGGTTGTGGTCTTTTGGTAGGGATGGAAACTTGAGTTTACTTATGCATGACTGGATTTGGTGTTTGCTGAATGGTTTGTAAATTTTTTGAAATTTTATGAGTATTATTCTGTAGCTGAAGTATATATATGCTGATACTATTATATGTGCACTGTTGTCTAGCTGAAATGCTGAAATTACAAGCAAAGTGCTGTCAAAATTTTCCTAGATATGTTCTGAAATTACAAGCAAAGTGCTGAAATTGTTGCTTATTTGCACTGAGGGCAAGCAAGTCATTTTGGCCTCTGAAAACAGTGAGCTAACGTTGTTCTAACAGCCGATGGCATATGAGCACTAGAATTCGTTTGTTACTGGTATATGAGCACTGAAGCTTTGTTCGATGGCAAATAAGCAGTTGACTCGTTTGTCAGTGGTATAGAAGCCATTGGCTCTATTCTATACCAGGCGCTATCGCTTTTATTGCATGGTAATACGTGTGTCATTCATACAATAAACATCAAAGTACAAGTCACGTAAAGACTGACATGACAAAATTGAAAAGACAGCAGAATGTCCCTGAGCTTGATACCAACGCCCGTCACCAGCCTTCGACACCACCACAGCAACCACCGAAGGAAAAAGTGACGGATCACCTCCTCATCCGATCTCGACGCAGCTCCATCGCTGATATGCAGCTTTGGGACCTCTAAGGTGGCGCACCAAAAGTGAAGCCATTATCATTGAACGAATCAGACCAGGGCAATACCCCGGACACGCCATCGAACTCCAGATCTAGCACCCCACCACGACTAAGACGCCGAAAGAGAAAACCATACCTGCCACCATCAACCACGAACCCAGCTCACGTTCCGTCTTCCAGATGTCCTAGATACAATCCACAGTCTACATATGCTTCCGGACTACCTCCCACACCGTCGCAACGACGGAGCCGGAGGACACATGTCCACCACAAGGATGCCGCCGCCATGACATCCCTGCTTGAACAGACTGGTTCTCAAATCCATCATTGCCCGTAGAGATCATTGCCTCACCAGAGATGAATCCGGAGCTTCTTTATTCAGCATCGCCGCCGCCGCCGCCGAAGCCAAGACGTCGAACGATCCAAAAACATAAGCTACTAGGGCCCTAGAACCTAAAGCTAAAATGATCCGCATGCGTGGGATCCGGCGAACCCCCTCACCACTGACGACCAAGAGGTCGCCGACAGAGGGGAGCCGCCGAAAGGGTTGGCTCTCTTGGCGGTGGCGGCTCCCTCTCTCCCCCTTCCCCACGTATAATTATTGGACTACCTGGTGTTATCGCTACAGTGCGCTTGGTCAGGCCAATGCACCAGCCTCTAAAAGTGCTACACCTACGAAATTGTTACGTAGTCTTACTTAGGAACATCATCTACTTTCGGATTTCTCACTAATCCCCCACTGAATTTCAGGGTGGGGTCCCGTGCTACCCAATCAAACAAAGCCACATCATAATTTACGTAAGGTTTGTACCAAACCTCCCGTAGGTCTAGCAAAGTCCGCCCGCCTCTGTGCGTCGCCTCGGCTGTTTGACACTACAGGCATTGAACAGGAGGTCTCGTTTTTGCGCAATAGTTTGAGTACAGTACCATTTTCTTACTACACAAAATAACAACCATTCATCACATGTGTTGCGTGGCCTGCAGCCGTCGATTCCTTTGTTTTGAGGGAATCATAGGGTATTTATTCCAAAGTAAATAGAATTACAATCTTCAGGGACTAGCTCACTGATACACGGAGGGGGTTGGTTTAACCAGCACACAGTGTTGTCCCTGTTTGGACCAAGTGTCGCTAAACAATGTGCAACTCTATTTTGAAAGCAAGAAGTATTTACTGGAACAACTACTCCAACATCAATGAAAAGTTTGGTCTCCTTAATCAGATGGCCATATCTGTCCAGGGAATTATCCATGAGGGCCTTGAGTGTGGTTGCACAGACGGACTTTTTTTTTTGGAAACGGACAGATGGACTGAAGTTGTATAGATAGACTTGATCGTTCTAACGCCAACCAGAGCCCTTCACCAATCGCTTGGATTTCAGTTTCTAGAGCCTTACTGGAGTGAACGATCCTTATGTAAGCAGCAAATATCTACCCTAGTCATCTCGTAAATTCATCCCTGTCCCGGCCTTACCATCATTTGAACTGAAAGATCCATCAACTGAAAGTGCAACCCACCCCGGGGGTGGACTTGGCCATGACACTATACCTCGCTTGGGGAGATTTGGCAGGACGTGTTATAGTAGCTGCTCAGAAAAGAACATGACACTATCCCTCGCAAAAAAAGAACATGACACTACAGATTTTCCATGAGAGAGTTCATTCCAGAGGTGCCATATGCGCCATAGCACCATGTTAATCATGTACAGTAATATGAAAAAAATATACACCGAATTATCCTACGCACAGTAATATCGAGCAGTTTTTGTTTGTGATGCAGTGAGTATCACTAATCAGCCTTCAAATCCCCGAGAAAAAAAAAACAGCTTTCACATCGACTTTACACAGACCCCTTCACAGCACAAGGACAACTCCTCGGCCAGTTGATTCTCAAATCAAAAAAGAAAAAAAGAGAGTAGTCCACCAGCCTGCTCATATCTCTGCTGTACAACACGAGACGGGAGGCACCAAAGACAGAGACGAGCACCCCCGTGCCCATGCCCATGAATTCTTCTTCCTCGTACTCCGGCCCGGACTACCAGGTCGCCACCTCCGACCTCGACGACGACGACGCTACCGCCGTCCTCCCGAGGCCCGCCGACGCTGCTACCGTCGTCCTTCCGAAGCGCGCCGACGCCGAGGGCTTCGTCTCGTCCCTGCGCTCGCCGGACGACGTCGATGCCGTTTGCAAGAAATACGGCATCCCGAGGGATCACTACACCGCGCGCCCCGCCGGCGACCTGCGCGCGTGCTCGCCCCCGCCGCCGGGGTGCGTCTGCGTGTACGCGCACGCGCTGGAGGCCGGGATGCGCGTCCCGCTGCACCCCTTCTTCTGCGAGGCGCTCGCCCACTTCGGCATCGCGCCGACCCAGCTCGCGCCCAACGCGTGGCGCATCATGGCCGGCTTCCTCGTGCTCTGCCGCTCCGCAGGCGTGCCGCCGTCGCTCGCGGTGTTCCGGCGTTTCTTCCTGCTGTCGGTCCTCAACCACAAGCACAGAAAAAGATGGTACTACTTCAAACCCAGTTTCAGGGACAGCCCCGGCTTGCGCTTCGCTGGGTTGCCAGATTCCATCTACGGCTGGAAGCGCGGCTTCTTCTTCCTCTCTTCGCCGGCCCCGTGGCCTTGTCCCGTGGAGTGGGGCGAGCCGTCCAAGAGCTCCTTCATGGAGCCGGTGCTTACAAATGAGGAGAAGAAATCCGTGGCGAAGCTGTTAGGTGCTAACGGCGGCGCCGCCGTTGATATCAGGACATGTTTGTGCGACAGCAACCTTGCCGCTGCCGTGGCAACTGCCGCACCTCCGCCGCCGCCCTCTACTCGTACGAGTACTAGTTCCAAAGGTAAACGCTGAAATGCCGCTCATCCCCAAGTTTCGTGCGGCGGCTGATCTTACCCCTGATATTCAGGGATGGATTCCGCCGTCTACGACATGATGAAAACCATGCTGGCGGAGAAGATGGCCAGGCAAGCGTCGGCATCGGCAAAGAAGGTGAAAGCAGAGCCAGGGTCGTCGACGTTGTGCGGGAAGAAAGGGAACCTGGACGAGGCCAACGAGGAGGGCCGTCCGCCTTCGTCTGTCACTCCCCTCGCCGCCCGTGGCCACTCGGAGCCCACCAGCGTGTGTTCGCCACTGCCGGGAATCTCTCGGGAATCTGAAGACTTCGCCGACGGACACGGAGACGGCACGGAATGGGAGGCTGCACGGGAGCTGCTGCGGGGTGCCGTCGCGCCACCGCAGCAGCGCGTGTTTGCGGCGACCGAGCCATCAGACGTCGTCGCGTCGAGCTATGTAGCGATTCTCCAGGTATGCCAGAGAACGCGGTGTCAGATTCAAGCTCTTCACTTGCCGGAGCATGTTCACATTATTTGTGCGCAGGCGGCGAACTACGTGTCGTTCTCCTTGGACTACGCTCTGGAGCTGGAAGAGAAGCTGTTGGCGCGGGACGCGGAGATCGCCGCGCTGCAGAAGCAGCTGGAGGAGACGAAGGGCGAGCTCGCCACGGCGAAGGTGCGGCGGAGGTAGTCCAGGAGCACTTAGCGCCAGAGCAGTAGTGCCGCTCAATGGCCAGGATAGCCCACGTCAGGGGATCCTCATCCAGTCCGTAGTCTGGCAAGTCGTTTCAGCGTCCCACACACATCTTTCGCGTGCTTCGCTACATTGTAATCGAGTGATCCGTTTCCAGTTGGGGAAACGTTTACACCCGCGCGGGCCACGCGATCCAGCTGAAACGTGTCTCCCTGGTCGTTCCAGCTGAAACGACTTGCTCGAAAGACAACGGAGACACGATTCAAGAGTAGCCTGCAACATTTCAAGTTTTAGCATAAGAGTAACTCCAACCCAGCGACCCAAACGGACATCAATTTTGTTCGCTTTTTGTCCGTTTAGGTCGCTCGTCCGCGTGCGCCTTTTCTTTTGGGTCGGCCGGTGCGTCTAAATGGGACGGGCGCATTTTTTGACATGTCCGGCCCGGCATTCCGTCGAACACTTGGTGGGAGTCCATCCTTGAACTGCCCCGAGCTCTCACGCCGCCGCCCTGCCCGCGGACGAGGCCGTCAGCGACGTCGAAGGCCGCCTGCACATGTTGCTTCCACACGAGGGTGGCCAGTCGCTGAGCGCGCGCGGAAGGATGTTGGGGTGCCGGAGCAGCGCGAGTTCTCGAAACGCCGAGGCCGCGGCAGCCGGGGTGTCGTCATCCCCGACCCTGGCCATGGCGCTCTTCACAACGACATACAGGTCTCCGGGCAGAACGAAGCGGTACACGGCACTGCTGCGGCCAGCGTGCTCCGCGAGCTGTGATTCGCGCCCGAAGCCAGAAGTGGCCTCGGCGAGGTCGGCGAGCTTCAGCTCCATGAGGTCAGCCTTGAGCAGCGCTGAAGGGCAAGGACTACGAGCACCTTCTCCCGGGCGCGGCTACCGGCTAGCTACGCATGCATCTGTGCACGCACGGGCATGGCTAGCAGCGGGTGGCCAGCTACGCAAGCATATGTGCATACACGGGCGCGGCTAGCAGCAGGGGGTAGCATGCGGTGGCCAGCTCGGCCAGCGGCGGCAAGCAGCTACCTAGCACGCACGCACGCAAGGGCGTGACCATGCCGATGTGCCCCGACGCTGCTTCTCCCCGGCTCTGCCTCCGACCAGCATCCGACTTGCTGCTTAATAGCGTCCGACCTGCCCCCCAACGAGCATCCGACCAACATCCGACTTGCATCTTACAGGACGGCGTCGCTCGCGGGGTGGGCATTGGACGGCAGAGGTGCACGGAAGGAGGAGGTGCGCCGCCGCCGAGCTCCTCCGGGCCGCCCGCACCAGCAGAAACGAGGAGGTGCGCCGCCGACGAGCTCCTCCGGGCCGCCCGCACCAGTAGAAACGAGGAGGTGCGCCGCCGCCGAGCTCCTCCGGGCCGCCCGCACCAGCAGAAACAAGGCGAACGCGGCGGCGGCCTGCGCCAGCGGCCTTGTCGCGTCGGTTGCGGAGGCAGAGGTCGAACTGCTAGTGCAGGTTTCTGAAGCGTGGGACCAGACCGGACACGCGAGGGCACAAGCGAGCGATGAGTGCGTCCGCTTTTGTCCGTCGCGAATCCATTTGTGGCTCAAATTTGAGCTCAGTTTGGGTCGGGACGGACAACAAACGGATAGCAGGCAGACACTTTGTCCGTTTGGGTCGCCCTGTTGGGCCAATTTTTTTGTCCGGATGATCCAAGTGGACGAAATGGGTCACTGGGTTGGAGTTGCTCTAAGGGCATGTATAATAGTTGATAAGATAGTCTTATCTTAAGTCTTGCATGTAATTTATAGATAACAAAAAAATTCTACAATGGGTCATCTCTTAGCCTTATCTTCAATAACTAGGCATTCCTAAAAATGTGGTGAGACATATTATGTTAAGAGAAGACAAGCCTTTTCTCATGAGTTCTCTCTCCTCCATCTCATCATTTATCCTACATGGCACTCCTAAGATAGCACCGTTGTACATGCCCTAAGACTCCTCGGGAATCCAACCGTGTGGACTGAAGAGTCGAGTCACAAACCAGCTCCGTGGAACCCGTGAACACTCCTCTTTCTCATCTAGAGCAACTCCAACCAAACAGACCCGTGTTTTGTCCGTTTGGGTCGGCCACCCGCTTATCGTCCGTCCTCTTTTTTGTTTGGGTCAGAACGCATTTACGTTCTCGCAGCCGGCCTGTCGTTTTTTTCAAACATAACTCAAACAAAATATACCATAGTTTCACAAACAAAATACAAACATCTTACATAGTTTCACAACCAAATAAATATATCATAGTTCACAAGCCAAATAAAAATATCATAATTTACAAGCCAAATAAAAATTCAATTGTCTCAAATACATTTAAAAAAATACATCTATTGACTGCCAATGTGAGCCCACATATGCTCAACCAAATCATTTAGCAGCTGAATGTGAGTTTCCCAATCACACATTTGATGATGAAATTGGGTGAACTGTGCAAACGTTGCTCCTCCATGGTCAAGCAAAACATTGTCAGCCTGAAACTGAAACCCTTGGTCGTAGATATGTTCCGGGCACTCATCCTCTACGATCATATTGTGCATGATCACATAAGCAGTCATCATGTTCCACAACTTTTTGGTGCTTCAAGCTCTAGCAGGATACCGAACGATGTTCCATCGAGATTGCAGAACACCGAAGGCACGCTCCACATCCTTCCTAGCACTCTCTTATGCTTTGGCAAATCTCTTGCTCTTCTCTCCTATAGGGTTGGAGATTGTCTTCACCAGCGTAGTCCACTGAGGATAGATACGGTCAGCTAGATAGTATCATTTGTCGTAGTTGTGGCCATTGATGTTAACATTGACCTTTGGGCATTTGCTTTCGGCAAGCCTTGCAAACACCGGAGAGCGTTGAAGCATGTTGATATCATTGTGAGACCCGGCCATGCGGAAGAAAGAGTGCCAAATCCAGAAATATTGTGAAGCCACGGCCTCGAGTATGATGGTGCAAGCTTTGACATGGCCCCTATACTGCCCTGTTAAGCAAAAGGGCAGTTCTTCCACTGCCAGTGCATACAATCTATGCTACCACACATGCCCGGAAAGCCCCTGCTGGCATTCATCGCCAACAAGGGGACTTTATCTGCAACATTTGGTTCTTTCAAGTACTCAAAGCCAAACACTGCTATCACAGCCTTGCAGAACCTATACACCGACTTTAGGCACGTGGACTTGCTTATACGGACATACTCATCAATGAGATCACTGGGAACTCCGTATGCAAGCATCCGAATAGCTGCAGTGCATTTCTGATAAGAGGAGAAGCCAATCTTTCCAAGGGCAACCTCCTTGCACTCGAAATACTTATCGTATGCCACCACCCGCTAACGGATACGGTTGAAAACATGCATAGCCATATGGAAACGGCGTCGGAATAGGTGATGTTTGAAGAGTGGGTTGGGTGTATCGAAATAGTCCTTTCAGAGAAGGAAATGGCCGCTCTCTCGATTGCGATTCAACACTGGAGTGTGCCCTGGGATCGAGCCCCGGAACAACGGCCGCTGCCTACTAAGTTGGTCATGGACGACCAACACAACAACCATAATCTCCTCATCATCGGATGAAGAATCATCCGAGTCCCAAATGAAATTGTCGAAAAAGAACTCGTTGGCGGAGTCCATTTGTACCTTGCGGGCATCATCGAAGAAGCTGGCCGGTGAAGAGCCGCGTGCCTTCCTTGGACCAGGTAGCTGGCTTGGCGGCGTCTGGCGAGTGTGGCAGCGTCAGATGAGTGTGGCTGCCTCGTGAAAGAAGCTGGTCGTGGGCACGGGGGTGAGGTGGTGCTGGCGGCGACGTTGGGGGAAGCTGCGGCGGCCCGGTGGCGAGGCGGTGGTGGCGGTGTCGTTGGAAGGTGGCGTGTTGCGGGGGAGGTATGTGGGTGCGGACGGCTGGCGAGGGCACCAGAACTGGGCGACGACGACGATGGGGTGGGGCGGCCGAGTGCTGGCTGTCAATGGGAGGAAGAGAATGGCCTATGTGCCACCGACTGGCGGGCCAGACGAGGAGTAGGTGGCGTCGCGCGCGTCCGCCTCGTGTCCGCGCCGGCGCAAACGAGGCCCAAATTTGGGCCTGGAATGGGTCGCTCGGCGGACGAAAAGCGGACGCGCGTTCGTTTGGGTTGACACGTTGGGCCGACTTTTATGTCCGTCTAGACCCAAAGGGACACGCGCGGACGAAATGGGTCGGCGCGTTGGAGTTGCCCTTATGTTCACTCGGTAGAGGAACTCCATCTATCCCTTTTTGCCCATATTAATTTTTTCGCTTTTTTTTCATATTACACATCATACTCTCCCATGGACTACCCATTTCTTCTTCACATTAGAGCATCTACAGCCAGACTTCTCCTCCTCCTTCGCAGCATGATGCACCTCCATCTCCTGCCGGCGACGGCGTCTCGCCTCCGCATCCGACTTCGAGTGGAGGGAATCGAGGATGGCCTGCTACTCCGCAGGCAGATCCACGTCCCCGGCGCCCCCCACTGAAAGTGCGTTATATCAACTAGAGGGGGGGGGGGGTGAATAGGCGTTTTTTACAAATTCGTCACTGAGGAAATTCAAGGTGAGGAATTTCCTAAGTCACGAACAACTAGCAGCGGAATAAGTACTCAGGCGCAAGCGTGACAGAGTAGTAACACATTCATCATGATGAAATGAAAGCAAGCACAGAGTACAAGAAGCGTATAAACAGGATAAGCAGGCTGAAGACAAAGTGACTGAAGAGTTGGGATTGAAGAAATAGAGAAAGTCTTCAGTCAAAGTCTTCAAACAGTAACGATCAAGTTCATCAACACATGAATGAGGAAATGAAAGGGTTTAGGAAATAGAACCAGTAGCTCGGTGAAGGCGATGATTTGGTAGACCAGTTCCAACTGCTGTGACAGTTGTACGTCTGGTTGGAGCGGCTAGGTATTTAAACCTGAGGACACACAGTCCCGGACACACAGTCCTCACCGTATTCTCCTTGAGCTAAGGTCACACAGACCTCGCCCAATCACTCGTGGTAAGTCTTCACAGGTGAGTTCCAAACCTTCACAGACTCGGTCACTCGGCGATCCACAATTTCCTCTTGGATGCTCTAGACCATGACGCCTAACCGTCTGGAGGATGCACAGTCCTCAAAGGTAACAAGCGTCGGTTCCACATAGGAACAATCTCTTCAGTGATGCTCAATCACTTTGGGTTTTAGGTGTTGGGTTTGGGTTTTTCCTCACTTGATGATTTTCGCTCAAAGTCCTCGAAGGATGGGATGCTCTAAATGACAAGTGTCAGTTTCTCTCGGAGCAGCCAACCAGCTAGTGGTTGTAGGGGGCGGCTATTTATAGCCTAGGGAGCAGCCCGACATGATAAGACATAAATGCCCTTCAATGATATGACCATTAGGTGGGTAGGATATTTTGGACAGCTGGCGCATAGCACAGCAACGGTCGAAAATTTGAGCTCTCAAATTCCTCAGGGCTATCATGTTCCTCACTTGTAGGCAATCCGCACTGGCGAATTCCTAACTCCTTAGTCAGAACAAATTCCTCAGAGAACAGAAGAACTTCGTCTTTGTCACTGAAGAACTTGACTGAACTCTATGAGATTTCCAATGGCTTCACTCGAAAGGATTGGTAGGTGTAGGATTTGAGTTGAGCATCACTTGGAAACTTTTCCTTAGTTTTACCTCGACCCCCTTTAATAGTACGGTGTTTCCTATGACTCAAGAAAGGGAAAACAAAACTATGAAAACAAAAGTCTTCACGCTTCATAATCCTCGCATCAATATCAAGTCTTCAAGGTCACACCAATTTCCTCATTTTCAAAGTCTTCAAGAAAACCAAAGTCTTCAACTAAAGACATTCATTTTTAGGGGTCGACTTTCTTCATAAATATCAAACTCCTCATAGACTTATAGAACCTGTGTACACTCACAAACACATTAGTCCCTTAACCTATAAGTCTTCAATACACCAAAATCACTAAGGGGCACTAGATGCATTTACAATCTCCCCCTTTTTGGTGATTGATGACAAACAGGTTAAGTTTTCAACGGGGATAAAACATATGAAGTGTAAATACTGATATTGAGGAATTTGATTGCAAGATATAGAGGAACTTCCCCTGAAGATGTGCATATTGAGGATTTTGCTTTGGATTGCAAATGCACATTGTAGAGTAATATCATGGAGATCTCCCCCTATATCTTGTAATTCATACACGCATTTAACTTATGATATGAAGAATTTGAAATGCATGATGAAATATGGTGTCTGACGAAATTCAGCATGCGTGCATTAAAGTACTTGACGAAATAAGCATGCAGAAAGCAGTTCAAAAGTATCAGACCACCATAGGACATAAGTTTACAACTCATCAGATCAAACACATCAGAAGAGCAAGAGTTGTAACTTAACAGAAAAAATAGCCCATATATAAGACCCGCTTGAAGACTAACTCAAATTTCTCCCCCTTTGTCATCGAATGACCAAAAGGGACGGAAAATGAGGACTAACGCCCCTGAAGAATATCATCATGATGTTGATGGAGGAGCGCCAGCGTTGTTGGGGTCGTCCGTTGAGGTAGGGCCTGCCGCAATGTCGTTCAAATCTTCGGCTTCATCCGTCTCGCGCGATGAAGAATATGAACTGGCAACAAGCTGAGGAACTTTGACCTTCTTGAATTTCTTCGAAGGTGGCTGAGACGAGTCAAAGTCCTGTTGGAAGCCCATCTCCTTGAGATCTTCAGCACTATAAAGATTCGACAGAATAGCCCAAGTGCGGTCAAAGACTTCATGCAAGTAGTAGTGATTCTTCTTCACAGTGTTTTGAGTGACTGTCATGTTCTGAAGAATTGCACCAAACTGACGCTTGACCCACTTGTGATTTCGATCAACTTTCTGATGAAGACTGAGGAGAAGTTCATGATCAGTCATCACACGCGGAGCTGTTGCTTGAGGATTTTGCTTTGAAGCTTTGCCGGCAGAATCTTGTGTTGCAGAGTCATCATTGGTGGAGTAGGATGTAGCTTTGCGAAACTGTCCATCCAATGGACGAGTGCCTTCATCTATAATAGCAGCCTTGCCCTTCTCATCAGTTGAGGAAATAATCCGCTTGAGGACTTCAATAGGTGGCAAATAGCTGAGATGATTCTGAAAGTCAGCCTGATAATGAATTGAAGACTTTGATCTGATGAATTTCATGATCCAGGGAGCGTAAGGCTTCAACTCAAAAGGTGACAGAGCAGCATTGGCCAAAGTCCTCATGAAGAAATCATGGTAGTTAATGGGAATGCCATGTATCATGTTGAACAGCAGGTTCTTCATGATGCCAACAACCTCTTCTTCATCAGAGTTGTGGCCCTTGATTGGACTTAGGGTTTTGGTCAATATGCGATATATCGTCCTTGGCACATAGAGCAATTCCTTCACAAGGAAGGTGGTCCTTGGAGCTTGGCCAACCTTCAAAGGCTTCATCAGCACTTGCATCAAATGATTTGAGAGTTCAGGTTCCTCATAGATGAGCCTAGCACCTTTAGTGGGAGGACTGACTGGGACGGCGTGAAGCAATTCAGAGGCCGGTGCTTTGTAATGAGTATTTTCGGTCATCCAGTCTAGCACCCATGAATTCACATCTTCAACATTTCCAGTGATATGCAGTGTGGCGTAGAATTGAAGAATGAGTTCTTCATTCCAGTCACAGATGTCAGTGCATAAGTTAAGCAACCCAGCGTCATGAAGAACACTGAGGACTGGATGAAAGCAAGGAAGCGACTCCATATCCACATAAGGAATTTGCTCGTGGTCAAATACCTTGTTCTTACCAAACAGGAGGGAAGAGTAATAGTTCATTTGATTTGCTGTCCAGAAGCGCTTGCGTCGCAGTCTTGCAAAGTCATAGGGATTGTAATCCGTGAAGAAATGATGCTCAGTAAAGAATTCATCAGTGTTGAATTTCTGCTTCTTGGTATGAGGATTTTGTGGCTTGGGCTGAAGATTAACAGTTGAAGTCTTCACAGCTGCTTGGCGCACAACCTCTGGAGCCACAGACTGAGGAATTTCCATAACAATTTCATCAGCAGCAGTCTTGGACTCCATTTCTTCAGCATCAGTAGCTGGAACTTCTTCTGGAATAGAATGAAGTGAAGATTGATGTCCTTCAAAGCCCGTATGAATTTCTTCAGTCTGCACAGGGGACTGAGGAATTTGTTGCAGAGGAGTGGTCAATGGAGAATTTGGATGATGTCTTTCCCAATAATCATCATTGAGAACTGGTGTAGTAGACCCAATGTCCACATCCTCATCTTATTCATCAATTTCTTCAACGCCTGCCTCTTCAGCTGTGAACTGAGGCACGGGCGATGATACCAGTGGGGTTGAAGGGATATCATCCACTTCAATTTCTTCATCCAACTGCTCTGAAGTAGTAGCAGAAGGAGTTGCTTCATCACTATCATCAGGAATGCCATATTCCTCACCAAAGGGAACAATTTCCTTTGATGGCATGCTTGAGATAGGAACAACATCAATGGGGTTGGTGTATGAGCTTGTCAAAGTCTTCACTTTCTTGGGAGCTGAGGACTCTGCAGTTTTTGATGCTTTTCTTTTCTTCACAGCTGACTTTTCTGCAGCTTTGGTTTTCTTCGCTTCTGATGCAGAAGGAAGGTGGATATCTTTCATCTGTGATGACTTTGCAGGAGGAGCAGATGAAAGTGGTGCAGTTTCTTCAGGCACAACTGATGCAGTTGCCCTGGCTTGTTCAGATTCTTCAGGCACAACTTCATATGCTTCAGCTGACCTAAGTTGTTCTTTAGGCGCAACATTGGAGGTTGCCCTGGCATTTTCTTCAGTAGGCTGAGCAGATGCATCAGCCTGAGGTACTTGTTGTTGCGATGGAGCTGCAACATTCGGGTTGAACCCCTTGGCCATTCTGACAAATCTGACTTTGGCACCTAGCCAATCTGCACGATATGCGTCAAATTCATCGCTTAGAGCTTTGATCTCGTTTTGTAGATTCACAAGTTCTTCAAGAGTTATCTTCACAGCATTTTTCTTCAGAAAGCGCTCCTTCTTGTATTGGGCTTTCTTGACTTGCCTGGCCTTCTCAAATTTCCATTTTTCTTCGGCTATGAAGGCCGTCAACAAGTGGCTCTGGCCAGGAGTGAGGTTCAATTCAGGCAAAGGAGTATTTGGATCCTTGTGCCATAGATCGATGAAATCAAGGATCCTTTTAGGATCCAGCATGAGTGGCACAGCACTGCCTTTGGCTCTAGCGGCCTTTTCTTGCCTGTCTTTGATGATCTCAGCAAGTTCTTCATCATCAGCATCATCGTCATCAGACGGAACTTGGAAGGCAACATGCTTCTTGTGAGGACTTGGCCTCGGGCCTCGTCCAGCAGTGGCCTTTTTCTTCAGCAAGATTGGACCAGTTGTAGATTGTGGCGGAGCAGCGGAACTTGCAGATGCTCCTGAGGCAATAGAGATTCCTGTAGTCCGTTGGCACATGGCAAGATGCACAGGTGCTGAGGACTTAGCAGCAGCAATTGAGGATTTTGTGGCAGCAGAGGGAATTGGAGCTGCCCTTGAAGTGGTTGCCTAAGGAATTGGCCGTGAGGGCTTTGCACTTGGCCGTGAGGGCATAGCAGTTGAGGAACTTGGCTTCACAGCTGATTTCTTCAGCATAGCCATCTTAGGCTTGCTAGCAGAGACCTCAGCAGCAGCAGCAGCAGCAGCAGAAGAATATTCATTGAATTTCTTCACTGCTTCCTTTACTACATTACCCAATTTGGCTTGGCGCTTGGCCCATTCTCTGGGAAATTCCTCACCGCGCCTGATGCTTGAGGGATCAGCTTCTTGGCCTGGAGCCAATGGAGGTCTTGGGCATGGAGGGTTAACAGCGAATTTCTTCATGTATTTACGAGTAACATAACGATATTCCCTCCATTCTCTTTCCCATCTCCTCTCAATTCTCTGTATGCGCACTTTGCGCTGAGTCTTGGTCTCTTTGCCATGAGTTGCTTCATCAGGAGTACAGTATTCATCATAGATGTCTTCAGGAATTTCAAAAGCTGTATTTGTTTCAGGTCTCTTTCCTCCCTTCTGAGGTCTTTTACCATAAGCCATTTTCTTCACTTGAGGATTTTGAACAATTGATGTTTCTGAGGAGGTGTGCAACTTATCTTCGAGGAACGCTGCAAATGAGTTAAGTTGATGAGAACCTAGTGATTCAGCAGCAGACATTTTGTACCTGTGAACAGAGCATAGGTGCGAAGAATTTGGAGAGGTCATATGCGTTCTCAGAAATTTTTCAAAAGAAATCAAGTTTGTGGAATTTGACAAGGGGAGTCTTGAGGAATTTCACTAAGCGTTCTTGACTTAGGTTCCAGAGTTGTATAGATTAGAGAATCCACACAATTGAGGAATCTTGAAGAAAAACATAGCTTAGAGAAACAAATCAAGATACAGAAGCATTCGGGAGTTTATGGAATGGGAAGTTGAAGAATAAACACCTTTTGAAGATTTTGTGAAATCATCAGAATCAAAGTAGGACAGTAAAATCAGATTTTAATTACCCTGGACGAAGAACACGACGAACTGGAAGTGGAAGTGGAGAAGTTCGTCCGTTCAGATCTCCCACACCCTAACTTGGCGGTGAGACACAGCTACGGCGGCGGCGGAGTGAAGATTTCCGCAGCCGGTGCGAGTACGACGGCGACAAGGTCGAGGCAGTGAAGCTCTTCCTCACCGGCGACGATGGAGAGTAGCGGCGGCGCTAGGTCAGAGAGCTCGAGCGAGTTGGTGGTCGAGCGGAGTAAATGAGGACAGAGGAAGGGAGGGGGGTATTTATAGCCACGGTAAAAAACTGCCCGTCCGAAATTTTTAGACGAACATGCCGCTGACCCTTACTCTTCTAACGACATGCGTCACCCACGTACAGAGAGATGGAGATCATGGTAGATCGTGGGTGAGTAGTTTAATCCTATCGCGGGATGCGGAACGGTTTGAGCGGCAAAAGCCGAAAATTCAGATATGAAAATTTTAAAGTTTCGTTCGCAAATTCTTCAGCTGTCAAGGACACAATGAAGACTTTGAACGGGTTTCAAATAGAACGCACATGAAGAATTTGTGAACAGACTGGGTTGAGTTTAGCATAGAGGGGGAACGGGTCCGATCACATTCACTCAAAAGAAAATCAACTTGAAGAATTAGCAATAAGTGAATGCTGTTGAGGACATGAAAAACTCAATTATATATATATAGTCAATGAAGAACATCAGTCGAATTTTTTTGAAGACTTTGCAAGTTGAAGAATTTGAAAATTGAAGAATTTGCAAAATGAAGAAAAACTCAATTTTGAAGATTTTCAACTTTTGTGGTGGCGTGACCCACCGTATAAGAATGATGATTTCAGACGCCGCGTACAATTGTCGTAGGGCTCTGAGAATCAAATTCTTCGTTAATTTCTTTACACTTAGAGGGTTAGTCTTCATTGATTGAAGAAAAGCGTTCTTCGTGTGTTGCACATCTAAGTCATCAATTTTGCATAAGTGTTAGGATGTGTGTCCTTTCAAAGAACATTCGAAGATTCTAAGATATTTAGCTCACACCGCAACTTGCTAAATCTCTTCTCATCCAAGGGCTTGGTGAAGATATCCGCTAGCTGTTCTTCAGTCTTCACGTGATCAATAGAGATGTCGCCCTTCAACACATGATCTCGAAGAAAATGATGACGAATCTGGATGTGCTTTGTCTTTGAGTGCTGAACTGGGTTATGAGCAATCTTGATGTCACTCTCGTTGTCACATTCTTCACATTGATGCCATAGTCCTTGAGGGTTTGCTTCATCCATAGCAATTGAGCACAGCAAGAACCAGCAGCAATGTACTCAGCTTCAGCAGTAGAGAGTGATACGCAGTTCTGCTTCTTCGAGGACCAACATACTAAAGATCGTCCGAGGAAATGGCATGTGCATGATGTTGACTTGCAATCCACACGATCACCAGCATAGTCAGAGTCAGAATATCCAATGAGATCAAAAGCCGAGCCCTTGGGATACCATAATCCAAGTGTTAGAGTGTGAGCTAGATATCGAAGAATATGTTTCACAGCCTTATGGTGTGATTCCTTCGGTGTAGCTTGAAAACGGGCACACATGCAAACACTAAGCATAATATCTGGCCTAGATGCACATAGATACAGTAAAGAGCCAATCATGGAGCGGTATACCTTTTGATCGAAGTCTATACCATTTTCATCGGTGCATAGATGGCCATTTGTGGGCATAGGGATTTTGACGCCTTTGCAATCTTGCATACCGAATTTCCTCAGAACGTCCTTGAGGTATTTCTCTTGAGAAATGAAGATGCCATTGCGTTGTTGACGAATTTGAAGACCTAAGAAGAATTTCAATTCTCCCATCATGGACATTTGATATTCCTCACTCATCATATAAGCAAATTCGTCACTGTAACATTGGTTAGTACAACCAAAGATAATATCATCAACATATATTTGGCACACGAATAATTCATCATCATATGTTTTGGTGAAAAGAGTTGGGTCGAGTGAACCGGGTTTGAAGCCTTTCTTCATGAGGAATTCCCTCAGAGTATCATTCCACGCCCGAGGGGCCTGCTTGAGGCCATAGAGGGCCTTATTGAGTCTGAAGACTTTGTCAGGATGCTTAGGATCTTCAAAACCTGGGGGTTGAGCAACATATACTTCTTCCTCAAGCTTACCATTGAGGAATGCACTTTTCACATCCATTTGATATAAGATGATATTATGATGGTTAGCATAAGCAAGCAATATGCGAATAGCCTCAAGTCTAGCAACAGGTGCAAAAGTTTCATCAAAATCAATTCCTTCAACCTGTGTGTAGCCTTGAGCTATAAGACGAGCCTTGTTCCTCACCACTAGGCCATTTTCATCTTGTTTGTTGCGGTAGATCCATTTGGTGCCGATGATATTGTGCTTGCGTGGGTTTGGTCGCTTGACAAGCTCTCTCACCTTGTTCAGCTCGAATTGATGTAATTCCTCTTGCATCGCTTGAATCCATTCAGGCTCCAGAAATGCCTCATCTACTTTGGTGGGCTCTGTGATAGAGATGAAAGTAAAATTCCCACAAAAGTTAGACAAATGTGAAGCTTTTGAGCGAGTGAGAGGACCTGGTGCATTGATGTCGTTGATGATTCTCTCAATCTGCACTTCATTTGCAACGCGAGGATGAGCAGGTTGATGATTTTGACATGGCTCAGCATTTTCTTCAGAGCCATTTTCTTCAGATGTACCAGCATGATTTTCTTCATGATCTGGAATGACTTCTTCAGTAGGTATGACATCCTCAGTAGCCTTTAGCTTGATGGATTCCTCAGGAGACACTTCATCTAGCACAGGAGGTAGGTGCTCTCTTTGCGAGCCATTAGTTTCATCGAACCGCACATCTACAGTTTCAACAACCTTGTGGTGATAGGTGTTGAAGACTCTGTAGGTATGCGAGTCCTTTCCGTAACCAAGCATAAAACCTTCATGTGCTTTCGGTGCAAATTTAGAATTGTGATGGGGATCTCTAATCCAACATTTAGCACCGAAGACTTTGAAATAACTCACATTGGGTTTCTTGTCAGTGAGGAGTTCATATGAAGTCTTCTTGAAGAATTTGTGAAGATATACCCTATTGATGATGTGGCATGCAGTATCAATTGCCTTAGGCCAGAAGTGACGAGGTGTCTTGTATTCATCAAGCATGGTGCGAGCCATCTCAACAAGAGTCATGTTCTTGCGCTCCACTATGCCATTCTGCTGAGGAGTGTATGGGGCAGATAACTCATGAGTAATATCAAGTTCATCAAGATAGTCATCAAGACCAGTATTCTTGAACTCAGTCCCATTGTCACTCCAAATATGCTTGATCTTCACACCGAAATTCGTCGAAGCCCTTGAAGAAAAACGTCTGAAGACTTCCTGCACTTCAGTTTTGTAAGTAATGACATGCACCCATGTGTAACGAGAATAATCATCAACAATGACAAAGCCATATAGAGATGCAGCATTTGTTAGTGTGGCAGAATGAGTAGGGCCAAAGAGGTCCATATGAAGCAATTCAAAAGGACGAGAGGTAGTCATGATAGTCTTCGAGGGGTGCTTGGCTCTGGTCATCTTTCCAGCCTCACAAGCCCCACAAAGATGATCTTTGAGGAATTTGACACCCTCAATGCCAATGACGTGCTTTTTCTTCATGAGCGTGTGTAAGTTCCTCATGCCAGCATGACCCAGTCGTCGATGCCATAGCCAGCCTTCTGAAGCTTTTGCAAGTAGACACGTGGCAGGCTGTGGTCCTGCAGAGAAATCAACAATATACAAGTCTCCTCTCCTAAAGCCTTCGAAGACTTTGGAATTGTCAGATTCCATGAGCACTAAGCAACGATATTTGCCAAAGACAACAACCATATCAAGATCACAAAGCATTGAGACAGACATGAGGTTGAATCCGAGGGACTCGACAAGCATGACTTTGTCCATGTGTCGATCCTTTGAGATTGCAACCCTACCTAGACCCAATACCTTGCTTTTGCCTTTGTCTGCGTAGGTGATATGCTTCAAATGTGATGGAGATAAATGAGTGTTCATCAGTAAGCTCTTGTCACCGGTCATGTGATTAGTACATCCACTGTCGAGGACCCACTCGGTAGCTTTGGGTAAATCATCCTGCAGATGAATTAGTGCATCTTACGAACTCATATACTTCATCAGTGAAGAATATGATAGAAATTCATCAATTAATGCAACATATGTATATATAGCAGTATGAGGACGTGAGAAATGAATGAATCATTTCTTCATGATTAGCTTGCGTCCTTTCAAGCATTTCAGGTCTCCAGAAAATTCTTCAGACGATTTAGTTCGTCTGAAGACCTGACCCTGCATAAGAGGTTAGTTCTTTTTCTTCACCACCCACATCTGGAGGGGTGGCAAAGAGTTCATCATTCTACGAGCTCCATAAGAGAAAGGTGGCATTGATGCCAAAGCGCTTCGTTTCACAGGAGAGGGATTAGTATAAGCATATGAGTAAGCAGAGAAATTCTTCGAGGACTTATGAACATAATGATTTGAAGAATAATGCACATAATCTGAACTCTTAGATTTTCCCTACGAAATACAAGCATTAGCATGATGATGATCATATGAGGACTTGGATCCATGTGAGGAATTTGATCCATAAGAGGACTTGGATCCATATGAAGACTTTGGTTCATATGAAGAATTTGATCTGGGGTTCCTATTCTTCACAGGTGGTGTCATGAGGACATTCACCTGAAGACTTTCAAGGCACCTTTTGGGAACCCAGATTTTCTTCATAGGGGGACCATTCCTACAGTTAGTTCCAACATATCTAGCAAATACTTCACCATTCAGATTTTTGAACAATTTATAGTTGGAGTCAAATGACTCATCAGATGAATATGAGGATTCACAAGTAAAGCCAGATAAAGTGGATGGATCTACGGGAGGTCCCTTCACAGCAACCCATGAGGTTTTGGGATACTGCTCAGGTTTCTAGTAGGTTCCATCAACATTGAGTTTCCTCTCAAAGGCAATACCCTCTTTCCTAGGGTTCCTGTTCAAGATCTGCTTTTTGAGCACATCACAAAGAGTCTGATGCCCTTTGAGGCTTTTGTACATGCCTATCACATACAATTCCTTCAACCCTGCATTTTCATCAGTGATACTAGTGGCATCCTCAGATGAGGAATTTGTGACCACAGAGATAGTTGAAGAATTTGCAGCAATAGAAGCATTTGAACTTTCAGGTGAAGAATTAGCAGTTTCACGTTCAATGCATTTCAAACATGGTGGAATAAATTCTTCCTGAGCGGAACTGATCTGTTGAGCAAGTAATGAATCATTTTCCTTCTGAAGATCTTCATGACTCACCCTTAGCTTCTCAAGATCTTGCTTTCTTTGAAGAAATTCATAAGAAAGCTTCTCATGATTTGCTAAGAGAGTTTCATGACGACTTTGAAGGTTGTCAAACTTAGACTGTAGTTGCTGAAGATTATCAGTCAGTGTTTGAGTTCGATCCATTTCCTCACCTAACAGATCATCGCTTTTGTCTAGCATATTTTGAACTTTTTCCAAAGCCTTTTGTTGTTTAGCAGCAATATTAGCAAGTTTGGAATAGCTGGGTTTGAGGTTATCATCAGATTCATCCTCACTTGATTCAGAGGAGGGATATTTGAATACCTTGGCACCTTTTGCCATGAAGCAATAGGTGGGAGCATAGTCATCGTTGCCGTCATCAGCAGTGTTGGGGAAGCCATTTTCCTCAGTGTTGAAGATGGACTTGCTGACGTAAGCAGTAGCGAGGGCTAGGCTCGCCACACCAGAGTTTGACTCCTCAGATGCCTCCTCTTCCTCATGTTCCTCAGATTCAGCTTCAGAGTCCATTTCCTTGCCAATGAATGCCCGAGCCTTCTTGGAGCTGCTCTTCTTGTGAGATGAAGACTTTGAAGATTTTGATGATGAGGACTTTGAAGATTTCTTCTTCTTCTTTGAGTCATCTGAACTATCATCCTTGTATTTCTTCTTCTTTGATTCCTTTGCCCACTGAGGACAATCAGTTATGTAGTGACCAGGTTTCTTTCATTTGTGGCAAGTCCTCTTCTTGTAATCACGGGATGAGGATTCAGATCTTGTGTCATCACCTTTTGAAGATTTTACAAAGCGACCACGCCTTGAGAACTTCTGGAATTTCTTCACGAGCATTGCTAGCTTCTGACTTATTTCTTCAGGGTCACCAAGGCTGCTATCAGAATCTTCTCCTTCAGATGAGGAAACTGCCTTGGCCTTCTGTGCACGTGATCTTCCATAGCTTGGCCCATAGAGATCTCTCTTTTCAGCTTGTTGGAATTCATGAGTGTTCAGCCTCTCAAGAATATCAGCAGGATCTAGTGACTTGTAGTCTCCACATTCTTGAATCATCAGTGCCAGTGTATCGAATGAAGAATCAAGTGACCTCAGCAATTTCTTCACCACCTCATGGTCGGTGATGTCAGTGGCACCCAGTGCTTGAAGCTCATTTGAAATGTCAGTGAGGCGATCAAAGGTTTGCTGGACATTCTCATTGTCGAGTCTTTTGAAGCGGTTGAAGAGATTGCGAAGAACATCAACTCGAGAATCACGTTGAGTTGAGATTCCTTCGTTGACCTTGGACAGCCTGTCCCAGATAAGCTTTGCAGACTCCAAAGCACTCACTCTGCCATACTGTCCTTTGCTCAAATGGCCACATATGATATTCTTCGCTTGAGAGTCGAGTTGCTTGAATCTCTTCACATCAGCAGCGTTCACGGAAGGAGTGACAGAGGGAACGCCATTTTCCACAACGTACCAGAGATCGTTGTCAATTGCCTCAAGATGCATGCGCATCTTATTCTTCTAGTAGGGGTAGTCCGTCCCATCAAAGGTAGGACACCCAGCCGAGACCTTGATCATGCCTGTAGTCGACATAACTAAAACTCCAGGTGGTTAAACCAAAATCACACAGAACAAGGGAGTACCTTGCTCTGATACCAATTGAAAGTGCGTTATATCGACTAGAGGGGGGGTGAATAGGCGATTTTTACAAATTCGTCACTGAGGAAATTCAAGGTGAGGAATTTCCTAAGTCACGAACAACTAGCAGCGGAATAAGTACTCAGGTGCAAGCGTGACAGAGTAGTAACACAGTCATCATGATGAAATGAAAGCAAGCACAGAGTACAAGAAGCATATAAACAGGATAAGCAGGCTGAAGACAAAGTGACTGAAGAGTTGGGATTGAAGAAATAGAGAAAGTCTTCAGTCAAAGTCTTCAAACAGTAACGATCAAGTTCATCAACACATGAATGAGGAAATGAAAGGGTTTAGGAAATAGAACCAGTAGCTCGGTGAAGACGATGATTTGGTAGACCAGTTCCAACTGCTGTGACAGTTGTACGTCTGGTTGGAGCGGCTAGGTATTTAAACCTGAGGACACACAGTCCCGGACACACAGTCCTCACCGTATTCTCCTTGAGCTAAGGTCACACAGACCTCGCCCAATCACTCGTGGTAAGTCTTCATAGGTGACTTCCAAACCTTCACAGACTCGGTCACTCGGCGATCCACAATTTCCTCTTGGATGCTCTAGACCATGACGCCTAACCGTCTGGAGGATGCACAGTCCTCAAAGGTAACAAGCGTCGGTTCCACACAGGAACAATCTCTTCAATGATGCTCAATCACTTTGGGTTTTAGTTGTTGGGTTTAGGTTTTTCCTCACTTGATGATTTTCGCTCAAAGTCCTCGGAGGATGGGATGCTCTAAATGACAAGTGTCAGTTTCTCTCGGAGCAGCCAACCAGCTAGTGGTTGTAGGGGGCGGCTATTTATAGCCTAGGGAGCAGCCCGACATGATAAGACATAAATGCCCTTCAATGATATGACCGTTAGGTGGGTAGGATATTTTGGACAGCTGGCGCATAGCACAACAACGGTCGGAAATTTGAGCTCTCAAATTCCTCAGGGCTATCATGTTCCTCACTTGTAGGCAATCCGCACTGGCGAATTCCTAGCTCCTTAGTCAGAACAAATTCCTCAGAGAACAGAAGAACTTCATCTTTGTCACTGAAGAACTTGACTGAACTGTATGAGATTTCCAAAGGCTTCACTCGAAAGGATTGGTAGGTGTAGGATTTGAGTTGAGCATCACTTGGAAACTTTTCCTTAGTTTTACCTCGACCCCCTTTAATAGTACGGTGTTTCCTATGACTCAAGAAAGGAAAAAAAACTATGAAAACAAAAGTCTTCACGCTTCATAATCTTCGCATCAATATCAAGTCTTCAAGGTCACACCAATTTCCTCATTTTCAAAGTCTTCAAGAAAACCAAAGTCTTCAACTGAAGACATTAATTTTTAGGGGTCGACTTTCTTCGTAAATATCAAACTCCTCATAGACTTATAGAACCTGTGTACACTCACAAACACATTAGTCCCTTAACCTATAAGTCTTCAATACACCAAAATCACTAAGGGGCACTAGATGCACTTACACCCACCTCCTTCTCCGGCTCCTCCTCCTCCAGATCCACTGCATCCGGAGGTAGCCCTGCGGTGATGCGGGCTTCGCGCCTTGCCGGATCTACTCAAGGAGCTGCAGCTGGCACTCCGGCGTTAGAAATGGGTGACCCCTTATCCGACGGCATCGGGGCATGGCTACTAGTGGCGGCGGACGGGGAGTGCAAAGTGGCGGCGGTGGCAGACAGGTGGAGGAAATGTGAAGGGGTAGTGTTTCGGTGCCGGCGATCAGCTTAAATAGCTGGGCTAGACACTACGGAGCCCGCTAGATCGACGCCACATGACGACATTTGCCCGACGGAGGAAACGAGCTTCGGACCGCTGGGTTTCCGGGTGATTCCGCGTGGGACCTCGATGTCAGTCCGACATGGCAGGCGCGCTCGGGCGCGCATATCCGCCCCATATTTGTGCTGGATACGAGGGGTGTCGGTCAGTCCGGACGTTTAAGGCGCCCGGCTGGGTCGAAATTTCGTGACCGGTCAGTGACCGGACGGCCCGCCCAGACGTTTGAGGCGGGTTTAGGTTACCCGGCTGTAGATACTCTTATGGCCTATTCCAATGCATGGTACTTATATGTGGTGCTATGTGGTTGTTTGGATAGGTAGAATTAGATGTAAGATTTTATGAAACGAGTTTTTAGAGGATTTTGGCTAGTTTTTCTGTTATGACAGGTCTATACAATTTTCTTGTTTGGATTGCAAAAATAGGGAAGCACGTTTACACGCAATCCATATAAGGCCACACAATGGAGCTGTTCGGTGTCTTTTTTTTATTTAAAAAATTGTTAACAGTGACGGGCGTGGAGTTGGGCCTGCCACTAGTATGTCAAATAGTACCGGCGTGTGTGGATTTGTGCCCGCCACTAATAACATGTTACAGGAGTGGCAGATTAGTGTTGGGCGCCCTCCACTGCCTCACTCGCCGCTGGTAGGACTTTTATGCCTGCCAATGCTAGCTCATTTCTAATAGTGTAAGGACATCTATAGTCGAAATTCTTAGACGTTAACACTATCAATTGCATATCATCGCGCCAATTGAAATGCTATGTTTCATTAGCCCATTCAAGATGAATTGATGTGACAAGAAGTAGTGTTGCGTTGCTACTCTCCTAATTCCACTTGGTAATCAGGTGCACTTCTTCCCAGCAATCCGTTGCCACCACACGAGCAGCTGAAATAACAAGAGAAAAGCAGTTGGTGCTAATTACAGAGGAGTAAAGAATGCACATGTGGTTTCACAAGCTACAACTTTTTGAGATGGCCATTGGTTTGCAGATGGGGCAAGAAGATAAGCTCTACCAATTTAAATTTCTGCCTCTTTAAATTACACAATCAATAAATACATCATGCTCTCTAATTTTTTAAACCTCACAATTAATTGAGGTTCAATTTAGAATTGAGTCACCCGATTTTGGCCGGGTTAACAAACTTCTCAAGGAGCTCTCTCACTAAATTCTTTTAATTCACTGTGCTCCCTAGTTTTGATGCTCTGTCATTCGATCTAAATACATTATGCTCCGTAATTTTTAAGGCCTCACAATATATTGAGGTCTTTGGAAAATGAGTCACCTGATTTTGACCTAGTCAACAATTTCTCAAGGACCCTCTCAATCTATTCTTTTATTTCACTATGCCTTCTAATTTTGGTGCTCTCTCATTTGCCTTAATGCCTTACAATCAATTGAGGTCTTCAATTTGGAACCGAGTCACCTATTTTGATTGGGTCAACGATTTCTCAAGGAGCTCTGTCAATTTTTTTTAATTCACTATGTTCCCTAATTTTGGTGCTCTCTTATTCGATTGAGTTATTCAATTTTAGATATGGTCCATGATGTTGACCGAGTCAACATTTTTTAAATCATTCGGCAACAACTGGCTTATAAAAACATATCAATCTTGTGCACCATCTCATCACCTAGAAAAAAAAATGCCAACATGTGATTCTATAGCATCAATATAGTACATGTAGCCACAAAGCATAAAATTTCACCGCATAAGTATGGGTCGATTAGCAGATAACACAAAATCACACCACGAAAGGCCCATAAAAAACTCCGCATTGTAAATAAAAAGAAAACACACATCATAATCTCCCCCACACGTCAAACCATATACTCACTCAGTTCTAAAATATAAGGTGTATTGTCTTTCCGAAAAGTCAATTTTCTTTAACTTTGACCAAGTTCAGAGCCAAAAAATTGACATCCACAATACTAAATAAATAAAATATGATAATTTATTTCATGATGAATCTAATGATACCGATTCGATATTATGGATATTGTTATGTTTCACTATATTTTTTAAAAACTTAAAGAGGTTTGACTTTTCAAAAAACTAATACACCTTATATTTTGAAAATGCAGGAGTAAAAAAATATTTAAAAAATCCCAACACAAAAGATGCAGCAAAGCGCGCCCAACCCTTCTAATATACTAGTATTAGTCTCTACCCAAGTACCTAACTTAAGGTATTATGTTTGTGATGTTTTTGTGTTATCAAAGTGCACCAAGCTATTAGTAGGAATTCCTCTCGCAGAAATATGTTTTGCTACCAATATGATTTTTTATGTAGATTTTTTTTTGCAAGAGAAATTTCCAATCTATTCATCAATCATGGCAGTACAAAGAACACAAGAGGTAATAAAAATTACAACCAGGTCAATGGACCACCTAGCGACGACTACAAGCACTAGAGCGAGCCGAAGGCGCGCCGCCGTCATCGCCCCTCCATCACCAGAGCCGGGCAAACCTTGTTGTAGTAGACAGTCGGGAAGTCGTCGTGCTGAGGCCCCAAAGGACCAGCGCACCAGAGCAGTAACCATCGCCGATGAAGAGAGTTGTAGATCGGAAAGATCAAACCTGGAACGACACGAACGAAGACGAACAAAAACTGGATCCAAATAGATCCACCGAAGACCAGCACCAACCGAATCCCATGAGATCCGATGGAGACACACCTCCACATATCCTCCGACAACGCTATTCGTACCATCGGGACGGGGATAGGATGTTGGACACATTATTGCTACCGAGGGACATCGCCACCGCCACACAGCCCCAACCAAGACGATCAACCTAGCAAAAACGAGAACGGGGTCCCTCCCACCGGCGGGGGCCTGAGATCCTCCGCACCTCCACAGGCCAAAGGCCATCAGAGGCGGGGCAGATCTGCGGCGGCGCTGGCGGGAGGAGGAAGGAGACTTTTCTTATTTTTTATGTAGAATTTAACTCTACAGTTGCCTATTGCAACTTGATGTCTAGAAAATTTGCCCATCACAAGTATTTTTCTATTGCCTTTTATATTTGTATACTGCGACCAAGGAGAAATATGAGAATTTGGTATACCATGATTTTTGTTTGGTGAGGCAGTCACTCTAGAGTCCTTTGTTTGGAATTTCCTGTTTGTGAACGTCTGTGTCACTCAAATTGCTCTTGACCTGAGAGCATCACCGTTTCAATTGGGTCAGTAGATGTCGTGTTTGGATTTAATTAGTTGACTTATAATGCTGCCAAAAATTGCTTCTTGGCTCCTAGAAAGTATCACCATTTCATTTATTTTCATTGCATGCCAAAGTATCGTAGCTAGGTTTTTTTTCCAGGCTATATCTTATAGAGATATACTCCCTCTGTAATCGAAATGTTCTTATATTTCTTTACAGAAGGAGTATGTTTTACGATTAGACTTTTCTTGAGGAACTTGTTCTTTTGTGGAATTTGTTTTACGGTTAGACTTCGTTGCTCATAAAGCATTCATAATGTGTACTCCTCTTTAACATTTTTTTTAATCAAGCCTCAACATGATGTGCTTGTTACGACCATCATCAAACCTGGAGTACAAGACATGTATCTACCCACTATATCGGGTCTTAGTTGTAACTAAATAGGCAACCTATTTGTAACAGACTAAGACTTCATCTTCACGCTGCAGGTGGGGGTGGGCATAAATGGGACTGCCTGGGCCCATCCCACTTAATCACTTTAATGGGCACCCGTGGGACAACAAAAAAAATAACTGGACTATCCTGTTTAGCCCACTGGAAACCCACCTCACCACCAACTAGTATCCTCGTGTACACTGTCTTCTCGAGAAAAAAAGACAAACCATTGGCAGTGCCGAGCTTCCCCGCCACGGAGCGCACGAGCCCCACCTCCACGAATTTGGAGACATGCTGTACGGGTGTCGGTGCAACAAACATTCACGTTTGCTGCCCAGACTCGTGCACAGGCACGATGTCGATCATACATCCAGTACCTATGCATGGCACAAGGATAAGTCAGAGAAACCGCTCTTCGTGAGATCAAGGGGAGCATTAAGAAGATTAAGTTGACAGGAGGTCACCTCAGGAAATCCTCCATTGCCGGGCAGGAGAGCCCGGCCGGGTACACCTAAGAGACAAGATCAGATAGCCCCGGCAAGGCTTCCAGGGCCGCCAAGCTCAGAACACGCCAGGCTCTTCGCCGGCAGGCCTTCACCAAGACGCCATCGCTCCACCTCATCACACGTCGAACGCCAGTTAATGCGGTGTCAAGCTCTCAAGTAGCAAGGTGGATCCTGTCAGGCACGTGGCAGCATGGTGAAGAAGCAATTAGCTTTATTGACACCCGTCCAGAAGGCGTGTCACGCTAATAAGGAGAAGATGGATAAGTGGCGCGGCAGGCTTGCCGGGCTTCAACCTCAGCATGACACCTAGCAGGTGCATTTAATGCACTTTGTCCTAACTGTCAGAGTTAGGTATGATAGCACTGTTAGCTATCTAATTATACTCAAATGACTGTTTTGCCACTGTGGTCGCCCCTTAAGCTATAAAAGGAGGCCCGAGGCAACCTAGCAAAGGGTTCGAACTTTAGATCCCATAACACTTGTACGCGCGCGCTGCTCTCCCCGAGGCATCCTTGCCGGGCTTGAGCTCGTCGTGTCTTCGTGTTCCTCCGAATCAATCCACCATAGCAGGAGTAGGGTTTTACGCTGGGAAGCGGCCCGAACCTGGGTAAAAGAGAGTTGTCATTGCTGCGTCGTCCCTGTCGTTTCTGCTCTTTATACAATGTGACCGTGCCCTTGCCGAACCACAAAGGGGCACCTATGCCCCATAGGTGATCATGCTTCCATGCCGACATCTTTTGGCGCGCCAGGTAGGGGGGCTTTGCTTGTGCGAACCTGAAGCAACAGCCGGCGTGTCGATCTTCATCATCTTCTACATCGTCCATGGCTCCAAAGAAGAAAAGCGGTGCGGCAACGCATCCTTCTGCCTCGAAGGCTTCGTCACCTGTGGCTGCAGGTGCTGCGGGCACGTCAGCTGCGGTGGGTGGAGCAGGCATCATGGGCGGTGCTGCTAATGCTCCCATCGTGACTGGAGCGGGGACTTGGGCAACGGGTGCGACCCAACTTCCTCAACATACTGACGATCATGCTTCCGCTGGTGTGGGTCATGGAGATGCCCAGCTCCCTCCTCCTCACCACACCGGTGAGCTCAACCAACACGACGTCGAATTCCGCTCCGGTGCAAGCCAAGATCCACTGGCCACACCGTCTAGAGGGGCGGCGACAGGATGCACGTTTTGTCCCACGCAGGGCGAACATGACAAGACTCCGAGCGGCACCGTCGATCCTCAACGACCGCGTCCGCATGGGAAAGGCCCAGCTGATCAAGAGCCTGGCCATCAAGAACAACTTCAGCCATGCCAGACTACCCTGATGGTCGGTCCAAGATGGCAGGAGCACAACACCGCTCCTTCTGGCTCATCCAGGAGTCGAGCGGTGTCGCGCTCTGCCTCCCACGCCATGCCAGGAACAATGGCGGAAGCAATGGACAGAGCCCAACTGTTGCTGAACTTTCCCCCAACAGCAGACAAGATGGATGAATGGAGAGCTACCATTCAGAGCCTCATTGGGTTTGCTGAAGACAACAAGTTGCAGCGCGCAGAACCTTCGCGGCACCCGCAGGTGACACCAGCGGCACCCGCGAGCGGCTGAGATGAGAGGACCACACCCACGGTGTAGTCCCCTCCGCGGCATCCTGCTAAAGGGCAGCCACGGCAGGCTCAGCAAACCCAGGACGTCGATGAGCCTGATGAAGCATCAATGGCCTCATCCGATTCACGACTCCAACAGGATCAACGCCAAGTGTTGAGAGACAGGAAGAAGGAAGATGCCCGCGTCACCATTGATTGGCGTCACGAGGCACACCGTTAATCAGACATGCGTAATGGACCCGATGTTGATGAACCCACGCCCAACGCTGGCGGGTACTTGCCTTACGAGGTAGGGTGCCCCGCCTTCACTCGCGAGCTGCGGCAAGTCCATTGGCCATCGTCTCGCACCTTCAAGCCTGACCAGCCGGAGAAGTATGATGGAAAACTGAACCCGCCAGAATTTCTAGGCATCTATACGATCGTCGTTCAAGCTGCCGGGGGAAGAGATGAGAAAGTGCTCGCCAATTTCTTTCCATTGGCTCTCAAGCCTAATGTGAGGTCTTGGCTGATGCACTTGCCGAAGGATTCCATTTCCTCCTGGGCGGATCTATGCAACGAGTTTGTTGGCGCCTTCATAGGTGGCCATCAAGAACCGGGGCAACCCAGTGATCTGCAAGCCCTTCTACAAAAAGAAGGGGAGAGTTTGCGCAAGTATCTGCAAAGGTTCAGCCGAGTGTACCGCAACATCCCGAAGATTCATCCAGCAGCTGTGATCGCCGCGTTCCACACGAATGTGCGTAATCGCAAGATGCGAGCTAAGATGAATGTTCGGCTGCCCAAGACTGTTAACGAACTCTACACATTGGCAGGCAAGTGCGCTCGTGCTGAAGAAGGGAGAAGACTTCCAGGAGAGGAGGTTGGTGTCGAAGTCGATTCGGAAGATGACGACAACACCACCACCCCAAGGAAGAAGAACAGAAAGCGCAACAAGAAGCGTAAGGAGAAGGCAGTGATGACCGTCGAGAGCTCTGGTGATCTCAGCGTCGGCAAGAAAACAAAGACTGGGACGTCCGGCAAGGAGGCTACTATTTGAGCTGACTGCCGGGTGGCAGCAGCCGCTGAGAAGACCGACAAGTCTGACAGGACATATTGCAAGATCCATAGGACTAAGGGTCATGATCTCCAAGATTGCAAGCAAGTTGAATAGTTGGTTGAGAAGCAGAAGGCTGATTATGAAAGGCGAGATAAAGAGAAAGGCTAGAATGGTGTTGGCGGGAAAGGCCGTGGTGGCCGCAATGGTCATCGCGGCAAAGTCGGCCAGCAGAAGGAAAAGCCCGCCAGAGGCCGTGAGAAAAAGAAAAATGAAGATGACAGTGAAGAAGAGGATGATGAGACCAGTGAGCAGGAGTTTTAGAGGGCTACTGAAGCAATGTGCATGACGGGGGTGCATCTTTGCACTCCTCTCACCGCCAACTCAAGCAGTGGGCGCGTAAGGTTAATGCGGCAGAACCGGTAGCAAGCGCTCGAGAACCACTTAAGTGGTCCCGCACGCCCATCATCTTTGACATTGAGGATCATCAAGATCGCACTACTGCGGTCAGATGCTTGCCATTGTTGGTTTCACCAACAATCCGCAACCTCAAAGTCACTAAGATGTTGGTTGACGACAGGGCATGGTTGAATTTGATCTACCCCGATGTGCTTAAGAAGCTCCAAATTGCTGATGAAGATCTAAAGAAGACTGGCACTTTCCAGGGAATCACCTAAGGAAGGAGCCAGCCAAACGGAAAGATCACCATGCTGGTAACATTTGGTGGGGAAATAAACTTCAGGACCGAGAAGATTGTGTTTGATGTTGTTGAGCTTCCCCTGACATTTAACGAGATCCTTGGCCGTCCAGCTTTGGCCAAATTCATGGTAGCATCCCATTACGCATATAACACATTGAAGATGTCGGGCCCTATGGGAGTCATCTCCATTCCATCAGATAAGAGGGATGCAGTCATCTGCGTTGATAAGATGTATAGAGACGCGGTAGCAGCAGAGGCCACCAAAACCTCAGCTCCCGCCAAGGAGGAAAAGAAAGCCAAGGGAACTGGCAAGGACACCGACAAGGACCCCGGGAAGCGCGTCTCTTTAGAGTGCGCTGCGCCCGGCAGCGACTGCCGAAAAGTTCGGCTAACAAAAGATCCAAGGCTGCTCCTCCTGCAACAAAAAAGGTTCTAGCGCGGCAGGATGGCACTGATGGTACTTTCACCATTAGTGCCACTCTTGATGACAAATAGGAAAGCGCGCTCATTGCCTTCCTGCGGTCGAATGTCGATGTGTTTGCATGGCAACCATCTGACATCCCCGGAGTTCCCAGGGAGGTAATCGAGCACCACCTTGTTGTCTGCCCTCACTCCCGTCCCGTCAAGTAGAAAGTCAGGAAGCATGCCTTGGAGCAGCAGCAGTTTATTGCCAAGGAAATTAAGAATCTTGAAGCAGCAGGCTTGGTTAGAGGAGTGTTGCAACCAACTTGGTTAGCGAATCCGGTGGTGGTGCGCAAGGAAAATGGGAAGTGGAGACTTTGTATTGACTTCACAAACTTGAACAAAGCTTGTCCGAAGGATCCCTTCCCCTTGCTGCGCATTGATCAGATTGTTGACTCCACCTTAGGATGTGATTTGCTCTCCTTCCTTGATGCATACTGTGGTTACCATCATATCTTCATGGCCAAGGAAGACGAAGAGAAAACCACATTCATTACCCCATGTGGCTCGTACTACTTTGTGCTTATGCCTTTCGGGCTAAAAAGTGTTGGTTCTACATTCGCAAGGGCCGTGCAGATTGGTTTTGAGCCTCAGCTGCATAGGAACATAGAAGCCTACATGGATGATATAGTGGTCAAGACCAGAGATAAGTCAACACTCATTCAGGATTTGGAAGAAACTTTTGCAAACATGCGGAAGATCAACTTGAAGCTTAACCTAGAGAAATGTGTGTTTGGCGCTCCGTCTAACAAGCTCCTTGGGTTCTTTGTGTCTTAGCGAGGGATAGAAGCCAACCCCGACAAGATCAAGGCAATAGAACAGGTCCAAGCTCCAAAAACCATCAAGGATGTGAGGCATCTGGCCGGCTGTATTGCCGCGCTAAGTAGGTTCATTTCAAAATCCGCTGAGCATGCCCTGATGTTCTTCAAAATCTTAAAGAAGGCTGGTCCAATGAAATGGACCCTAGGGGAAGAGGCTATGCTGCGGGATTTGAAAGCTTACCTTTCCTCTGCGCCAACCTTGGTCGCACCTAAACCATAAGAGCCGTTGCTGCTGTATTTGGCAGCAACAAATCAAGTGGTTAGTGCTGTCTTGGTGGCGCAGAGAGAAATGGATAGTGAAGGGACTACTGCGGTAGGGCCATCCAGCAAGGTACCAACCCTATCCCCGGCAAGGCCTGATGGTGAAAGTGAAGGGGAGCCACAAACGGGTGCTGATAGTCAGAAGGTGCTAGCAAGTAAGAAGATGGTGCAGCGACCAGTTTACTTTGTCAGCTCACTCCTGCAAGGGGCTAGATCAAGGTACTCTGGGGTGCAAAAATTGATCTTCGGCCTTCTTATGGCCTCGAGGAAGCTGCACCATTACTTCCAAGCTCATGAGATCATAGTTGTGACCCGCCTTCCACTGCAGTGTATCCTGAGGAACCCCGAGGCCACCAGCAGGATAGTAGAATGGACACTGGAATTGTCAAGCTTTGCTTTGAAGTTTGAAAGCACGACAACTATCCAAAGTAGAGCACTGGCAGAATTCATAGCAGAGTGGACGCCAACACCCGACGAAGAGATTGTGGAGACAGTCCTCCCCGGCAAGGAGGCCCCCAAGGAATGGGTCATGTACTTTGACAGTGCTTTCTCGCTCCAAGGTGTTGGGGCAGGAGTTTTACTTGTTGCGCCCACCGGAGAACACCTCAAGTACGTTATCCAGATGCACTTTCCCAGGGAAGTTGCCACCAACAACACAGCAGAGTATGAAGGACTCCTTGCCGGGCTCAGGATTGCAGTGGAGCTGGGGATAAAGAAGCTGATCATACGCGGCAACTCTCAGCTCGTTGTGAAGCAAGTAAATAAGGATTACCAGAGCCCACTGATGGAGGCATATGTGGAAGAGGTGAGGAGGCTAGAAGAGCACTTTGACAGGCTGCAAACAGAGCACGTACCTCGTGCGGAAAACAGCATCGCTGACCACCTGTCAAAGTGCGCTGCGCAGAAGCTCCATGTGGAACCAGGAACTTTTGTGCTCCACCTAACCCAACCATCTGTTTCCCCATCAGCATTGGCCAGGAAAAGAAGGAAACTCAACACCGTTAAACATTTCCCGAGAGAGCTCCCTGAAGCTGCTGGTGAGAAGGTTGCCGGGGGAGACCCTACGCTTAATGGTGATCCACGCTCTCCGGCAGAACCTCGAGTTCTCGCTGTCGAGACTGGCGCTCCCACGGCAGAGGAGATGCCTTTAGGCCTCGTCGTCGAGCCTCAGGCTTTGGCATGGCGCAGAATATAGTCCAATTCTTGCAAACCGGAGAGCTTCCTGATGATCCAGAGGAATCTGAAAAAGTGGCCCGCCAATCGAGTATGTACCAGTTTGTAGATGACACTCTGTACAGAAAGAGGCCAAATGGTGTGAAGTTGAAGTGTATTAACCGAGAAGATGGACTAATGTTGTTGGCAGAAATACATGGGGGTGTATGTGGTTCACATCTGGGATCAAGGACACTTGTCGGGAAAGCTCTCCGGCAAGGATTCTATTGGCCCAACGCCCTCCAGGATGCAACTGAGCTCGTCACCAAGTGTGAAGCATGTTAGTTCCACTCCAAGAATATTCATCAGCCAACTCAAGCCCTTCAAACCATCCCTTTATCCTGGCCTTTCGTGGTCTGGGGGCTCGACATCTTGGGCCCCTTTCCCCGTGCTACCGGGGGCTTTGAATTCTTGTACGTAGCAAGCGACAAGTTTACAAAGAGGCCTGAAGTAGAGCAAGTGATAAAGGTGACGACGCAATTGGCTATCAAGTTCTTTAAAGGGTTGGTGTGCCGTTTTGGAGTACCAAATAGAGTTATCACCGACAACGAGACGTAATTCACAAGCCGCGCCTTCATGCAGTACATCCAGAGCCTTGGAAGCAAGGTCTCTTTCACTTCTGTTGCCCACCCCAACAGCAATGGACAAGCTAAACGGATGAATGCTGAAGTGCTGCGAGGTCTCAAGACAAGAACCTTTTATAAGCTGTGAAAATGCGGCGAGCGCTGGGTTGGTGAGTTGCCGGTGGTTCTTTGGTCAATCAGGACGATACCAAATCGAGCTACTGACCAGACTCCCTTCTTCCTGGTATATGGTGCAGAAGCAGTGCTTCCCACGGAACTCATATACGGGTCACCTCGAGTACTTGCCTACGATGAAGTAGCGCAAGAGCAGCTATGGCATGACGATGCCACACTCCTCGAGGAAGATCATCTTCGGGCAGTTGTACGTGCTGGACGATACCAGCAAGCCCTGCGCCGCTATCACAGCCGCAGGGTTCGCGCCCGGAGCCTTGAGGAAGGTGACCTTGTCCTTAGGCGTGTTCAGTCCGCCAAGGGTTCAAACAAGTTGACACCGAGGTAGGAAGGCCCTTACCGGGTAGTACGTGTCACCAGACCTGGCGCAGTCCGTCTGGAGACCGAAGATGGCATCCCAATGCAAAACTCATGGAATATTGAGCTTCTTCGTCAGTTCTACCCGTAAGGCATGGTTGCCGGGCCTTGCCCCGGCAACCTATTTTGTACAAGCATAGTCCCCAGGACTTGTAACCCTTTGTACAAAGCCAGGCGCAGACCCTGTGCATAGTTGTATAAAACGAAGCGCTCTTTCAAAAAAAAAACCAGCATGCATGTTTACTCGCTTTCTTAAGCATGATTCTATTGTGATTTCAATAGTCGTAAGACAGTATGACTAAATACATTGAAGAAATATGTGCTATCATCCCTTCTTTTTTTTGATGACAACAGAAAGGTTTCATCACGGATCATTTCCAGAAAGAAGGATGAATACAAGCCTGAGCGCTGATCCCCGACAACCCCTCCTTACGTAAAACGATAAGAAGGGCAGCAAACAGAAATAAGTTCATCCCGTCACTCCATGTTATATTAACGTATGATAAACTTGTATGTAGGGAAACCTTGTTTCCTCTGCCATCTGTGCTCCCATCCTTTGATTCGAGTCCACTCGACGAAGTTGGTTGTAGCAGCTTTTGGGAGAGGATAACCGAGGGATGGCCTTCAGTTACGCTCCTAACCCTTTTTTTAGCCCATCAGAAAAAGGTTTGGTAGCAGCTGTGACGAAGACGGCAAGTTGTCTTGCCGGGAAAACTTTGTTTACATATGAGTAATGAAGGCTCATCCTTCAACATGTTTAAAACACATGCACGAGTATCCAGCAAACACTTTTTCCATTAATACATAGATAAACAAGTACATACCATATGAAATACAAACATGGATAAAGGATTACATTGTCTTAATTAAAATTTGGCAAGTACCTACATCTTTTGATTCGAAAAAAGATAAGTGCCCCGTAATGCCTTTCTTGTCCCTCTCCTCCTAGGAGTCACATTGAGAAGGAAAGAGGGCAAAAGGAGCGCCTGAGCAGAAGCCCAGCCTAACCCCGTCAGGGCCAGCGGGACGTAGCCTGACAAAATCGGGAAGGCGCCTTCCCGATAAGGAAGAAGAGGCCAGGGATGGAGAGAGTGGCTAGGCGATGCCCTAGTCACCCCCGACAGGACCAGAGGAACGCGGCTCGGCAGGGACACCGGCAGGGAAGACGAAGCCAAAGTCCACGAGGAAGCCTGCCGGGGCCCAGCTGGTGGAAGCGGTGATGTCCAGGCCATGCACCCCCGGCAAATTGCTCTGCCGGGGGTCCAGCTACAGATGATGGTGCTGTCGGCGCCTAGCTGATGGTGATGGTGCGTCCGGCGTTCAGCCGGAGTCCGGGTCGTCATCTTCATGCTTGAAGACCGGGGGCTCCTCGTCACCATCTTCACTGTTAGTGTCCTCCTCGTTGCTATCGCTCGAGGAGGAGCTTTCGCCGTCACTCGAGCTTTCCACGCAGCACCCTAAGCGAGCTCCTGAATGCCCGAAGACCTTGATGGAGAGCAGATCAGCCTCCACCAATGTGAAGCGGAGAAGGTGCCCCTCCGCGAAGCCGTGGGAACGTGCAAAAGTCTTCCAGCCACACCGAAGAAGCATGACATGAGGGGCAGGATACTCAACGTCCACCCATATGGAGCCGTTGCAGCAACCACTCATGTGCAGCCTCAACCCGGGCGGCTGATCAATCTCCATTACCCTGGCAAAGGGATGAGGAAGCCGCAGGCGGCTGCGCGGGGGCTCGCACAACCTGACGATGAACTCCAGCGCCATGTCTACTATGTGGCCCACCATCGGGGTCGGAGCGGCTAGGGGATGCGCGACCGGTGCACCACTATGCCCGCCTCTGTCCCGAGCGCACCGTTGGCCCCGTCCGCATCCTGCGGCTCCACCTTGGGCACTGGACCCTTCCCCAGCAGCCGCGGTGGGGGCAGGGGCACGGTGCCGAGAAGAAGATCTCATCGGCACTGGCGGAGCCTGAGCTCGGCCCCTTCCCCTTGTCATGGTGGGAGAAAAACCAGAAGGAAGAACGAGGAGGTGTGGCTGAGCGTCACCGTCCCCCTCGCTCCCCCTTTTATAGCGGGGCGAGGTGGGCAAGATGGGGAGCTGGCTCCCCACTACCTCGGGGCGGCCGCCTCACTCCTCCAATCCGGCCTCTCGGCGCCCCTGACGGCGTCCAGGTTCGCCGGGCGCCCCATTACGCCAATCCAGGGTGCTGCGTTTTCTGCCAAGGCACATGTTTTTGTGCCCTGCCCGTTGTAACACCCCATGTATTTGGCTACAGTAATCACCATTTTGATTATGCCAAGTCACCATGATTAACAATGCTTAATCATCATTAGTGTCATATCTCTTTTCAAATTCAAATGCAAATGCAAATTCAAACTAAAAGTGAAAATAAAAGTTGCTCAAATCAGAAACTAAATTGTTCATAATATTGTAAATAATTCGGAGACAATTCTAAAATTGAAACCAACATTATCCGAATTGGGTAAGTGACTCAAACATCCACAAACAGTGGCTGAAAATAATATTTAATAACCTTTTAATTATTCTAAACCAAATATGAAATTATGTTTTGCCCAAACTAGTTTTTGTTGTTAGGATATAGTGCACTGCTAAATATGGACTAGGTCACACTTTTTACAAAATTCATTTAGAGCCCTAACATTTACAAAGCAGAAAAGAAAAGAAAATAGAAAAAGAAAAGGAAAAGAATCCCCACTCTTCCCACCCACTGGGCCTCGACCCACCCCACCAGGCCGGCCCACCCCTGGCCCATAACCCCCCCCCCCCGAGCCACCTAAACCCTAGCCCAACCCCATCCCCCCCCTCGCTCGCTCACTCCCCTGATCCAGATCGGGATCAGGGGCATCGACGCCCGACGCCGCCCCGGCCGCCGGATCGCCCGCCGCCTCGTCCCTGCGCCCCGTCGCCGGCGCCGCCCGTCTCCGCCGTGGTCCCCGTCCTCCCCCTCGACCCTCCCCCGCTGCCTTGACCCCACGCGCCGCGGTGAGGCCCCGCCCTTTTTCTCCTCCCCCGCGCGCGCTTGGCCCCCTTGCCGCGCTCGCCGCGCCCCGTGCACCCTCTCTGCCTCCCTCGCCCGCCCGCTAGTCCGCCATGGTCGCGCTCGTGCCCCGCCATGCCCGTCACCGTCCGGGCGTGTGCCAAGCCCCGCCCGGCTCGCCCGCTCCCGCCCGTCGCTGCTGGTCGCCCGCGTAGCGCCCCTGTCCTCCTCTCCGTGCTCGCACAGCTGCTGTGCGCCCCTCGCCGCACCTCACGTCCGTCCCTGCAGCAGCCACTAGCCGCTGTAGCGCCCGCCGGCGTGCCTCGCCTTCACCAGCCGCCGAGCCGCACCGGCCCCGCCATCGCTGCCACGGCTCGCCCCCCTCTTGCGCTAGCCCCAAATCCGCCTCCGCCCGCCGCTCCGGCCACGCCGCACCCGCCTTGGCCCTCGCTCGTCGGCGGCCGCGCTGGCCGTGCCCAGCTACGGCTGGCCCGAGCCAGGGTCCAGCCGGCGACCGCGCCTGCAGCGCCCAAACGGGCTGGGCGCCTGCGCCCGTTGCCCGCACCCGTACCCGCCCCCGCCCCGCGCCCGCTGTGGCCTGGGCCACTGACGAATGGGCCCAATGCCCCTATACCACTGACAACGGGGCCCCAAGCCCCTGTTAATTAAAAAAAAGTAAATATTAGTTAATTAATTGATGATGTCAGCATAACATTGTTTTGGATAATTCGAATTTAAATGATTAAATAAATTCCAGAAATTGCTAAAATCTTTAGAAAATCATATAAAATAATCCGTAGCTCAGATCAAAAAACTTTGTACATGAAAGTTGCTCAGAACGACGAGACGAATCCGAATACGCGGTCCGTTTGTCCGTCACGCATCCCTAGCATAGCGAACATGCAACTGTTCCCCTCCGGTCATCTGTGTGACAAATGTCCAGAACCGGGAAAACATTCCTGGATGTTTTCCCTCTTCACCTATATCGTGTAGCACCGCGTCAGAACACCCCTAGCTCTGCGTATTGTCATGTCGTGCTCTTGTTTGCTTTATATTTACTGTTTCTTCCCCCTCTTCTCTCCGGTAGACCCCGAGACCGCTGCTGATGCCGCTGTGATCGACTACGTCACCGACGACCCCTCCTTCTTGCTAGAGCAACCAGGCAAGCCCCCCCTTTGATCATCCCGATATCGCCCATTCTATTTTCTCATGCTTGCATTAGAATTGCTGCTGCTACTGCTTTACCTATTCTGATGCATAGCCTGTTTATTGTAACCTGCTATTGATACCTTACCTGCTTATCTTAAACTGTCTAGTATAGGCTGGGTAGAGACCTAACAGTGACCCCGCTAGTCCTGACTGCCCCGCTGGATTATCAGAAGACCCGATCAACAGGATTGAAGACCAGGCCCCGACACCGTACATCACCCCCCTTAGTTGTAACGACACTGCAGCGTTACTATCGAGTGCCGAGGGTGAAACCTCTTGTAGCACTTCTGATGTTAACTCTGTAGAGTAGCTATTTGGTCGTGGTCATCGAGGGTGATTCCTCCTTCACCACTTCCGATAACGACGCCGTCGTACAACACCTCAAGTGTGAACCCAGCGAGGGTGATTCCTCCGAGTTCACCTTGACAGATACATCGAGTAGGAATCCAATGAGGGTGATACCTCGGATTCCCCTGATGTTATGGACACACGGATACTTGGATTTTACACTGTTACTTAGAAGGCGGGTCGACCCTGAGGGGTACCCGCGTGTGTTGTGAAGGCGGGTTGCCTGTATGGTGCCCGAGTGGTGAATACGAGGCGTGGCCGGGCATTCTTGGCCCTTGCCGCAAGTCCTCGAGACGGGGCGACGGGGTCACATCTTTCGTGAGTCTCTGCTCGTTACCGCAAGTCCTAGTCCACTAACGATTTGGATATTTGATCCGAGCAGGCCTCTGGCCTGATAGCACTAACCATCACGTGGGAAGAGTTATGGGCACTCTGCATCGTATGCATCAGCCGAAAGCTTTGTCAGACGTCCAGTTCAGCCTCATGGCCGAGCCGGGCCAGTACCATCCAGGACTGAGGTGGTGCTCGTCCCGACCCTACACACACCGACCCGGAGTGCACAGGGCGATGGCCCAAGACCCCTGAGCGCTTAGGATATAGACCGACGGGGACCTCTCTGCTGAGCTGTAGGTAGGGTTGCGGTGTATCGTTTGGCCGAGGCCGGGCATGACCCAGGAAAGTGTGTCCGGCCGGAGTTAATCGAGCGTGTTGGGTAAGTTGGTGCACCCCTGCAGGGAAAAAAACTTCTATCGATAGCCGGTCCTACGGTAAAGGACACTCGGAGTTGTATCCCGATCGATACAGCTAGAAGTTGAGATGAGACCTGGATATGAGGCTCTGGGATTGCTTCTCGCAGGGAGTCGAGAAGGGATCTCAGGACGAGGTTGATGACTGTATGGCTCTGGGATTGCTTTCTCGCAGGGCGTCGAGAAAGGATCTCTGGGTGAGGTTGAGACTTAATGATACTGCTACATTATATGGTACTATCTACACTCTTCTAATGCTGCAAGACCTCTGAAGATGCTAGTCTTTGATAGGACTAGGCCTCCTCTCTATTCTGGCATTTCTGCTGCCCAGTCCACATATACAGCCTCCCTTTGAAAATATTGCATATGTAGTGTAGATCCTTGCTTGCTGAGTACTTCTGAGCACTCACGGTTGCTTTGTTTTCCTTTTCTCCCCATATCAGTTTGACGTGACCAAGATGACGGAGCCCCTGAGATAGATGCCCCGTCGATCGACTACTACTACTACCCAGAGGATGGATACTACTTCGAGCTTGCCATCGACCAGGAGTAGGATCGGAGGGTCCCAGGCAGGAGGCCTGCGCCTTTCGATCGTAGTGTTTTATTTTGCCCCGCCTTTCTAAAGGCCTTTCTGTTTCTGTTTCATATCTGTACTCAGATATCTGATGCTTTCGCTGACGCTTGTACGCAAGCTTATGTATTCGAGCCCTCGAGGCCCCTGACTTGGAATATAAAGCTTGTATGACTTTATTTATGTTTTAGAGTTGTGTTGTGATATCTTCCCGTGAGTCCTTAGGCTTGATCGTGTGCATTTGCGTGTATGATTAGTGCACGATTGAGCCGGGGGCGTCACAAGTTGGTATCAGAGCCGACTGCCTGTAGGAATCCCCCTTTCCAACTCCTTGGCCGAAGTTGAGTCTAGTAACCGAAAACTGTTTTGCTAACTTGGCTGTGTGGCTTACGGGCCCACGTCGCCAATTGGGTGGTATTAGGATCTTTTACTCCTCGACCTTTACTCTGGGACTCTGATCTCTCTTCTATTCGGGTTAAAATTTTACTAACTCCAACCTTAGGTTCTCGTAATCACATCCACCCGGTGTTCTGAAATTTCCCCCCTTTCTTCAAGATTGTGGGCCAGGTTCTGCTTGCAGGATCCTTTTATCGAGGGCACCCTGTGTTTCACTTGCAGATTCCTCGACCCAATAGTTTTCTCCGACGTTGATGTAGCATTTGCTATGTCTCGTTGTGTACTTCCTTGCCGCGTGGCTGCGCACCGCCTAGATGTCTAGCCCTCCCCTTTTAGCTGTCTTATTGCCGGATTGTAACCGAGGCTAGGTGTGGATTTGAATGTCTGGTGCGAATATGCTGAAGTATCTATTGCACTTCCTTCTATTGTGCGTGATACTTCATGAATCATTCCATACACCTGCAGTTCTTCTTGCTAAACTGCCCCTGTTGATTTGGCAGGATGGCTGACGATCCTCCACCTCCACCCTATATTGCCGCAATGATGCAACAGTTTGAACTCAACTGTCAGCAGTTTGAGCTCAACCGTCAGTTTATGACCAGAGTATTGGCTCAATTCCCAACTCAGAATGCTCAGCAACAGAATGCTCCAATAACTCTACCAGAATTTGTGCGCCTCAATCCATCCGTTTTCCGCAACTCCACCAATCCTATGGATGCTGATGATTGGCTTCGTGACATCCTGTTTGAAATGGAGTCAGCTAATGTTGCCCCTGACAGTTACGTCACCTTTGCGACATTCCACTTAAAGGGTCCAGCTGCTCAATGGTGGGAAAGCCACAAGGGTATGATGCCTGCAGAGACTGTAACCACTTGGCAGGAATTTCAGTCAACTTTTCGTGCACGATACATTCCTCAAGGTCTGATCGGCCAGAAGAAGCAGGAGTTCCGCAATCTCTCTCAGGGCAAAATGACTGTGGATGAATATCAGAGGAAATTTCTCGAACTATCCCGCTATGCTGAAGATGACGTCGACACTGACACTCGCAAGCAGGAGAAATTCCGTGAAGGACTACGTACTGATATAAAACTTGCACTTGATGTCCATGATTTCACGGATTTCGCAACGCTTGTCAGCAAATCTTTCCAAGTTGAAACAGCTCTGACTGAGTACCAGGAGTCGCTCAAGCGCACTCATGAAGCTGGCTCATCCTCGGGTCAGCCTGTTCAGAAACGTCGAGTCTGGATCCCACACAATGTTCATCATCGGCCTGCTCCAACACCAAGACCGTCATATGTTGCACCTGGTCTGCCTCCGCCGCCAAGACAGCTAACGATTCAGGGTGGACAGTCCAATGCTGTATCTCCTCCCCATAATGATCAGAATTGCTTCAAGTGTGGTCAACCAGGGCACCGTGCTACCAATTGCCGTCCGAACCAAAATCGAGATGCCCGAGCTCGTCAGCCCAGGAATCCCAATGCCAGACCTTCTGCTGTTATACTGGGCCATGCTAACCATGTCAATACAGAAGAGGCTCAGAAAGAACCAACCATTGTGATGGGTACCCTCCCGATTAATTCAGTTGCAGCTTCTGTCATTTTCGACTCAGGAGCATCACATTCCTTTGTGTCTCAACAATTTGCTCAGCGGCATGAGCTACATCTAGAGCTGTTACCCACACCATTAGAGATTATCACTCCCCGTTCCAGGTGGCAAACCAAGATGGTAAGTCACAACAATCAGATCAGAATTGAAGGGTTGATGTTCTCTGCTTCCCTTATTGCTCTTGGACCTTCCGACGTAGACATTATTCTCGGTATGGACTGGTTAACAGCCCATAATGCTTTGATTGATTGCGCTACTAAGACAGTCCAGCTCACTCACCCTTCTGGTCAGGTGATCAAATACTCAGCCCGAATAGCTCAAGATGCTGAGAGCTAGATATATGTTCTGAATGCATTGAACGCTTCACCTCTTGAAGGCATCGAGAACGTTCCAGTTGTTCGTTATTTTCAAGATGTATTTCCAGAAGAACTTCCAGGAATACCCCCTGCTAGAGCTGTCGAGTTTGTCATCGACTTGAAACCAGGCACAACTCCTATTGCGAAGCGTCCTTATAAAATGCCTCCGCACCACCTTCTTGAACTTAAGGAGGAAATCGACACGTCACTTAAGAAAGGTTTCATCCGTCCCAGTTCCTCTGCTTGGGGAGCACCTTCACTCTTCATTAAGAAGAAGGATGGAACTAACCGATTGGTTCAGGATTATCGGCCCATTAACCAAGCCACAATTCAGAACAAATATCCGCTTCCTCGGATCAATGATTTGTATGATCAGCTTGCTGGATCATCGGTGTTTTCTAAACTCGACTTGAGGTTCGGTTATCATCAGATCCGTGTTCGTGAAGAGGATATTCCGAAGACTGCATTTGCTACTCGCTATGGCTCTTATGAGTACACTATCATGTCATTTGGCTTAACAAATGCTCCAGCCACATTCTCCCGTCTGATGAATTATATCTTCATGGATTACCTCGACAAGTTCGTCGTGGTTTACTTGGATGATATTCTGGTATATTCGAAGAATAAGGAAGAACATGCTGAACACCTCCGTCTTGTACTGGAAAGGCTCCGAGAACACCAGTTGTATGCCAAGTATTCCAAATGTGAATTCTGGCTTTCTGAAGTAACGTATCTTGGTCATGTGATTTCCAAGGATGGAATTGCTGTTAACCCGGAACGAGTTCAGGCTATTCTTGACTGGACACCTCCGAAGAACGTCAAGCAAGTGAGAAGTTTTCTTGGCCTTGCAAGCTATTGCCGTCGATTTGTCGAGAACTTTTCCAAGATTGCTAAGCCCCTGGCTGATCTGCTTCACAAGGGCGTTAAATTTGAATGGACAGAAAAATGTCAGGAAAGTTTTCAAACACTCAAAGACAAGCTGACATCTGCCCCAGTACTATCTCCTCCAGATACCCGCAAAGACTTTGTGATCTATTGTGACGCATCCCGTGAAGGATTAGGCTGTGTCCTAATGCAAGAGCGTAAAGTGATTGCTTATGGCTCTCGTCAGTTGCGCCCACATGAAGAGAATTATCCAGTACATGATCTAGAACTAGCTGCTATGATCTATGCATTGCAGTTGTGGCGACATTACCTTCTCGGTAATCGTTGCGAGATATACACGGATCATAAAAGTCTGAAGTACTTGTTCACTCAACCATCCCTGAACCTCCGCCAGCAAAGATGGATGGAGGCCATTGCGGACTATGATTTGGGTATATCCTATACCCCTGGCAAGGCTAACGTGATGGCTGATGCCTTAAGCCGCAAGTCCTATTGCGACAACCTCATGGTTAGGCGAGCTCAACCTCGTCTTTTTGAAGAACTGCGCAAGCTGAATCTGCGTATTGTTCCACAGGGTTCTCTTAATAACCTTGTGATACAACCAGATCTTGAGAAAGCTGTTAAGAATGCGCAAGCTAAAGATGCTGAAATTGATCTGATGAAGAAAAATCTTCACCTTGAAAAGTACAGGGATTTCTCGCTATCTGAAGATGGAACTTTGTATTTCAGAAACCGCATTATCGTACCTCACTTCGAGCTTATGACCGACAAGGTCATGAAGGAGGCACATGATACCCCGCTGTCTATTCATCCGGGTAGCACCAAGATGTATCGTGATCTCCGTCAAAGGTACTGGTGGTCTAAAATGAAGCAGGATATTGCTCGATATGTTGCTGAATGTGATGTGTGTCGTCGCGTTAAAGCAGAACATCAGAAACCAGCTGGAATTCTGCAACCACTTCATATTCCTCTATGGAAATGGGATAAGGTTCAGATGGATTTCGTTACAGGACTTCCCAGGTCACAGAAGGGTCATGATGCTATTCTTGTCGTCGTCGACCAACTCTCTAAAGTTGCACACTTTCTGCCTGTCAAGGAGACGATCACTGCTAGTCAGCTAGCAGAGTTATATATCTCCAGAATGTATCACTCCACGGTATTCCGAAGGAGATCAGTTCGGACCATGGCGGCCTTTTCACTTCCAAATTCTAGGAAAGTTTCCAACAAGCTATGGGAACTCATATCACCTGGAGTTCAGCATATCACCCCCAGTCCCAAGGCCAAGTCGAACGAGTAAATCAAGTGCTTGAAGACATGCTGCGGGCTTGTGTTATTTCTTTCGGTAAGAAGTGGGAAGAATCTCTTCCATATGCCGAATTTTCTTACAACAACAGCTATCAAGCCAGTTTGAAAATGGCCCCCTTCGAAGTTCTATATGGACGTAAGTGTCGAACCCCTCTGAATTGGTCAGAAACTGGGGAACGACCGCTCGTGGGTCCGGATATTATTCAACACGCCGAAGAACAAGTTCGTATTGTCCGGGAAAATCTCAAGGCGGCTCAGGACCGCCAGAAGAGCAACTACAATCGCAAACGATGGGGTTTGACTAATCAACCTGGTGATCAAGCTTATCTGCGAGTCACTCCTATGAAAGGCACTCACCGTTTCGGAATCAAGGGCAAGCTAGCTCTGCGCTACATTGGTCCTTTCCGCATTGTTGCAAGACATGGTCAGGTGGCATATAAACTGGAGTTTCCGCCGCAATTCTCTCATATCCACTATGTCTTCCATGTGTCGCAACTTCGTAAATGCTTCAAGGAATCTCCGCACCGAGCTATGGATCACGAGATGCTCGAATTGCATGATGATCTTTCATATAAGGAGCATCCGATCCGCATTCTCGATGAAGCTGAACGTCGGACCCGTCAGAAGGTTACCAAGTTCCTCAAAGTGCAGTGGTCAAATCATACTGAAGATGAAGCCACTTGGGAACGCGAAGATAATCTTCGTGCGGAATACCCTGAACTTTTTCCTTCTACCTCTTAATTCTCGGGACGAGAATTCTTGTTAGTGGAGGAGATTTGTAACACCCCATGTATTTGGCTACAGTAATCACCATTTTGATTATGCCAAGTCACCATGATTAACAATGCTTAATCATCATTAGTGTCATATCTCTTTTCAAATTCAAATGCAAATGGAAATTCAAACTAAAAGTGAAAATAAAAGTTGCTCAAATCAGAAACTAAATTGTTCATAATATTGTAAATAATTCGGAGACAATTCTAAAATTGAAACCAACATTATCCGAATTGGGTAAGTGACTCAAACATCCACAAACAGTGGCTGAAAATAATATTTAATAACCTTTTAATTATTCTAAACCAAATATGAAATTATGTTTTGCCCAAACTAGTTTTTGTTGTTAGGATATAGTGCACTGCTAAATATGGGACAGGTCACACTTTTTACAAAATTCATTTAGAGCCCTAACATTTACAAAGCAGAAAAGAAAAGAAGATAGAAAAAGAAAGGAAAAGAATCCCCACTCTTCCCACCCCACTGGGCCTCGACCCACCCCACCAGGCCGGCCCACCCCTGGCCTATAAACCCCCCCCCCGAGCCACCTAAACCCTAGCCCAACCCCATTCCCCCCCCTCGCTCACTTACTCACCTGATCCAGATCGGGATCAGGGGCATCGACGCCCGACGCCACACCGGCCGCTGGATCGTCCGCCGCCTCGTCCCTGCGCCCCGTCGCCGGCGCCGCCCGTCTCCGACGTCGTCCCCGTCCTCCCCCTCGACCCTCCCCCGCTGCCTTGACCCCACGCGCCGCGTTGAGGCACCGTCCTTTTTCTCCTCCCCCGCGCGCGCTTGGCCCCCATGCCGCGCTGGCCGCGCCCCGTGCACCCTCTCTGCCTCCCTCGCCCGCCCGCTAGTTCGCCGTGGTCGCGCTGTGGTCGCGCTCGTGCCCCGCCACGCCCGTCGCCGTCCGGGCGCGTGCCAAGCCCCGCCCGGCTCGCCTGCTCCCGCCCGTCGCTGCTGGTCGCCCGCGTAGCGCCCCTGTCCTCCTCTCCGTGCTCGCACAGCTGATGTGCGCCCCTCGCCGCGCCTCACGTCCGTCCCTGCAGCAGCCACTGGCCGCTGTAGCGCCCGCCGGCGTGCCTCGCCTTCACCAGCCGCCGAGCCGCACCGGCCCCGCCATCGCTGCTGCGGCTCGCCCCCCTCTTGCGCTAGCCCCAAATCTGCCTCCGCCCGCCGCTCCGGCCACGCTGCACCCGCCTTGGCCCTCGCTCGTCGTCGGCCGCGCTGGCCGTGCCCAGCTACGGCTGGCCCGACCCAGGGTCCAGCCGGCGACCGCGCCTGCAGCGCCCAAACGGGCTGGGCGCCTGCGCCCGTTGCCCGCCCCCGCCCCGCGCCCGCTGTGGCCTGGGCCACTGACGAATGGGCCCAATGCCCCTGTACCACTGACAACGGGGCCCACGCCCGTGTTAATTAAAAAATATATAATAAAAACAAATAAATATAAATAAGTAAATATTAGTTAATTAATTAACTAATTAACCTAATTAACTACTGTTAACTAACTAAACAGGCTGCTGATGTCATGCTGACATCATGATGATGTCAGCATAACACTGTTTTGGATAATTCGAATTTAAATGATTAAATAAATTCTAGAAATTGCTAAAATCTTTAGAAAATCATATAAAATAATCCGTAGCTCAGATCGAAAAACTTTGTACATGAAAGTTGCTCAGAACGACAAGACGAATCCGAATACGCGGTCCGTTCATCCGTCACGCATCCCTAGCATAGCGAACATGCAACCATTCCCCTCCGGTCATCTGTCTGACAAATGTCCGGAACCGGGAAAACATTCCCGGATGTTTTCCCTCTTCACCTATATCATGTAGCACTGCGTCAGAACACCCCTAGCTCTGCGTATTGTCATGCCGTGCTCTTGTTTGCTTTATATTTACTGTTTCTTCCCCCTCTTCTCTCCGGTAGATCCCGAGACCGCTGCTGATGCCGCTGTGATTGACTACGTCACCGACGACCCCTCCTTCTTGCCAGAGCAACCAGGCAAGCCCCCCCTTTGATCATCCCGATATCGCCCATTCTATTTTCTCATGCTTGCATTAGAATTGCTGCTGCTACTGCTTTAGCTATTCTGATGCATAGCCTGTTTATTGTAACCTGCTATTGATACCTTACCTGCTTATCCTAAACTGTCTAGTATAGGCTGGGTAGAGACCTAACAGTGACCCCGCTAGTCCCGACTGCCCCGCTGGATTATCAGAAGACCCGATCAACAGGATTGAAGACCAGGCCCCGACACCGCACATCATCCCCCTTAGTTGTAACGACACTGCAGCGTTACTATCGAGTGCCGAGGGTGAAACCTCTTGTAGCACTTCTGATGTGAACTCTGTAGAGTAGCTATTTGGTCATGGTCATCGAGGGTGATTCCTCCTTCACCACTTCCGATAACGACGCCGTCGTACAACAACTCAAGTGTGAACCCAGCGAGGGTGATTCCTCCAAGTTCACCTTGACGGATACATCGAGTAGGAATCCAATGAGGGTGATACCTCGGATTCCCCTGATGTTATGGACACACGGATACTTGGATTTTACACTGTTACTTGGAAGGCGGGTCGACCCTGAGGGGTACCCGCGTGTGTTGTGAAGGCGGGTTGCCTGTATGGTGCCCGAGTGGTGAATATGAGGCGTGGCCGGGCATTCTTGGCCCTTGCCGCAAGTCCTCAAGATGGGGCGACGGGGTCACATCTTTCGTGAGTCTCTGCTCGTTACCGCAAGTCCTAGTCCACTAACGATTTGGATATTTGATCCGAGCAGGCCTCTGGCCTGATAGCACTAACCATCACGTGGGAAGAGTTATGGGCACTCTGCATCGTATGCATCAGCCGAAAGCTTTGTCAGACGTCCAGTTCAGCCTCGTGGTCGGGCCGGGCCAGTACCATTCAGGACTGAGGTGGTGCTCGTCCCGACCCTGCACACACCGACCCGGAGTGCACATGGCGATGGCCCAAGACCCCTGAGCGCTTAGGATATAGACCGACGGGGACCTCTCTGCTAAGCTGTAGGTAGGGTTGCGGTGTATCGTTTGGCCGAGGCCGGGCATGACCAAGGAAAGTGTGTCCGGCCGGAGTTAATCGAGCGTGTTGGGTAAGTTGGTGCACCCCTGCAGGGAAGAAAACTTCTATCGATAGCCGGTCCTACGGTAAAGGACACTCGGAGTTGTATCCCGATCGATACAGCTAGAAGTTGAGATGAGACCTGGATATGAGGCTCTGGGATTGCTTCTCGCAGGGAGTCGAGAAGGGATCTCAGGACGAGGTTGATGACTGTATGGCTCTGGGATTGCTTTCTCGCAGGGCGTCGAGAAAGGATCTCTGGGTGAGGTTGAGACTTAATGATACTGCTACATTATATGGTACTGTCTACACTCTTCTAATGCTGCAAGACCTCTGAAGATGCTAGTCTTCGATAGGACTAGGCCTCCTCTCTATTCTGGCATTTCTGCAGCCCAGTCCACATATACAGCCTCCCTTTGAAAATGTTGCATATGTAGTGTAGATCCTTGCTTGCTGAGTACTTCTGAGTACTCACAGTTGCTTTGTTTTCCTTTTCTCCCCATATCAGTTTGACGTGACCAAGATGACGGAGCCCCTGAGACAGATGCCCCGTCGATCGACTACTACTACTACCCAGAGGATGGATACTACTTCGAGCTTGCCATCGACCAGGAGTAGGATCGGAGGGTCCCAGGCAGGAGGCCTGCGCCTTTCAATCGTAGTGTTTTATTTTGCCCCGCCTTTCTAAAGGCCTTTCTGTTTCTATTTCATATCTGTACTCAGATATCTGATGCTTCCGCTGACGCTTGTACGCAAGCTTATGTATTCGAGCCCTCGAGGCCCCTGGCTTGTAATATGAAGCTTGTATGACTTTATTTATGTTTGAGAGTTGTGTTGTGATATCTTCCCGTGAGTCCTTAGGCTTGATCGTGTGCATTTGCATGTATGATTAGTGCACGATTAAACCGGGGGCGTCACACCCGTCCACCACCAACCCCGCGCAGTGCATGCAGCGAGCGTGGCGAAAACGACAGGTGTAGTGGGTGAAGTAAAATGGCAGTTACCCCCGGTTCGCGCGCGGGCACCCTCATTGAGCCCCCGTGAATATAGGCACCCTCTGGCCTATAGCATGAACGAACCAACGTCGTTTGGATGCTGGAGGTCTCGTGAGAGGCCCGGGGGGCTAACTCAATTTCAGGTTAATGAAGAAGCAAAGAAGATCTCAAAGACGAAGGTACCCGCCGCGGCAGGATCAGCATGTGCGCCTGTGCGTTATTTGGGTCTGCCCCAACGATGCCCGGCGACATGTACGGACCAGGCTCGGGGCTCCTGTCGGTGCAACAAACATTCACGTTTGCCGCCCGGACTCGTGCACAGGTGCGATGTCGATCATACATCCAGTACCTATGCATGGCACAAGGATAAGCCAGAGAAACCGCTCTTCGTGAGATCAAGGGGAGCATTAAGAAGATCAAGTTGACAGGAGGTCACCTCAGGAAAGCCTCCCTTGCCGGGCAGGAGAGCCCGGCCAGGTCGAGGCTACACCTAAGAGACAAGATCAGATAGCCCCGGCAAGGCTTCCGGGGCCGCCAAGCTCAGAACCCGCGAGGCTCTTCGCCGGCAGGTCTTCACCAAGACGCCACCGCTCCACCTCATCACACACCGACCGCCAGTTAATGCGGTGTCAAGCTCTCAAGTGGCAAGGTGGATCCTGTCAGGCACGTGGCAGCATGGTGAAGAAGCAATTAGCTTTATTAACACCCGTCCAGAAGGCGTGTCACGCTAATAAGGAGAAGATGGATAAGCAGCGCGGCAGGCTTGCCGGGCTTCAACCTCAGCATGACACCTAGCAGGTGCATTTAATGCACTTTGACCTAAATGCCAGAGTTATGTATGATAGCACTGTTAGCTATCTAATCATACTCAAATGACTGTTTTGCCATTGTGGTCGCCCCTTAAGCTATAAAAGGAGGCCCGAGGCAACCTAGCAAAGGGTTCGAACTTTAGATCCCATAACACTTGTACGCGCGCGCTGCTCTCCCCGAGGCATCCTTGTCGGGCTTGAGCTCGCCGTGTCTTCGTGTTCCTCCGAATCAATCCACCATAGCAGGAGTAGGGTTTTACGCTCCGAAGCGGCCCGAACCTGGGTAAAAGAGAGTAGTCATCGCCGCGCCGTCCCTATCGTTTCTGCTCTTTGTACAATGTGACCGTCCCCTTGCCGAACCACAAAGGGGCACCCATGCCCCATAGGTGATCGTGCTTCCACGCCGACATGGGGTGCGGCGTGAGTTGGCCTAGTACGCCGGCGATGCTGGCCGTGTAGATGATACTGCCCGCGCGGTGCGGTGCCATGGCACATACCACGTGCTTGACCCCGGCCATGACGCCTGGTTGTTGATAGCTATGACGGCGTCGAAGTCCGCGAGGTCGAGCGCGCCCAGCTCGGGCCGCGCCAGCGAGCCCATGATGACGGTGTTGTTGAGCATGATGTCCAGCTTGCCGTGGCAAGCCACGTCAAGGTTGATCACGGCGGCGATCTGCGCCTCGTCGGTGACGTTGCAGCGGGTGTATGACGCGGAGTCAGCGCCGAGCTCGGACGCCAGGGCGCGGCCCAAGATCGTCTTGGACGTTGATACATCCATTTTGCATCATGTTTTCCTACTGTTATTTATGATGTTTTTATGCATAATAATGCTTTTTGGAGTAATTCTAATGCCTTTTCTCTCATAATATGCAAGATTCACACAAAGAGGGAGAATTCCGGCAGCTGAAAATCTGGACCTGAAAAAGCTACGTCAGGCTACCTATTCTGCACAACTCCAAATGAGCTGAAAATTCACGAGGATTTTTATGAAATAAATAAGAATATTGGAGCAAATAACTACCAGAGGGGGCCCACCAGGTGGGTACAACCCACCTGGGCGCGCCAGGGAGCCCAGGCACGCCCTGGTGGGTTGTGCCCTCCTCGGCCCACCTCCGGTGCCCCTCTTCTAGTATATAAGTCATTTTGACCTAGAAAAAATAAGGAGATGACTTTCGAAACGAAGCGCCGCCGTCTCGAGGCGGAACTTGGGCAGGAGCACTTTTGCCCTCCGGCGGAGCGATTCCGCCGGGGGAACTTCCCTCCCGGAGGGAGAAACCATCGTCATCATCATCACCAACAACTCTCCCATCTTGGGGAGGGCAATCTCCATCAACATCTTCGACAACACCATCTCCTCTCAAACCCTAGTTCATCTATTGTGTTCAATCTTTGTACCGGAACTATAGATTGGTACTTGTGGGTGACTAGTAGTGTTGATTACATCTTGTAGTTGATTACTATATGGTTTATTTGGTGGAAGATTATATGTTCAGATCCATTATGCTATTTAATACCCCTCTAATCTTGAGCATGATTATCATTAGTGAGTAGTTACTTTTGTTCTTGAGGTCACGGTAGAAATCTTGTTGCAAGTAATCATGTGAACTTGATATGTGTTCGATATTTTGATGATATGTATGTTGTGATTCCCTTAATGGTGTCTTGTGAACGTTGACTACATGGCACTTCACCTTATTAGGGCCTAAGGGAATGCATTATGGAGTAGTTATTAGATGATGGGTTGCGAGAGTGACAGAAGCTTAAACCCTAATTTATGCGCTATTCCGTAAGGGACTGATTTGAATCCAAAAGTTTAATGTTATGGTTATATTTATTCTTAATACTTTTCTCGTAGTTGTGGATGCTTGCGAGGGGGTTAATCATAAGTAGGAGGTTTGTTCAAGTAAGAACAGCACCTAAGCACCGGTCCACCCACATATCAAATTATCAAAGTAGCGAACACAAATCAAACCAACATGATGAAAGTGACTAGATGAAATTCCCGTGTACCCTCAAGAACGCTTTGCTTATCATAAGTGATCGTTTTGGCCTGTCCTTTGCCTCAAAAGGATTGTGCTTCCTTGCTGCACTTTTGTTACCATTACCGTTACTTGCTCGTTATAAATTATCTTGCTACCAAACTACTCGTTACTTATAATTTCAGTGCTTGCAGACATTACCTTGCTGAAAACCGGTTGTCATTTACTTCTGCTCCTCATTGGGCTCGATACTCTTACTTATCGAAAGAACTACGATTGATCCCCTGTACTTGTGGGTCAGCAACGTCGGCGAGGACGACCTAGGTGTCGTTCTTGATGAGCTCCGCCGCTGTCGCCTTGCCGATGCCGCTAGCGGCGCCGGTGATCACGGCCACCTTCCTGGCCAACCTCTGGGAGCTCGAGGCAGTGGAGTATCTGCATTGGCCGATGAGGCCAGCCACCGCCGCGGCGCAGCACGACGGCTCTTCCCCCTGCAACACACAGACAACAAGATTAGCATGTAGAGCTAGTGACTGACCCATTAGCACAAACATTACTCAGTACGCAGAGCCTAGCCAGATCGATTTGACGCATCGTACCTGCGGATGACCTGCATCGCTCGGAACATGTTGCTTGATCTCGTCCAGTCCTCTGCTTGCTTAGGCTATGTGCGAAGAGAAGGAGCCATCATTTATACATTTGTTTAGTGGGATCCCACTTATGCCCAGATAATCCACCTAATATTTACTGGGTTGTTAGTTACCACCCATCAAATATTGGTGGGATTAAGTGGAACGAGATCCTATAACATTCAAGGGATGTCAGAGGGAGCTACAGTTCCCTGACATTGCTTCACTACCCACGCGTGAACAGTGGTTCGAACACATGTTTATCTACAGCAATTCACTACAGTAATCACCTACACTATTTTGGTGTACAGTTCCTTCTTTACTCACCGACTTGCCTCCTCTATTTTACACAATCGACTACTGTAGCTTCCCTGCCATTGCTCCTGCAAGTCAGAGGAGCCGGCTCCGGATTAAGTGGGTTGTGGTGGGATGCCCAATTTCTGTCCCACTTGCAGCCTGACTTCATCTTGTAAACCGCTCCGGGCCAAGGCACCAACTTTGGCTCACTGAACCTTGTCGTCGACTCAGCAGGGCACATTTCATCGGCCATAGATTCCCTCATCCTCTCCCATGTAATTTTGCTTGTTTTCGGGACACCATGAGGGGACCCATGGAGGGCGTGGTGGATCCCGCCGCCTTCACACCCTTTGGATTTCCATTCACGTTGGGCGCCCAGTAGTCGTCGACTTTGGACCGTTATGGCTACATAGGGGCGGGGGATGGGCTCGACATTGTCAATGGGGAGAGCGTCATTCACTAGTGTGCCCATGCTGTCAATGGCCGAGGCGATGAGGCGTTTGGCCGAGGCGACACACATGATCCTGCACGGCACCGATGGAATGAGATGCGAGGGTCATGGAGAAGTCCATGTCGTCGTATTCGGGGCCGCGGGCACTCTAGGCGCCACTACTCCGACGCAAGGGGAGCGGCACCGCATGCCTGAAGGAGTTGGAGCTGAAATGTTTGTCGCGCAAGTCATTTTCAATATGGAGTCTTGTCAAAAAATCCCTCTTCGTCCAAAATGCAAGCATTAGGGCTCGTTTTGGAGAACACTCCGTAATTTTTGGCGATGGAGTCTGGTTTGGCGACTCTACATAAGTGACAATTTCCGCTTTCCAGCCCATTCGCGAGAGCCCTAGTTATTCTGAATAGGCCTATTTTAGATTATGCTTGAGTTGCTCTTAAGTCCTCCCTCTAAAAACTTTAAACTCCTCATAAATATGGAGTTAACCCAGAACTATTCCCTTCCCTAGAAGTTTTAGCTGCTGATTTTTTGAAGAGCAACCCAACCCGCTCAAATTTGAGGAGCACCATAAACTTAACTCCTCAAAAACACGGATGATCTCTCCGGCTACGCCGTTCGCTCGGACAAGCGGCGCCGCTCAGCCCCTGTGGCCCTGCCCTGCCCATTCCTGGTCGTGCTGCCACCTACCGCCGCCTTCCGAAGAGCGCTGCTATATGTACGATCAAAATTCATAGGATTTTCGTACGAACACTGTTCTGATGTAGTGGGCCCAAACCTCAGGAAATGGGCCTGGGGCCTGTCTCTTGTCGTACAGAATCGTATGGGAAAATGTCGTACGCAAGGCAGTTTCGCCTTCCGAACTGTGTTGGCCATTGCAACCTCCGGACGTTGATACACGTGAAGTGTTCGATGAAATGTCTGAAATGATTATTTTTCTTTGCGCTTTTTGTGTAATCATGAAAATATGTTTAATGCAAAAGACCGTGCGAATTAGGGTAAAAATAATAGAGATTTAAGTTTAGCGGAATTGCTAGTTGCAAAATCTTCAACTACTCGAAAAATAATAATCTTCAACTACTACTCAAATTTTGTACTCTTTGATTTAAAGTTTGAAAGTGGTTTGAGGGGAAAGGCTAGAGATGATCTAATCTAGTCAAACGACGTAACTTTTCTCTTTGATGCCTCGGGAGCCCGGCCGGGCCTCATCAACTTCCTCTGAACTGGCCGTGACTCCTCTACTTCTAATCTCTGCCCCCCGGGAACCCGGCGTGTACTCCCCTTTCCTGTTCTCCAAGGAAGCAAGGCAGCGAGCACGCACGGAGAGCACAAGAAGCGCCGACGCGATGCGTTCCTCCCAGGCCTCCTCCACCCCCTCCATCGTGGACATCAGCGACACCGACAGTGACGACGCCGCCGCGGCCGCCCTCTCGAGGCCCGTCGTCGACCGCGTCGCCTCGTCTCTCCTCACCCAGGACGCGGTGGACGCCCTCTGCAGGAAGCACGGCGTGCCGACGGCCTACACCGCGCGCCCCGCCGGCGACCGGCGCGCCAGCACTCCGCCGCCGGAGCGGGCCGTTTGCCTGTACGCGCACGCGCTGGAGGCCGGGGCGCGCGTCCCGCTGCACGGCTTCTTCTCCGAGGCGCTCACCCACTTCGGCCTCGCGCCGGGCCAGCTCGCGCCCAGCGGGTGGCGCGTCCTCGTCGGGTTCGTGGTCCTCTGCCACGACGCTGGCGTGCAGCCATCGACGGACGTGTTCCGCCACTTTTTCTCGCTGGGCGCGTTCAAGCTCAAGGGTTGGTACTGCTTCCGACCAAAGGACGCCGCCGGCGAGCTCTTCACTGGGCTTCCGAAGCCCGACGAGGCGTGGAAGGGCAGGTACTTCTTCCTGACATCGCCGGAGCCATGGCCGTGCCCCGTGCGCTGGGGCGAGCCGCTGCTGTGCAAGAACTCCGTCGCTGATCCGGTGCTCACAGGCCAGCAAAAGAAAATGGTGGTAAAGCTACTGAGCGCACACGGCACCACGGTTGACCTCCGGACTTACCTCGGTGATGCCAAAAAACTTGCCGCCGCATTCGCCTCGCCACCCCTTCCTTCCCATGGCATCAAAGGTAAACTCGCTTTTAACAGTACTCCCGACTCCCTATCCGGATTCCCCTAGTGAGCAGATAATTTACTCATGTGTTTTGAGCTAGGCATGGATTCGTCCGCTGCGAAGGTGAAACCCGAGCGGGACGGTGACACGCCGAGGGTGTCCCTGAAAAAAAGGAAACACGAGGAGGCCGCCAGTGCAAAAGACGGTCTCTGCCGTTCTGAGCAGAGCACGCCGCATGCTGTCCCGCCAGGTTTCGACCCGGAGCCGCCGCACTCGCCCGTGGCCGACACACACGACGGCGACAGCGCCGACTGGCAGGCCGCGAAGAAGGTGTTAGAGTCCATCACCACGCCGTCGCGGGCGCGTTCGTTCGCCGCGGCAAAGCCGTCCGACGTCGTCGCTTCGAGCTACTCAGCAATGCTCCAGGTAGGCAGCAGCCAAATCGGCAATCGTTAGGTCCATGCCATCTCTCTGATCACGTTGTGTTTTGTGTGCGTGGTGGCGGTGCCTCCGCCGCGTGCAGGCCGCGAACTACGCATCCTTCTCCTTGGACTACACGCTGGAGCTGAAAGAGAAGTTGGCGGCACGGGACGTAGAGGTTGCCGCTCTGCGGGAGCAGCTGGAGAGCGCGAAGGCCGAGCTGACGGCGGCGAAGCGGGCGGTGGAGGCCGAGGTGGAGAGCGCCAGGACGACGGCGGTGCAGCAGTTCCTGGCGTCCGAGGAGCACAAGCGGCGGCTCGCCGAGCACGCGTTGGCGGGGTACGAGCGCGGCGCCGATGAGATGAAGCGCGCTGTTCTTCGGATACACCCTCACCTCGACGCCGCCCGGCTAGTCGTGCCGCTAGATTAGCTCGGCGATTAATTTAGCATTGCCCTTCGAAACTGGGACCTATCGAGCACGTAGCTTATCTCTCCGTTTTTGTTGGCTTTTTGTGCGTGCCATCTCTTGAGGGATCATCTATCTACTTAAAGAGTTGGACGTCCTTCGCTTTTTTTTTTGAGGGTAAGGACGTCCTTTGCTGTGCCGTTGATGTCATTTGATTTTCATAAAAAAATTCTCCATCTATTTCAAAATATAAGGTGTATTAGTTTTTTGAAATGCCAAACCTCTTTAAGTTTGACCATATTTGTGTGAAAATATATCAATATCCATAATATCAAATTGGATTTTTAGATTCATCATGAAATGAATATTCATATTTCATCTATTTAGTATTGTGGATGTTGATACTTTTGGCTTTGAACTTAATCAAAGTTAAAAGAATTTGACTTTTCCATAAACTAATACTACACCTTATATTTTGGAACAGAGGGAGTATTTGGTTTGGTTAGTGGGGAAGATGATGGAGTGAGGCAAAAGGAACATTGAAATGGATGGAGTCGCCAACGAGAAAGACTACGACCAGTATGACAACCCGATAAGCGAAGATGACAATGAAGATGAAGCATACGTCAAAAGAAGAATCAATACTACATTACCTAAGAAAGACCGTACTCCATGGAAAAAGAAAAGTCACAACGAGGGGCTCAATTATTCGTCATTGAACAAGGGAAAGAAGCTCACTCAAAAACGAAAACGTCGACGCTGAGAAACAATATATATATATATATATATATATATATATATATATATATATATATATATATATATATATATATGTATTTATTTTGTGTACGCACTTATTCGTTATCGGTAAAATGATGTGTAATATAAACCGCCGCCTGAGTTATATACATTGTATCCGATACGATCCCCTTCTTCCCGGCTCGGTCTTCTTTCAGAAAAGAAAAGAAAAAAAAAGAGAAAGGAAAGAAGAAAATGAAAAGAAAATTACAAGGAATAGAAAAGAAAAAGAAAAATGAGAAAAGAAAATAAAACAAAAAATAATATTAAAAGAAAAGAAAAGGCAGAAAGGAAAAAAATGAAAATGAAAGGAAAATAATAATAGGAATAGCAGTAGCAGTAGCGCGTTTTGTCTAAAAGGCGCTACTGCTAAGTCAAAATAGCAGTAGCGCGTTTCTGGACACGCGCTATAGCTAACTTAGCTGTAGCGTGTTTTGTCTTGACACGCGCTACTGCTAAGTTAGCTATAGCGCGTGTCCAGAAACGCACTACTCCTATTTTGACTTAACCGCACTGTGCGGGCCTCTCTGCCCCAATTCCTCCCCTTTATCCTCGCGCCGTCGCCGGAGCCCTCGTCGCCCTTGCCTCCTCGCGCCATCACCGGAGACCGTTGTCGCCGCGCCTGCCTTCTCCTTGACATCGCCGCGCGCCTGCCTCCTCTTCCTCGACCTCGCCGGCGCCTACAGCCTCTTTGACGTCGCCGTCTCCCCTGACTCCGCCTCGCCTCCGACCATCCTCGATGCCGCCGTCTCCCCCGCCCCCTGTCTATAAGCCCCCACCCATCCCCCGACCTCTCCCCTCCCCTCTTCTCTGCTCTCTTCTCTCTCTCTCTCTCTCTCTCTCTCTCTCTCTCTCTGCCATATGAACCCTAGCTAGGTTAATTTGTGCAATATTAGTGCCATATGAACCCTAGATTAGTGCTAGGTTAGTGGCTATTTTTTAGTGCTAGTTAGTATGAAACCTAGGTTTTAAATTGTTGCTATTTTTTAGTTAAAGCAATTGTTGCTATTTGATTTTTTTAGTTAAAGCAATTGTTGATATTTAAAGAAAAAACAGAATTGATTAACACTAGTTAGTATGAACCCTAGCTAGGTTTCAAATTAGGTAGTATGAACCCTAGGACAGATTAGGCAGTATGAACCCTAGTTAGGATTAACCCTAGTTAGTATGAACCCTAGGTTTCAAATTAGGACAGAAATTTAGTTAGGTTTCAAATAAGGACAGAAATTTAGCTAGGTTTCAAATTACGACAGAAATTTAGGTAGATTTCAAATTATGACAGAAAGTTAGCTACGTTTCAAATTATGATAGAAATTTAGCTAGGTTTCAAATTATTACAATTTTTTTTCTCTCTTTTCTGTTTTATAAATTCAGTGCCATATATAGGTTGATGTTATTCTGTTTTATAAATTCACTGCAAGTGGTTTGATGTGTATGTGGTGATAAAGAAGTATCCTTTCTAGTATATCTTTGAAGGGTAAATGATCCGAGTGGCCTATGTTTCGCCGGAATGTTGGTTCATTTCCGTTCCGGCGAATTTCAGGCGCTCGATATGTCCACTTTTTAGCAAAGGTCATGCCGAAATTTCCCATGAATTTCTGCATGACTTGTGCTAGAAAGTAGGCATATCGAGTGCCGAGATTTGCTGCGACGGGAATGGAACGACATTCCGACAAACGATATACCTTTTTTTAAGTCATTACTCATTTTATTATAGTTTAAGAATTAAATGAGGAGGCTTAATCATAGGAAACATGTCGAACAACGAAGAAACCGGGCCTTCTGACCACGGTGCAGACGAGATACAATATGAGCAGGAACATGACTGGCTCGACTATTTGTCTAGTAAGCACAGTCAAGGTTTGTAGGGCGCCCTCGATGATGGTACTGACGCCAACATCGACACTGATGGCGGCGCCGAGACTAGCGGGGAAGGTACCGGCGGGGAAGGTACCGACGCCGAAGCCGCTAACGAAAAGAAGAAGCAGAAGAAGCAGAGGATATGAAAACCTAACAAACTTGGCATCGGATGATTGTTGGTCACAAAGATGCTCCCTGGCAAGTTTGAGCCATTAGAGCCGGATGAACCTCGCAAGTGCTACGGGAACCAACTCGGATGCATCCTATGGGAAACCGCGAGCATCAGCGACATTGACTTAAGGGGTAGAGAAAATTTGAAGCACTTGCTTCTAACGAAGTTGCATAAGAGATTCCAGTTCCCCGACCGGGATGACCGCATAGAAGACCCGTGGGATGATCCTGCCATGAAAGAGATTAACAATCACGCCATGGGCATGTTCAGCAATGATTTGGCCTCCTGGAAAGGGAGGGTTAAATGAGCTATTGATGCTAATGAACCCCTATCCAAGATTCTGGAGGAAAATCCGACACTTACGGAAGAGGAGTTCCAAAAGTTCAAGGACACTTGCGCTACCGACGCAGCCAAGGCTAAGGCTGAGAAATTCAAGGGGCTTCAGAAAAGGAACACGGGGAACCAATGCCTCGGAAGCCGTGGCTACCTTGGCAAAAGGCCCATATGGGATAAGGAGGACGCAAAACGTGAAGCCGCGGGGATTCCAGACCCCTTCGAGAAGTACACCGACCCCTTGGAGCGTGACTTCATCAGGGCCCGATACAAGTGGGACAGGGAAAAGAAGATTTTTTACACGCACCCGATCAAGAGGAAATTGATTAGAATACTGGTAATTATTCTTTTACCACCTTACATTTAGCTTCTGATCAAGTCGACTACATATTTGTAAATGGTTCATGTTCCTTTTGCAGGAGAAGCAACACAGGCTTGCAGCCGAAAGCGAGTCTTCGTCGATGAGGCCCAAGTGGGACACCCCTCTCAACCAGGCCTTGAACGAACTGAAGGGACTCCCTTTGGACCAGCGGCCACAATATGGACGTGTGCACGACGCCGGAGATGGCACCACGTGGAAGGTCCATTACAACAAGGGCCCGGAGGCCAAGAAGCAGAAAAAGAAGTTCAGTCAGGCGGACATCGACGAGAAGGTGAAGCTTGCGTTCGACAAAAAAGATGCCGAGGACGAGAAAAAATCATCTCAGGAGAAAAATGAGTTGGTCCAGCACGCAGTCGCTGCAGCTTTAGTTCCCTGCAGAAATGATTTCTATACTAACTTGATCCCGGCCGTCATCAACTGGACGAAGGAAAATCCAGACAAGACGGCACATGATATTCCCATGCCCAGCTTCGTCGGGAGCAACTCGGTGAACATCACAACCGCGCATGCTCCCGCACCCGCACCCACTCAGAGCAGGCCATCCTCTGTCTCTGGCGTGCTCGGCAGGCCTTCTTCTTTGGCTGAGCTTGACGCCCTCACGGTAATTACACGTTGCACCAACATATATCTAGAATATTCCGTTTTCGTTGCCTTTCGGATGTTTTACGCCGCAGACATGGCTTTGTAGGCCGACGGAACCCCGTGCACCGTCCTCTACGTGATCAAAAGCCATAATATGGACGTGGGAAAGGCAGTGATAATGAAGCCCTTGGAACTCATGTTCCACAACCAGCCTATCCCCGTTGGCCACTTTAGGGTTAACTTGTCAAATGTGAAATCGGGGCACGAGGATTTGCCTCCTCTAGTACGGCTCGGGGGAGAGGAGGACGAGACCCCGATGCGGCTTGGAAACTGCAAGGGTTGGATGCTACTATGGCCGAAGAATCTTCTTCGTCTGGAGACGGCCGAGAGCACACTAATAACCACACATCAGCAAGCAGGTATGAACACCACAACCCCACCTACGCAACTACCAGCGCATGTAGTGCCGGGTGAGAGCGGCGGACGATGCGAGGAAGGGGGTCCAATAGTGGATGATGTAATTGCTCCCGTAGAACAAAGAATGGATGATGATATGGACGAGGATGACCCTCTTTGGTTCCTCAATACAGGCACATATGACGATGACGTATAAATGATGAGTCAGCCATATGATGACTCGGGCTATCAGCATGCTGATGAGGAGATGGATGATGTGCCCGGGCAGGAACGTCCTAGGGTTGCTTGCAAGAAGTCTCTCTTCATGCAATCCTTATAGGACATGCCTGAAGATGCCGCCTCAACACAGTGTCAACTAGCTGAGGGTCGTACAGTGCTTAGCTCGACAACACTGGTGGAGGGGTTAAGGAAGGGTCTGGAAGGTCAGCCCAAGAAAAAAGGAGAGGAAGAGACCACCAAAGAGAGGCTCTGCTACCGCCAAAGCTTCTAGCAGTCAGCCGACCGATTTTGCAGATCGTGTACCAGTCAAAGGTGCGGTGATTTTCCATGTCGCGGGCGAGCCGATCTGAAAGTGCAAGTGGCACTTAAACTATATTTTGGTGTGATGACAATGTGGTGAGTGGAACTAATATCGGTTGCTAAAGTCTATCTCAGGATATTGGTTCCAAATTGCTTTTGATGGAGATGTGCGACCCCCCCCCCCCCAATTCAAAAAGATCAAAGGCGTGGTCTTCTGGCAATTCGAAGGTTTTATTTTTGGTTCATTTCGAGTAGTAGGAAAGACCGCACTAGTAAGAGGGGTCGGTGTGGATATGGGTTGTGTGGGAATGCCATCGCCGAAACATATACACCAGCCTACCCATTCCTACCACTTAAATCCATAGTATGCGTGCATGTGGTACTCAAAGAGCTTGCAACAGAAAGTTACTGGGTACCCCGTGCGCACGGGGTCTTTGGACCCACGTGCGCATGGGGTACTGCGTAACTCTCTGGGTACCCCCCCCCCCTGTGCGCACGGGGTACTGTGTAACTCTCTGGGTATGCCCCGTGCGCACGGGGCTGACTTAGCCCGTGCGCACGGGCTCCAACGGGCAGAAACAGCCTCCCGGGCAAGAACACTATAAACCCCCCTTCTTCCACCTCCATCCCTAACCCTAATGTCTTGTTGAGCTCCACCATTGCTACACCTCATTTTGCTCAATACTCTCAATCCCTCCACCCAAACTTGTTGAAACTTTGGGGATTGGGAGAGCAAGACCTGATCTACATCTTGACCAAACCAAATCGCGTTCCCCGCAACATTTCTTCCCCATTGACTTGTTACTCTTGGAGCTTGGGCTCCTAGGAGGTTAGAGGTTCCTCCGGAAGCTTCCTTGCTTGTGGGTGCTCCGGAGAAGTTTGTAAAGGTGTGGTGGTCGCCTTCAAGACCAGCCCCAAGTGATTCGAGGCTCATCCGTTGGGGGCGACTCGAAAGAGAATACGGTGAGCCTTCGTGGCGTTCCGCAAGCCTTGGCTTCGGCACCGCTCTAAACGGAGAGTAGCTCTTCCCCAAGGAAGAGTGAACTTTGGGATAAAATCCGCGTCCTCGCCTCACTTGTGGTTAATCCTTTCCCGCACTTCACTTTGTCGTGTATGCTTGTTGGCTTGCTAATTAGATTGTTGCCTAGCATATTTGGCTCTAAGGTTGCTTGTCATATAGGTTGTGTTCACCTAGTTGCATATCTAGTGAACCCTATTTATCCTCTTAACAAGAAAGATTAAAATTTGTAGTCTCCTATTCACCCCCCTCTAGTCGACCGTATCGATCCTTTCAATTGGTATCAGAGCCTCGTGCTCTATTATAAGGTTTTACAACCTTAGAGGATATGGTCGATCTAGGGAATGTGGGAGGTGGCGCACCCGTTGCGGAGGATGGTGAAAACCTACCCCCCGCCGTGCCCGATGCACTTGGTGCCCCGGTCATTGCTCGCGCTGCTCCTGTTAACCCGGGTGCCCCCTTGACCGGGGCCGATATTCTTTCAATGTTTGCGGACCTCAAAACCGCTATGTTGAAAGAAGTTCGTTCCTCGGTCAAGGAGGAAATTGATGCTCGCTTAAAGCCCTCGACATCCGCATCAAACCCATTTGATCCAAATGCAATTCATGATGCAGATGACTCGAGAGAACCTCTTGCATCTCCGGCCCGTACTCAACTTGATAACCTTTGGGTGCACTTGGGCAAATGATGACTTCATCAAGGACAAGTTCATAGATGCTATGGTTCTCACGGAACATACCATGGTCATGATGATACATCAATGTCCGGATTATCACTAGTTGACCGCGGCTCAAGTTGTCTCCACTTTCTCCACTCATGTTCTCTTGGAGACCAAGTCCAAGAAGACCTTCGCAATTGTTCAAGCAACCAAGAACTCCAATCTTGCCTTGAAGGCCAAGAAAGTGATTAGCCAACCCTCAAGGGATGAAGAAGTGAGTGAAGAGACATGTGAGGAAGATGTTGACACCTCATGCCCGGCAAATGACTTTGTGGAAGACTTGGCTCTCTCAGTCAATAATTACTCCGGGACCATGGCAAACAAAGGGAAGAATCTTCAAGGAAGATTGTTTGGATGAAGGAAATGCTACAATTGTGATAGCGCAAGACACTTTGTGCATGATTGTCCGTATGAGAGACGTGAAGACAAATCCGAGAAGCTTGTGCTCAAGAAGAAGAAGTTCACCAAGTTTGCAAAGAGGAAAGATGACAAGGCTCTAGTTCCTGAAGAATACATGTTCGGAGATGAAGATGACGGTGATGATGATCAAGTGGGCACGGCCGCCATTGCCATGCATGCCACTGCCTCCTCCTCCACCACCGGCCTCTTCGACTCTCCAAACGAGGACAAGCCTTTCACTCATCGGTGCCTTACGGCAAAAGAGGTAAAAACAAAGTCCAAATAAAAAAACCTGCCATCTACACTCCCAATGTCTCATGTGAGATAGTGCAGGATGCGTGTGCCGAGGGCGTGGATAATGATGAGGAATCCTTGATGGCTTTCATGAAAACTCTTCATGGTGAAGCTCGTGCTCGTTTTGGTGATCTCCTTAAGTCACTCGCGGAACGCGATGACTTTATTGAGAACGTTGAAAACGTCCTCATAGAGGAAAAAGAGAGAGTCGAACTCCTCGAGCACGAACTAAATGAAGAGAGTGTCATGAGAGTATCACTTTAGGAAGCCTTGTCGGCTCATCAAATTGACTTTGTTAAAACCAATGATGCTTTGCAACTTGCTCTTGAGAACAAAGATGCTCTTAATGTTAGGGTTGAAAAGCTTCTAGATGATCACACAAGACTTGTTAAGGAACATGAGTTCCTTGTGACTAGTTCCAAGGTTGTCAAAGGTGACCTCTTTGCCCTCACCGAGTCTTATGCTCAACTTAAAGCTACAACCATTAAGGCACTCACTTCCGTACCTCATATGGATTTAAATGATGACTCTTGTACGGCTAACTTTGTTCATGATTGCACCTCGCTCCAAGAGGAGAATAAGAAGTTGAAGGCCCAATTTGAGAAAGGGCTTGTGTCATGCATTCAAGGGGAGAAAAACCTTAATGATCTCTTGAGTAACCAAAAGGAGTGTGTTGCCAAGGAGGGAATTGGGTTTGATCCCGCATCCAAAAATGGTAAGAACAAGAAGAAGAGCAACAAGAAGAAGATCGGTCCGACTCCTCCTCCCCAAAAGGTGGTGTTTGTGCAAGAAGGGCACAAGGAGAAGAAGAAGGATAAAGGGGTCGTTGGGAGTGGCAAGGTCACTAGGGACAAGGCCTTCCCAAGGATTTTTCCGGCAAGAACAATCCATCTTATGTCCTCATGAGAGGCGATGATGGCTATACATTTGCAAAATTTGTTGGCACTAACTATGATGATTATGCTTGGATTATTTGGGTTCCTAAGACCCTTGTTGCTAAATCTCCAGGACCCATTGTGTCGTGGATTTAACACGGCAGATGCCCTAGTGAAAGGACTTAGGTGTGGACCATCGCAACTAGGTTAGCTTGAAGGGGTTGAACGGGACAAAGGACACAAAGGATTTACCCAGGTTCGGCCCCTTGAAACGAGGTAAAAGCCTACGTCCTGCTTTTAGTTGTATTACTTGAGTTTCGATCACAAGGGAGCGAATACGCTTGACCTAGTTCTCGACTTGTTGTTTCTTGAGTTAACCCGCCGCCAGGTCTCATCTTTATATACAGGTCGATGCCCGGCGGCTTACAAAGTCCCGACCGGCTCACACAACATGACCGGCTCGATTTCTAACCAAACCTGCCTTACAGAGCAAGTTAACCTTGAACGGTTCACACCTTCGGGTCTTGAATCATCTTCGGGTCTTGGTCCTCTAATAAGCTTGCTTTATGAACCGCCATTCTTATGTCTTCTTGGACCTCTTGGGCCTTCTTCAAAATACGTCACCAACGGTGTAACCCGGCCCCTCCTGGGAGGGTCACACCTCGGAGTTATATCCTCAACATTAGGCCCCAGGTTGATTTGAACTTGTTCATATCAATCTTCACTATTTAAATTAGCAGAATGTATCAGCGTCGAATCTTCATTAGACATATATAACTCGCCATGGCATCACATAAGCAAAAATATATAACCCGCCATGACGTCATGTGCATTGATTCCGCACAAAGCCCAGGATATCTCAACGGATCTTTATTTTAATGGACCTTCTGAGAATCGAGGCACCCACATCGTTTAACATAATCATTTTGCCTCCTTGATTTCCGTGCAGGCCATCTTTCCACCTCCTTATAAATAGGGACAAGGGGCCCTTTTCTTCACTTTTTACCCCTGCCTCTGCCGCTTCTTCTTCCTCGCGACGACCGACGCCTCCGGAGCTCCGCCGCCCCCGTCGACTGCATCAACCTTGGCCGCTGCATCAACCTGACCTTGACCAGAAAACGGCGGCGCCCCTCCGTTGTTCATCAGCATCCCTTGGCACCCACTTCCAGACCGGATCAGCTCTGCCGAACGAGCCAAATATGGACCCACTTTTACTAAGATAAGAGCCTTGATGGCAAACGGCTTGACCGGTATTGACATGGTCCGATGCTGGGTTAGCTGGAGAATCATGCCTTTAAGCCGCCGCCCCGGCTTAATGTGCACATACACAGGCGATGTGAATGACCCCTTGCGGTACAACTCAAAACCCGTTGAAGAGAAGGACATCGACGAAATGACCAAGTCTTTACTTGGAGAAACTCTAGAAGACTGCAGCAAAATGGGGCTGAGCCCCTTCTATACTCTTAACCCGGCTCCAGATGTAAGTAGTTGAAGCCCTTTTTACATTATTCATTACTCTCATATGCTGCACTTGCCTTATTATCTTGCTTTGTTCAGGCCGACTCTTCCTTTTGGAATAAGAAGCTTCAAGATAAACCGGCCAAAAAGGCGAGGGGAAAGACCAAAGCTCCCAAGAAACCCGCCAAGAAGAAAGTAGATGCAACAAATCAATTTACTCTGGATGATGTGAGTCAGAGGTAGAACTTGACTCCCTTGGCTCCTTTTTTGTACATCTTATTGACGCTGACCCCTCTCAGGATGACGCGGAGACCAGCCAGGTAGGCGCTGTAGAGGTAACTATTATTTCCTCCGACTCAGAGCCTTTGCCAAGACAGAAAATTCGGCACGTGATCCGAAAAGTAAGGTTTTCTCACCCTTTAGCTTACTTGGATCCAAACTTCATTTTGAAGAAACAACAGCATGAAGCTCGGCGTACAACCCGGAACAGCGGAGGGGGAGACCTTCATGCCGGCTTACCCAATACACCGGCCCCTCGCAAACGCCGAAAAGAGGTGCTGCAGAATTTGATCCTCTCCTTTCCCAAGGCGGGTCTTATCCGTCAACCACTTAATCTTTCCGACTCACATTATCAGGGAACCTCTCACTCATCCTCCGGCGAATCTACTGGAACTCAGATACCTCTCTTCAAAGTTGCCCCCTGGGTGAGAACATTTAACCTCTTTGTATTTTAATACCTTACCAACTGATATATTAACATCTTCATATGTCTTACTTTCAGCCGTATAGCCATACCCAGCAAGAAATTGAAGATAAACAAGCCAGTCGAAGACCCCAAGGTTACTGAGCCGGAGAAACAAACCACATCTAAAGCTTCTCATCAAACCCCTGAGGCTGCTGCTGATGACCCGCCACCAGAGACACACGACATCACAGTGGATCCAATGGGTGTTGACCCATCCAGCGCTAAGCCGCCCAGTCCCATAAAACCTGCTGAAGAGCCTCCTTCCCAACAAACTACTGAGGATGTCATTATTACCGGCATTGGTTATGCTGAACCTGGGAACCCCACCATTCTGGCCAAGCATTCAGCTAAAGAAGAATTAATTGAAAAGAGCAAGGCCAGATTTGACGTTGCCAATTACTCACACTTGGGCGTCGGTGAATTATACTCTGGTTATCTGAGCCAGCTGCATACTAGTCGTGATCTGGAGGCGGATTTAGTCAAGAAATTGCGACAAAAATATGAGGTATGAACATCGGTTTCTCTTGCATATGTAGTCATCCAGCCCCCAAGTCTTATCCATAGGAAAAGATATATTTGAGTAGGGTTAAGACTTGTCCATATGTCATTGCAACTCTAAAATCATAGCCCTCATGGGCCGGCTTATCATGATAAAGATGAGCCGGATTGCTTTCATGACTTCAAAAGAAAAGCTCCAGACCATATCCCTTATGGGCCGGCTTATCTTGATAAAGATGAGTCGGATCATTTCCATTACCTTGAAAGAAAAACTGCAGACCATAGCCCTCATGAGCCGGCTTATCTTGATAAAGATGAGCCGGATCATTAACAATATATACTGCGAAAAAGACCTTCCGCACACATTAGCCCCCAAGTGTCAAGTGCTTTGCTTTCAACGTACTTGAGACTTGTATGTATAGTGTGTCCTGAGAAATATGTTTATAATTGTTTAACTCGTACTTGCAGGATGCCTTAACTCAGGCTGAATCCCAATTGGTAGATTTAAAGACCAGGCTTGAGCATCAAGAGGCTGAAATACGCAAAGCTGACTCCAAGACTAAGTTCAGTCTGGAAGAGAACGAGAAGCTCAGAGCTGGGTTTTCCCTAGAAAGAAATGCCTGGGATAAGGAAAAAGCCGCCTTAGTGCAAAGAGCAGAGACTGTCGAATCTTCTTTGAAAGAGACCACTGCAGAACTGACCAGCTTAAAATGCCATATTTCACAGATGACAGCTGCTATCTTTGGTAAGGAATTCAGGATGCTTTAACCATTTCCAATTTTTACCTTTTAACCCGCCTGGCGACTTATCTGTGCGCTCATTTAACAGGCCCCAGGAGTACCAACCTTGGCCAGGACATGTTGGTGAAGCTGAAGGCGGTTTACACTTTGGTAGAACAATTGTACACAGGTACTCAATGAACCATAGCGGCCATCTCGCACAGTACACAGCCACCTTCACTCATCAGGGAGGTACTATACAAACTATCTGTCATGCCCCAAAAAATTGAATAGATTAAGCGATCATCCGCCCGAGCTGGTGCTCTCACTGCTTTGAGCCGGTCCAAAGCATGGCAAGCGGAATTAGACCCGGTGGATTTGGCCACCGGTTGTCCAAGCTTTAAAGAAGACGAATCGCCTTTTGATGAAAGAGATTTTACCAAGTGCGTAAAAGAGATGCCTCCCTTGGCGAGCAAATTGGCCTAGGGGACTGATTTGTCCAAATATCAGGCGGCTTACACGATGGAAAACTCCAAAGTGAAAGCGCCGGCTTATGAGATTGTGGATCTTATTCCTCCAATACGTAAGCATACTTTTTCTCCTGACATTGATCCGTCCACACTTATAGATGATGAAGCTGTGTTCAAAGCCTTAACTGGCATCGACTGGACATCACCTGACTTCCAGAAGATGGACGAAGAAGAAGAACCGGCGCAGGATAACCCAGAGGCTTCAACTCGCCAGGACCAAAAGAACTGATCCAAGGGGCGGCTCTCAGACCGCGGCGTAGAATGTCTTTTGAAAAACTCTAAATTTTGTGGGCTTGGGAAAGCCTTGTAATAGGCTAGTTGAAACAATGATCTGTCATGCCATCATGCATGTGGTATCCTTTGAATGTTTAAACCGCCGAGCTTGATTTTTATCACCCGCCACTTGTGCGTATAATATTATCCGGTATGTGGATCAGATCAAGCATCATCATACTTCCTGTACACAAGGAAAACATCACATGCCCTGGCGGTTTACACCAGGGAGGGTCACAAATATCTTTGAAAAAACCCTGATATAATAGTCTTTGATAAAAAAGACTAAAGGCTATTGAAGCCGGAAATATACCGGTTACTTAAAGTTGAGGACAGGGTGGGTTAGAAAAAACCCTAAATCTCTATTCAAGTATGAAAAGTCATACCTGTAGACTGACATCATAATGATGCTGTAACGATGGTAATCCAGCATGGGTTTAACCCGTACACATGAAAGATCATGATTTGAATTTATTCCACGCGAATCATCCTGGTTACTTAAAGTCTGCTTATCATGGCGGGTTATTAACCCAATATGCTCAAGTATGAGTCATAGAATTAAGGCTACATGGCCTGAATTGCAAAACCATATGTTAATATGGAAAAAGGATATAAATCCAAAATTTTCAGAAAAATAGAAATCCAGAAAAACAAGGCTTTCATAGGCCGCCAAGCCTAAAACTCAAGTGCTTTCATGGGCCGCACAGCCACTGAGTTAATCCTAGCTCACTGTAAGCCGGCCCTCACATGACAAACCGCCATTTTAATCTTAACAAGTTCAGGGTCTTATTGAAAAGATTGACTGTCAAGAGTGCGGCGGGTCATTCCAGGATTACCTGGGTGGAGTAACAACGACATACAGGCAGGATAACCCGGAATTTGGTGTTTACACCTAGCTAGGAAGCTGATCAAGAGGGTAAGCATAGCTATGCTCATTGAGCAGGAAGCCCCCAAGTGACCAATAAGATGGCAGGTAGGCCGGATCAAGAGGGTAAGCATAGCTATGCTAATTGAGCAGGAAGCCCCCAAGTGACCAATAAGATGGCAGGTAGGCCGGATCAAGAGGATAAGCATAGCTATGCTCATTGAGCAGGAAGCCCCCAAGTGATCTTATGAATAAACAATAAAGGCTCAGATTTGTAAAAGTGAAACAACAAAGGCCCTGAATTATCAGGGATGCCGGCTTTATTATAGTGATCATAATATGTACACTGAAGAAAAGTATATACAGCATAAGAGCCGGTGGCTCAGGTGTAATAAGGCCGAAGATGAGCAATGTTCCACGGCCAGTGGGTCTCCTCCTCCTATGTGCGTGAATCCTTGTGTTCTCGAATATCAATGAGGTAGTATGACCCGTTGTTCAGGTTTTTGCTGACCACAAAAGGTCCTTCCCAAGGTGGGATAACTTATGCATGTCTGTCTGATCTTGGATTAACCGGAGCACCAAGTCGCCTTCTTGAAAGGTCCGAGTCCTAACTCGACAGCTATGATAGCGACGCAGATCGTGCTGGTATATCGTCGAACGAGCCGCCGCAAGGTCACGCTCTTCATCCAACATATCAAGAGCATCCTGACATGCTTTTTCATTATCAGCTTCAACATAAGCCGCCACCCGGGGCGAGTCATGATGGATATCACTTGGAAGAACCGCCTCTGCCCCATAGACCATGAAGAAAGGCGTATAGCCTGTTGACCTGTTAGGAGTAGTATTAATGCTCCAAATTTCTGAGGGCAACTCCTCAACCCAACAACCCGGCGTGTGTTGCAATGGAACCATAAGCCGGGGCTTTATACCTTTCAAGATTTCCTGATTGGCCCTCTTAGATTGACCATTAGACTGCGGATGAGCCACGGACGACACGTCAAGACGAATATGTTCTCGTTGACAGAACTCTTTCATAGCGCCCTTAGACAGATTAGTGCCATTATCAGTTATGATACTGTGAGAGTGGCCAAAATGGAAGATCACCTTCTTAATGAATTGAACCGACGTTACCGCATCACACTTACTGACCGGCTCGGCCTCAACCCACCTGGTAAACTTGTCAACCGCCACCAAGAGGTGGGTCTTTTTGTCCTTGGACCTCTTGAAAGGTCCAATCATATCCAGCCCCCAGACTGCAAACGGCCAAGTAATTGGAATCATCCTCATTTCTTGAGCCGGTACATGAGCTCGTCTAGAAAATTTCAGACAGCCATCACACTTGCTAACCAGATCTTCAGCATCAGCATGAGCCGTCAACCAATAAAACCCATGAAGAAAAGTTTTAGCCACAAGAGATTTAGAGCCGGTGTGATGGCCACAATCTCCTTCATGAATCTCCCTTAGGATCTCACGGCCCTCTTCAGGAGAAATACAGCGCTGGAACACGCCTGTGACGCTGCATTGGTGTTACTCGCCATTGACAATAGTCATAGACTTATACCGCCGGGTTATCTGCCTGGCCAAAGTTTCATCCTCAAGTAACTCTCCCCGGGTCATATAAGCCAAATAAGGAACCGTCCAATCAGGGATGGCATGGAGAGCCGCCACCAACTGTGCCTCCGGGTCAGGAATAGCAAGATCCTCTTCAGATAGCAACTTAACTGAAGGATTATGTAACACATCAAGAAAAACATTAGGGGGCACCGGCTTACGCTGCAACCCAAGTCGGCTCAAAGCATCGGCCGCCTCGTTCTTCCTTCGATCCAGATGCTCCACCTGATAACCTTTGAAGTGACTAGCGATATTATCAACCGCCCGGCGATAAGCCGCCATGAGTGGGTCTTTAGAATCCCAAGTGCCAGAGACCTGTTGAGCCACCAAATCTGAGTCGCCAAAGCACCTCACCCGGCTTAGATTCATCTCTTTGGCCACCTTTAGGCCATGAAGCAAGGCTTCATATTCAGCTGCATTGTTAGTACAGGGAAACATCAGCTGAATAAACTTGTCAGCTCATGGGGAAGTCAAAATAACTCCAGCCCCCGAGCCTTCCAATTGCCTGGACCCATCAAAATGAATAGTCCAATATGTATTATCAGGCTTCTCCTCAGGCATCTGGAACTCTGTCCAGTCGTTGATAAAATCCACAAGAGCTTGGGACTTGATAGCTGTTCTTGGCATATATTTCAAACCATGGGGTCCAAGCTCAATGGCCCACTTGGCCACTCGGCCTGTGGCTTCCCTGTTTTGAATAATATCGCCTAAGGGAGTAGATCTGACCACAGTAATAGGATGGCCAAGAAAATAATCTTTCAAATTGCGACTGGCCATGAACACCCCATATACTAGCTTCTGCCAATGTGGGTATCTCTGTTTAGACTCAATTAAGACTTCACTGACATAATAAGCCGGCCTTTGAACCGGCTTTTCCTTACCCGTCTCTTTCCTTTCCACTACAACCGCCACGCTGACGGCTCTGCTATTAGCAGCCACATATAAAAGCAAGGGCTCCTTTTCAACAGGAGTTGCAACAATCGGCGGCACAGCTAACTATTTTTTAAGCGCCTCAAACGCCTCATTGGCAGCATCACTCTAGACAAAACGATCTGTCTTCTTCATCATCTGATACAGAGGAATAGCCTTCTCTCCCAGGCGGCTTATAAACCGGCTTAAAGCTGCAATACGACCCGCCAAACGCTGGACATCATTAATGCACGCCGGCTTAGCCAATGAAGTAATAGCCTTGATTTTCTCCGGGTTAGCTTCAATACCTCTCTCAGAGACCAGAAAACCTAAGAGCTTGCCTGCAGGCACACCAAAAACACATTTGGCCGGTTAAGCATCATCTTGTAGACCCGGAGGTTATCGAAGGTCTCCTTCAAATCATCTAGCAGAGTCTCCTTCTTTCTGGACTTTACAACGATATCATCCACATAAGCATGGACATTGCGTCCTATCTGGTTATGAAGACAATTCTGAACACAACACTGATAAGTAGCCTGGGCGCTCTTGAGCCCAAAAGGCATAGAAACATAGCAGAAAGCTCCAAAAGGCGTGATGAAAGCCGCCTTCTCTTGGTCTTTAACTGCCATCTTGATCTGATGATAACCAGAATAAGCATCCAAGAAACTCAAATGCTCACAACCTGCCGTAGCGTCAATGATCTGATCAATGCGGGGAAGAGCGAAAGGATCAGCTGGACAAGCGTTATTAAGGTCTGTATAATCCACACACATACGCCAAGTGCCATTCTTCTTAAGTACCAGCACCGGGTTAGCCAACCACTCAGGGTGAAAAACTTCAACGATGAACCCGGCTGCTAAGAGCCGGGCCACCTCTTCTCCAATGGCCTTGCGTCTCTCCTCATTAAAACGACGAAGGAACTGCTTGACCGGTTTAAACTTGGCATCGATATTGAGAGTGTGCTCAGCGAGTTCTCTTGGTACACCCAGCATGTCTGAAGGCTTCCATGCAAAGATGTCCCGGTTCTCACGGATGAACTCGATGAGCGCGCTTTCCTATTTCGGATCCATATTAGCACTGATAACGAACTGCTAAGATGAATCGCCAGGGGTAAAATCAACCTGTTTGGTACCATCTACCGACTTAAACTTCAGCAAAGGGTCATGCTCTGTGGTTGGTTTCTTCAAAGGGGTCATATCCGCCGGGTCAACATTATCTTTATAAAACTTCAGCTTCTCTGTAGCACAGGCAGACTCAGCATAAGCAGCATCACCTTCTTCACATTCCAAAGCTATTTTTCTGTCCCCATGGACTGTGATGGTACCCTTACGACCCGGCATTTTGAGCTTGAGATATACATAACAAGGCCGTGCCATAAACTTGGCGTAAGCCGGCCGTCCAAACAAAGCGTTGTAAGGACTTTTGATCTTGACCACTTCAAAGGTTAATGTCTCTGCCCTGTAATCATGTTCATTGCCAAAAGTACTTCCAAGGCAATCTTACCAACTGGATAAGCTGACTTACCGGGCACCACCCCATGAAAGACTGTAGAAGACGGCTTAAGATCTTTGTCCGTCAAATTCATACGGCGGAAAGTATCATAATAGAGGATGTTGATGCTGCTGCCTCTGTCCATAAGCACCTTAGTGAACTTGTAACCTCCAACCTGAGGGGCTACCACCAAAGCTAGCTGACCTAGATTATCAACCCAGGGCGGGTGATCTTCACGGCTCCATACAATCGGCTATTCTGACCATCGTAAGTACCGAGGCACTGCCGGCTCAACTGCACTTACCGCTTGTTTATGAATCTTCTGATCTCGCTTGCACAGGCTTGTAGTGAAAACAAGATATTGGCCACTATTAAGCTGCTTTGGATTACTCTGATACCCTGACTGCTGTTGCTGGTTATCCTGACTATGCTGCTAGTTATAATTGCCTAGACTGCCCTGACCTTGAAATCCGGAACCTGAGCCACCACCTCCAAAGCCGGGCCCGTGCGAGCCAGATCCTAACCCACCGTGCGGACCATTATTGTTGTGGTGGTCCTGATGAAAGCCGGAACTCTTATACTCCTTCATGATGAAACAATCTTTCCACATGTGAGTCGACGGTCTATCGGGACGACTATGCTTTGGGCAAGGCTGGTTCAACATCGCCTCAACGTTGAATTTTGGTCCTCCAAACCGGGGTTGTGGTCTTTCCTTACGGCGCTGGCCGTCATTTTGCGCATTTGTATTGGCCACAAAATCTAACCCGCCGTCATGTTGCTTGCGCTTACCATTGTTACCTGGGTTCTGCCCCGTCATATTTTGCGGCTGTCATTTTCCATTGCCGTTCTTCTTCCCCTTGTTGGATTTCTCCTCATCAGACCCCGGGTCTTTAGTATTGTCAGAGTCGGCGTATTTGATGAGAGCCGCCATGAGCTCTCCCATGTCATTGCAGTGACGCTTAAGCCGCCCTAACTTTTGCTTGAGAGGGGTGAAACGGCAATTTTTCTCCAGAATTAGGACAGCAGAACCGGCGTTGATGCTATCCCATGAGTGAATAATAGTGGACACTCGACGGACCCATTGGTGGGCCGACTCATCCTCGCACTGGACACAAGCGTCTAAGTCGATGATCGACAGAGGTTGTTTGCACGTGTCTTTGAAATTCTGAATAAAACTTGTTTTCAACTCCGCCCATGAATTGATAGAGTTAGGGGGTAATCCCTTCAACCAGGTTCGAGCCGGCCCGTCCAACATCATGGTGAAGTATTTGGCGCACACAGCATTGTTAACGTCTAACATCTCCATAGCCAGCTCATAGCTCTCAATCCAAGCCTCAGGAGGTTGATCAGCCGTGTAATTGGGCACCTTTCGAGGGCCCTTGAAGTCCTTAGGCAACCGCTCATTGTGAAGAGCCGACGCTAAACATGGCACACCCACTGTCCTAGAAGTCATCCCGGCTTCTACAGACGTCGAAGGGTTATGCTGAAGCTGTTGATGAGCCACCAACTGAGCCGCCAGCTCCGCCTCTTGCCGTGCCCTGGCCTGATCCATCAGGGCATGAACATTATTATCAACACATGGTGGGTCATGCCCATGAGGCGGGTTACGACGCCGCTCACTACTGGAAACCGCCGACGATTCAATGCGCCGGCTATAACTTCGACTAGGGCGTGGAGTTGAATGAATTCGCTCACGGCTATATGAGTAAGCCGCCTGCCGAGCCACGACCGTCTGAAGAAGTTGCACGGCGTTCCAGGTTTCTATCACAGCTGGGGACTCACCTTCAACTGAAAGAGCCGCCAGCCGTGAAGCCGCAGCAATCATGTTATCTAGCAGGTTAGAATAATTACCCGGAGGTGTCGGCCCTTGTTGAGGCGGGGTCACATTCAAACGGGGCGGGTCAGCGAGGCGGGGCTGAGCCGCCGCCCTAGTTGCAGGCGCCTCCGCGACCCGGGTCACACCGGGCAGGTTACTCGTCCCTGCTCTGGGTGTAGTAAAGAGGTTTCGCCCCTCAAACTGCAGAGGTAGGCGACTCTGGTGTCTCCTCCGAAGAACAGCATTTGATGCATTCTGATCCAAGTTTAACCAGAAAGTTTCTGCTTGAATCCGTTGTGACTCAGCCTCTAAAGCAGCTTGCTCTGTTGCCATCCTGGCATTCTCAGCATTAAGATCCTCTTTAGCCTGAGCTACCTCGTCCCGCAGCTTCGCAACTTCCACCTTATGTTGTGCCTGAGTCACCGCGGTTACCTCTGCAGCCAATAGAGTCGCCAAAGCATCCAAGAGCTCGGATAGCACCTGAGCCGGCGGGCGCGCAGAGCCACTCGCCCCGGCCGTTGAACCGTAGGTCATAGCCGCGGCCGTCGACGAATTCACCATCTTTTGCGTACCGGCCATGAAGATAGCAACCCTGCTCGGCGGCTCATAGGAGTCCGGAATACTGTCACCATCGGAACAACCCCCAAGCCCGCTATCTTGCAGTTGATAGATTGACTCGGTCTTGCCAGTTGAAGACTCATCACCTGAATAGATGGCCGTCTCTCCACCGGACACAGAACCTTCCTCAAGATCCGCCCCATGGATAAAGCCGACGAATGCACACTTCCGGGCGGGTTGGACCATGGCGGGTCTCGCGTGCCGAGCCATCTCAACGGCGTCGGCGCAGGCGTCCGGCCCAGGATTTGACTCACCGATCTTGCCGATGAAGACTTGAATTCCACCGAAGGGGACCCGATACCCATACTCGATTGAATCGGCCTCAGGACCCCAGCTAGCATCATCGATGTAGATCTTGCCGCGGCGGCTCTTAGCCATTCGGCCCAAGGCGTATCCCTTGATCCCTGAAAAGCTGCCCTTCAAGAACTCGAAACCACCGTGCTCTGGCCCCATGGTGGGCGCCAACTGTCGTGGATTTAACACGGCAGATGCCCTAGTGAAAGGAGTTAGGTATGGAGCCATCGCAACTAGGTTAGCTTAAAGGGGTTGAACGGGACAAAGGACTCAAAGGATTTACCTAGGTTTGGCCCCTCGAAACAAGGTAAAAGTCTACGTCCTGCTTTTAGTTGTATTACTTGAGTTTCGATCACAAGGGAGCGAATACGCTTGACCTAGTTCTCGACTTGTTGTTTCTTGAGTTAACTCGCCGTCGGGTCTCACCTTTATATACTGGTCGATGCCCGGCGGCTTACAAAGTCCCGGTCAGCTCACACAACGTGACCAGCTCGGTTTCTAACCAAACCTGCCTTACAGAGCAAGTTAACCTTGAACAGTTCACACCTTCGGGTCTTGAATCACCTCCGGGTCTTGGGCCTCCAATAAGCTTGCTTTATGAACTGCCATCCTTATGTCTTCTTGGGCCTCTTGGGCCTTCTTCACAATACGTCACCAACAGTGTAACCCGGCCCCTCCTGGGCTGGTCACATCTCGGAGTTATATCCTCAACACATTGCAAAATGGGTACCTATAACCAAATCTTGATTCTTGTAGGACTATATCTCCGTTGGAAAACAATGGGTGATCGATAGTGGATGCACCAATCATATGACCGAAGAAAGGGAGATGCTTGTGGAGTTCGTTGATTCACTCAAGGCCTCTTCGAACATCTCCTTTGGTGACAATAGCAAGGGCAAGGTATTGGGTTTGGGCAAGGTGGTAATCTCTAATGATTCCTCACATTCAAATGTCATGCTTGTCCAATCCCTTCACTACAATTTACTTTCAACAATTCAATTGGCTTGTGCCGGTTATGATTCTCATTTCGGTGAATTCCATGTGACCGTCTTTAAGAGAAGCAATCTCAAAGTGGTCTTTGTTGGGCATGTTGAAGACAACCTTTACGTGGTTGATTTCTCAAAAAAGAAAACTCATCTTGCAACATGCCAAATGGCCAAGGCCGACGTGGGGTGGCTATGGCACCGACGGCTAGCCTACATTGGCATGAGAAATTTACAAGCTCTCTTAAAGGGGGAGCACATCCTTGGACTAACCAATGTGTCTTTTGCCAAAGATCGTCCTTGTAGTGCTTGCATTGCCGGAAAACTACATGAAAAAGCTCATATAGTGAAGACTATCATCACCACCTTGAGGCACCTTGAGCTTATCCATTTGGATCTTTTTGGGCCTCCAACTTATGATAGTTTGGGAGGGAGGAGGTATTGCCTTGTCATTGTCGATGACTTCACAAGATATACTTGGGTGTTCTTTCTCAAGACCAAAGAGGAAACCCAAGAAACCTTCATCAACTTTGACAAAGAAGCTCAACGTCAACATAATTGTGAGATCAAGGCAATTTGAAGTGACAATGGCACCGAGTTCAAGAATTACACGATGGATGAATTCTTGAGTGAAGAGGGGATAAAGCATCAATATGCCGCGCCGTATACTCCTCAACAAAATGGTGTTGCGGAGAGGAAGAACCGGACTCTTATTGAGATGGCTAGGACCATGCTTGATGAGTATAAGTCTCCATACAAGCTTTGGGCCGAAGCCATCAACACCGCGTGTCATGCTTCAAACTGGCTTTATCTTCGCAAGATCAAGAACAAGGCCCCATATGAACTCCTAATCGGGAGAAAGCCTAACGTCAAATACTTTCGGGTATTCGGTTGTAAGTGTTTCATTCTAAACAAGAAATCCCGGTTAGCTAAGTTTGAGCCTAAAACTTATGAGGGCATATTTGTTGGATATGCATCAAACTCTCATGCTTACCGAGTTCTCAATAAATCCACCGGATGCATTGAAGAAATGGTGAATGTGGAGTTTGATGAAGATAACGGCTCCCGTGTGGAGAAATTGTTCCTAGTGTTGTAGGTGATGAGGCTCCTTCACAAGCTATAAGGACGATGGGGATAGGCCACATTCTTCCACAAGAAACACACCAAGTCCAAGTAGAAGAAGAAGGAGTAAGATCCCCTCTTGTGGAGTCTCCACAAGGGAAGTCATCACCGGCACCACTTGTACAAGATGCCACGGGAGATCATGAACCTATCCAAGAACAAGATCAAGCCCTCACATTCCTGAGAAAGATCAAGGGCAAGCTCATTCAAATGGTGAAGAACCAATTATTGAGGCTCAAGATCAAGCTCAAGTTCGTGATCAAGATCAAGATCAAACCCAATCACAAGGTTCTTCATCATCGTCACTTCCCAATGAACAAGAACTTGTGGTTGTAAAGTGAAGGGTGTCTCCAAGGCTAAAATAATCTCAGGGTCAAGCTTCTTCATCAAGTCCAAAACCAAGTGAAGAAGAGCTTGCAATCAAAGAGCAAAAAGTGGCCGCCAAGCTAAAGCATCTTCAACATCTCACCGAAAACATCTATGGAAGCATCAAAAAGGGGGTAACTACTCGTAGACGTTTGGCAACTTTTGTGAGCATCACTCGTTTGTCTCTTGTGTTGAGCCCCTTAAGGTTGAAGAAGCACTTGACGATCCGGATTGGGTAGATGCCATGCATGAAGAACTCAACAACTTCACCCGCAACAAAGTATGGACCCTTGTGGAGAGACCCAAAGGGCACCATAATGTCATTGGAACAAAGTGGATCTTCAAGAACAAACAAGATGAACACGGACAAGTAACAAGGAACAAGGCAAGGTTAGTGGCACAAGGTTTCACTCAAGTTGAAGGTTTGGACTTTGGTGAAACTTTTGCCCCCGTTGCGCATCTTGAATCCATTCACATCTTGCTTGCTTATGCCTCTCATCATGATTTTAAATTATATCAAATGGATGTGAAGAGTGCATTTCTTAATGGTCCTCTTAAAGAGTTGGTGTATGTCAAGCAACCTCCCAGTTTCGAAGACCCCGATCACCCCTCTCACGTTTATGAACTCCATAAGGCACTCTATGGACTTAAACAAGCACCTCGTGCTTGGTATGATCACCTTACGATGTTCCTAAGCGAGAAGGGGTTCCAGATTGGGGTAATAGATTCCACTCTCTTCACAAAGAGGGTAAAAGGAGAATTGTTTGTGTGCCAAATATATGTTGATGATATTATCATTGGGTCCACTAACCATGCTATTAACACTGAGTTTGAGAATCTTATGACTACGGAATTTGCTATGAGCATGATGGGAGAGTTGAAGTTCTTCCTCGGTTTTCAAGTGAACCAATTGAGAGGAGGAACCTTCATCAACCAATCTCTTTATATTCAAGGCATTCTCAAGAGGTTAAAAATGCAAGATGTTAAGCCCATGAAGACATCCATGCCCACAAATGGTCAACTTCATCTTGACCCCAATGGTAAAGAAGTGGATCAAAAGGTATATTGCTCCATGATTGATTCCTTGCTTTACCTTTGTGCATCTAGGCCGGATATTATGTTGAGTGTGTGTATGTGTGTAAGATTTCAATCCGCTCCTAAGGAGAGCCACTATTCGGCAGTGAAACAAATCCTTTGATATTTGGTTCATACCCCAAACTTGGGACGTTGGTATCCCAAAGGGTCAACTTTCAAGTTAATGGGATACTCAGATTCGGATTGGGCCAGAGACAAGGTTGACCGCAAGTCCACTTCTGGTTCATGTCAATTCCTAGGGAGATCTTTGGTAAGTTGGTCTTCAAAGAAGCAAAATTGTATATCTCTCTCTACCGCCGAAGCCGAGTACATTGACGCCGGAAGTTGTTGTGCCCAGTTATTGTGGATGAGGCAAACTTTGATGGATTATGGTGTCAAATGTGACAAAGTGCCTCTTTTATGCGATAATGAAAGTGCAATCAAGATCGCCGAGAATCCAGTGCAACACAGCAAAACCAAGCATACTGAGATTCAACATCACTTCATTCAGGATCATGTGGCCAAGGGAGATATTGATCTATTCCATGTCAACACCGAGAAACAACTAGCCGATATTTTCACCAAGCCACTTGATGAAGCAAGATTCCGCGAGTTAAGGCATGAGCTAAATATCGTGGATATAAGTAACTAGGGTTGATATTCTTGCTCATGCACACATACTCACATAATATCTTGCTTAGATGTAGGCACATGTCTAGGGGGAGCTAACTCAACTCATGAGTTACCTCATCCTAGAAGTGCATAAATTGAACAAAATCTTTCACATTAGCCACTTTTAGGTGGCACTTGTGCTTCAAAGATGATTGTTTGTCTTGGGCCCAAGGTTCATATCTTCGCGGTGCCATACCAAACAAACTCAAACATGGTGGCCTCGGCCATCGCCCTCTGGAGAGGTTTTTGTCCGTTTTCATGTGTGTGGTGTTTTTTGCCTTTCTTTCTTCTTAGGGTTTTCTTGTGTTTCGTTGCTTTTTGGTCCTCTCTTTTAGTGCAAGTGCTCCAGATATATCTTTCTAGTAGTAATAGGATTTCGTGTGACGTATTCATAAACTTAGGCCAAAATACTCCTTAAAGGCTTGGTAACAGTTGTCACTCAGCCATGCCTTCTAGAGATATTTTGTGTCAAAAGTCTCTGAGTACCCCTTGTCCACGGGCTTGTACCGTGCACACGGGGTTCACTTAGCCCGTGTGCACGGGGTCAGTGGTTCCTGGCACTGAAGAGGTGGGGCGTGGGGGGGCCTGGGTTCATTCCCACCCGTCGACCCCTCCACCCCCAGGACACCTCCAGCGCCGCCGCCGTCGCCTCCACCCACCGGTGCTTCTCCGAGCGCCGTCGGGACCCTTTGGTCTGTGGAGTTCGTCCGGGATGGGGTCTTCCTCCGGTACTTCCCCTCCTCTGGTCCTTCCTTTCTTGCTCCATGGATTTCTCTCTAGGTTTAGGGTTCCTCCTATTTCTTCAGTTTAGGGCCGTAGTTCTTCGTGTAGCAGACCTACTAGTGCGGATCTGGTTTGGTCCCTCTGCCGCACTCACCTCCGGATCTCGATCTGGATGTGGTTGCCGCTGGGGGGCCCCCATGTCCATGGTCTTGTACCGTGCGCACAGGACCCCGTGCCCACGAGGGTCTAACCCCCGTGCGCACGGGGTACACAGAGTGGCTCTGCCCTAGTTTTGTTCTGTTCGTTCCGTTGCCCATCGTCTCAAGCACTTGTACTCATTTGTGTCTCTTGCGTTTTGTGGTGTTGGTGTTTGTGTGTTTCAGACTCTGCGGACAAGAAGGCCAAGCTCCGTCGCAAGCGCCCAAAGGCAGGTTCCAAGGAGTTCACTATTGCTCGTCGCCAGCCATGTGAGGGCTTTGGTCAGGGGTCTGGTTCAGGCCAGGGTCGTGTTCGCTGTGCAGCCACCAAGCAGCCCATTGTTGAGGTCTCCGATGATTCTGAGGAAGAGTACGACTCACAAGATGATGCTCACTATGTCAACCCAGAAGATGATGCAGAGATAGAGGCGGAGGATGATCTTGTTGATGGAGGTGATGAAGATGAAGATGAAGAAGAGATGTCTAGTCCCAAGCAAGCCATTCCCGGTGGGCGAGATCTCAAGAACCTTCCCCTTGGCAAATGGACCAAGCCAGAGCTTTGGGCTGAGAGACAGAGTCATCCATATGCTGCTGCCACGGGTTTGGGAGTGGATCCTCGGTTCAAGAATGACTTTCAGCAAAGAGTGTACCATGAGTTGCTCATGACCAAGGCCAAGAAGTTTGCTCCACACAAGCAGGTTAATGTTGAGAGTCTCCGCGACAATGATCATCTCTATTCGGGTGTATATTCAGCTCTTGGAAGATTGGGACTCCTTCCTTTTGTCACCTTCAACTATCCATACAATGAGGATCTTGTGATGCAGTTCTTCGCCACCTTGTTCTTCTCCAATGATTCTGCTCGCACCTTCACTTGGATGTCCAGGACGCATCGGTGCTCTGCTCCTATGGCCAAGTTTTCTGAGATCATTCCCTACCCATTCATTGGTGAAGAAGAGGCTACTGATGAGTTTGGCACGGTGCGTGAGAGTGGACAGTGCACCAAGGATGAGATTGCATTCGCATACAAGCAAGAGAAGTCGTTTGTCACCGGGTCCATCAAAGACCTTGTGCCTCTCTATGATACAATGCGCCACATCCTGAGGTATACCCTCACACCAAAGGCCGGTGATTCTCACAACATTCGGAGTTCCATGTTGGATGTCTTTGTGTACCCGCATAGGAAGAAGAGAGTGGATGTTCTGGACTTCATGTTCTATGAGCTTCATCAGTGTGTGCAAGAGAACAAGTCTTTGATCTATGCTCCATTCATCCAGGCGTTGATTGAGTCCATCTGCCGGCTAAGTACATCTCTTAGTACAAGACTTTTGTTCCCAAGCGCAACTCCAACTGGACTCCTGCTGTTCCTGCTCCTTATGTGGCTCCCAAGAAGGGGCGCAACCCTAGGCCTGAAGATCATGTCACATACACACCTGGTATGTCCTCAACTACACGGATCCCTCGTGGTAAGGGCAAGAAGGTAGATTCTGAGGCTGTTTTCACCAAGGGAGAGAAGAAGACCTTGTTCAAGACCATGAGCAATTTGTTCAAGATGTGTCAGTCCATTCAACGCCGTCAGGTTAAGGAGGTCAACAAGGACAAGCTCTTGTGGCATGAGATGAAGGCAGAGAGGGCTGCAGCTGGTGAGCAGATTGTCTCAGGGTCTAAGGACAACAACAGTAAGGCCACATCTCGCTCCTTTCCGATGGCAGGATGGCGTTTTGACAATGATGATGATGATGCTTCGAGCGCGCCCCCTCTTGTCTAATGTGTCTGTGTGTCGCCTTTTCTCCTTTTGTTGTCTTGATGACAAAGGGGGAGAAGTGGTGTGTGTGTGTCGGTGTTCTTTAGTGTGTCTTGAGATCTCAAGCCTCGTGTTTCTCTGTTTTGTTCGTTGTTTTTAGTTGGCTTGAGATACTCTTATTTGCTTGACTTGGTATGGTTGTGAGCTACTCACAATTGCTCGTGAGACTCTAGCTTTTATCTTGAACCTTATGCAATGGTTATATTGTGTTTATTATGTGTCTCACGATATTTGCTCACTACACCATTTCATGAGATCTAGGCACCGTTATAGGTTTATTATGTTGATCTCATGTCTTGACAATGTTGATCTTGGGGGAGCCTCCTATGTGTGTACATTGATGCATTCTCAAGCATATATTTTATCCGGGCACACATATAGGGGGAGCTACTATGATCAATCATTGTCACATGGCTATTTAATTTTTTTTTCATATCCTTATGCCATGCTCCAACCATGTTGTCATCAATGCACCAAAAAGGGGGAGATTGAAAGTGCAAGTGGCACTTAAACTATATTTTGGTGTGATGACAATGTGGTTAGTGGAACTAATATCGGTTGCTCAAGGCTATCTTAGGATATTGGTTCCACATTGCTTTTGATGGAGATGCGCGACCCCACCCCCACCCCCCCCCCCCCAATTCAAAAAGATCAAAGGCGTGGTCTTCCGACGATTCGAAGGTTTTATTTTTGGTTCATTTCGAGTCGTAGGAAAGACCGCACTATTAAGAGAGGTCGATGTGGATATGTGTTGTGTGGGAATGCCATCGCCGAAACATATACACCAAACTGCCCATTCCTACCACTTAAATCCATAGTGTGCGTGCATGAGGTACTCAGAGAGCTTGCAACAGAAAATTACTGGGTACGCCTTGCGCACGGGGTCTTTGGACCCCCGTGCGCACGAGGTACGGCGTAACTCTCTGGGTACCCCATGCGCATGGGGTCTTTTGACCCCCGTGCGCACGGGGTACTGCGTTACTCTCTGGGTACCCCATGCCCATGGGGTCTTTTGACCCCCGTGCGCACGGGGTGGTGTGAAAGTCTCTGAGTACCCCGTGCGCACGGGGCTGACTTAGCCCGTGCGCACGCGGTCCAACGGGCAAAAACAGCCACCCAGGCAAGAATACTATAACCCCCCCTTCTTCCACCTCCATCCCTAACCCTAATGTCTTGTTGAGCTCCACCATTGCTACACCTCATTTTGCTCAATACTCTCAATCCCTCCACCCAAACTTGTTGAAACTTTGGAGATTGGGGGAGCAAGACCCGATCTACATCTTGACCAAACCAAATCACGTTCCCCGCAACACTTCTTCCCCATTGACTTGTTACTCTTGGAGCTTGGGCTCCTAGGCGGTTAGTGGTTCCTCCGGAAGCTTCCTTGCTTGTGGTGTGCTCCGGAGAAGTTTGTAAAGGTGTGGTGGTTGCCTTCAAGACCAACCCCGAGTGATTCGAGGCTCATCCGTTGGGGGTGACTTGAAAGAGAATACAGTGAGCCTTTGTGGCGTTCCGCAAGCCTTGGCTCTGGCGCCGCTCTAAACGGAGAGTAGCTCTTCCCCAAGGAAGAGTGAACTTCGGGATAAAATCCGCGTCCTCGCCTCACTTGTGGTTAATCCTTTCCTGCACTTTACTTTGTCTTCTATGCTTGTTGGCTTGCTAATTAGATTGTTGCCTAGCATATTTAGCTCTAAGCTTGCTTGTCATATAGGTTGTGTTCACCTAGTTACATATCTAGTGAACCCTATTTATCCGCTTAACCTTAAAATTGACAAGAAAGATTAATATTTGTAGTCTCCTATTCACCCCCCTCTAGTCGACCGTATCGATCCTTTCACGTCCTACCGCCGAAACCGCTGGAGGGCATATCAGGGGATCTCTGGAGACTGCACGACCATGTGTTGTCGACTGAGAAAAGCCTTCTAGCCTTGAAGGATCCAGGATATCCGCTATACGTGGTTCGTGTGCCTGAGGGGAAGTGCTACGTCAACACACTGCCCGCGAAGGTGTTCTTCCTGCGGTTTGATCATATATTTGAGATGTTTCTCACAAGGTGGCTCGATTTTACAATCGTCCGCCTTTTTGCGCTACATATGAACTCCGTCATCACGAGAGAACAAATCTCGCAAATCTGTGTGGCGGATCCATACTACATGCACGAGTCCTTCTTGAGTCTCGGCGACTTTGAGCATAAAACTGCTATGGAGGACATCGAAAACTTCATGATAAAGAATAAGGACAAGGAAACGGTCTTCCTGCCTTATCATCCAATGTAAGTCACTGTCGGACAACTCTTTCGTACATTTCAATCATTCCTTCTCGCTCATATGGAGAATAATTTGAGGTGTTTTTTCCCACAGCAACGGGCGCGCCATCCTTATCGTTCTTTTCCCGCGAGTCTCCCACGCCGTGTATTTTGACCTTTCCAGAAACTACGAGAAGAAGGACTACACCCACATAATGGATATTCTAGATAATGCTCTACACGGCTTCAGCCTGAGGGGTGGCCACCTCGAGATCAGGAAACAAAGGAACCGCAAGCCGGGTTTCTCGCATAAAACTACCTTCTGCGGCATCCATCAACCAACATCAAGCAGGAACGATGGATTCTACCTCCTCCATCTCATGATGGAGTTCAGAAGGGATCACCAACAGCTTCGCATGACAACCAGAAACGATGATCATATCCGCAAATGGGAAGAATCCCTAGGAGAAGAATCCTTATCGGATTATAAACTCAGAGATGACTTCTTTCGCATCCAGATGGACATTGCAACGATCATCATGAAAGAAGTCGTTGAAGAGAAGGGGATGTTCCACCACGGCCCTATGTCGCGAGCTGACGTCCGAACTCACATCCGTTAGGACCTAACGCCGTTCAAGAAGCTAGAGTGCATCCTCGGTGATCTGGATGGATGGAACTTCTAGTAATGATTGACGATGCCGATGATGATGTGTCGGTTGAACTGTACTTTATGTAGCAATTAAACTTTGTGATGTCAGTGGTGCCTGCCGAACTTGCGTAACGCTAGTTTGTTAGTTTGAGAAAGATGACCTGCGTACCTCTAGTTAATTAGTTTGGGTACGATGGACCTGCGTTGATTAATTATGTTTACTATATGTTGCATCTATTTGCTAACACCCTTTCTTTTTGTGTTGCTCAATTATATTATGTTGCATATTTTTGTTGATTCCCTTGATGAAGATGCATATCTAACAGATACATAGATCCTTGATAGCAAAGAAGTGCTATGCCGTGTACATAGGAAAGGTTCCGGGAGTGTACGATGAGTGGCCAGAGTGTCAGGCTCAAGTCGAGCGGTTCTCGGGCGCCAGCCATAAAGGGTTCGATAGCAGACAAGAAGCAGAAGCTAGTTACTTGAGGTTCATGCTAGCGCGAGAGAGGAATCAGAACCACCGCCTCATGTACTGCATAGTTCTGCTCTCACTCATAGTGATAGCTCTTCTCTTCTACATCATTGTTTAGATGGATGACGATGTAGTTGCAACTATTCGAGGCATGTCATAACTTGTATCATTATTTCGAGATGATGACGAGCGACATTATTTTGTGTTCGATGATGATTATATATGATGATGACATGATTTGATGAGACTACTTGTATGTGTATGATATGATTAGATTTGTATGTGTATGATATGCTAGAGACTATTGTATAAAACCTGTACAAATACAAAAGAAAATATGCAGCAGAAAAAAAATATTCAGAAACTAATAACAGTAGCGCGGGGTATGATTTTAGCAGCAGCGAATGCTTAGCAGTAGCACTCTTTAAAACGGGGCGCTACAGCTATTAGCAACAACGCGCTTTTGTAAGACTCGCTACTGCTACCTCTAGATAGTAGTAGCATAGGCCAACCCGCGCTACTGCTAAAAGTTAGCTGTAGCGCCGTTGTAGTAACGCGGCCACCCACGCTACTGCTAGGCATTTGACCCGCGCTACTACTAGGCTTTTCCCTAGTAATGGTATGATCTAACGCGCTGTGTGGATCGGAGTACATTTGAATTTTAATTTACCGACAGACATATACAGGATAGCGTTGGATGACGACATCCAGCATCCGTGCCGCGGACTGGTCCCCCTGTCAGCGAACGGATGTGGGAGAAAATTTATGGGTCGCCGTTGGAGATGCCCTTGCTCCGAACATTAAAGGGGATTTTGATTTTATCTTTTAAATCACCATTAATGCGCTTCATTGAACATGCAGGTTAGGGTCTGACTACACAGCCCCAGTCTGGTACTGAAGGACACCAGTAAGCAGCAGACAGAGCTTTGCTACATCTAGAAAAAATAGTTACGAAACTTTAAGTAAACCAAATCGTATTCTCAGGCTGCTCTCCCCCATGTGCCCACCCACGCGCTCCCCACCGGCACCCGCCCCTGCGCCGGCAGCGAAGGCCACGGCTCCCTGCGCTAACCATGGATTCGCCTCCTGGTTCATGCCCCTGCCTCCGCCGCCTGCTGGCCGTCCTGCTGGTGTGGTCTCGCTGCTGCGGTGACCCCTCTCCAACCTGGGTTCGTCCACCCCGCCATCGTCAGATCCAGATCCCCTGTCGGACAGCCTCGGCACATCCACTGCCTCTGTGGAGTTTGTCCCAGACTCACAGCCACCCGCGGCGTCTTCGGGCCAGGCGGCGGCTGGGCTGGCGCCAGGCGCCCCCGCTGCTCCTGCCCCGTGCCTTGAAGTTCTGGTTGGTGGTGGTCTTAACTGCGCTGGTGCGGGGCAGCTGCCATCCTCCATCCCTGCTACTGCTGATGCGTCTTCAATGCCGGTGATGCGGTCTGACGCAGGGCGCGAGGCCGAGGTGACCGGCGGCTGGCAGCTCATCACGTCGCGTAAAGGTCCGCTCACTCCGGCTCAGCTCGCCCCTGCATTCAAGCCTGCGCGCATCCCCCGATGGCTCCTAGGCCGGTGCTGTAGGTGTCTCCACCGCGGGCATAGGGCGGAGGCTTGCCGTGACCCGCTGCGGTGCTCCTGTTGCCTTCAAAAAGGCCATAAATCGCGTGGCTGTAGGAACCAGTGGATGCCATTAAGAGCATGGTTAATAGTATAACCAATAGCCGGCTATACGAATTTGCCATGTCACTTATAGCCAATCTTATAGCCCACTCATGCAATAGTTAGTCATACTAGTATACTACATCATTAATATATGTCCCACATGTTTCTCTCACAAAAGGTGTTGGAGCTCGTGCTATAGCTGGCTGTAAGTTTGTAGCCCGCTTCTCTTCTCTCACCACTTCTCTCTCATCCACCTAAGCAAATATATATTATTTAAAGTCTTACAGCCCGCCTACATCACCTTATTGTACTTGCTCTAAGCCTTCTGGACTGCAACGGCGTGCCTCCACCCCCTCTCCCTCGGCCTGCTGCTGCCATCTAGGTTGCGCCTCCTCACCCTGGTCGTGGCTGGGAGTCTCCCCTACGCATGATGCCGCCTCCAGCCGCCCCTCCTGCAAGGGGGCCTCGCGTGGCTGATGCGTCGCTCCGTTTCTTCAGTGGACTACGTCGTCGTCCCGGCGACACCCGAGATGCAGGCTGAGGCTGCTGTCCTCTCCACCAACGGGGCTATTGCCTGGCTTGAAGGCGCTAGGCAGGGCATTTCCTGCCAGCAGGTGGCCGCCGAGCTGGCAATGGCCTTGGGCGCACGGCGGGCCGACGTCGAGGTCGTCAAGCACTACCCCGAGCAGTTCTTCGTCCGCTTCATGCACCGGCACCACTGTGCTCTTGCGGTGTCCCGTGGCCATCTCTCTGGCGCCGGCCACCTCATCTATGTCAGGGAGTGGCGGCTCGAGGCGCACGCCGACAACGAGGACCAGCTCCACCACGTCCGCCTCTGCTTAGAGGGCGTCTACATCGTCACCTTCCTCATCGGCCGCGGCTGCTCCCTCGACTACATCGAGCCGCGCTCCCTGCGGAAGGAGGACACGAGGGACTTGGCCCTCTGGGCATGGACGGCCGACCCCAACGCCATCCCCAAGGTCAAATGGATGACCCTGCCAGCGCATGGCCATCACCGTCGTGGGCGGCGCGGGCTCCGGCATCGTGTCATCACCCACCTCGGCCTCCATGAGGACCACTCCAAGGCTGGCGACAACGACGACAACCCGCCACCACCGGACGTCCATGAGTTTACCTGGTACCGCAAGTGGGTTGATGGCACATACGTCCCAAGGGAGCGGCAACAACCACGGGGCGATGCTGTCCGACGCTCTGACAGGTGTGACGATGAAGGCGACCGTGACGGGAGACACAGGCGCGATGACGGTCGTGCGTGGGAGACTTGGGGCGCCAGGGTGCGGCGCTCGCTCTCTCGCAACGGATGTGATCATTAACGTGACGTCGGCCAGGACCGCACCAGGGAGCGCTCCGGTGGCCGCCGTCGGGAGGGAGGCGCCCCTGCACCCGTTCTGGCCCCTTCTTCGAGTGCCGCTGCTTCTGCTCTCCTGCGGGGCTCGGAGTCGGGCAGCGAGCTGTCGGACCATGCCTTGGAGCTTCTGGCCATCCAGGGTCCGGAGCAGGCTAGTGGACGCGGCCGAAGCCCCATGTGGCATGTCTCACCTCGTTCGGCGCGGTGCCGCTCTCTGGAGGAGCGCACCCCGCCGGTGTCCCTCCCGCTCTCTCCGACCAAGGTGCTGCCGCCCGGCCCCACATCCACGCGTGCTGAAGCCTCAAGCTCTGCGCTGCTACAGGTGGCGCCGAATCAGTCCCTGCTTCAGTTGTGCTCTCCAGTTTCGTTGCAGAGGCCTCTGATGTCACCTTCCAGGCCACCTGGATTTTAGTCCTCTCCAACACCGCCCCTCATCTGTGTCGGCCATCTACAGTGCACTCCCTTGCCGGTGCGTGGTCAACAAGAGAAGGCCCCTTAAGATCCTGTGGAGTCACTCTTTGAGGTGCGGCAGCAGAGCATTTTTGCCACGCCTCCATTGCCACCTCCAAGGCCTCCTACGGCTCATCGAAAAACGCTGGCCGGAGTGCAAATCTCCAGGAAGGGTGGTCTCTCGCTGCAGAGGATCAAGCGGCCTAGTGCAAGTGTTGTTGCTGTGCCGGCAGCCAAAGTTGCAGAAAAGTTGGTTTGCCGCACGCTAGGAATCACCAGAGACAGTAAAGATGTGACGGAGACAACTTTGGATGAGTTTACTTCCAAGTTCAAGGACCAACTAGCTCCTGAGGTGATCATGGCTATGAGAGAATTTTTCCATCTTGATGACACGGCTCTCAACGGAGTCGAGGACGCCCTGCTTGATCATCGTGGTGAGGGAGCACTGTAGCTCACTCAGCCCGGGGGTGCAGCTATTCAAAATGATTGATGTCCGTAGTCTGCATGTTAGGGTGTTAATGACGCGTATGTTAGCCTAGCTTCTTAGTGCACCGGGTAGTGTTTGGACTACTTTTAGTGTTCTTTCTAGTACTGTGCGTGTGTGTTGTATCGGGAGGGTGTGGCTCCTTACTGTGCTATCTTGTTTGCTTCAGTGTCCTATTGTCTCTACAATTGCTCTTCAAGTCCTGATGGCTACTTTCTACTGCTATGCCTGGCAGGCCACAACTGTTTTTTTGTGTGACATATGACGACACAACCCATCAACACTTTAAGTTGGAATGTCCATGGACTCAACTGCCTAGCTTGAAAGGCAACGGTTAGTGCAATGCTTGCCGCCTCCTCTTTCCAACTAGTCTATCTTGAAGAGACAAAGCTTGACAGCGTTGACAAATTCGTCGCTGCCTTCCTGGGTGGCAGCAGACTTCAAAGTTTTGCGCAACGCCCAGCGTTGGGGACTAGAGAAGGGATCCTACTCCTATGGGATGACAACGTTCTCGACGTCTCCGATATCACCACATCGACTTATTGCCTCTCTGGCATGGTCCATATCCGTGCGACCGGCGTCTGCTTTAGGGTCACGTCCATATATGGGCCAACTGATCACGCCTGCAAAGATGCTTTCTTCGCCGAGATCATCTCCCACAAGCCACCCAATGGGATTGCCTGGCTGGCCCTTGGGGATTTTAACCAAATTTATCGCGCTAGGGACAAAAACAAGGGAAATTTTAACCAGAGTAGGATCAATCGCTTCCGGACTGCCTTACAATCTTGTGAGCTCAAGGAAATTCACCTACAAAATAGGCGCTTCACTTGGAGTAATGAGCGGGACAACCCAACTCTTTACAAGCTCGACTCCTTCTGTAATGCGGAGTGGGATATGGCCTTCAACACCCATGTGCTACATGCTTTGTTGTCTTCCCTCCCCGACCATTGCCCCCTCCTGCTCACAGATGACAAAGGGCCTAGAAGGCCAAGATCTTTCAAGTTTGAAAACTTCTGGGCTTCTTTGCCTGGATTCTCCGAGGTGGTGCAAAAGGCGTGGGATGAGCATGTTGGGCATTTGGAACCGTACCAGGTCCTCTTCCACAAGCTCAAACAAACCGCGACCCGGCTTACTGAGTGGAGCAAGAATCTGTTCTCCAAGGCTAAGGTCCAACTCCATGCGGCCCTACTTGTGATTCTTCACCTTGACATTGCGCAAGAGGCGAGGGCCCTTTCTCCCGAGGAATGTGATATACGTTCAAGGCTAAAGTGGAGGGTGATCAGTTTGGCGGTTCTTGAGAGAACTCGAAAGAGTCAATGTGCTCGGTTGGCAAACTTGAGTCATGGTGATGCAAACAAAAAATTCTTCCACTGCCGCATCAATGCCAGAAGAAGGAAGAATCACATCCACCGGATTAAGCACGCACATGGGTGGGTGACTGAGCACAAGGAAAAAGAGAAGATCATCCATGACCACTTCTCCAAGGTCATGGGTAGGGGAAATAGTACCAACAAAGACTTCAACTGGGAGGAGCTTGGGATCGAGACCCATGACTTGCACGTCTTGGGTAACTCCATCACGGAAGAGGAGGTTAGGGCGGCCATAAAGGAGATGCCTAGTGATAAGGCGCCCGGTCCGGATGGTTTCACTGGGATCTTCTTCAAGAAGTGTTGGGGCACCATCAAGCATACGATCATGAGGGTCATCCAGCGCTTTGACTCCCTCCACACATCCAATCTGCAATGGGTGAATTCTGCCAATGTTGTTCTTTTGCCCAAAAACAAGGGCGCGGAAGGCATCTCTGATTATAGCCCATTAGTCTCATCCATGCTCTCGCCAAAATTATTGAAAAGGTCTTGTCACTTCGGCTTGCTCCTCTCATGGATGGCCTTGTCTCCAACGCACAGAGTGCTTTCATCAAGAGGCGTAGTATCCATGACAACTTCATGTGCATCCAGAACTTTGCCAGGAGATTACATAAGTGCAAGACCCCTGCTCTACTCTTCAAGCTGGACATAAGAAAGGCCTTTGACTCTGTTAAGTGGGAATACATTTTGGATCTCCTCCAGTGATACATCTCCGTCATATCTACTTTTCCTAATGCTTTTCCTCTTGTTTTGGACTCTAATTTGCTTGATTTGAATGAAACTAACCCAGATTGACGCTGTTTTCAGCAGAACTACCATGGTGTTGTTTTTGTGCGGAAATAAAAGTTCTCGGAATGGAACGAAACTTTGCGAGGAATTTTATACAATAAAATAAAAATACTGGAGCCAAGAACCACCGGAGGGGGGCACCTGGGTGGGCACAACCCACCAGGGCGCGCCACCCCCTCTAGGCGCGCCCAGGTGGGTTGTCCCCCCTGATGGCCCCGCTGACCATAAAACTGACGCTATAAAATCCTATTTTTCCAGAAAAAAATCAGGGAGAAAGAATTATCACGTTCCGCGAGACGGAGCCACAGCCACCTCCTGTTCTTCATCGGGAGGCCAGATCTGGAGTCCGTTTGGGGCTCCGAAGAGGGGGATCTTCGATCTTCGTCATCACCAACCCTTCTCCATCGCCAATTCCATGATGCTCCCCACCGGGAGTGAGTAATTCCTTCGTAGGCTCACTGGTCGGTGAGGAGTTGGATGAGATTCATCATGTAATCGAGTTAGTTTTGTTAGGGCTTGATCCTTAGTATCCATTATGTTCTGAGATTGATGTTGCTATGACTTTGCCATGCTTAATGCTTGTCACTTTGGGCCCAGGTGCCATGATTTCAGATCTGAACCATTTATGTTATCACCATTATATCTATGTTCTAGATCCGATCTTGCAAGTTATAGTCACCTACTACGTGTTATGATCCGGCAAGCCCGGAGTGACAATAGTCGGGACACTTCCCGGTGATGACCGTAGTTTGAGGAGTTCATGTATTCACCGTGTGTTAATGCTTTGTTCCGGTTCTCTATTAAAAGGAGGCCTTAATATCCCTTAGTTTCCAATAGGACCCCGCTGCCACGGGAGGGTAGGACAAAAGATGTCATGCAAGTTCTTTCCATAAGCACGTATGACTATTTACGGAATACATGACTACATTATATTTATGAACTGGAGCTAGTGCCGTATCGCCCTAGGTTATGACTGTCACATGATGAATATCATCCAACAAATTACCGATCCAATGCCTACGATTTTCCTACATATAGTTCTTGCTAAGTTACCACTGTTACTGTTGCACTTGCTACAAAATCACTGCTATCACTGTTACCGTTACTATTGTTGTTGCTACTACTATCAAAACTATCATACTACTTTGCTACTGATCACTTTGCTGCAGATAATTAATCTCCAAGTGTGGTTGAATTGACAACTCAGCTGCTAATACTTACAAATATTCTTTGGCTCCCCTTGTGTCGAATCTATAAATTTGGGTTGAATACTCTACCCTCAAAAACTGTTGCGATCCCCTATACTTGTGGGTTATCAAGACCTTTTTCTGGCGCCGTTGCCGGGGAGCATAGCTATATTTGTTGAGTCACTTGGGATTATTATCAAATTATCACTATGAAGAATCTAAAGGATGCTAAGACTAAGATTTTTCCCTCTAAAACAAGGGGAGGTAAGGAACTGCCATCCAGCTCCGATTTAGATTCACCTTCTTTTATAAGTAGACTTGCAACACCACCACATGCTATTAATTCTGATATGTCGCAAGTTATTGATGATGCTACTTCTGCTATGAATGCTTATGATGATGCCAGTACCTTGCTTGATGATGATGTGCCACTAGGTGAATTTCTTGATGAACAAATTGCTAGAGTAAGACAACATGATATTGTTGAAACTGATGATGAGCTTGAAACTGAAAATCTTGAAACACCTGCTAGAACTAGCCCTCCTAGATATGAATTGCCAAAGGTACCGGAAGGCTATGTTATGGGTGAGGAGGCGACTAGAGATATTCTTGTTTGTAAGGATAGAGATGATCTAGAGAAATTATTATGCAAGTACAAAGAAAAATCTCTGAATGCTAGAATGAAATATGATCCTAAGTTTGCTACTTCACCTATCTTTATTGATGATAAGGATTATGAATTCTCTGTCGACCCAGAGTTAATTACTTTGGTTGAATCTGATCCTTTCCATGGTTATGAAACTGAAACTGTTGTGGCACATCTTACTAAGTTAAACGACATAGCCACCCTTTTTGCTCATGATGAGAAAATTCGCTATTACTATATTCTCAAATTATTTCCGTTCTCATTAAAGGGTGATGCTAAAGCTTGGTACAATACTCTTGCTCCTGGTTGTGTGTGTAGTCTCCAGGATATGATTTATTACTTCTCTGAAAAATATTTTCCTTCTCATCAGAAACAAGCTGCCTTGCAGGAAATATTTAACTTTGCGCAAATTGAAGAAGAGAGTCTCCCACAAGCTTGGGGGAGGCTTCTCCAATTGCTTAATGCTTTGCCTGATCATCCTCTTAAGAAAAATGAAATACTTGATATCTTCTATAATGGACTAACCGATGCTTCTAGGGACTTCCTAGATAGTTGTGCTGGTTGTGTTTTCAGGGAACGAACTATTGGACAAGCCGAAGAACTATTGAATAACATATTGAAAAATTATGATGATTGGACTCCTCCTGAAACACCGCCTAAACCCACTCCGAAGAAGATGGGTATCCTATATCTCAGTCCTAAAGATATGCAAGAGGCAAAGAAATCTATGAAGGAAAAGGGTATTAAAGTTGAGGATGTTAAAAATTTACCTCCTATTGAAGAAATACATGGGCTTGATACACCACCACCACCTACGGTGGTAGAGGTAAATTCTCTAATGAAATTCAATGATAATGATAATCCTCACAATATGCACCCTAGGCAATGCCTTTATGAGTTTGAAAACTATATTAGAAAACAAGATCACTTCAATGCAAATGTTATGAAACAATTGAAATACAATTCTGATATGATTACTCGCTTAAGTGACTTGTTATTTAGAATCTCAAATGATGTTAGAGGTGTAGGGAAGCATGCTTCTATGGTTCAAACTCAGCTAGAACAAGTTGCTAAATCTCAAAGAGAATTGTTAGATGAAATGAACAATAATAACAATGATCATGTTGTTAGAGTAATGACTAGAGGAGGTAGAATGACTCAGGAACCACTTTATCCTGAGGGACACCCAAAAAGAATTGAACAAGACTCTCAAAGAGTTGACACTAATGCACGTAGTCCTCCTAAAAAGAAAAAGAAAAAGAAAAACAATAGGACTTTGCATGCCTCTAGTGAACCTGAAGTAGAAAAACCTCCTGATAATGATAATGAAGTTTCTATCTCTAATGCTGAAACTCAATCTGGTAGTGAACACTCACCTTCTGATAATGAAAAAGATAATGATGAGGTTCATGAAGACACTCAAACAAATAATAAAGAACCAGACAATGATGTTGAGATAGAACCAGTAGTTGATCTTGATAACCCACAACCTAAGAATAAAAGATATGATAAAAGAGACTTCGTTGCTAGAAAACCCGGTAAGGAAAGAGAGCCATGGATTCAAAAACCTATGCCCTTTCCACCTAATTCAACTAAAAAGAAAGATGATGAAGAATTTGAACGCTTTGCTGAAATCCTGAGGCCAGTCTTTTTGCGTACTCGCTTGACTGATATCCTTAAAATGCCTCCTTATGCAAAGTACATGAAAGACATCATCACCAATAAGAGAAAAATACCGGAAGCTGAAATCTCCACTATGCTTGCTAATTATACCTTTAAAGATGGAGTACCTAAAAAACTTGGAGATCCGGGAATACCAACTATATCTTGCTCCATCAAAAGAAATTATGTGAAAACTGCTTTATGTGATTTAGGAGCTGGTGTTAGTGTTATGCCTTTCTCTTTATATAAAAGACTTGACTTGAATAAACTCACACCTACTGAAATATCTTTGCAAATGGCTGACAAATCAACAGCCATACCTATCGGTATTTGTGAGGATGTGCCCGTTGTTGTTGCTAATATTACTATTTTGACTGACTTTGTTATACTTAAGATGCCCGAGGACGACAACATGTCGATTATCCTTGGTAGACCCTTTTTGAATACTGCAGGGGCTGTTATTGATTGCAATAAAAGCAAGGTCACTTTTCATATCAATGGTAATGAGCATACGGTGCACTTTCCGAAGAAACAATTCCAAGTGAATGGTATTAATGTTATTGAAAAATCTCCCACAATCACTATTAGAAGTTTTCAACTACCTCTATCTACTGTTAAAAAGAAATATGAAATGCTTATTGTTGGGGAAATTCATATCCCCGTTGAGGTAACTTAGTGATTTACGAAAGTTCTTCGGTTTCATGCTAATCGAAAGTGGTTGTTAATAAGGCTTGATCAACCTTATTAATGGATCATTTTTGAGAGGTATGAAGTTGATGAATTTAGTAAGCACTACCTTCCGTCCCAACCTTTTGTTTTCTATTTTTATTAGCTAAATAAAATAAAATGCCATGTTTTGTCTGTTTTCTGATTTTCCTGTGCAATAAAAATGACCCAAAAATAAAAGTTCTCAAAATGCTCAGAAAATTTATATAATTTTTTTCTGAATATTTAAGATATTTTGGTGCAAATAATATCAGAGGGAGGTGCACCAGGTGGGCACAACCCACCTGGGCGCGCTAGGACCCCCAGGCGCGCCCTGGTGGGTTGTGGTCTCCACGTGGGCCCCCTCACTTATATCTTCATCCCACATCATCACCTACCTCCAGAAAAAATTCACCATTGCTCTTGCTCTCAAACCCGCGGATTTTGATCTCTTTGCTCGAAGCTCCGTTTCCGAAACTGTTTCGGGGGATTGTTGCTTGGTATGTGACTCCTCCGTTTGTCCAATTAGTTTTTGCTTTAGTGGTTTATATTTTGAATAATTAGCTACTCTTGGTGCTGCTGTAGATGAGCTTGCATGTTGAATTCTTAGAGTTTTAAGTAGTTGCTATCAATCTTGTTAAGTTTTGTTGAGAAAAATTTTGTGGACTAAAAATTTCAAAAATTTTCTCATAGGAAAAACATGAGTATCTTTAGGAAGTTTGATTCCAAGAAGAACTCCAAGGGAGTAATTGGGGAGTCATCTGACAGTGATCTCCGCACCCGGAGGTTGGTGGAGTTACGACCGTGCGAATGGCCGCATACCCCGTTCATGGAAGGGGCCGGAATCCTCCAAGAGTTTGCACAATATGCTGCTAATGCTAGCCTCACCGACTTCATCACAGCTGAATGCGAACAGTATCATTTCCTCACAAATTCCTTTGTGCAAAGTTTTACTTTCCTTCCTAAGAATAATCCCCCTGAAGTGCAGTTTAATTTATACTCTGAACCCCATCAGAAACTGCTTATTGAATTTTGTGAAATATGCTTGCTTCCTTCTGATGGTGGGTTGGTAGAGCCTAGGCCTGCAGAGTTTGAAGGTTTTTACCGTACTCTGTCTGTGGGGGACGAGAGAGGAGTGTCGAGTGTCACCGCCACTAGCTTGCAATTTCCTGTTGCTCATTATTTTGCTCTTTTCATTGCAAAGTGCTTGCTTGCTAGAGAGAAGGTGGGTGCACTCAGTGCCCCAGACCTTGCTGTTTTACGTCATGCACTGGAAGGCGACAACACTTATAGCTTGGGAGCTATTGTGGCATGCTGCCTCCACATTAATAAATCCAAGGGTAAAATACATGGTGGTATTTACGCTACTCGCCTGGCAGCTGGCTTTAATGTTCAGATACGCCAGCATGATTACCCTTTGCCCAAGGTTCACCTAGATCGCGCTGCTATGGAATACCATTAGTTTATTGCTGCCGATTATCCTGACATTCCTCTTCCTTATAATCTGGTTTTTAGTGTGAAAACTTATGATATTATTCCACTGCCTACACCTGCTTTGTTTGATCCCATTGCCAGGGGTGGATACAGGATTATGCCTGCGGACATCATCGCTTACCGGAACAACCAGGCTGCGGCACAGGAGGAGCCTCAGCAGTGGGACCCTCAGGTGCCTGCACCTCAGCACTTCAACATACGACCTCATGGCTTCTACGACTGGTGATTACCAAGTTAGGCCAAAAGCCTAAGCTTGGGGGAGTACGTATTTCCATCGACATTACATTCATGTTTACACATTTCATTTCAGTTGTCGGTGTCCACACTTTTTCATTGTATTATCCATGTTAGAATTATTTTCTTGCTTTCTTCTTGTGTGTTTGAAAAACTTTGAGAAATCCAAAAATATATTTCTTGCTTCTTTTTGATTTTTCTTCCTAGTTTAAATTGTTGTAGCACTAAAAAGAAAACTCAAAAAGATTTCCTTGTTCTTCTTTTGCTTGTTGGGAGCTTTCCCATGTAAATAGTTTTCTCGTTTTTGTTTTTCCCCTTTTATTTGCTTTCCTTCAAAAAACCAAAAACTCCAAAAATATTTCAGTGTGTTTCTCCGAACTTCTTTTCTTTTATTGAGTCATACCAAGGAGAAGACCATGATGAAAATGTTGAGTGGCTCTCATATGCATTATTGTTAATGTAACAAAGAGCCCAATTTACCTTGTCTTCTCCTTTTGAATAAAATGTTTGCAGATTCCAACTTAGTCCACGGCACTCTTGCACTATTATCATTTTCACATTGTTCGGTCGTGCAAGTGAAAGGCAATAATGACGATATTCGATGAACTGGCTGTGGCAGAGAGAAACGGGTATGAACTCGACTTGTTCTGTTTTTGTAAATATGTTTAACCTTGTATCCATGATTCAGCCCATTATGACTAAACATGTTTGCAATGACAATTAGAGATTATAGTTTCTCATGCCATGCATAAGTAGCTAGGAGTGGATAATGATTTATCTTGGATGTCAACATTGCGTTAAAATGATTATGATGTAGTATGATGATATGGTATCCTCCTCTGAATGTTCGAGTGGCTTGACTTGGCACATGTTCATGCATGTAGTTGAATCAAAACCAACATAGCCTCTATGATATTTATGTTCATGGTGTTTATATCCTACTCATGCTAGTGTCCAATGTTACTTATGCATAATGCATGTTCATGACCGTTGTTGCTCTCTAGCTGGCCGCTTCTCAACCTATTTGCTAGCCTTCGCCTGTACTAAGTGGGAATTCTGCTTGTACATCAAAAACCTTGAACCCAAGTTATTCCAGTTGAGTCCACCATACCTACCTATATGCGGTATTACCCTGCCCTCCTAAGTAAATTTGCATGTGCCATCTCTAATTTTCAAAATAAATTTCTCTTTTGTGTGCTCGTACCGCTCGTGAGGCGGTGAGGGGTGGCCGATATTTTTCCATGCTAGATGTGTTATTCTCACGATGAGTGTTTATTCACTTGTCATTGCACGAGAGTACGGCAAAGGTATTAGGGATGCCCAGTCCCGAAATAAAAAATGAATTTACTTTATGTTGTCAAATAATAAATTCCTTGGAAAGTGTTGGTATGGAGGGCACCTGTGGATACGGTTAGCCATGGAAAGTGAAAGTACGGTGGAAAAAGGAATAAACTTTAATTTCTGTTTGGGAACCGCCTATGATATATCTAGCATGGATAGTATTGGAAACTCTAAGTCGTTTTCGTTGGTGGGAAAACTATGCCTCTCAAAATGTTTTTATCTCTCAATTTAAGCTTTGAGCTCTGACACCTCTGCAAATCACTGCTTCCCTATGCGAAGGGACTATCTATTTACTTTTATGTTGTGTCATCACCTTCTCAAATAAGCGCCAGAACCTGAGAGCACTGCTGTCATGCTTATGCATTGTGTGTAGCTAATGTTGGGTGCATCATGACTGGATCTTTCCTACCATGAATTACAATGTTTAGTCGCTGCTTGAACTTTGGAGGTGCTCTACATTTATGTTTTGCGGTCTCAGAAAGGGCTAGTGAGATACCACTATTGTCATATTATATCATGGTTGCTTTGACAACGTGTTGCTGTTTGAGATATCTTATTATTGCTCGCTAGTTGATTATGTCATTGATATGAGTTAATATAATTTTTAAGAGTTATTGTTGACATGGTTAGTTATAATATTGGCTGAAAACCTGGGTGCTGTTTAAGCTTATTTATGCAAACAAGAGCAAAAGAGTTCGTAAAAGTTTTTCTTTTTCACTTTCAGTTTATCAACTGAATTGCTTGAAGACAAGCAAAGGTTTAAGCTTGGGGGAGTTGATACGTCTCCGTCGTATCTACTTTTCCTAACGTTTTTCCTCTTGTTTTGGACTCTAATTTGCATGATTTGAATGAAATTAACCCGGACTGACGCTATTTTCAACAGAACTACCATGGTGTTGTTTTTGTGCAGAAATAAAAGTTCTCGGAATGGAACGAAACTTTGCGAGGAATTTTTATACAATAAAATAAAAATACTGCAGCCAAGAACCACTGGAGGGGGGCACCTGGGTGGGCACAACCCACCAGGGCGCGCCACCCCCTCCAGGCACGCCCAGGTGGGTTGTCCCCACCCAGCGGCCCCGCTGACCCTGAAAACGATGCTATAAAATCCTATTTTTCCAGAAAAAATCAGGGAGAAAGAATTATCGTGTTCCGTGAGACGGAGCCGCCTCCACCTCCTGTTCTTCATCTGGAGGCCAGATCTGGAGTCCGTTTGGGGCTCCGGAGAGGGGGATCTTCGATCTTCGTCATCACCAACCGTTCTCCATCGCCAATTCCATGATGCTCCCCATCGGGAGTGAGTAATTCCTTCGTAGGCTCGCTGGTCGGTGAGGAGTTGGATGGGATTCATCCTGTAATCGAGTTAGTTTTGTTAGGGCTTGATCCCTAGTATCCATTATGTTCTGAGATTGATGTGGCTATGACTTTGCCATGCTTAATGCTTGTCACTTTGGGCCCGGGTGCCATGATTTCATATCTGTACCGTTTATGTTATCACCATTATATCTATGTTCTAGATCCGATCTTGCAAGTTATAGTCACCTACTACGTGTTATGATCCGGCAACCCCGGAGTGACAATAGTCGGGACACTTCCCGGTGATGACCGTAGTTTGAGGAGTTCATGTATTCACCGTGTGTTAATGTTTTGTTCCGGTTCTCTATTAAAAGGAGGCCTTAATATCCCTTAGTTTCCAATAGGACCCTGCTGCCATGGGAGGGTAGGACAAAAGATGTCATGCAAAATCTTTCCATAAGCACGTATGACTATTTACGGAATACATGCCTACATTATATTTATGAACTGGAGCTAGTGCCGTATCGCCCTAGGTTATGACTGTCACATGATGAATATCATCCAACAAATTACCGATCCAATGCCTACGATTTTCCTACATATTTTTCTTGCTAAGTTACTACTGTTACTGTTGCACTTGCTACAAAATCACTGCTATCACTGTTACCGTTACTATTGCTGTTGCTACTACTATCAAAATTATCATACTACTTTGCTACTGATCACTTTGCTAAAGATAATTAATCTCCAGGTGTGGTTGAATTGACAACTCAGCTGCTAATACTTACAAATATTCTTTGGCTCCCCTTGTGTCGAATCTATAAATTTGGGTTGAATACTCTACCCTCGAAAACTGTTGCGATCCCCTATATTTGTGGGTTATCATCCAGCGCATGGGGTTCCCGGACAAGTTCCGGGCTTGGTTTGCCGCGCTGCTTTCCTCGTCTTCGTCTCGCATTCTCTTAAATGGGATCCCCGCCCCCCCCCCATTAAGCATGGTGCCGGGTTCCCGCAGGGGGAGCCCATTTCCCCTTTGCGTTTTGTCATCGCGATTGATCCGCTGCACAAGATTCCGGGTTTGGCAACCCGGAAAGGCCTCCTTCACAAGATTCGTGGGCGAGGACCCATGGTGAGAACCTCCATATATGCGGATGATGCCGCTATTTTTGTGGCCCCCATCAAAACGGACATCGACAACCTTGCGTCCATCTTGAGAGGCTTTGGGGACGTCACTGGCCTTTGCACCAACTTTCAGAAAAGCTCTGTCGTGCCAATCCGATACAATCATCTTAACCTTGGGCACATTCTTCACACCATGCCGGCAATTCGTGCTACCTTCCCGGTGAAATATCAAGGCTTGCTACTCTCTGTCTGGCAACTGAGGAAGGTGGATTTCCAATACCTTGAGGACAAGGCGGCTGGCAAGTTGGTCACGTGGGACGGCCAAAACGTCAGCACTATTGGTCGCATGGCACTCGTCAAGTCGGTCATCTCCTCCCAAGCCATATACTCTCTCACGCCTCTCATTGTTCCGCCAAGCACGCCCAACAGCCTTAATAAGTTGGAGAGGGCGTTCCTCTGGTCCGGAGCGGACAAGACAACGGGAGCCAAATGCAAAGTGAACTGGAAAATGGTCTGTAGGCCAAAGGAGTATGGGGATCTAGGGGTACTCAACACCGACAAGTTTGCGCGTGCTTTACGCCTTCGATGGTTGTGGTACGAATGGAAGGCTACCCACAAGCCTTGGGTGGGTTTTGGTAACCCTTGCACTGACGATGACCTCGAGTTTTTCTACGCCTCTACAATCATCACTGTTGGTGACGGCACAAAGACGCCGTTCTGGGACTCTCCTTGTCTGCTTGGGCGGAAGCCCAAGGATATGGCGCCGTTAATCTTTGAGGCCTCAAGGAGAAAAAATTGGAAGGTGCAGGAGGCTCTCAAAGGAAATGCTTGGATTCTCAAAATCAATCCCAACACCGTTCTCACCGTTGGTCACATTCGTGAATTCTTCACTCTTTGGATGCTTGTCCATGACTTCCACCTTGATGAGCAAGTCGAAGATGATATCATTTGGAAGCACGCAAATGATGGGATATACTCGGCGGCCACCGCGTATAAGGCTTAGTTCCTTGGGTTGATTCTCTCACCCATGGATCATATGGTTTGGAAGGCTTGGGCCCCCGCAAGGTTAAATTCTTCGCTTGGCTAGCTATACAAGACCGTGTTTGGACCGCCGATCGGTTGGAGAGACGTGGTTGGGCAAACTGTGGACTTTGCCAACTATGTAAGAGAGAGCAAGAAGCAGGGCCACACCTCTTCTTCAAGTGTCGGTACACGCTTAGGCTTTGGAGAGCTATCATCGAGAAGCTTGGGCTACATCACGTCAATACCTCCGAGTGGCATCTTGATGATTCCATTAACACGTGGTGGGACAAACGGACCGATAACCGAAACCCAAACCGGCATGCCATGACCTCCCTCACCATGCTCATCTCATGGACCATTTGGAACAAGCGGAATGCCAGAGTATTTCGCCAAAAAATTGCACCACCACCTGTTCTCCTTAGATCCATTCTTGAAGAAGCAAAGCTATGGGTTACTGCCGGTGCAAAAAAACTTGGGACTGTAATTTTTTGGGAGTAGTTGTCATGCCGTTTTGCGTGGGGTGTTATGTAAAACTCTAAACTCTATTCTCTTCTTATTTAATAGATGAGGCAAATCTTATGCCTCCGTTTCAAAAAAAAAACTTTAAGTAAGGGATTAGTTGGCAAATTTTGATTACAGGGAAGGGGGCTCACCCTGAAAATCTTGGCAGGGGAGGGGGAGATTAATGAGAGCAATTTGTCTATCCAAACAAACTGCACGTGGGTTCCTTTTACTGGCAGGGATCGCCATACACACGCAACACATCCATCGTGCTTGTGATCTTACCGTGAGAATAGTCTGATGCCAAAAAATCCTACACCTAATAAAATTGTCCTACGTGAGGAGCGCAGTAAAACATCAAACCGGAAAAGATTCCTTGAATTTTGCAGAGGGGACACTTGCGCAAAAGCACTATGGTCCTGCAAGGGGGAATAAGACCCCCTTTTCATGGGGCTGATTTGGGTGGCGCCTCCTTTTGGTGGGAAATTATTGGGGGCCCATGGGGTAGCCCCGACATATGGTGGATGGATGTTGAATGGCTTGGTGGGGGTAACCTCCCCCCTTTGGTGGGATGATGTTGAGAAGAGGGGCATTTTGGGCAGCCAACTGTTGCCTCTTCCCACCCATTCCTTTCCTTATAAATACTCCCTCCGGTCCTTTTTAGTTTGAGCATATAAGTTTTGTCTGAAGTCAAAGTATCTCTATTTTGACCAAATTTATAGAAAAAAGTATCAACATTCACAATGTCAAATTAATATTGTTAGATTCATTATGAAATGTAGTTTCATAGTATATACATTTGGTAGGGTAGAAGTTGATATTTTTTAATATAACATTGGTCAAGCTTTGCAATGTTTGACTTGACACAAAACTAATACGCAGAGTAAAAAGGACCGAATGGAGTAGAGGAGGAAAGGTGCTCTCCAAACCAACTTAAGTTTCACCAAAAATGAGTGCAATTGTCTTTCTTTCTCTCTTTGGCCCTACACGAAATAGTTTCGTTCTGCCGCAAGGTTGCCGAGTCTCCAGAAGCGATTCGTTTTGTATGCCAAAGAGCTGTTGGATAGGTGACAATGTATGTGTGCAACCCGGTAGAGAGATCATAGGTTCGTTCTTTTGTTCGAGGGACTGTTCGAGAGAGAAAATTCTCGCGGCGGGTAGGCTGTAAATCCTTTTGTGGTAATTTTGCTAGTCCAGCATGAGTCATTTGGTATCACCAAAGAGGAAGGGTGACGTACATAGCAGCAAAATTTTCCCTTAGTTAAAAACTAAGGTTTATTGAGCCAGTAGGAGCTTCTAGACTGTCAAGATAAGAAGCACCTGCACACAAACAAAAAAAATACTTGCATCCAACATGGCAAGAGAGTTGTCGATCCCCTTGTCCTTGCTAGTTACAAGGTTAAATCAATAGATATATAGGTTGTAGTAAAGTAAAATGGCAAAATAAACGAGCAAATAATGGAAGATATTTTTTTGTAGAAGACTTGTATTAATGGAGAATGGACCCGGGGGCCATATGTTTACTAGTGGTATCTCTCTCGGAAGTAGACAAATGGCATCATAGAGAAATTAATGTTGGGCAATTGACAGAAAAGCAACATTTATAACTATGAGCAATCATGGTATAATCTCATATGGGCATTACGTCCGTGATAAGTACTACCTCCGTCCTAGTTTATTGGTCCCCGTTGTAATCTGTGCCAAATTTTGATCATAAATTTAACTAACAAAATATTTATGCATGTCAACAAAAATTGTATCGTTGACATGCACTAACATTTTATCAGTTAAATCTTTGGTCAAAATTTAGTACAAATTACAAAAGGGACTAATAAACCAAGATGGAGGTAGTAGACCATTATCCAAATGCATTTATTACTATTACTTCATCTTGAAATCACTATCCAGCATGCATGCATCCCAAGGTATTAAGTTTACTAGAAACAGAGCAACGCAATAAGAAAGATTACGTAATGTAGACAAAAAAATCAACCAATAAGATAAATTCCCGTCGTTTTACCCTTAACGGCAACAATACAAATACGTGTCTTGCTCCTATTGTGCAAGATTGAACCCACTATTATGCACCATTCTCTATGAAGAATTACTCATCTATCTTGGCCATACACTAGTACTACCCTATATTTGTTAATGGTATTTTAATTTCTTTTCCAGATGTAATTTTAAGTTGAATTTCCTACATACATGAAATATGGTTATTTACAATCTTCATATGGAGTTTGTTTGGGATACAAAATATTAAGTCTATTTTATTTATTACTACAAACTCAGTTGCGTTCTTTATCTCTACTCCTAAAGAAGGAGTCTGTACGTCGTTTCGTTCGTTCGCTCCCCCTCTCTCATCGATCGATAGACTGTCCCATACCACGCCCCAACGTTTTTTCGATCTCCCTTCTGGGTTTTTTCAAAAGCAAAACTCGGTTTTCCACTAGCATGAAAATCGACCGACCATGACATCAATTTGCGTCCTAATCTTTCTTTGCAGACCATAACTTTCCAAATTTCCATCCCTCCCTATTCCAAGACGTCTGCAACCAATGGAGGTGCAGCTGGTGTGTCCACAGTCAAGGCAGAGCGCGACCAACGGAGATGCGGCCAGTGTGACTATCGTGGAGCGATGGCTCGTGCGGCCGGTTACTAATGGACGGTATATACGCCTCCTTGAACCACGGCCACCGCCAACGTATTATCCCAGAGATTGTTATGGAAAGGAGGGGGCGACTTGCATCGGGGAGCATATGGAGCGACACTAGCAGAGGCGATGTCAAGGGCTGTTGACCCTCCCGTTGGCTTCCTCTGAAGGTGGCGCATGGTACTGGAATCAACGCCAATTCCCTCGTCACACCCCTTCCTTGGTAAGGACCCAAGCTCCTCGCATCTCCGCTCCACTGGATGCACTTTCTTGGCTTAGGCTTTCAGTTTTTTTCCAGGGTTGCATTTTCTTTGCCTCGTTAAACAAGTGATATACATTAAACCCATTAAGCTACGCATAAAGGGCGGCCAACCAGCTATGCCACATGGCACAAGCTGGTTGGCCGCGGTGAGAAATCTTTTGAAAAAAAATTAGATGAAGGTGAGATTATTTTAAAATGTATTTTTTTTCTTTTTAGATGGAGTTGAGGACCTTTGGTACTTTTTTAAATGGAGGGTTATGTAAAGTGGCGCTCGCTGGTAGGCCGTGGTGGTAATTTTTTACTTTTTTTTAGATCAAGGTGAGGATTTTTTTTCTAAGATGTTTTTTTAGACGGAGGCGAGAACTCTAAAATAAAAACGTGTGCACAACTTCCTATCAAGCGGCGCCACCGGGTGGCACTCCAACCACTAGTAGTGGAGCAAGAATTAACACCATGGAAGGGGAGAAATATAGTGCAGGTACTATGTATTTTAAATTTTGCATGAGGGCTGAGGCGTGGCAGCGTCAGCAGCCTCCGATGCTCCTCGGCTCGGCCACTGCCGACCTACCATGCCCACGATCCTTGCGAGCAGTGTCACTCTTATCCCCTCACCATGGCACCTTCCTCTTGCGTGTTACTTTTTTTTTCTGAACTTTCAGTTGTTTTGGTCCATCATTGGTCTCATAAAAGTACATTGTTACTGATGAGCAAACTTCTGTGATGTTGTGAGGCGAAGTATTTAACTGGTAAGTGCCTCATGCCTTGATGTCTTACTTTAAATTCATTTTACATGCAGGAGCAGGACTTCACACTAGGATGGGAGCAACCTGCATCTTTCGAATGTACTGAACTAATTTGATCATAAATAACTACGTACTTCCGAACTGAATATCCTCCAGCAATTGGCGTCAGCATTGACTACGCCACTGTCAAATGCATGTTTGTTTACTCATAATGATTTCTTCATCCCTTTAATTAGAAGAATCAAAAGCAGTTAAGCACCTAAGCTCTTTAGTCTGCATTTTGCTTTGTAGTTCCTTTTTTATTCAGATTGTGCAACGTCAATGGTCTCTACTCTGAAGAGTCAAGAGTACATTGTTACTGACTTGCAAGGCTCTGTTATGTTTCAAGGCGAAGAAGTATCTACCTCTTGAGTTGTTGATCATTTTCTTTGGCTTGACTCTATATGCAACCCTTCCGTACCATTTACCTGCATTAACTCAAGCAATAGTATCTGTACCATTTACTTTACTGTTAATTACAGAAGAAGATAAAACCAATCAGTTAACTAAGCAAGATTTGCTGGTGCAATGGATTGATGGATTGATGAATCGATCACAGCTGCTAGAAGAAGGAAGAATCAGGCATGCATCATGGATGATGGATATTGGAGTGCGGGGTGAGAACAAAGGTGATTCATTAGAGTGATATAAGAAAACTCAGACACGTTTCCTTTCCTCACATGTTGAAGCTCCGAGCAGAATGGGTCAATTATTAGTAGCATCGTCACCTTCAAATCCAATGTTTTTTTAGGCCACTCCTGTGTTTGTCTCTTCCAAACTAATCTGGTTTTAACAGTAAGTCATTACTATTTTACCTACTCGATGCTTAATGCTTGCATTTCTTAAATTTTCCTGGGAGAATGAGAGTTATATCTAGAGCTACAGTTTGTGATTTAAGGATCTGCTAGGCATGTCATGGCAAGTAATTTTATTTGGCAATTGCCATGCTCTAGCATAAATCATGTTCTATTGCAGCACCTAGCATTTAGGTACCTTTGATTCATGGATGTACGATAGGCCTGAAGCTTGGGCAATTCATATTCGACATATCCATTTAATCCTCGTCCATGACACTTTTTGAGGTTCGACTTTAAAAAACCTACCCTAATATAGCATCTTCTGCTCCCTCTTCTTTTCCTATTTTTTGTGAGTTTTAAAACCTTGAGATACTCATTGGTGCATATCTGAAAATTTAGGTGCTACGCGAAGAGGAATTTGCGCCAGTGAAGAACGCGAATGGCACAACCTATGACACCTGATGCTACTCCAACTGCACAGCTGATGGGTAATTTCTCACCATTTCCTGTACCCAGAAACTTGTAGAATTAAATTACAACTCAGGCCTTTCAACATAGAACTTTTATGATCATCTTTCTCGTGATCCCTTTCCCTCATAAGCTTCGAGGTTTCTCCTCTCTTCTCCTATGCCGGAGAAAGCCCTGAGACGTTTTTTCACGGACGGACATTCCACACGCCTAGGGAGATTTAGCTCTAGGTGCATCATGTCATGGCAGCAGCAACATCAAATGGGAGAAGCAATGTTGCATAGGGAGTGCAAGGCCGAAACCTTGGGATACATGGGGTTTCGACTTAGATGTTACAGGATATGCGTAGACGTAAGTTTGCCTTTCAGATAATACATGCCAAACACTTTTAAAGTTGTGTCGTGCATGACAGTGGAAACATCTGTGAATTGCACAGGACCCTACAGAGCAGATGGGCACATGTATGTGTGGAGACTGAAAAGATGAACACATGTATGTGTCTGGTTATTCTGAAGCTATTAATATATTAATTGTGTCAAGAGGTCAAGTCCAGGTTCCTCATGTCAAGTCCATAAGTTTCACTCGAAAGAATAAAATCCTCTCAAGGGTCGTACTAAAAAAAAGAACTACATTAGCAAGTTGATTCAATAATCCATCCTCTGTTTTGCACCTTGTTTGTTAGTTATTTAGTTATGGGCCAGGGTGGGAGTACTGATTACTGTTTGTTCTTGACAAAGTTTTGGGTGAAGGAGCAAATTGGCAGTAATCAGTGCAATCCTACTGGCGGTGGTTCGCGAGTACACATGGATACAAAATGAGATGAGATCAAATCTCATGATTCCATCTCGTCCAGGTCCCGTGCGGACAGGGTGTCTGGGTGAGTAGTTTGTTTGTTCGACCCTCATTCTGTGCTGTCCAATGTGCAACACATGTACCATGAGGGGGTTATTTAGTTTCATTTTCTTGAATATACCATACTCTCACCATTTCAAAATATATTCTAAAATATAAGGCATTTTTTGGTGAGATTTGATCTCTCATAAAATATTAAGTCCATGGTTACAAATCATAATCTACGAAAGTGAGTTTGAAATTGGATATAGGTGTGTCTATTTTATGTAATTTAAATTATGCTTTATTTGACAAATTATAGGTCAAAACATTATTAACAATGACTAATACAAATACTGGCATTGCACTACATGCACAACAACATTTTAAAAAGATTACGCACTAATATACATTATTATGATTCTTAACAAAGGAATGGGTGCGAAGCTCGAGACCCCATTCAATGGAACCGTCTACGGAGAATGATTCTTTAAACATGGCCGTGCGTATACCGGCATGCGATGAGGTCTTATTATTGATAGACCCTCCTGTACACTTCATGGATCTACATGCAGCCGCTGCCTCGTCTCTCTGAGTAGGACACAAACCCTAATAAAACTAAAAAAAAACATGAACATCAGCACGAGCCAGGATCCACCGCGCCTCCATGGCCCTAAGGCCACAGAGGACGACGCAGACCGGTGGCGGCTCCTACGGGAGGCAAAAGAAACCCGAGCTCCGGTGGCGGCTAGGTTTAGGAGGTGGCCAGGTTGTGTGTGTATTTTGGTGTACGGGAATATCTTAAGCGCATCAAATAGATCTTAGTTTGTATTCTTGGTTGAATTATTGTTCTATATGTATACATCATTAAAATACATTTTTTCAATCAAAATATATTGCAAGTGAAGTGGATTTCTATTGCTTTTCAATGGTTGCGGGCTATCTTTTCCTACACATGCAAAATTTTACATGCATTATATTTATATATGTAAGTAGGAAAAATTTAAAGGCCCGTGGCAACGCACGGACGTTCTACTAGTCTATCTAATAGTTAAGATTTGTTATCTGCACTGGGTTTGTAATGGTGGACCGAACAAAAGATCCTGGTTAAAAACTTAGAATACAAGCATGTGAGCAGATAATGTGAATATGATTTATAGACCAACTAAAGAGATCTCTGCTTAGAAGTATCAACCATATATTTACGCGCCTGACATATTTCGTGCAAATATTAACCTTCAGATCTTGGCTAGAACTCGTCAGTTGTAAACTTGTTTGGTGTTTATGCTTTATGCTCGTGGTCATCTTTTCGCTCAAAATATGGGATGCTGCCGGCCTGCCTCCGGATTTACCAGAGCCGAAGGAGGAGGGGGGAGCAGCAGCCGGAGGCGTAGCAGGACCCCTAGCCCGTGGAGCGGGCGGGTCCAGAGGCGGACGACATGACGGAGCCATGGAAGACGTCGTGACAAACGCAATGGCGGAGTTTGAGGTCGCTCAGGCGGAGGAGACCGTCATTCTCGAGTCCATCCAACATGAGGCCTATGTGGGGTCGAACCAGCCTTCATCCGGCAGTAGAGGACGGAGATCGATGAGCTATTCGCCTTTAGTTCAGACTACGACGAGCTGGAGCTGCCGCACGCGCGCATCTACCCGAAGCAGGGATAGAGATCGTGGACATCTCTGACGATGAGTAGTTTAGTTATGTACGTAGTACCTAGGATTTTAATCTGCATAGGTAGTATGGATTTAAGGTATGAAATTTGAGGTTCATGGTTGCAGCAGATGATTTTTGTGGGTTCTCTGGTCACTGTATGCGGACGCGTCCGGGCACATCACACGCATACCGTATCTCTATGAGCATCTTCGAGAGACTGAGCCGGCATATCATCTTGAGATTGATGAAGTCACCACAGATGTCTCGTACTAGACGGGAACATCTCCTCCCACTCAATGCGAATAACCGGAAATCCTGAAATAAATCCAGGATAATATGAGCACCAGGTTTTGAACCCTGATGGGCCAAGAATACCACTGTTCTCCTAACCATCTAACTACAGGTTGGTTCGCTGGCACGTACACCTCTATGTAATTTAATTTTGGCACGTACACCTCTAGGTAATCTGAGCCGTTCGCTAGCTATTGTTTTTTCGATAAAGGGTGTTTGTATTAACTCAAAATGTAGCATCGAGCGAATACAAAGCATAAAGAGTGACACCCGGCCTCTGCATAGGTAAGATGCACACAACCATCAAACAAACTGTCTGACAAAGAATATAAAAACGACAAAGTGGCAACAGTAAAGCCATATGGGGCCGAAACTATGCCTATGTCGACGGAGAAGGTGGACCAATTCGGAGATTATGCTGCCACTCATGTTGGGTAAAAACCTCCCTGGTCACCCGCTCCAACCGCATACACACCGCCTTGAACAGCGATTGGTACTCCGTTCGGTGCAGAGTAGACCACATACGAAGCCAGTGCGTACAACGGTAAATAACCTGCGTAGGAGAAGAGATTTTGCCATTAAAAACACGATCATTTCTACATAGCCAAAGCGACCATAGTAAGGCAGACGCTCCCATCCGTATTAGCGTACTAAAAATATTTGGTATTCCATCAAGCCAGTGACCATATATATTGGTAACCCTTGTCGGTGGATACAAATTTGACGCTATTTGGATGACTGACCATGTAAAACGCACAAACTTGCATTGAAAGAAGAGATGTTTGATTGTCTCGTCATGAGTACAAAAACTACATTTCTTCCTTCCTTTCCAGTTGCGTCGAGCGAGGTTGTCTTTAGTTAGCACAACTCCTCTCCGAAGATACCACATGAAAATCTTAACTTTTAGTGGCATCTTCGATTTCCAGATTTGTTTATTATTGGCCACTGGAATCTCTGTGTGCGAGAGTGCATGATACATAGAGTCAACTGTGAAGGACCCAGATGTAGTAAGATTCCAGCGAAACACATCCCTCCCTTGTATTAAGTTAATCGAATCCAAATGGGATAGAAGATGTTGCCATGACACAAGACGGGGCCCAACCAAATCCCTCCGAAATGATATATCTGGTGGGGAAGAGCTCATCACATGCGCAAGGGTATCATTCTTATCGCGTACAATGCGGTACAAGGCTGGGTACTGTTCTCGGAGAGTGGTATTTCCTAGCCACTTGTCCTCCCAGAAACGTATCTCCGAGCCGTCCTTTATCGCGAAGGATCCGAAACGGAAAAGATGTTTCTTTACCGTCATCAGACCAGCCCAAAAATGCGAGTCACCGGGCTTCCAATATGCCTGGGACAACGCCTTTTGGCCTAAATACTTGTTGCGTAGCGGAGGTTGCCAAACACCATCCTCAGTAAGTAGCTTGAACAACCATTTACTGAGTAAGGCATCATTCTTGACCTGGAGGTCTTGAACACCTAAGCCTCCTTGGTCTTTCGGTCGGCAAACGACGCTCCATTTGGTTAGTCTATAACTTTTCTTTTCACTGTCTCCTTGCCAAAAAATCTGGATCTGAAGTAATCCAGTCTTTGCAGAACCCCTTTGGGTAGTTGAAAAAATGAGAGCATGTAGAGAACCATGTTGGTGAGGACAGAATTGACCAAAACTAGTCGTCCTCCAATGGAGAGCAATTTTCCTTTCCAACTGCTCAACCGTTTCTCCAATCGCTCTTCAATATGTTTCCACTCCGCATTAGTGAGACGCCGATAATGAATCGGAATTCCCAAATATTTAATCGGGAATTGGCCTTGTGCACAGCCAAACAAGTCAGCATATTGTGCAGCCGTCTCCTTGGCTTCTCCAAAACAGAACAATTCACTTTTATGGAAGTTGATTTTCAAGCCTGACATTTGCTCAAAAGCTGAAAGCAGAAGTTTCAAATTTCTTGCCTTATCAAGGTCATGTTCCATAAAAAGAATCGTATCATTGGCATATTGCAAGATAGAGAGTCCTCCATCGACAAGATGTGGCACTACTCCTGCAATTTGAACATCATGTTTGGCACGTTCGATCAAAGTAGCCAGCATGTCAGCGACAATGTTAAATAACATTGGAGACAGTGAGTCACCTTGACGTAATCCTTTTTTCGTCTGGAAGTAATGACCTACATCATCATTCAGTTTGATAGCCACACTACCTCCAGTAACAACATTTTGGATCCACTCACACCATTTATCGAAGAAACCTTTCATTCTCAGGGTCTGCTGTAGAAACGACCATTCAACTTTATCATATGCCTTTTCAAAGTCAATTTTCAATACTACCCCACTCATGTTCTTCTAGTGCATCTCGTGAACGGTCGCATGAAGGATAACTACTCCATCGAGTATATTTCTTCCTTGCATGAAAGCCGTTTGGGATGGCCGAACAACATGGTCCGCAACCACATTGAGCCTTTTAGTCGCTACTTTGGTGAATATTTTGAAGCTGACATTAAGGAGGCATATCGGTCTGTATTGTTGGATCCGTATAGCCTCCTTTGTCTTGGGCAACAAAACAATCTCTCCAAAATTTAGCCTGGATAGGTCAAGTTGGCCGGCATGAAGAAAATTGAACAACTCCATTAGGTCAGTCTTGATGACATTTCAGAAGTTCTGATAGAACTCTGCGGGGAAGCCATCAGGTCCTGGAGCTTTATCGTGTTCCATTTGAAACACCGCAGCTCTCACCTCCTCTTCGGAGAAAGGTGCCGTCAGGATATCATTCTCTTCAGTCGTGATATGTGGAATATCATCTATTCGGGTCTCATCGAGACTAAAGTTCCCTTCATCTGGAGCCCCAAATAGAGACTTGTAGTATTTTGCTTAATCTGAACCGTTCCATTCCTATCGTTTTAATAATATAATAGTACATAGATATATTTTTTTCATTGAAGCCATGAGTACACATTAGCAAATAAATACATTTGAACAAGCATATACACAATCCCTACAAAAATTCTATCTAAAGTCACATACATATTTTGACAAAAAAAACATATACATACACATGCTTAATTTCTCTCTCTATAAATCCATTAGTACACAATACCAAATACATTACGACCCCACAACTATATATTGCATGTCAACCAAACATAGCCCAACAATCTCTTAAAACTAATTAGGAAAAACTAATCTTAGGGTTCCACCAAGTATCAAAAAATGCAACTAACATAGCAAGTTTTGGCTGATTTTTTTTGGGAGGAACAGAAGGAGAATACCTCAACCAACTTGGGGAAGCTAAGATCCACGGATTTTGACGGCCAAAAGGGTGAATTTGGGACGATTTGGTAAAGAGGGGAGGGAGGGTCCTGCCTCTGTTCTGTGGGTGAGACGAGGAAGACGACCCCGTGGGGCTGCGAGTGGACTGGCCCACCTGCGGCCCCACGGCCACTTACATATGCAGGTAAGAAACACAAGGGTCCATGGCATATCTAGAAATGCCGGGCAGTTGGCGTTTCTCACTGTGACATGGGTAGATGATGCCACCTTGGCCAGAAACACCCGGTGGTTCACGTTTTTAAATAGAGCAGAAACACTGTGAGCCACGGTGTTGCCCAAAAGGGTTAAATTGTTCTATTTTTTGGAAGAGGTTATTTTGTGCTAAAGATTTCGGGAGAATATCACATGAAAACCAAGCTTCAAAGAAAATTTCGTGGAAACCACGTTTGGAAGTATTGATTTTTTATAAAAATATATATTAAGGGTTAAGAGGGTGGTGTTCTATTGTCATGCAAAATTCCAAGTTCAAACAAATTATCATTTACGAGCTATGAAGAGAACAAATTTAGTAATGAGTAGTGATGTTTACTGTTTGACACTATTCAATGTTATTTATTTTTTTCGTACCTCACAAATGGTGATGTGTCCGAACTTCGGAACTTGGCATGCCAGAACATCACACTCTTAGCATCACATTTTTTTTTTGAAACTTTAAAACATCGTTTCCATCTGGTTTTCATCGAAACTTGATTTTCATGTGATATATTCTTAAAAATATGTCTGACAAGGTTCAAAACGTGATTTTCGCTATGCGAGGTCCAATATCTTAACTGCGAGAATCAGAAATAGAATCATGCAGCGGTACTAGACTGCAGTGTGTAGTCTAATCAAACGACACAAGACTTCTCTTTGACACCCCGGGAACCCGGCCGTGGCTCATCTGCGCTCCCACGAAACCATTGTTTAATCCTCTGCTTCCTCCGAATCTCTTTCCCATTCTCCTACCTCTGCACGTATGGCAGAGGCAGCGAGCACACACGGAGAGGACAACACATCCTCCAATGCACGTATGGTAGAGGAATGTAGAGAGGCAGCGAGGACGCACGGAGAGCACGTGGCACATCTTCTCTTTCTACTTCGCCGACGCGGTGCCCTCCACAATGCCTCCTCCTCCACCTCCTCCGCCGCCCTCGACATCAGCGACCCCTCACCACCGCCCGGGCCTATCCTTCATTCTACTGGCCCCAAAGGTAAACTCGCTTCCTGTGTCGACTATCGAATGAGCAGATAATAATTTACTGATGTGTTCTGACTGAGCTAGGGATGGACTCCTCATCCGCCGCCGTCGACATGAGCGACGCCAACGCCACGGCCTCCATCTCGAGGACCGCCGCCTATCGGATAACCTCGTCTCTCCGTACCCAGGACGCGGTCGACGCCCTGTGCAGGAAGCAGGGCGAGCCGACGGCCTACACCGCGCGCCCCGCCGGCGACCGGCGCGCCTGCATGCCGCCGCCAGAGCGGGCCGCGTGCCTGTACGCGTGTTAGAGCAAATCAATCAGCTTCGTGCTGTGTGTATGCGACCTGCACAAGAACTCGCGAGAGGAAAAACTACAGAAGAAAATATTCAACGATGGCTCAATCGCCCTCCTTTCTATTCTTTGCTTTATATAGGGGTTTATAACGAATTCACGTCCAACACGGCACACAAACTTGCCCAACACGACGTGACCCTGATAAGCAGGTTTAAACTCTTCTATCACCTTATCTGATCGATTCCTAGACGCACACGATACTTCTGAAACTGTTTTATACTTCAACAGTTCGGTTACAACCAGACTCCTAACACAATGTGCTTACTCCTAACATTTACCCCCCTAAGCATGTTGTGTTATCATTTCAGAGCTGCTACTCCAATTCTCTTCCTCATCTCCAAAAATTTCTGTTTTCCAAGAGATTTGGTCAAGATGTCAGCTAGCTGATCTTCAGTGCATGCATGATCAACTTCCACCTTTCCTTTCTCCACACAGTCCCTTATGTAATGATACGTTGTATCTATATGCTTGCTTCTATCATGATGAACAGGGTTCTTGCACAAGGAAATTGCAGATTTGTTGTCGATCTTCAATAGCACCTTCTCTGGTTCTTGGTCTAGGAGATCACCAAGTAGTCGTCCAAGCCAAACTCCCTGACACGCCGCTGTCGCTGCTGCTATATATTCAGCCTCACAAGAAGAAAGAGCTACAACCTTCTGTTTCTGCGAGAGCCAACTGACCAAGTTCGATCCAAGAAAAAATGCAACGCCGGTTGTGCTCTTCCGATCGTCCACGTCTCCCGCCATGTCACTATCACTGTAACCATGGAGTTGCTCATCTTTTGCACCTTTCTTCTTGACATAGCTACACCCAAAATTGAGTGTTCCTTTCACATAGCGCAATATGTGTTTTACTGCAGCCAGATGTTCAGATGTCGGGGCCTCCATAAAGCGACTCACAATGCCCACTGGATGTGCCAAATCAGGCCTTGTATGTATGAGGTACCATAAACTTCCCACAATACTACGGTACTTTGTTGGGTCAACTTCAGGAGCTTCACTTCTCTTACTCAGCTTGAGACGAACTTCCATAGGAGTTTGAGCAGAATTGCAATCTGTCATGCCACTGATCTCTAGGATCTTTCTCGCATATGCCTCCTGACATAGCGTTATACTCCCTGGTTTTTGATGCACTTCTATGCCTAGATAGTAGCTCAATAAACCCAGGTCAGACATCTTAAATAAGTCCTTATCTGCTGTTTGAACCTTGCCAATTCTTGCTCATCCTCTCCTGTTATTAGTAGGTCATCCACGTATACTCCAACAATTAGGCGAGATTTTTCTTCCCTCCTTTTGTACATAGCATGCTCAAATGGACTCCTCTCAAATCCGAGAGATATCAGCGTGTCATTTAATTTAATGTTCCACGCTCTCGGAGCTTGATGTAAACCATACAGAGCTTTGTGGAGTCTCAACATCTTTTCTTCACTCCCCACCTTGATGAAACCCGGAGGTTGTTTTACATAAACTTCCTCCTCTAACACACCATTCAAAAATGCCGACTTGACATCCATATGATGTAGCTTCCACGATTTCTGAGCTGCAATTGCAATTAGCAGCCGGACAGACTCCATCCTCGCAACTGGGGCAAAAACCTCATCAAAGTCCACTCCTTGCTGCTGTACAAATCCTTTAGCGACAAGGCGAGCCTTGTGCTTGATCACCAATCCCTCTGAATTTTTCTTTTCTTTAAATACCCACTTCAGACCTATAGCTTGGTGTCCTTCAGGAAGATTGGTTAATGACCAAGTCTTGTTATCAATGATCGAGTCCATCTCCTCTTTCATTGCTTTCCTCCAAGTTTTTTCCTTGTTTGCTCCTTCAAATGATACAGGTTCCTCTGCACCTAGAAAATAGAGCTCTGCAATTTCTTCTCTTATGCTTGCAGACGAACTTCTTCTACTCGCAACCTGTCCTCTGTTGCGTCCTCTTCCCCTGGTTGTTGGTGGCTTCGTGGCTTCATAAATGTCGTCGATCGAGCGCAGACGAACTGGAGTTGGCGGTCCTCGACGAGGTTCGCTTACCGCTGCTGCATCACCTTGTTCTGTCAGGTCTGCAGCCTCAGGCGGATTTCCTGCCATGGCAGCATTTTCAGTTGCCGTGGCAGAAGAATTTGCTGTTGGGGGTGTTACATCTCCTGCCATGGCAGCTGCACTGGGGCTTTTGCTGCTGCTCTCAATGGGTGATGAAGGAGTTGATGGTGAGCCTAAATCAGCAAACTCCGGAGCACCGCCTTGTACAACGGGCGTGCTCGGTACTTCCCCTTCGTCCCCATGGTCATGATTGTGCTCGTCATGACCTGCATCATGGTGATCATAAAACACCTTAAATATATCACCTGAAGAATGTGGAGCTGGTTCAGTTGCTGAATCCCAATTCCATGCTTTTGCTTCTTCAAAGACAACATCTCGAGTTACTCTCAGCATCCTTCCACGAGGGTCATATACTCTATATGCTTTTGATCCAGGCTCATATCCAAGCAACACCATCGGTGTGCTGCGGTCTTCTAGCTTTCCAATATGACCTCCTACTGTTTTTACATGAGCTACACACCCGAATGTGTGCAAGTGTTCCACAGTAGGTTTCCTCCCGCACCATGCTTCGTACGGAGTCTTTCCGATCACACTTTTGGTGGGCGCTCGATTGAGCAAATAGACTGCTGTGGTAACAGCCTCCCCCCAAAATCTTCCGGGCATATTTTTACTCTTTAACATGCTCCGTGCCATAGCTACAACCGTCTGGTTTCTTCTCTCTACCACGCCGTTTTGCTGCGGTGTGTAGGGAGCTGTCAAGTACCTTCTAACCATGTTCTTCACAATAGGCATTGAACCTCTTGGATCTGAATTCACCACCTCTATCCGTTCTGAGAGCTTTCAACTTTGCTTCAGCTTCTACTTCGGCTGCAACCTTGACCTTTTTAAATGCTTCAAAAGCCTGATCTTTGGTCTTCAACAACACGATCCACATGAACCTGCTATAGTCATCGACAATTAGCAAAAAGTATCGATTACCAGCTGGGGTAGCAGGTGTGATTGGTCCACACAAATCACCATGCATCAAGTCCATAACCTTGCTTGCTCTGAAATTTGCCTCATAGGGGAACGGGTTACGCTTCTGTTTCCCAACAAGACAGCCATCACAAAGCTGCTCGACATGCTCAATTCTTGGTAGACCGTGCACCATCTCCTTCTTCCCTAGTGTACGCAGCGCTCGGAAGTTCAGATGACCGTAGCGTGCATGCCATCTCCAGGCATCCTCCTGCATACCAGCGAGCAAACAAACTGGGTCGGCACGATCAAGGTTCAGTATGTAGAGGCGATTCCTTGAGCGCTTCACCCGTGCGAGCAGTGTACGCTGACGGTCAAACACCAACATCATTCCATCCTCAATGACGATCTTGCAACCGCGCTCTTCGAGTTGGCCGAGACTTATAATGCTACTCTTCATTCTCGGGATGAAATACACATCCGTCAGCACCTTGTGTTCCCCCTTTCGTGTCTCAAATAACACGGTTCCCCGACCACAAATCTGCACTGTCGAGGCATCTCCAAATTTTACAGTGCCTCCAACTGAAGTATTCAACTCAGAAAATTGATCAATGTCGCCGGTCATGTGATTACTCGCTCCGGAGTCCAAGTACCAGACATTCCCACCAGCTTCGACCTTTTCCTTCTGCTGCAGATGCACTTTATCCTCTACAAGTGTCACATATTCAGTGAGCTTTCTCTGTATTTTCTCTTCCTGAACCTCTTTAGGCACGAGCATGTGCTTTGGGCGTTCTTCAATCTGCTCATCTTCCATGAGATCGCACAACTCTACCATCAGCATCTCAGGCTGATCATCACCTCCCTTTGCTAGGAAAGCTTTTTCTTTCTTTGGCGGCTTGCGACATTCAGATTTAAAGTGTCCAAAAATCCCACAGTTATGGCACTTAATTTTCTTCTGATCAAACTTTGGTTTGGCGGGGGCCTCAAGCTCTTCTTCTGATTTCTTCGGGTTACGCTGATATTCCTTCTTGCCACTGCCGCTTGCTCCTGTCCCCTTGTTTTTCTTGTCATTTGACAGTTGCATCCACTGCGTCTTGGTCAGGTACAAATTCTGACCTTCCTTCGGATCGCCGAAGTTCAACCTGATCCTCTCATCATGGGCTTTGAATCTCCCGACGAGTTCTGCGACCGACAAGGTCTTCAGGTCCACGCACTGTTCGATTGAGGTGACGATCTGCATGTATCGTGGTGCTGCAGCACGGAGGAAGCGACGTACAATCGCGATATCCGTCAAAGTCTCTCCAAGGTCCTTGATGGAGCTGGTGATCTCAACCATCCTCGTGGCAAATTTATCCACGGATTCACTTTCATTCATCTTCAGACTTTCATAATCCCTCAACAGAGATTGTAGACGAGCCTCCCGAACACGGCTGTGCCCTTGGTGAAGTTCCTTGATCACATCCCAGGCTTCTGCTGCCGTATTCTTCCCGGATACATGACGTGCTACATCATTGGGGATGACAGAGTAGACCGCAGACATGGCCTGCCGATCCTTCTTATATTCTGCACCTCCCTTCTTGTATGCATCGCCTCCGGGATCGATCGCATCCCAGATTTCGTGAGCCTCCATGGCGCACTCCATCTTGATCGCCCACATAGCATAGCCCTCTCCCTCTAGCCGCGGGAAGGTCGTCGGGGTAAGGTTTCTTTCTTCACTGCCGAACTGCCTCCCAGCGCAAGCTGCTTGTTCTTGCTATCGTTGTTGCCCATTGCTCTCTCGTGACCGAGGATCTAGCAAGGCTTTGGTGCCAATTGTTAGAGCAAATCAATCAGCTTCGTGCTGTGTGTATGCGACCTGCACAAGAACTCACGAGAGGAAAAAACTACAGAAGAAAATATTCAACGATGGCTCAATCGTCCTCCTTCCTATTCTTTGCTTTATATAGGGGTTTACAACGAATTCACGTCCAACATGGCACACAAACTTGCCCAACACGACGTGACCCTGATAAGCAGGTTTAAACTCTCCTATCACCTTATCTGATCGATTCCTAGACGCACATGATGCTTCCGAAACTGTTTTATACTTCAACAGTTCGGTTACAACCAGACTCCTAACACAATGTGCTTACTCCTAACAACGCGCACGCGCTGGAGGCCGGGGTGCGCTTCCCGCTGCACAGCTTCTTCTCCGAGGTGCTCACCGACTTCTGCCTCGCGCCGGGCCAGCTCACGCCCAGCGGGTGGCGCATCCTCGTGGGCTTCGTGGTGCTCTGCCACGACGCCGGCGTGCAGCCATCGACGGGCGTATTCTGCTACTTTTTCTCGCCGGTCGCATTCAAGCTCAAGTGTTGGTACGGCTTCCAAGCAAAGAACGACGACCGCAAACTCTTTGTAGAGGAAAGCGACCACAAGCTCTTCACTGGGCTTTCGGCATCGGACGAGGCGTGGAAGGGCAGGTTCTTCTTCCTGACATCGCCGGAGCCATGGCCGTGCCCCGTGCGTTGGGGCGAGCCGCCGTCAAAGTACAAGTACTCCCCCGTATGCGTCGATGATCCGGTGCTCACAAGCCAGCAAAAGAAGACGGTGGCAAAGCTACTGGACGCACACCGCTGTGACCGCACTGCTGTTAATCTCCGGATTTACCTCTCTGATACCAAACTTTCAGCAGCTTTCTCTTCCAACCTCGCCTCACCACCACCACCCGGGCCTGCCCTTCATTCTACTGGTGCCAAAGGTAAACTTGCTTCTGACACTCCCGATACATTGCTCCCCTGTCAACTATCGAGTGGGCAGATAATTTACCGATGTGTTTTGAGCCAGGGATGGACTCGTCAGCGGCGAAGGTGAAAACTGAGCCGGACGGCGACACGCCGACGCTGTCCCTGAAGAAGAGGAAACACGAGGAGGCCACAAGTGCAAAAGACGGCCATTGCCGTTCTGAGCAGAGCACGCCGCATGCTGCCCATGGCTGCTCGGCCTCCGCGTCCTGCTTGGATGCCCCGCCAGGATTCGACCCGGAGGCACGGCACTCGCCCGTGCCCGCCACACACGACCGCGACAGCGCCGACTGGGAGGCCTCGAGGAAGATGCTGGAGTGCATCACCACGCCGTCGTGGGAGAGTGAGTTCGCCGCGGCAAAGCCGTCCGATGTCGTCGCGTCGAGCTACTCAGCAATGCTCCGGGTATGCTGCGACCAAATCGTTCATTAACAGTTGCATGTGATTTATCCGGTCACATTGTGTTTTATTATATGCAGGCCGCGAACTGCGCGTCGTTCTCCTTCGGCCACGCACTGGAGCTGGAGAAGAAGCTGGCGGCAAGGGACAAGGAGAATGCCGCTCTGCGGGCGCAGCTCGTAGAGCTGGAGAAGAAGATGGCGCCGCGGGACACGGAGAATGCCGCTCTGCAGGTGCAGCTGGATAGCGCGAAGGCCAAGCTGACCGCGGTGAAGCGCGCAGTGGACTAGTGGAGGCGGAGGTGAATGCCAAGACGACGACGGTGTAGCAGTTCCTGGGGTCCGAGAAGCATACACGGAGGACCTGAAGCCGCTCTCAGGATATACCCGCGCTTAATTTATCTTGTCTCTACTGTTTAGTTTGTTCTTTTGTGCGTGCAAGTCCTCCTCAGGGATTTAGCATGTCCTTCAGAAGGAACCAGATCCTCAAAGACTTACTAAGAGCATCTCTAGCAAAGCGCTTAAAATCGCTATCCTTAAACCCCGCTTAAGGGTCGAAAAAACCGTATCGGCTGCGGCGGAACAGAGCCCGCAAATTCGAGCAGTAAAAGAAAATATCCCCGAGATCCTTGCCACGCTGCTCGCGCGCTCGCCTGCGCCACACCGCTCAGATTGCTTGCCTGCGCAGCTGCAGCGCGCACTGCTCGCCCGCGCCCTCCGGCGGCCAGCCACACGCGCTTCGCCGCGCACCGCCGTGAGAAATTGGACGGGGCACTCTCGAGCTGGTTGGCATTGAGGCGAGGAAATGTAAAGAGAAGGCCGGACTTCGCCGGAGCCGCAAGAAATCGATGGCTGGAGCCCTCTGGTACGCACGGCGGCGCGCGTGGAGAGCGGAGAATTCCGGCCAGTTTGTGGCCTGTATACTGCTCTCCAAACGGTATAAATATAGGTTTTAGGCTCGCGTTTTCGGTGGCCTGTAAAATATTTACGGTTCCGCGAACTTTTACAGGATCTGTTCTAGACACAAAATTGATTCGAAACCGTAAACTCGCCTGAATTTTACAGGTTTGGCGTTTTTCAAGGACCTGCTGGAGATGCTCTAACTTAAGAAAAGTTGCGGTGCTGCACTTCCCTAAAAAAGGCTAAGTTAGGGTATTGTAGCTTCTCTAACTTTCGTTTCGTATGTTAGAGGATCCAGTTCCTTGAACTATTACTATGCTACTTTGGTTCTGTAATACGGAGGACAAATTTCGTTGAAACCCACCAAACGCCTTCACGGCCTTGCCGCACCAGACGCGATGATGCCGGCCGGTCGACGTGGGTGTAACGGCTGTGCAACGTCAATGTCGGCTTTTCTTCATGCGGCGTTTGATTGGGAGGCCGCAGTTGCATCGTGGGGAGGGAGGCTCCTGCTTTACCCGCTGGAGAGGCGGCGATGCCGGCTCCCCCTAGACATGTTAGAGAGCTGGTGACGCTAGCTCCACCTTGTTGACGTAGTGCACATGAGGCCAGGTAGACGCCGAACCGCGGTCCTTGAGCGAATGCTTGAGGAGGAGCTCCAGGTGTGCCTAGTACTTCCCCGTTGCGACGGCCCCCACAAGGACGACAGTTGTGGCTGCTACTCCTTGTCGTTGGAGGAGAGGATAATCTCCTTCATGGAGGATCTGACCACCGTAGAAAACGGACCACTGGCTTCAACACGGAGCAGCGGCCGGAGTAGGCTTCTGAGCGGCGGCGACATCATTGAAGCGGTGCCGCCCACTCGTCTGGTCACGTCACTCTTACCGACATCAATGCTGTCGAGTCACGTCCGTTATGAAGTAGTTTGACCAACAAGAATGCACGACAACCATCTCTTAATATAAAATTTTCAGCTCTTAATAATAATAAAAAATCCATCTCTTAATATAAAAATGCCATCTCCTAATAATAATATTTCCATTTCTTAATATAAAAGTGCCATCTCTTAATAATAAAAAATTACATATCTTAATAATTAAAAATTACATCTCTTAATAATTAAAGATTCCATCTCTTAATATAAAATGCAATCTCTTATATAATAAAAATTGCCATTTCTTAATAGTAAAAGTGCCATCTCTTAAGAAGATGAAAAATTCAATTTCTTAAAATAAAAATGTCATCTCTTAATATAAAAAATGACATCTCTAAAATAAATAAAAATGCCATCTCTTAATAAATAAAAATGCCATCTCTTAGAAAATGTCATGAAACATACTTTGAAAGTTTGTAAACTACCATGTTGATTTTTCCTATAGAAAATGTGATCTCATTAAAAAAAGTGAAAAGGGGGCAGCCGGGGGGGGGGGGGGGGGGGGGGCTAGAATTCGAACCCAGGTAACCCTGCGCGAAGGGGTGCGCCGGTAGCCAGTGGGCTAGATTTAGTACTTTGAATATATGGTTCGCTCGCATTTCCCTTGTAGTGAACAAGTTTGCGAATCTGACGTGGCCAGGATCCTACGCCAGGATTTGTGCAAACCAAATCTATGGGAGATAGGGTGTGTTGCGAAATCCCTCCTAGCCAACGGTCGCCAGGTATATTTCCGAACAAAATGATGTAAAAACATAAATGCTAAATCGCGCCGTCAACGGTTTGCGATTTCACACCGACCCCTCAATCTGCCATCGGTTTCGTTTGCGCGAATCTCGGCGCAGGATCGGAGCCACATCCAATTTTGAAGTAGTTCGTTGTGTTTTAAATGTGAGTGAACGTATTAGAGAGATCACAACACTACAGCACAACGCAGTGGCTGGTGACGCGCCGTCGCACCCAGGAGCCCCCCATTTTGCAGTAGATGGCATCTTTTGTAGGAATTTTTTACATGCTAGTTTATAAATATTTTGAACTACGTAACATGGCATATTTTAGATTAAGAGATGAAACTTTTTATTTATCAAGAGATGGAATTTTCATTTTGTTAAGAGATGGTATTTTAATATTAAAAGATGGCATTTTTATTATCAAGGGATGGCATTTTTATATTAAAGAGGGCATTTTTTATATTAATAGATGGTCTTTTTGCTTATTAAGAGATGACATTTTTCTAATTATTTATAAAAATGTCATTTTTTTATTTAAGATATTTTTATTAAGAGATGGCATTTTTCTATTTTTTAAGAGATGGCATTTTTATATTAAGAGATGATATTTTTTTTATTAAGAGATGTCATTTTTGGTACATTGCATTTTTCTAATAACACGGCATTTTTATATGAAAAATAGCTAAATGGGCCTGTTGGGTCAATGGGTTGTCGGCCCGGCCTGCCACCCAGCGGACGGTTGAAAACGATCGCTGGGAGCTCCTCCCCCGGGCGAACGAGCCGACTGCTAGAGGGTCCTCCCCAGCGACCTGTCACCAGATAAGGGCGCAAAAAAGCCCTGTTCTCGAAAATAATGTTATAAAAAATAAACTTGAGGGCAAAAATAGTACTGTATTGAAACCCTAGATTTAATTGAAATTTTGCATTGTAGGGGCCCTTGTGGGGGAATTTATATATAATATGAAGGTATTTTAAAACAATCACACAACTAAAGTATCTCCCGTGATTCTTTATTAAATTTGTAATATACTTCACCACCAAAGGGCTTGGGAGGAAGAAGATGAACTGCTCCGGTGGCTGCGGGATGAGTGGGGGATGTGCAAAAAAACACGTACGGCCAAGTATTTATACAGCCGCGAGAAAACTGCATGACACACATCAAAAAAGGAGGTCGTGGTGTCATTTCAGCGCGGGAATCCAGACGGTCAGCATTTAAAACCCACTGTGCCGCGAGGCGTCACTCAGGCTTTCTGTCAGTCGGCGCACGGAACCCAATGAGTCTTCCCACGCGAGTGGTCTAACAACAGCTTGTCAGACACGCAAAAGATCCAGATGTGATGATTCACGAAGATCTGTGATTATGACTGTTGACGATCGGCCTTCTAGTCGGCTGACGATCCACCTTCCAGCAGGCTGATGATCCACCTTCCAATTGGCTGATGACTCGCTTTTCCAGTCGGCCGAGAACTACAAAGTAAATCGACCGGGAGGGTCCGCCCTAGGTTGAACAATCCATGCCGAAGGCATGATGACTAGCCAAGTGGGAGCCACTCAGAGAAAACCGAGTGAACCGACGCTCGTCGTAGATCCGCTCTGCTTGAGAGCAAGGAGCGCCTGAGATATCCCCTGTGGCACGAGTCGGATTCCCTCCCAGGGAAACCGAATATCCGGCTACGCAGACTTGGTTCCGTAGAAAGGCTTCCAGCAGGCGTTCCTCTTGAAGGATATTGATTGGGGACACTTGACCCGATCAACCCCACACAACTCAGACGGCCACTCAGAATTTGATGATATACCCACAGTCGAGCCACGAGCCGTCCTCTCTAGAAGAGATTGAAAAATGGGTATCATCGAGTCTTCTTCCTAGTTGCTCGCCTTTTCGCCCTCCGCGGGCATGAACAAACTAAGTCCGCTGAGGTCTCTCAGTCGAACCTCAAGCTCGTCGATCAGTTGGACATCTTGCTGGGTGGGGGCACATGGGCGTTCTCCAGCGAGACCTTGACCGACTCGGGGGCTACTGTCGGGGTTACAAATACAGGGTAGGCCCAAGTATACGAATGGCCCACCATAGGCATATGACTCATATAAGATACATCCCAAAAGGCAATGGGCCAAGGGGCTTCACCATCGGCCCATCAAGGACAAGGAGGGTGGCTCGAAACTGCGCTAAGTCCTAACAGTCGGATGTCGGACCTGTCGATTGTCGTTCACCCGCACTCGGTTGAAGACGAGGGGAACAACCGGCGGCTACCTAGGATACCTCTCGACCATGATGTCTTAATGACAACAGTTACCCAATGATACGTCTCCAATGTATCTATAATTTTTGATTGTTCCATGCTGTTATATTATCATTCTTGGATATTTTACAATCATTTTATAGCAACTTTATATCATTTTTTGGGACTAACCTATTGACATAGTGCCCAGTGCCAGTTGCTGCTTTTTTGCTTGTTTTTTACATCGCAGAATATCAGTACCAAACGGAGTCCAAACGCAGCGAAACTTTTTGGAAAATTTTTATGGACCAAAAGGAACAACATGGGCCAAAGAAGTACCAGAGGGGTGCCTCGAGAGGGGCACAACCCACCTGGGCGCGCCTGGGGGCCCAGGGGCGCCCTGGTGGGTTGTGCCCACCTCGGTGGCCTCCTGCACCGCCTCTTCGCCCTATAAATATCCAAATATTCCAGAAACCCTAGGGGAGTCGACGAAACACAATTCAGCCGCCGAAAGTTCCAGAACCACGAGGTCCAATCTAGACACCATCACGGAGGGGTTCATCATCCTCATTGGTGCATCTCCGATGATGTGTGAGTAGTTCATTGTAGACCTACGGGTCCGTAGTCAGTAGCTAGATGGCTTCCTCTCTCTTTTGATTCTCAATACAATGGTCTCTTGGAGATCTATTTGATGTAACTCTTTTTGCGGTGTGTTTGTTGGGATCCGATGAACTTTGAGTTTATGATCAGATCTATATCCATGAATATTATTTGAGTCTTCTTTTGATCTCTTATATGCATGATTATTTATAGCCTCGTATTTCTTCTTTGAATCTTTGGTTTAGTTAGGCCAACTAGATCGATTTTTCTTGCCATGGGAAGAGGTGCTTTGTGATGGGTTCTATCGTGCGGTGTTCTTTCCCAGTGACAGAAGGGGTAGCAAGACACGCATGTATCGTTGCTATTAAGGATAACAAGATAGGGGCTATTCCTACATGAATAGATCTCGTCTACATCATGTCATCCTTCTTATTGCATTACTCCATTTCTCCATGAACTTAATACACTAGATGCATGCTGGATAGCGGTTGATGTGTGGAGTAATAGTAGTAGATGCAGGCAGGAGTCGGTCTACTAAACTTGGACATGATGCCTATATATTGATCATTGCTTGGAAATCATCATAATTATTTGAGGTTCTATCAATTGCCCAACAGTAATTTGTTTACCCACTGTGTACTATTTCTTGAGAGAAGCCACTAGTGAAATCTACGACCCCCGGGTCTATTCTTTATCATATTTGATTTGAGATATATTTTTATTTGCTTTTGTTTTCAGATCTATTATTCCAAAAACCCAAAAATACTTTGCTGCACTTTTTATTTGCATCTTCTATTTCACGCTTTATCGAGATCTATTTATCCAATCTATCACAATTTTTATGAAGGTAATATGCCCTAAAGGCAATAATAAAGTTGTTATTTTATATTTCCTTATTCATGATAAAGGTTTATTATTCATCCTAGAATTGTATTGATCGGAAACTTAAATACATGTGTGAATAGATAAACAAATACCGTGTCCCTAGTAAGCCTCTACTAGACTAGCTCGTTGATCAAAGATGGTTAAGATTTCCTAACCATAGACATGAGTTGTCATTTGGTAACGGGATCACATCATTAGGAGAATGATCTGATGGACAAGACCCATCCGTTAGCTTAGCATATTGATCATTCAGTTTATTGCTATTGCTTTCTGCATGTCAAATACATATTCCTCCGACTATGAGATTATGCAACTCCCGGATACCGGAGGAATGCCTTGTGTGCTATCAAACGTCACAACGTAACTGGGTGATCATAAAGATGCTCTACAGGTATCTCCGAAGGTGTTTGTTGAGTTGGCATAGATCGAGATTAGGATTTGTCACTCCGTGTATCGGAGAGGTATCTCTGGGCCCTCTTGGTAATACACATCATAAGAAGCCTTGCAAGCAAAGTGACTAATGAGTTAGTTACAGGATGATGTATTCCGGAACGAGTAAAGAGACTTGCCGGTAACGAGATTGAACTAGGTATGAAGATACCGACGATCAAATCTCGGGCAAGTAACATACCGATAGACAAAGGGAATTGCGTATATTATCATAACGGTTCGACCGATAAAGATCTTCGTATAATATGTAGGAACCAATATGAGCATCCAGGTTCCGCTAATGGTTATTGACCGGAGAGGTGTCTCGGTCATGTCTACATAGTTCTCGAACATGTATGGTCCGCACGCTTAACGTTCGTTGACGATATAGTGTTATATGAGTTATATGTTTTGGTGACTGAATGTTGTTCGGAGTCCCGGATGAGATCACGGACATTATGAGGAGTCTCGAAATAGTCGAGAGGTAAAGATTGATATATAGGATGATGATTTTTGGACACCAGAAATGTTTCAGGACGTACCGGGAAGAAATCGGGTCACCGGAAGGGGTTCCGGGCACCCCCCGGGAAGTTATGGGCCAAAGGAGGGCACAGACCAGCCCACTAGGGGGCTGGCACCCCCTCCCTTGGCTGGCCGGCCCTAGGGGAAGGAAAGGGGAGGGGTGGCCCCTCCTGCCTTTCCCTCCTCAGGAGAGAAAGGAAAGGAGGGGGCGCCACCTCCTCCTTTCTTCCTCCCGCACTCCAAATAAGGAAGGGGGGCGCCACATGGGGGAGGACCCCATGTAGGATTCGGCATACTTAGGGGTGCCTCCTGGCTGTTCCCTCCACCCCCACCTATATATATGTGGGAGGGGGGCGCCTAGCTTAACTACAACATTGTCTTAGCCGTGTGCGGCGCCCCCCTCCACCGTTTACACCCCCGGTCATATTTTCATAGTGCTTAGGCAAAGCCCTGTGGAGATAACTTCACCATCACCGTCACCACATCGTCGTGCTGCCGAAACTCATCCAGTACCTCGCCGTCTTGCTGGATCAAGAAGGCGGAGGACGTCACCGAGCTGAACGTGTGTTGAACGCGGAGGTGCCGTACGTTCGGTACTTGATCGGTTAGATCGCGAAGAAAGTTCGACTACAACAACCGCGTTGTCAAACGCTTCTGCTTACAGTCTACGAGGGTACGTAGACACACTCTCCCCTCTTATTGCTATGCATCTCCATGGATAGATGTTGCGTGTGCGTTGAAAAAAAATTATTTTCCGTGCAATGTTTCCCAACAGTGGCATCCGAGCTGGGTCTATGCGTAGATGATATGCACGAGTAGAACACAAAGAGTTGTGGGCGGTGATAGTCATATTGCTTACCACCAACGTCTTATTTTGATTCGGCGGTATTGTGGGATGAAGCGGCCCGGACCAACCTTACATGTCCACGCACATGAGACCGGTTCCACCGATAGACATGCAACTAGTTTTGCATAAAGGTGGCTGGCAGGTGTTTGTAACTCCTACTTTAGTTGAATCGAATTTTACTACGGCCAGTCCTTGAAGAAGGTTAAAATAGCAAACTTGATGAAACACCGTTGTGGTTTTTGCCGTAGGTAAGAACGGTTCTTGCTAGAAGCCCGTAGCAGCCACGTAAAACTTGCAACGACAAAGTAGAGGACGTCTAACTTGTTTTTGCAGGGCATGTTGTGATGTGATATGGTCAAGATATGATGTGATATATGTTGATGTATGAGATGATCATGTTTTGTAATATCGACAACCGGCAGGAGCCTTAGGGTTGTCTCTTTATTGTATGAAGTGCAAGTGCCATGTAATTGTTTTACTTTATCACTATGCGTTAGCGATAGTTGTAGAAGCAATAGTTGGCGAGACGACCCCGACGCAACGATGGAGATCAAGGTGTCGAGCCGGTGACGATGGAGATCATGACGATGCTTTGGAGATGGAGATCAAAAGCTCAAGATGATGATGGCCATATCATGTCACATATTTTGATTGCATGTGATGTTTATCCTTTATGCATCTTATTTTGCTTAGAACGGCGGTTGCATTATAAGATGATCCCTTCACTAAATTTCAAGATAAAAGTGTTCTCCCCGAGTATGCACCGTTGCCAAATTTCGTCGTTTCGAAGCACCTCGTGATGATCGGGTGTGATAGACTCTACGTTCACATACAATGGGTGTAAGACAGTTTTGCACATGTAGAATACTTGGGTTAAACTTGACGTGCCTAGCATGTACAGACATGGTCTCAGAACACTGGAGACCGAAAGGTCGAACGTGAGTCATATAGTAGATATGATCAACATAGAGATGTTCACCATTGATGACTACCCCATCTCACGTGATGATCGGACATGGGTTAGTTGATTTGGATCACGTATCACTTAGATAACTTGAGGGATGTTTATTTAAGTGGGAGTTCATTAGTAATTTGATTAATTGAACTTAATTTATCATGAACTTAGTCTTATAGTTTTGCATATCTATGTTGTAGATAATTGGCCCGAGCTACCGTTCCCTTGAATTTTAATGCATTCCTAGAGAAAGCTAAGTTGAAAGATGATGGTAGCAACTACACGGACTGGGTCCATAACTTGAGGATTATCCTCATTGCTGCACAGAAGAATTATGTCCTTGATGCACCGCTGGGTGATAGGCCTGCTGCAGGAGCTAAAGCAGATGTTATGAACGTCTGGTAAGCTCAATCTGATGACTACTCGATAGTTCAGTGTGCCATGCTTTACGGCTTAGAACCGGGACTTCAAAGACGTTTTAAATGTCATGGAGCATATGAGATGTTCCAAGAGTTGAAGTAAATATTTCAAGCAAATGCCCGGGTTGAGAGATATGAAGTCTCCAACAAGTTCTATAGCTGCAAGATGGAGGAGAACAGTTCTGTCAGTGAACACATACTCAAAATGTCTGGGTACCATAATCACTTGACTCAGCTGGGAGTTGATCTTCCAGTTGATAGTGTTATTGACAGAGTTCTTCAATCACTGCCATTAAGCTACAAAGGCTTCGTGATGAACTATAATATGCAAGGGATGAATAAAATGATTCTTGAGCTCTTCGCAATGCTTAAGGCCGCGAAAGTAGAAATCAAGAAGGAGCATCAAGTGTTGATGGTTAACAAGACCACTAGTTTCAAGAAAAAGGGCAAGGGAAAGAAAGGGAACTTCAAGAAGAATGGCAAGCAAGTTGCCACTCCCGGGAAGAAGCCCAAAGCTGGACCCAAGTCTGCAAAGGGAATGGTCACTGGAAGCGGAACTGCCCCAAATACTTGGCGGATAAGAATGATGGCAAAGTGAACAAAGGTATATTTGATATACATTATATTGATGTGTACATTACTAATGCTCGTAGCAGCGCCTGGGTATTTGATACTCGTTCGGTTACTCATATTTGTAACTCGAAACAGGAGCTACGGAATAAACGAAGATTGGCTAAGGATGAGGTGACGTTGCGCGTCGGAAATGGTTCCAAGGTCGATGTGATCGCCGTCGGCACGCTACCTCTACATCTACCTTCGGGATTAGTTTTAGACCTCAATAACTGTTATTTGGTGCCCGCGTTGAGCATGAACATTATATCTGGATCTTGTTTATTGCGAGACAGTTATTCATTTAAATCAGAGAATAATGGTTGTTCTATTTATATGAGTAATATCTTTTATGGTCATGCACCCTTGATGAGTGGTCTATTCTTGTTGAATCTCGATCGTAGTGATACACATATTCATAATATTGATGCCAAAAGATGCAAAGTTGATAATGATAGTGCAACATACTTGTGGCACTGCCGTTTAGGTCATATTGGTGTAAAGCGCATGAAGAAACTCCATGCAGATGAACTTTTGGAATCACTTGATTATGAATCATTTGATACTTGCGAACCATGCCTCATGGGCAAGATGACTAAAACTCCGTTCTACGGAACAATGGAGCGAGCTAATGACTTATTGGAAATAATACATACTGATGTATGCGGTCCGATGAGTGTTGAGGCACGCGGCGGGTATCGTTATTTTCTGACCTTCACAGATGATTTGAGTAGGTATGGGTATATCTACTTGATGAAACACAAGTCTGAAACATTTGAAAAGTTCAAAGAATTTCAGAGTGAAGTGGAGAATCATCGTAATAAGAAAATAAAGTTTCTACGATCTGATCGCGGAGGCGAATATTTGAGTTACGAGTTTGGCCATCATTTAAAACAATGTGGAATTGTTTCACAACTCACGCCACCAGGAACACTACAGCGTAATGGTGTGTCTGAACGTCGTAACCGTACTTTATTAGATATGGTGCGATCTATGATGTCTCTTACAAATTTACCACTATCATTTTGGGGTTATGCATTAGAGACAACCGCATTCATGTTAAATAGGGCACTGTCTAAATCCGTTGAGAGGACACAGTATGAACTGTGGTTTGGCAAGAAACCTAAGCTGTCGTTTCTTAAAGTTTGGGGTTGCGACACTTATGTCAAAAGGCTTCATCCTGATAAGCTCGAGCCCAAATCGGAGAAGTGCATCTTCATAGGATACCCTAAGGAAACAATTGGGTACACCTTCTTCCACAGATCCGAAGGCAAGATCTTTGTTGCCAAGAATGGGTCCTTTCTAGAGAAGGAGTTTCTCTCGAAAGAAGTGAGTGGGAGGAAAGTAGAACTTGATGAGGTAATTGTACCTTCTCTCGAATTGGAGAGTAGCACATCATAGAAAACTGTTCCAGTGATGCCTACACCAACGAGAGAAGAAGCAAATGATGATGATCATGAAACTTCAGATCAAGTTACTACTAAACCTCGTAGGTCGACCAGAGCACGATCCGTACCAGAGTGGTACGGTAATCCTGTCCTGGAAGTCATGTTACTAGACCAAGGCGAACCTACGAACTATGAAGAAGCTATGATGAGCCCAGATTTCGATAGATGGCTTGAGGCCATGAAATCTGAGATAGGATCCATCTATGAGAACAAAGTGTGGACTTTGATGGACTTTCCCGATGATCGGCAAGCCATAGAAAATAAATGGATCTTCAAGAAGAAGACTGACGATGATGGTGATGTTACTGTCTACAAACCTTGGCTTGTCATGAAAGGATTTCGACAATTTTAAGGAGTTGACTACGATGAGACTTTCTCACCCGTAGCAATGCTTAAGTCTGTCCGAATCATGTTAGCAATTGCTGCATTTTATGATTATGAAATCTGGAAAATGGACGTCAAAACAACATTCCTTAATGGATATCTTAAAGAAGAGTTGTATATGATGCAACCGGAAGGTTTTGTCGATCCTAAAGGTGCTAACAAAGTGTGCAAGCTCTAGCGATCCATCTATGGACTGGTGCAAGCATCTCGGAGTTGGAAAATACGCTTTGATGAGGTGATCAAAGCATATGGTTTTATACAGACTTACGGTGAAGCCTGTATTTACAAGAAAGTGAGTGGGAGCTCTGTAGGATTTCTGATATTATATGTGGATGACATATTGTTGATTGGAAATGATATAGAATTTCTGGATAGCATAAAAGGATACTTGAATAAGAATTTTTCGATGAAAGACCTCGGTGAAGTTGCTTATATATTGGGCATCAAGATCTATAGAGATAGATCGAGACGCTTAATAGGACTTTCACAAAGCACATACCTTTATAAAGTTTTGAAGAAGTTCAAAATGGATCAGTCAAAGAAAGGGTTCTTGCCTGTGTTACAAGGTGTGAAGTTGAGTCAGACTCAAAGCCCGACCACTGCAGAAGATAGAGAGAAAATGAAAGTCATTCCCTATGCCTCAGCCATAGGTTCTATCATGTATGCTATGCTGTGTACCAGACCTGATGTGTGACTTGCCATAAGTCTGGCAGGGAGGTACCAAAGTAGTCCAGGAGTGGATCACTGGACAGCGGTCAAGAACATCCTGAAGTATCACAAAAGGACCAAGAATATGTTTCTCGTTTATGGAGGTGACGAAGAGCTTGTCGTAAATAGTTATGTCGATGCTAGCTTCGACACTGATCCGGATGACTCTAAGTCACAAACCGGATACATGTTTATATTGAATGGTGGAGCTGTCAGTTGGTGCAGTTCCAAGAAGAGCATCGTGGCGGGATCTACGTGTGAAGTGGAGTACATAGCTGCTTCGGAAGCAGCACATGAAGGACTTCATATCCGATCTGGGTGTAATACCCAGTGCATCGGGTCCAATGAAAATATTTTGTGGCAACACTGGAGCAATAGCCTTGGTGAAGGAATCCAGGTTTCACAAGAGAACCAAACACATCAAGAGACGCTTCAACTCCATTCGTGAAAAGGTCAAGGATGGAGACATAGAGATTTGCAGAATACATATGGATCTGAATGTAGCAGACCCGTTGACTAAGCCTCTTCCGCGAACAAAACAGGATCAACACCAAGACTCCATGGGTGTTAGAATCATTACTATGTAATCTAGATTATTGACTCTAGTGCAAGTGGGAGACTGAAGGAAATATGCCCTAGAGGCAATAATAAAGTTGTTATTTTATATTTCCTTATTCATGATAAAGGTTTATTATTCATGCTTGAATTGTATTGATCGGAAACTTAAATACATGTGTGAATACATAAACAAATACCGTGTCCCTAGTAAGCCTCTACTAGACTAGCTCATTGATCAAAGATTGTTAAGGTTTCCTAACCATAGACATGAGTTGTCATTTGATAACAGGATCACATCATTAGGAGAATAATGTGATGGACAAGACCCATCCGTTAGCTTAGCATTTTGATCGTTTAGTTTATTGCTATTGCTTTCTTCATGTCAAACACATATTCCTCCGACTATGAGATTATGCAACTCTCGGATACCGGAGGAATACCTTGTGTGCTATCAAACGTCGCAACATAACTGGTTGATCATAAAGATGCTCTACAGGTATCTCCGAAGGTGTTTGTTGAGTTGGCATAGATTGAGATTAGGATTTGTCACTCCAAGTATCGGAGAGGTATCTCTGGGCCCTCTCGGTAATACACATCATAAGAAGCCTTGCAAGCAAAGTGACTAATGAGTTAGTTACAGGATGATGTATTACGGAACGAGTAAAGAGACTTGCTGGTAACGAGATTGAACTAGGTATGAAGATACCGACGATCGAATCTCGGGCAAATAACATACCGATAGACAAAAGGAATTGCGTATATTGTCATAACAGTTCGACCGATAAAGATCTTCGTAGAATATGTAGGAACCAATATGAGCATCCAGGTTCCGCTATTGGTTATTGACCGGAGAGGTGTCTCGGTCATGTCTACATAGTTCTTGAACCCGTAGGGTCCGCACGCTTAACGTTCGTTGACGATATAGTGTTATATGAGTTATATGTTTTGGTGACCGAATGTTGTTTGGAGTCCCGGATGAGATCACGAACATGACAAGGAGTCACGAAATGGTCGAGAGGTAAAGATTGATATATAGGACGATGATATTTGGACATCGGAAGTGTTTCGGGACGTACCGGGAAGAAATCGGGTCACCGGAAGGGGTTCCGGGCAGCCCCCGGGAAGTTATGGGCCCTATGGGCCAAAGGAGGGGACAGACCAGCCCACTAGGGGGCTGGTGCGCCCCTCCCTTGGCTGGCCAGCCCTAGGGGAAGGAAAGGGGAGGGGTGGCCCCTCCTGCCTTTCCCTCCTCAGGAGAGAAAGGAAAGGGGGGGGGGGGGGCGCCACCTCCTCCTTCCTTCCTCCCGCACTCCAAATAAGGAAGGGGGGCGCCACTTGGGGGAGGACTGATACATCTCTAATGTATCTATAATTTATGAAGTATTCATGCTGCTATATTATCATTCTTGGATGTTTTACAATCATTTTATAGCAACTTTATATCATTTTTTGGGACTAACCTATTGACATAGTGCCCAGTGCCAGTTGCTATTTTTGCTTGTTTTTTACATCGCAGAAAATCAATATCAAACGGAGTCCAAATGCAGCGAAACTTTTTGTGGATTTTCTATGGACCAGAAGACATCAAATGGGCCAGAGCAGCACCTGGGGGATGCCCCGAGGGGGCACAACCCACCAGGGCACGCCTGGGCCCCCAGGCGATCCCCGGAGGGATGTGCCCACCTCGGTGGCCTCCCGCACGGCCTCTTCGCCCTATAAATCGTCAAATATTCCAAAAACCCTGGCGGAGACCCTAGACCAGAAGTCCCGCCACCGCAAGGCCTCTGTATCCACGAGATCCAATCTAGACCCCGTTCCGGCACCCTGCCGGAGGGGGAGATCATCACCGGTGGCCATCTTCGTCATCACGGCGACCACCACGATGAGGAGGGAGTAGTCCACCCTCGGGGCTGAGGATTTGTACCAGTAGCTATGTGTTTAATCACTCTCTCTCTCGTGTTCTTGAGATGCACAATCTTGATGTATCGCGGGCTTTGTTAATATAGTCGGATCATATGGTGTTTTCCCCTCTCTATCTTGTTGTGATGAATTGAGTTTTCTCTTGGAGATTTCATTTTATCGGATTGAATATTTTTATGGATTTGAGAGCACTTGATATATGTCTCGCATACAAATACCCGTGGTGATAATGGGGTATTATATTGATTCACTTGATATATGTTTTGGCACTCAACTCGCGGATTCCCGAGGTGACTTTGGGGTAATCTATGCATAGGGGTTGATGCACGTTCTTGTCTTTGTTTCTAAGGTAGAAATCTTGGGGCACTCTTTGAGGTTCTTTGTGTTGGATTGAGCATTACGAATCTGAATTATCTTTGGTGTTATTTTAGTACGAACTCTTGGATAGATCGATCGGAAAGAATAGCTTTGAGGTGGTTTCGTACCATATACACAATTTATTCTCATGTTCTCCACTAGATAGGAACTTTGGAGTGATTCTTCATCGCACATTGAGGGATGGTTATATGATCCAATTATATTAGCATTATTGAGAGATTGCACTAGCGAAAGTATGGACCTTAGGCCTTGTTTTCAAGCATTGCAATACTGTTTGTGCTCACTTTTGTCACTTGCTACCTTGCTGTTTTTATTTATTCAGATTATAAAAATATATTTCTACCATCCATATTACACTTTTATCACCATCTCTTCGTCGAACTAGTGCACCTACACAATTTGCCATTGTATTGGGTGTGTTGGGGACACAAGAGATTTCTTGTATTTGGCTGCAGGGTTGTTTGAGAGAGACCATCTTCATCCTACGCCTCCCACGGATTGATAAACCTTAGGTCATCCACTTGAGGGAAAATTGCTACTGTCCTACAAAATTCTACGCTTGGAGGCCCAACACGAGTCTACAAGAATAAAGTTGCGTAGTAGACATCATACGTCTCCAAAGTATCTATATTTTTTGATTGTTCCATGCTGTTATATTATCATTCTTGGATGTTTTAACATCATTTTATAGCAACTTTACATCATTTTTTGGGACTAACCTATTGACATAGTGCCCAGTGCGAGTTGTTGTTTTTTGCTTGTTGTTTACATAGCAGAATATCAGTACCAAACGAAGTCCAAACGCAGCGAAACTTTTTGGAGAATTTTTATGGACCAGAAGGAACAACATGGGCCAAAGAAGTACCAGAGGGTGCCCCAGGGGGGCACAATCCACCTGGGCACGCCTGGGGGCCCCGGCACGCCCTGGTGGGTTGTGTCCACCTCGGTGGTCTCCCGCACCGCCTCTTCACCCTAAAAATACCAAATATTCCAGAAACCCTAGGGGAGTCGACGAAACACAATTCCAGCCGCCGCAAGTTCCAGAACCACGAGATCCAATCTAGACACCATCACGGAGGGTTTCATCATCCTTATTGGTGCCTCTCCGATGATGTGTGAGTAGTTCATTGTAGACCTACGGGTCCGTAGTCAGTAGTTAGATGGCTTCCTCTCTCTTTTGATTCTCAATACAGTGGTCTCTTGGAGATCTATTTGATGTAACTCTTTTTGCGGTGTGTTTGTTGGGATCCGATAAACTTTGAGTTTATGATCAGATCTATATCCATGAATATTATTTGAGTCGTCTTTTGATCTCTTATATGCATGATTATTTATAGCCTCGTATTTCTTCTTCGAATCTTTGGTTTAGTTAGCCCAACTAGATCGATTTTTCTTGCCATGGGAAGAGGTGCTTTGTGATGGGTTCGATCGTGCGCTGTTCTTTCCCAGTGACAGAAGGGGCAGCAAGACACGCATGTTCGTTGCTATTAAGGATAACAAGATGGGGGCTATTCCTACATGAATAGATCTCGTCTACATCATGTCATCCTTCTTATTGCATTACTCCATTTCTACATGAACTTAATACACTAGATGCATGCTGGATAGCGGTCGATGCGTGGAGTAATAGTAGTAGATGCAGGCAGGAGTCGGTCTACTAATCTTGGACGTGATGCCTATATACTGATCATTGCCTGGATATCGTCATAATTATTTGAGGTTCTATCAATTGCCCAATAGTAATTTGTTTACCCACCATGTGCTATTTCTTGAGAGAAGCCACTAGTGAAATCTACGGCCCCCGGGTCTATTCTTTATCATATTTGCTTTGAGATATATTTTTATTTGCTTTTGTTTTCAGATCTATTATTCCAAAAACCCAAAAATACTTTGCTGCACTTTTTATTTGTATCTTTTATTTCGCGCTTTATCAAGGTCTATTTATCCAATCTATCACAATTTTTATCCCGTCAACTTGCCAATTTCTGGCGCCGTTACCCGTAGAGGGATTGACAACCCCTCATAAGCGTCGGGTTGCAAGTATTGTGTGCAGGTACTGTTTACATAGTGTTGCTTGGTTCTCCTACTGGATTGATAACCTTGGTTTCATGATTGAGGGAAATACATACCGTAGTTGTACTGCATCATCCCTTCCTCTTTGGGGAAATATCGATGCAGTTTGAAGCGAAATTAGCCAATGGTGGTATAATCCAATTAAATACATCTGTTACCGGTAGTAAATGCCATGAAATAGTTGGACACACTGGAGGCCGTGAATAGCATTAATACCGGCTCATTATGTACTCCTATCTTGCGCACTCTATATAAGCCAAGAGGGAAGCCTCGGGCTGAGGGTTGAACATCCACACTTTGTACCGTACACCAAGATTTAAGAGTACCACACGAGTAAGGTATTACCTCCACCGCAGAGGGCTGAACCTATATACTTGAGCGTAGTCCAAATCACACCGTTCGCTAGATATGATTCCTTCTACATTCCTACCCCCCTCCCTAGACACATGTTCATTGCAAAATTTTCTTCCCACTTCTGCAATAATCTGTAGAGCCAATTTACGAAAATTTGCCATGTCGGTTCTTCTTTGTTATTTTTAAACTATGTAAATTTACCATGTCCCCGTTACAAATTCCAAAAGTTCAAATGTTTTTACAGAATATTTTTTCTTAATCTTGCCATGTGCACTTCAATTTTTACGTGCCATGTCAATTTTAATAACTAGTCGATGATAATTTTAATAATTAGACCATGGTACGTTTATTGTAGGTACCATGGAAATTTTATTTTTAAAATAGTGGTAATTTTTTATTAATTAGTCAAGTTAGTTTTATTGTTGGTAGCATTGCAATTTTTCTGATTGAATCATGGCAAAAATATTATTATTATTATTCCCATAATAACATAAATTTCATGGAAATATGTAATTGTCACACGATAATGTTTATGTATTACACTTGTCTCACGTGTCCATGGAAAATTCCTAAATTTGCCATCCTTTTACAGAGTTTATCCCCTAACTATTCCATCCCCTTTCTTAAAAGAACAAATTTAATAATTTTGCCTTGTCCTTGTTACAAATTGTTTGAAATTTGAATTCTATTAGGAAAACATTTTTTCCTTATTCTTCCATGTGCAACTTAAATATAGGTACCACGGATATTTCAATAGTTACACCATGTTTACTTATTAGACCACGAAAAAATTAAAAATTTCATGTGCAATTTTAATCATAGGTACCAAGGCAAGTTTCTTAGTTATACCATGTTAGTTTTATTTAGTGCTTATTTAGTGGTAGCACAGTAATTTTTTCTTTACACCATGGCACTTTTATTAATTAGACCATGATTTTTTATATGTTTGACTATGTTAGTTTTTTATTGGTAGCATTGCAATTTTGACTTGTTTTTGAATAATACCCATTGTACAACATGCAATGTAATCACAACTTTGCCATGGAAACTAAATATATGTTTTTAAAATGGTTTTTAATATAAACTTAAGATGCAATTTTGAATCTTCTTAGAAGCATAGCACATTTTGAAAGCATAACGAACTGATTTTTTTCCGTAGCACAGTCTTGGAGCATGTCAATTTTCTGAAAATATAAATACTCTGAGTATTTGGTAGTTTAATCACTTGGAAGCTTGTCGACATTTTTGTTTGTTATAGTTTGTGGCTATTTTCTAGGCATGTCAAATTACATGGTTGTTGTTAGTAGCCATGTCATATATATGAACTTTTCAAATCCATATCTACGTGGTTGTTTTTATTTCAAAAAATATGTCAATTTATCAGTTTGCGTTTTTAATCCGTGTGTGAATTGATAGCTATTAAGACCTAGGCTTTTGTGTGCGTAAGGTGGGCCTCTTTTTTTTGCATGTGCATTTGTTTAGCGATATGGTTGCTCGTGAAAGGGATTTGCGCAGGGCATTCTCCTATCAAAGGTTCTGGGCCTGTTTGGATGGAGGCCACACAGACATCTCCTCACATAGCAATTTCAGCCTAAGGCTTGAGAAATCCAACGCTTGAGATTCCTACCTAACTCAAGCAGGTGTTTCTAAAAAAAAAGATAAGTGCCACACGTGTGGCACGAAGCAACATGGTCCAAATGCCCCTATTAGGGCATGTACAATGGTGGCATCTGGATACAGATGCCTCATAAGAAAAAGTAGCTTGAGGCAACTACATTGATTTCTCCCCAATGCAAGCTACTACTAGTAGGCCTCATCAAGAAATAGAAAGTGGAAACTTTGATACATATGCATCTCTACTATTCACTTCAACTTTTTCAGCTTTTTACATCAGACCACACTTTTTCTCCCCAAGCACCTGCCTCTTGCAGAGGATCCCGCTTCCCTATCCGAACCTACTTTCCCTGACATCCGATCCTACATGGCACACAGGGAATCACCATAAGGCTATGCATTGGGCATGCCCTTACCATCCATTTTTCCACATTGAACAGATGACATCAACGGATTTTTTTTGGTTTTTCAGACTTAAAATGTTTTATCTTTTAACTAAAAATCCGATTAAAAATCCATTTTTGTCATTAAATCCGTCTCGACGAGCTCTTCAAAACTAGGTCCCATATTGATATGTTTCGACGGCTTTGTTTGGGGCCAAAAGTTGTCATGATGTTACACTGAAGTTGCCATAGTCTTTACACTAAAGTTGCCATGATATGTTTCATATATATTTTTCTTCTAGATTTAAACCTACCATTGCATTTCAACTAATTTGCATGACAAACTTTATTAAATTGACCATGGTAGTTTTTAGTAATTAACCATGGAAAATTGAATTCATGGATCATGTCAATTTTTAGTAATTCATCGTGGAAAATTTAGTTTTTAGATCATGGCAATTTTGGTTTATAGATCATGACAATTCTAGAATTTTGACCACGAAAATTATATTTTGTATGAACCATGGGAAGTTTTAGTGCATGTATCATGGCAAATTTAAGTAACTAGACAATACCCCGCGCGTTGCTGCGGGAATATATTACAGTATATTTAGAGTGATTTGATTGTATGGAACAAAAATAGCTGATTTAATAATATAGAACTAAATCTAGAAGTACACATTACATATTGTATTTGATTATTGTGTAGTTGAAAAATATTTGGGATATAAGTGGCATAATGTAATGGAGAACTTTGGTGAGGTGACATGTGTGATAAGGTGGGATGTGCGCATGAGAACAATTAATAATGGAAAACTTTTTATCATGCATGTTGTGGTGTGTCTTTGATGATGTGGCATGTGTGCATATTAAGATGATAGAGATAGTGGGGATGAACTATTTAGGTATATAGGAATCACCATGGCAATTTCAGTTTCTCGTTCATGGCAAATTTGAGCCATTGACCATGCATTTTGAAAGTAATTGACGACGAATTTCTTTTTAGTTATGAACCATGTCAAAATTATTTCATGGATCATGACAAATTTTAGTAATTCATCATGGCAAGCTTAGTTTCTTAATTCCCTATTTTATAACATGTCAAAATTTACTCTATACGTAGAAGAAAAAGTAGTTGAAACATATCATGGCAACTTCAGTGTAAATGCCATGGTAATTTATGTGCAATAGACATGACAACTTTTAACCCAAAAAAGAACTCATCGAATAATATCAATATAGGATCTAGTTTCGTAGATATCGTCGCGACAGATTTAATGGTGAAACCGGTCTTTAATTGGATTTTAATTTAAGAGATAAAACATTTTAAAAACTGAAAACCCAAAAGATTTTATCTGAGATCATTAGTTTCGTCATTTGTGCATGCACGCAGTGATGTGGTGCGATCTGTGGTGATGTGGCGTTTGGTCCAAGTTGCTTCTTGACACACGTGTAATATTTATCAGGAGAAAAAAGAAAAGACTCAGGTAGATTTCTTAGGAAACAAACCAAACAGCCTCTATGTTCGCTGGCGTTTGCTGCCCGATGGATTTTTTTTGTGCTTTTGAGAGAGAGAGAGAGAGAGAGAGGGACGGAGGCTTCGAGAGAAACCCAGAGTGGAGAGTGGCATCATGCCGTTCTAGCGTTTTCCCACATTCCCTTCTCTCATTCCACCAAAAATCAAATCTCAATCCCCTTCTCCCACATTGATTCCTAACCCAAGCAATCCATTCATCCTTTCCTAGGCATCCTTCATTAGTTTCTCTTAGAGATTTAGATCTGACATGGAGGAGCCCCCCTCTCTCCCCCATATTGGATCTTAATCGGATTCCATCCATTCAAGAGGAGGAAGAGAATCAGGATGAAAGCAATCAGCAGATGCAGATTTGTGGAACTGAAGGAGTACCGGATCTGGCCCTCAACATGATGGAAATATGCCCTAGAGGCAATAATAAAGTTATTATTATTATATTTCCTTATTCATGATAAAGGTTTATTATTCATGCTAGAATTGTATTGACCGGAAACTTAAATACATGTGTGGATACATAAACAAATACCGTGTCCCTAGTGAGCCTCTACTAGACTAGCTCGTTGGTCAAAGATGGTTAAGGTTTCCTAACCATAGACATGTGTTGTCACTTGATAACAGGATCACATCATTAGGAGAATGATGTGATGGACAAGACCCATCCGTTAGCTTAGCATATGATCGTTCAGTTTATTGCTATTGCTTTCTTAATGTCAAATACATATTCCTTCGACTACGAGATCATGCAACTCCCGGATACCGGAGGAATACCTTGTGTGCTATCAAACGTCACAACGTAACTGGGTGTTCATAAAGATGCTCTACAGGTATCTCCCAAGGTGTCTGTTGAATTGGCAAGGATCGAGATTAGGATTTGTCACTCCGTGTATCGGAGAGGTATCTCTAGGCCCTCTCGGTAATACACATCACAAGAAGCTTGCAAGCAAAGTGACTAAGGAGTTAGTTACGAGATGATGTATTACGGAACGAGTAAAGAGACTTGCCGGTAACGAGATTGAACTAGGTATAGAGATACCGACGATCGAATCTCGGGCAGGTAACATACCGATAGACAAAGGGAATTACGTATGTTGTCATAAGGTTCGACCGATAAAGATATTCGTAGAATATGTCAGAACCAATATGGGCATCCAGGTTCCGCTATTGGTTATTGACCGGAGAGGTGTCTCGGTCATGTCTACATAGTTCTCAAACCAGTAGGGTCTGCATGCTTAACGTTCATTGACGATATAGTATTATATGAGTTATGTGATTTGGTGACTAAATATTGTTCGGAGTCCCGGATGAGATCACAGACATGACGAGGAGCTCCGGAATGGTCCGGAGGTAAAGATTGATATATAGGACGATGCTATTTGGACACCAGAAAGGTTTCGGGTTGTACCGGGTAACCATCGGATCACCGGAAGGGGTTCCGGGAGGCCCCGGGAGGTCTATGGGCCTAATGGGCCAAGGGGGGGCACACACCAGCCCTCAAGGGGGCTGGCGCACCCTCTCCCTGGCCGCCGGCCCTAGGGGAAGGAAAGGGGGAGGGTTGGCCCCTCCTGCCTTTCCCTCCTCATGAGAGAAAGGAAAGGGGGGGCGCTACCTCCCCCTGCCTTCCTCCCACGCACAAATAAGGAAGGAGGCGCGGCTAGGGCAAGAGCCCAAGGAGGATTCTGCCTCCTTGGGAGCAACTCCCGGCTGCCTCCCCTCTCCCCCCCCCCACCTATACATATGAGGGGGGGCGCCACACAAGACAACGACAATCTCTTAGCCGTGTGCGGCGCCCCTCTCCACAGTTTCGTCCCTCGGTCATATTTTCGGAGTGCTTAGGAGAAGCCCTGCGGAGATAGCATCACCACGACTGTTGGGGATATAACTATTGAGTATAAACCGCCCAGGAGGGGCCGGGTTATGCTCATAGTGATTTACCTGTATTGAAGCCCATGAAGACAGAGAAGATGGCGACTTACGAAGGAGACTTAATAAGAAGGCCCAAAGCCCAAAGGCGAGTTAGGGCCCATAGATGTAAACTGCCATAAGTATATGACTTGTATTGTAAGATAGGAAAGAGTGGATACCGAGCCGGACACGTTTATGAGCCGCCGGGATTCTGTGAACCGCCGGGCGTCAACTTGTGTATATAAAGGGACGACCCGGCGGCGGTTTAGGGAAAAGAAACAACAGATCGAGAGCCAGGTTAAGCGTATTCGCTCCCTGGTCATCGAAACCCTAGCAATACCACCTCAAACTGGATTAGGCCTTCACCTTCACCGCAAGGGGCCGAACCAGTATAAACTCCCCATGTCCTTTGTCCTAATTAACCCCTTTAAACTAACCTCACTGCGATGTCTCCACGACTAAGTCCTCACACTAGGACATCTGCCGTGACTATTCGATGACAGTTGGCACCCACCGTGGGGCCAGCGCACGGTGGTTTCGAGTTCTTGAAGGGCAACTTCGAAGGGATCAAGGGATACGCTGTGGGCCGGATGACCAAGAGTCGTCGCGGCAAGCTCTACATCAACGACGAAGGCTGGGGCCCCGAGGCCGGCTCAATTGAGTATGGGTACCGGGTCCCCGTCGGTGGAATTCACGTCTTCATTTGCTAGATCGGCGAACCGGGCCCTGAGCCGGACACCTGCACCGACATCATCGAGACGGCTCAGCGTGCAAAACCCGCCCGAGTTCAGCCCGCCGTGAGTCGTGCCTTCTTGGGATTCATCAATGGTGCGGAATCTGAGGATAAATCGGTATCTGACGGTGAGACAGTTGTCTATTCTGATGGCGAGTCATCCACCGGTGAAACCGAGTCATTGTACCGACTGCAAGACGGTCGGCTTGGGGGCTGTTGCGATGGCGATAGTATTCCGGATCCCTACGAGCCGCCGAACCGGGTTGCAATCTTCATGGCCGGTACGTAGCCAGTGCAGCACTCTTCAACTGCAGCGGCATTGATTTCTGGGTTAGCAGCGGTGATGGCAGCCGGGGCAGGAGGCCCTGCGCGCCCGCTGGCTCAAGTCTTGTCCGGTTTACTAGACGCCTTGGCAACACTGCTGACGACGGAGGTTAACCCGGATAATCAAGATCAGCATAACGCGGAAGTCATGAAATTGCGAGATCAGATAGCTCAAGCTAAGGAAGACTTGGCAGCTGAAGATGCCAGGATGGCTGCGGAGCGGGTTACGTTGGATGCTCAGGCGCAGCGGATTCAGTCGGAGTCTTATCGGCTCATGCTAGATCAGAACACTTCAAACGAAGTCATGAGGAGGAGGCATCAGTCTCGCCTGCCACCGGTTTACGAGGCGAGGAACCTCTTCAACACGCCAGGAGCAGGAACCAGTAACCCGCCAGTGGCGGACCGGGTTGAAGCGCCTGGGACGGGAGCGCCGGTTCAGCCGCGCACCACGGATCTGCCTCGTCAGAACAATATCCCGCCGCAACACATGCCAACACCACCGGGTCATTACTCTAACCCTTTGGATAAGATGATCGCTGCGGCGTCACGATTGGCGGCTATCCCGGTTGAAGGTGAGTCTCCAACGGCGGTTGAGATGCGGAGGGCTAGAGAGCTCCTTCAGACAGCATTGGTTCAGCAGCAGGCTTATTCTTACAGTCGAAGCCGGATTCATTCCACCCCTAGCCCAAGCCGGAGTTACAGTAGGCATATTGATGAACCAGCTGTGTCAAGTAGTGGGCGGAACCATAACCTGCCTCGTGGACATAACCTGGCGGGCGGTGGTGCTGATGCTCAGAACGTGGTGGATCAAGGTAGAGCACGTCGAGAGGCCGAGCTGGCGGCGCAATATGCGGCCCGTCAACCTTCTCCGGTTTGTCCGACAACTCCGGTGGAGCCAGTTGTAACCCTTAGGAATTTGGGCGTGCCATGTTTAGTGCCGGCCATACGTAATGAGCGTCTGCCCAAGGATTTTAAGGGTCCTCGCAAGGTGCCTAACTATACAGCCGATTTACCCCCTGAAGCATGGATCGAGAGTTATGAGATGGCCATGGAATTGCTAGATGTTAGCGATGCGGCATGTGCTAAATATTTCCCACTGATGTTGGATGGAACGGCTCGCACTTGGTTGAAGGGGCTCCCTGCCAACTCCATTGGGTCATGGGCCGAGTTAAAGGCCCGGTTTATCCAGAATTTCAAAGTTACGTGCAAGCAGCCTATGTCAATTGTGGATCTGGATGCCTGTGTCCAAGAAGAGGGTGAGTCCACAACCCATTGGGTGTGCCGGGTTTCGACCATCTTACATTCATCGGATCGCATCAATGCCGGTTCAGCGGTCATAATGTTGGAGAAGAATTGCCGGTTTACGCCTCTTAAGCAGAAGTTGGGTCGGCTCAAGCGCCACTGCAATGACATGGGAGAGCTGATGGCGGCTCTGGTTAAGTACGCTGACTCTGATGGTACCAAGGACCCCGAGTCTAATGATGACAAGCCGGGAAAGGGAAAGAAGAGCAGCAGCACCAGAGGACAGCAGCATAATCCGGCGAATCAGGGAGGCAATGGTAAGCGCAAAGCTGATAATAGTTTGGACTTTGTGGCTAACACCAACGCACAGAATAATGGCCAGCGTCGTAAAGGTAAACCGCCCCCACGGGCCGGAGGGTCAGGCTTTAATCTTGAGCAGATGCTAAGTCAGCCCTGCCCAAGGCATGGGATGCAAGAAAGACTGTCTGGCCACCTCTGGAAGGATTGCTACATCATGAAGGAGTATAAAAATTCCAATCTTTTTCAAGACAATCATGGACCGGGTGGTGGTTCAGGGTCCGGTTCTCATGGGCCGGGTTACGGCGGTGGCGGTTCTAGTTCTGGATTCCAAGGTAATCAGGGCAATCAAGGCAATCAGGGTGGCTACCGTCAACAGTCAGGTCAGGGGAATCAGCAGCAGCAATCTGGGTATCAGAGTAACCCAAAGCAGTTGAATAGTGGGCAGTACCACGTCTTCACCACAAATTTATGCAAACGGGATCAGAAGCTTCATAAAAGGGCAGTGAACGCTGTTGAACCGGCGGTTCCCCGTTACTTGCGCTGGTCTGAGCAGCCCATCGTGTGGAGTCGGGAAGATCACCTGCCCCGGGTTGATAATCCGGGTCACCTAGCATTGGTGGTTGCACCCCAGGTTGGAGGGTATAAGTTTACCAAGGTACTCATGGACGGAGGGAGCAGCATCAATATCCTTTATTACGAAACTTTCCGTCGCATGGGGTTGACAGATAAAAATCTTAAACCGTCGAATACAGTTTTCCATGGTGTGGTGCCTGGTAAGTTGACGTACCCTGTTGGTAAGATAGCTCTGGAAGTTGCCTTTGGAGATGATCATGACTCTAGGTCAGAGACATTGACCTTTGAAGTAGTCAAGATTCACAGCCCGTACCACGCTCTGTTTGGACGGCCGGCTTATGCCAAGTTCATGGCACGGCCTTGTTATGTTTATCTGCAGCTCAAGATGCCGGGTTACAAGGGGACCATCACAGTACATGGGAGCCGAAAGATAGCCTTGGAATGTGAAGAAGGTGATGCGGCTTATGCTGAGTCGGTTTGTGCAACGGAGGAGTTAAAATTTTACAAGGACAATGTTGATCCGACGGATATGACGTCTTTGAAAAAGCCAACTACAGAGCATGATCTGGTTTTGAAATTTAAATCGGCAGATGACACTAAGATGGTTGATTTTGTTCCTGGCGATTCATCCAAGCAGTTCAGCATCAGTGCTAATATGGATCCGAAATAGGAAAGCGCGCTCATTGAGTTCATCCATGAGAACCGGGACATCTTTGCATGGAAACCTTCTGACATGGCAGGTGTACCGAGGGAACTCGCTGAGCACACTCTCAATATTAATCCCAAGTTTAAACCGGTCAAGCAGTTTCTTCGTCGTTTCAATGAAGAAAGGCGTAAGGCCATTGTTGAGGAGGTAGCCCGGCTCTTGGCGGCTGGGTTTATTGTTGAAGTTTTTCATCCTGAGTGGTTGGCTAACCCGGTGCTGGTACTTAAGAAGAACGGCACTTGGCGCATGTGTGTGGACTATACGGATTTAAACAAGGCTTGTCCGGCTGATCCTTTTGCTCTCCCTCGTATTGATCAGATTATTGATGCTACGGCGGGTTGTGAGCGTTTGAGTTTTTTGGATGCTTATTCTGGTTATCATCAGATCAAGATGGCAGTTAAGGACCAGGAGAAGACAGCTTTCATAACTCCCTTTGGAGCCTTCTGCTATGTGTCTATGCCTTTTGGGCTCAAGAGTGCCCAGGCGACTTACCAGCGATGTGTGCAGAATTGTCTTCATAATCAGATTGGACGCAATGTTCATGCTTATGTGGATGATATTGTGGTGAAATCCAGAAAGAAGGAGACGTTGATAGACGACTTGAAGGAAACCTTTGATAATCTCCGAGTTTATAAGATGATGCTTAATCCAGCCAAGTGTGTTTTTGGTGTGCCGGCGGGCAAGCTTTTGGGCTTTCTGGTGTCTAACAGGGGCATTGAAGCTAATCCGGAGAAGATCAAAGCTGTTACTTCTCAGGCTAAACCGGCGTGTATCAATGATGTTCAACGTCTGGCGGGTCGTATTGCGGTGCTAAGCCGGTTCATAAGCCGCCTCGGTGAGAAGGCCATCCCTTTGTATCAGATGATGAAAAAGACAGATGACTTCGTCTGGAGTGACGCTGCTAATGAGGCATTTGAGGCGCTTAAGAAGCAGCTGGCTGAGCCGGCGGTCCTAGCTGCGCCCGTTGATAAGGAGCCGCTGTTGTTATATGTGGCTGCTAATAGCCGGGCTGTCAGTGTGGCTATTGTGGTTGAAAGGAAAGAGGCAGGCAAGGAATATCCGATTCAACGGCCGGTTTATTATATCAGCGAAGTGCTTATTAAGTCCAAGCAGAGATACCCACATTGGCAGAAGCTTGTATATGGGGTTTTCATGGCAACCCGGAAGCTTAAGCAATATTTTCAGGGTCACCCCATTACTGTGGTTAGCTCTGCTCCTTTAGGAGATATCATCCAAAACAGGGAAGCAATAGGCCGGGTTGCCAAATGGGCCATTGAACTTGGGCCTCATGGTTTGAAGTATATGCCTCGCACGGCCATCAAGTCTCAAGCACTTGTGGATTTCATCAATGACTGGACAGAGCTACAGATGTCTGAGGAAAAACCAGATAACACGTATTGGACTATTCACTTTGATGGGTCCAGGCAATTGGAGGGCTCGGGGGCTGGAGTTGTGCTAGCTTCCCCTCGAGGTGATAAATTTTGTTATGTTCTCCGTTTGATGTTCCCTTGCACTAACAATGCAGCTGAATATGAGGCCTTGATCCACGGTCTTCGGATGGCTAAGGAGATGAACTTAAGCCGGGTAAGGTGCTTTGGTGACTCAGATTTGGTGGCTCAACAAGTCTCTGGTACTTGGGATTCTAAGGATCCCCTCATGGCGGCTTATCGACGAGAGGTGGATGTTATTGCTGGTCACTTCAAGGGTTATCAAGTTGAGCATGTTGATCGGAGGAAAAATGAAGCGGCTGATGCCTTAAGCCGGTTGGGTTCTCAACGTAAACCGGTGCCACCTAATGTCTTTCTTGACGTTTTGCATAACCTGTCGGTCAAGTTACCTACAGAGGAGGATTTGGCTATTCCTGACCCGGAAGCTCAGTTGGTGGCGGCTCTTCATGTTATTCCTGATTGGACAGTTCCATATTTGGCATATATGACCCGGGGCGAGTTACCTGAGGATGAAACCTTGGCCAGGCAAATAACCCGGCGGTCCAAATCAATGACAATTGTCAATGGAGAGCTGCACCATTGCAGTGTTACCGGGGCGTTTCAGCGTTGTGTTTCTCCTCAAGAAGGTTGTGAGATTCTGCGTGAGATCCATGAAGGAGATTGTGGTCATCACGCCGGCTCTAAATCTCTTGTAGCCAAGGCTTTTCGTCACGGTTTTTATTGGCTGACGGCTCATGCTGATGCTGAGGACTTGGTCAAAAATGTGACGGTTGTCAGAAGTTTTCACGTCGAGCTCATGTTCCGGCTCAGGAGTTGAGAATGATTCCAATCACATGGTCGTTTGCAGTTTGGGGGCTTGATATGGTTGGACCTTTTAAGAGGTCCAAGGATAAGAAGACCCACCTCTTGGTGGCGGTTGATAAATTCACTAAGTGGGTAGAGGCAGAGCCAGTCGGTAAGTGTGATGCAGCAACGGCGGTTCAATTCATGAAGAAGGTGATCTTCCGTTTTGGCTTTCCACACAGCATTGTAACAGACAATGGCACTAATCTCTCCAAGGGTGCTATGAAAGAATTTTGTCAACGTGAGCATATCCGGCTTGATGTATCGTCGGTGGCTCACCCCCAATCTAATGGTCAAGCTGAGAGAGCCAATCAAGAGATCCTGAGAGGCATCAAGCCCCGGCTTATGGTTCCCTTACATAGGACGCCGGGTTGTTGGGTAGAGGAGTTACCCTCGGTGCTATGGAGCATCAACACAACGCCCAACAGATCTACGGGTTGCACGCCTTTTTTCATGGTTTATGGAGCAGAGGCGGTTCTCCCCAGTGACATCCATCACGACTCACCCCGTGTGGCGGCTTACGTTGAAGCTGATAATGAAAAGGCACGTCAGGATGCACTTGACTTGTTAGACGAGGCACGTGATCTCGCAGCGGCTCGTTCGGCGATTTACCAGCAAGATCTACGTCGTTATCATAGCCGCCGGGTCAAGACCAGAACCTTTCAAGAAGGCGACTTAGTGCTCCGGCTTATCCAGGATCAGACTGATATGCACAAGTTATCCCCACCTTGGGAAGGACCCTTTGTGGTCAGCAAGAATCTGAACAACGGGTCATACTACCTTATTGATGTTCGAGACCACAAGGACTCACGCACGTCGGAGGAAGAGACTCGCCGGCCGTGGAATATTGCTCATCTTCGGCCTTACTACACCTGAGCCATTGGCTCTTCTGATGTACATATTTTTGACAATGTATATATTGTGATCAATATAATAAACCGGCACCCCTGCTAAAGCAGGGCCTCTGTCGTTTTTTCTTAATGAGTCTTTGGTTACTTGGGGGCTTCCGGCTTATGAGCGAAGTTATGATTACCCTTTGAACCGGCTTATAAGCCAATTGAAAAAAAAACTTGGGGGCTTGCTACCCAGGTTAAAGGTACCAAAGAGAGTCTGTTGCAAAATCACAGCTCAAACATAGGTGCCCCTTGAGCACAGCTCAAAAATATTACTTGGGGGCTCCTTGATTCTAAAGAACAAAGAGTTTGTATAACCCTTGTAATAGGCTTAAAAGCCAGGCTTGGAAGCCAGGTGTATTCACCTAAAACCCCGGGTTATCCTGCCTTTTTAAGTAAGCCACTCCGCCCAGGTATTCCTGGAATGACCCGCCGAACGTTTGACATTCAATCTTATACAGACCCTGAACTTGTCAAAGTTAAAACGACGATTGGTTATGTGAGGTCCATCTTATAAGGTTTGTATATAGGTTTAACTCAGTGGCTGTGCGGCCCATGAAAGCACTCGATTTTTGGCCTGGTAGCCAATGAAAAGCCTCGTTTTTTCGTTTGTTTTATTCCACAGTTTTTTTAGGTTTATTTGATGAGGCTTATAATGCTTTATGATTATAATTCATCCGGTGTTTATTAACCCGGCCTGGTTTTTGACTATAAGTCGCCAGTATGAGATAAGATAACATTCGGTGTTTATTAACCCGGCCTGGCTTTTGACTATAAGTCGCCAGTATGAGATAAGATAATATCCGGTGTTTATTAACCCGGCCTGGTTTTGTTCATAAGCCAAGCAATCTATAATAATTACCAGTGCTCAAAGTTTGGGTTCTCCCCCTTACTACACCGGTTTGGTAAACCAACAGTGTGATCAAATATCACAGGTATGATATATTTCAAATTTGGTTATTCTGAAATTCCAGCCTTGGGTATAAGCTATGTTAGTTTCCATGGTTTTATATTGGGCGTTATGACCCGTCCAGCGGTAAACCGCCAGGACACTTTTAATCCGTTGCATGCAGGAGCAGATTCCACATTGTTAATATTATAAGCATAAGTGGCATATCTTAACATGGTGGATTAGCAGTGTCATGCAAAGTAAATATGCACGATGGCATAGCAGAACAATAGTTTAAGCTAGCCTATTACAAGGCGTTTGGTGCCCAAAAGAATAATTGTTTTAACAAGTCTTAAAGAAAGCAGCTGCTAAACTGGCCCCCGGTTTACGAGTCCTGGTCTGGCTGACTTGAAGGTTGCGGATCGTCCAACGCCGGTTCATCTTCCTCCTCTCTACCTAGTGGCTAGAAGTCAATGGTGGTCCAATCGATCCCAGTTATGGCCTTGAATACAGCTTCATCACTTATAAGTGTGGAGGGGTCAACATCAGGGGCATAGGTATGCTTACGGATTGGAGGAATAAGATTTGGAGCATCATAAGTTGGCGCGTTAACTCTCTTGTTGTTGGCATCATAAATCGACTGATAATGTGAAAAATCGGTTTCTTCAGCCAATTTGCTAGCCAATGGGCGCATTTCCCTCGTCAAGGCTCTGAGGTCATCGTTATTAAAGTCTGACCCATCCTCCTTTATGCTCGGGTAGCCGTTTCCCACATCGGCCGGATCAAGATCAGATATCCAAGCTTTGGCCCGAGTCAGTGTAGTAAGAGCACCCGCCCTGGCAGCTGACTTCTTTAGCTCTTCAAACCGTGCAGGCATCATCGCCAGCCTTTCCAACGTCTCCTTGATCAAGGTTGGGGGCGGTTTATTATGGGAAGCTGTGCAGATAACCCGTTGTACGCCGGTGTATAATTGCTCTATAAGTGTATAGGCGGCTTTCAGTTTTTGCAGCATATCTGAGCCAAGATGAGCAATGCGAGTTCCTGCATCATCAAAAACATCGGTAAACCGGCAGTCTCTTACATAATACATGTTCAAAGCTTATGAAGAAGTTATTTACCAAATACGTCAGCGGTCATGGCATTTATTTGCTGTTTCAAGCTAGTCAGCTCCTCAGCTACCGGATTAAGGGCAGCCTTAGCATCCTCAGCCCTCTTCAGCAGAGTTGACTTTTCTGTATCCCAACCTGCCCGCTCGTTCTTGAAGCTCTCCTTCAGTTTTTCCATTGCTGTTAAGGCACTGGTCAGTTCTTCCTTGGCTTTGGAGGTCTCGGCTTGTTGCGACTTGATATTTTCTTGAAGGTCGGCGATTTGAGATTCCTTCTTGTTAAGATCAGCCTGCAAGAGACATATAATTACTTAGATAGCAGTGCATATTCAAAGTCCCAAGCACATAACAAGCAATATACTTGGCACTTGGGGGCTAATGTCTATTGCTTCTTATCAAAAAAAAATTACAAGTCCCAAGAACGTAACAACTATCAGCTTGATGGTCAACCGGATTATAAAGGTCCTAAGTAAGAATTTTGAGCCTTACAGCAGAATTAGTCTCAACTTAACATATTTGTTAAGTCGACCGTTGGGTGCTACGCAGGCGAAATTGAAGAGTTATTATTCTAAAGTCCCGGTTCATATTGACATTATAAACCGGCCCTTGCGGGCTAGTGGAGTTGATCTATATGGTTCTTGAAACTTTGCAGAACATTCTATTCTTTTATGTCCAGTAAACTAGGCGGCTAAGGGAAGAATATTTATGCAGAGTTAACAGCATTTACCTCATATCGCTCCTTCATCACGTTCAGTAAACCGGCTTCATAATCACGGCTTGTGTACAAACAGTTGATAAACTCAGAATGAATATCTTGGGCGCTGAGGTGGGCATAGCTTTCCAAGTTCACCTTCCACTTGCCCTTGTCAACAGTAGAAAATTCTTCTTTGGTACAATGTTTTGACAGAGCAGTGGGGTTGCCTGAGGCTGTATAACTGACACCGGTAACTACAACATCGTCAGCTTTATCATCAGCAGCCTTAGTTGGGCTTGGCGGTTTATCAGCATGACCCATCGGATCAATTTCCATCTGTTCAACAAAGGTTTCATGATCTTGCGGTGGCAGATCATCAAGAATAGCTTCAGTATTGGGTTCAAACTGTTCCGGGTTCTTTTCCGGATCAGTTGGCGCGCTGTCATCAGCCGGTTTGTTCAATTTGGCCTTTTTACTCGGTCTGGCCTTGGCTCTGACAGAGACGCAAATAACAGGTTAGTATAATGATCAAGCATAAGGTATAAAGGGTTGGTTAAAAATGCTCACCCAGGAACAGTTTTGAGGGTTGGAATTTGTGTCCCTGTGGACTCGCCAGAGGATGAATGGGAAGTTCCCTGATAGTTTAAATCAGACGGATTAAGAGGTTGTCGGAAATAACCCACCTTGGGATAAGATGTGTCAGAAATAGAAGAGACCTCTGGGCGGCGTTTACGAACTGGCGAGTTCGATAAACCGGAAGAAGTGACCACATGGCCGCTATGCCGGGTTGTGCAGCGAGCTTCATATTGCTGCTTCTTCAAAATAAAGTTTGGATCCAAGTGAGCTAGAGGGTGAGAAAATCTTACTTTCCGGCTTGCTTGTCGGGTTTTCTGTGTGGGCAGAGGTTCTGAACCGGAGGAGAGAATAGTTACCTCTACGTCATTTGCGCGGCTAGCTTCTGCGTCGTCCTGATAAAAATCATCGTCAATGAGATGTATGAAAAAAGAGCCAAGTGAATCAAGTTCTACCTCTGACTCCGGATTATCATCGTTAATGTTTAACTCGGTAGGCTCGGTGTTTTTCTTATTAGCGGGCTTCTTGTTGACCTTGGTCTTGACACGAGGTGTTTTGGCCGGTTTATCCTGCGGTTTCTTCTTCCAGAACGGATCATCACCCTGTTTAAAGATTGAAAAGATCATAAGGGAGTATTAAGAATATGGATTAAAGCAGGAGTGGGGCAATTCTTACAGCTGGCGGTTTATTTGAAGCGCAGAAAGGACTAAGTCCTGTTTTGCTACAGTCGGTCACCGGTTCATCCAACATCTTCTTGACAGATTCAGTAATTTCAGCATCAGTCAGCTGAATATCAGTGTGGCGTTGAGGGTCTTTCACATCCCCTGTGTACTCACACATTAAACCGGAGCGACAGCTTAAAGGCAAAATGCTCCAAGATACCCAGCAACGGACAAAATCAATGCCTGTCAAACCGTTTGCCACAAAGGCTCTGAGCTTGGAAAGCTGTGGTGCATATTTGGACCGTTCCTTTGCATTGAGTCTTTGGGGGAATGGATGTGCATCGGTAAGCCGGTGAGCACGGTAACCCGGCAGTGGATTCTCGCCAGCTGGAGATGTATCTTGGCAATAGAACCAAGTTTGATTCCAATCTTTGGGATGGCTATGATGCTTAGCGTGAGGGAAGCTGACGTCTTTTCTCTTCTGAATTGAAACCCCGCCAAGTTCAGTATTGAGCCCATCCGTAAATTCAGTACGGCGGTTGAAATAGAAGAAATCTCTGAACAGGTCGACTATGGGCTCTTCTTGCAGGTAGGCTTCACAAAACACTTGAAAATTGCAAATATTGGACACGGAGTTAGGCCCAATATCTTGAGGGTGAAGTTGGAAGAAGTGAAGCACGTCACGGAAAAAAATTTATCCGGGAGGGCTGAACCCTCGACTCAGATGATCAACAAAAACGATCACTTCCCCATCCTTGGGCTCAGGAGGATTTTCTGGACCGGGGGCTCTCCAGTGGATGTCTTCCTTTTTCGCTAAAGCGCCGGTTGCAACACACCCGTTCAGTTCTTCTTCTATAACCCGGGATTGAAACCAGTTACAGGAATAAAATGATTTGGCCATTTATACGATAACCAGGAAAAGATTTGTGCCGGTCTAAGGTTCATGGTTAACAGGCAGAAAGTGTTGAAGCATGCATAAATGTTAAACCGGACAGTGACGTTATCAAATTACAAAGACGAGCACTTGGCGGTTTAAGAGGGGACTAATGGTACCTGGCAGGTTATTATTTTCTGAAGTTAAACCGCCTACACAGATATTGAAAGTATAGATCTGAAGTTGGAAAATGGCTAAGTGATGAAAAACAGGTTTCACAGATTGGTATTGCAATTTTGGATCTACCGCGTGTCAGAAAATGAAAATATATTCAGACCTAAAATACTGGTACTTGAGCAGTTTATGAAGGTCCAGATCGGATTTTTCTACCTAAAAGAGATGCTCTGATGAGGAAAAAGGGACTAGGATTATTGCCGCACAGGATAAATATCAAGCTTGAATCAGACCTCATGCTACAGCGAAGAACAGGTGAAGAGCAGTGCCGAACCTCCATGAATTCGTTCGAACCCTAATGAGATCTACGGAGGGGGAAGGAGGAAGAACTTACCAAGGCTGTTGAACGGCGAAGGCGCGTGAGGAAAATCTGGACCAAGTCAGGTTGATGCAGCGGCCAATGGTGATGCAGAGGAGAGGGTCGATGGCGGCGGCTGGACTCGAGAGCAGTGGGTCACGAGGAAGATGATGAAGACGAAGAGGCCAAGGGGGGAAAGTGAAAAGGACCCCTGGCCCTATTTATAAGGTGAATGGGTAAGTGGCATGCGCGGGAATCGAGGAGCTCCAAATTGGATATGTGACAGGGCTGACGCCTCGATTTTCAGAGGTTCATTAAAAAGGAGATGCATATATGATTTCTGGATGTTTATAAAATTAATGACAGGTGACGTCATGGCGGGTTATCATGATCTCGGAAGATGACGTCACGGCGAGTTACAAATTTTTGCGAAGGTAATGAAGAAGGAATTTTCCTAAGTATTGAAGATTGACATGAACAAGTTCAAATCAACCTGGGGCCTAATGTTGGGGATATAACTATTGAGTATAAACCGCCCAGGAGGGGCCGGGTTGTGCTCATAGTGATTTACCTGTATTGAAGCCCATGAAGACATAGAAGATGGCGACTTACGAAGGAGACTTAATAAGAAGGCCCAAAGCCCAAAGGCAAGTTAGGGCCCATAGATGTAAACCGCCATAAGTATATGACTTGTATTGTAAGATAGGAAAGAGTGGATACCGAGCCGGACATGTTTATGAGCCGGCCGGGATTCTGTGAACCGCCGGGCGTCAACCTGTGTATATAAAGGGACGACCCGGCGGCGGTTTAGGGAAAAGAAACAACAGATCGAGAGCCAGGTTAAGCGTATTCGCTCCCTGGTCATCGAAACCCTAGCAATACCACCTCAAACTGGATTAGGCCTTCACCTTCACCGCAAGGGGCCGAACCAGTATAAACTCCCCGTGTCCTTTGTCCTGATTAACCCCTTTAAACTAACCTCATTGCGATGGCTCCATGACTAAGTCCTCACACTAGGACATCTGCCGTGACTATTCGACGACAACCACCGTCACCACACCGTCGTCCTGCCAGAACTCATCCACTACTTCGCCCGTCTTGCTGGATCAAGAAGGCGAGGACGTCACCGAGCTGAACGTGTGCTGAACACGAAGGTGACGTACGTCGGTACTTGATTGGTTGGATCTCGAAGAAGTTCGACTACGTCAACTGCGTTACTTAATGCTTCCGCTTACGGTCTTCGAGGGTACATAGACATACTCTCCCCTCTCGTTACTATGCATCTCCATGGATAGATCTTGTGTGTGCGTAGAATTTTTTTTGTTTTCCATGCAACGTTCCCCAATAGTGGCATCCAAGCCAGGTCTATGCGTAGATGATATGCACGAGTAGAACACAAAGAGTTGTTGGCGGTGATAGTCATACTGCTTACCACCAACGTCTTATTTTGATTCGGCGGTATTGTGGGATGAAGCGGCCCGGACAAACCTTACATGTCCACGCACATGAGACCGGTTCCACCGACTGACATGCAACTTGTTTTGCATAAAGGTGGTTGGCGGGTGTCTGTTTCTCCTACTTTAGTTGAATCCAAATTGACTACGGCCGGTCCTTGAAGAAGGTTAAAACAACAAACTTGATAATTCACCTTTGTGGTTTTTGCGTAGTGAAAACGGTTCTTGCTAGAAGCCCGTTGTCGGTGTCAAAACTGGTAGACCTCGGGGTAGGGGGTCCCGAGCTGTGGATCTAGGATCGATGGGGAACAAGGGACGATGAACACGATGTTTACCCAGGTTCGGGCCCTCTCGAAGAGGTAATACCCTACGTCCTGCTTGATTGTATTGGATGTATATTATGGTTACAGAGTAGATCTACCTTGAGATCAGCATGAGCTAAACCCTAAGGTGATGAGGTGGTGAATATAGCTCTAACCCTAAAGACTACAACCCTCGGTTTATATAGACACCGGTAGGGTTAGGGTTACCAAAGATAGATTACAATAAGGGATAAAGAGATCCTACCTATCCTTGACTTGGAGGGCACACAACGTCTTCATAGATCTCCTGCCACTATGCGGCTTCACCTGTCCGGCCCATATTCAATGGGCCGGCGCCCCGAGGACCCCTTAGTCCATAACTCCCTCACCCGAAGCAGCCACGTAAAACTTGCAACAGCAAAGTAGAGGACGTCTAACTTGTTTTTGCAGGGTATGTTGTGATGTGATAATGTCAAGATATGATGTGATATATGTTTATGTATGAGATGATCATGTTTTGTAATATCGACAACCGGAAGGAGCCTTAGGGTTGTCTCTTGATTATTGTATGAAATGCAAACACTATGTAATTGCTTTACTTTATCGCTATGCGTTAGCAATAGTTGTAGAAGCAATAGTTGGCGAGACGACCCCGACGCAACGATGGAGATCAAGGTGTCGAGCCGGTGACGATGGAGATCATGATGATGCTCTGGAGATGGAGATAAAAAGCACAAGATGATGATGGCCATATCATGTCACATATTTTGATTGCATGTGATGTTTATCCTTAATGCATCTTATTTTGCTTAGAACAACGGTAGCATTATAAGATGATCCCTTCACTAAATTTCAAGATAAAAGTGTTCTCCCCGAGTATGCACCGTTGCCAAAGTTCATCGTTTCGAAGCACCTCATGATGATCGGGTGTCATAGACTCTATGTTCCCATACAACGGGTGTAAGACAGTTTTGCACATGCAGAATACTTGGGTTAAACTTGACGAGCCTAGCATGTACAGACATGGTCTCGGAACACTGGAGACCAAAAGGTCGAACGTGAGTCATATAGTAGATATGATCAACATAGAGATGTTCACCATTGATGACTACCCCATCTCACGTGATGATCGGACATGGTTTAGTTGATTTGGATCATGTATCACTTAGATAACTTGAGGGATGTTTATTTAAGTGGGAGTTCATTAGTAATTTCATTAATTAAACTTAATTTATCATGAACTTAGTCTTAATAGTATTTGCATATCTATGTTGTAGATCAATGGCCCATGTTACCGTTCCCTTGTATTTTTAATGTGTTCCTAGAGAAAACTTAGTTGAAAGATGATGGTAGCAATAATGCGGACTGGGTCCGTGATCTAAGGATTATCCTCATTGCTGCACAGAAGAATTTTGTCCTTGATGCACCGCTAGGTGATAGACCTGCTGCAGGAGCTACTGCGGATGTTATGAACGTCTGGCAGGCTTGATCTGATGACTACCCGATAGTTCAGTGTGCCATGCTTTACGGCTTAGAACCGGGACTTCAAAGACGTTTTGAACGTCATGGAGCATATGAGATGTTCCAAGAGTTGTAGTTAATATTTCAAGCAAATGCACGGGTTGAGAGATATGAAGTCTCCAACAAGTTCTATAGCTGGAAGATGGAGGAGAATAGTTCTGTCAGTGAGCACATACTCGAAATGTCTGGGTATCATAACCATTTGACTAAGCTGGGAGTTGAACTTCCAGTTGATAGTGTTATTGACAGATTTCTCCAGTCACTATCACCAAGCTACTAGAGCTTCGTGATGAACTATAAATATGCATGGGATGACGGAAATGATTCCCAAAGCTCTTCGCAATGCTGAAATCGGCGAAGGTAGAAATCAAGAAGGAGCATCAAGTATTGATGATTAACAAGACCACTAGTTTCAAGAAAAAGGGCAAGGGAAAGAAAGGGAACTTCAAGAAGAATGGCAAGCAAGTTGCCGCTCCCGTGAAGAAGCCCAAAGCTGGACCCAAGCCTGAAAATTAGTGCTTCTACTGCAAAGGAAATGGTCACTGGAAGCGGAACTGCCCCAAATACTGGGCGGATAAGAAGGATGGCAAAGTAAACAAAGGTATATTTGATATACATGTTATTGATGTGTACCTTACTGGTACTCGTAGTTGCCCCTGGGTATTTGATACTGGTTCAGTTGCTAAGATTAGTAAATCGAAACAGGAGTTGCAGAATAAACGGAGACTAGTTAAGGGCGAGGTGACGATGTGTGTTGGAAGTGTTTCCAAGATTGATATGATCACCATCGCACACTCCCTCTACCTTCGGGATTATTGTTGAGCCTGAATAAATGTTATTTGGTGTTTGTGTTGAGCATGAACAAGATTAGATCGTGTTTATTGTAATACGGTTATTCATTTAAGTCAGAGAATAATTGTTGTTCTGTTTACATGAATAAAACTTCTATGGTCATACACCCAATGTGAATGGTTTATTGAATCTCGATCGTAGTGATACATATATTCATAATATTGATGCCAAAAGATGCAAAGTTGATAATGATAGTGCAACATACTTGCGAACCATTTGATACTTGCGAGCCATGTCTCATGGGCAAGATGACTAAAACTCCGTTCTTCGGAACAATGGAGCGAGGTAATGACTTATTGGAAATAATACATACCGATGTATGCGGTCCAATGAATGTTGAGGCACGAGGCGGGTATCGTTATTTTCTAGGCTTTACAGATGATTCGAGTAGATATAGGTATATCTACTTGATAAAACACAAATATGAAAATATTTGAAAAGTTCAAAGAATTTCAGAGTAAAGTAGAGAATCATCGTAACAAGAAAATAAAGTTTCTATGATCTGATCGTGGAGGTGAATATTTGAGTTACAAGTTTGGCCTTCATTTAAAACAATGTGGAATTGTTTCACAACTCACGCCACCTGGAACACCACAGTGTAATGGTGTGTCCGAACGTCGTAACTGTACTTTATTAGCTATGGTGCGTTCTATAATGTCTCTTATCGATTTACCACTATCATTTTGGGGTTATGCATTAGAGACAGCCGCATTCATGTTAAATAGGGCACCGTCTAAATCCGTTGAGATGACACCGTATGAACTATGGTTTGGCAAGAAACCTAAGCTGTCGTTTCTTAAAGTTTGGGGATGTGACACTTATGTCAAAAGGCTTCAGCCTGATAAGCTCGAACCTAAATTGGAGAAGTGTGTCTTCATAGGATACCCTAAGGAAACTATTGGGTACACCTTCTACCACAGATCCGAAGGCAATATCTTTTTTGCCAAGAATGGATCCTTTCTAGAGAAGGAGGTTCTCTCGAAAGAAGTGACTGGGAGGAAAGTAGAACTTGATGAGGTAATTGTACCTTCTCTCGAATTGGAAAGTAGCACATCAGAGAAAACTGTTCCCGTGATGCCTACACCAACTAGAGAGGAAGCTAATGATGATGATCATGAAACTTTAGATCAAGTTAGTACTGGACCTCGTAGGTCGTCCAGAGCACATTCCACACCAGGGTGGGTACGGTAATCCTGTCCTGGATGTTATGTTATTAGACCATGGCGAACCTACGAACTATGAAGAAGCTATGATGAGCCCACATTCCGATAAATGGCTTGAGGCCACGAAATCTGAGATAGGTTCCATGTATGAGAACATAGTATGGACTTTGGTGGACTTGCCCGATGATCGGCAAGCCATTGAGAATAAATGGATCTTCAAGAACAAGACTGACGCTGATGGTAATATTACTGTCTACAAAGCTCGACTTGTCGCGAAAGGTTTTTGACAAGTTCAAGGAGTTGACTATGATGAGACTTTCTCACCCGTAGCAATGCTAAAGTCTGTTCGAATCATGTTAGCAATTGCCGCATTTTATGATTATGAAATCTAGCAAATGGACATCAAAACTGCATTCCTTAACGGGTTTTCTAAATAAGAGTTGTATATGATGCAACCAGAAGGTTTTGTCGATCCTGAAGGTGCTAACAAAGTGTGCAAGCTCCAGCGATCCATCTATGGACTGGTGCAAGCATCTCGGAGTTGGAATATACACTTTGATGAGGTGATCAAAGCATATGGTTTTATGCAGACTTATGGTGAAGCCTGTATTTACAAGAAAGTGAGTGGGAGCTCTATAGCATTTCTGATATTATATGTGGATGATATATTGTTGCACTCCAAAAAAAGACACATCCGTGACATTATGGGCCGAACGAATTTTTTTTCTATCATGCTTATGACACTTCTATGACGATAATTGTGACAAAACCACGTATCATCATAGATGTGGTGGGCTCCTACTTCTATGACAAAAAGTCATGACAGAAAATGGGCTTCTCGTCCTGGCCAGGCCGGGCACGCACCTGCATGACATTCTTTGGGCCGTCCATGACGGAAAAAATCATGGTAGAAGCGAGGGCGAGGAAAATTTCGGGGAGTTCCCGGTTACGGTGGGTGGTCGGGGCCGAGCGATGCACGGAGGTTTGCGCGTTTCTCTCGTACATGTATGCATGTGTATGCGAGGTGTTGGGCTCTAACTGAACCCAAGCGGGGCGTTCGCTTACTGAACCCGAGCGATTGCACTAGCTACGTTACTGAACCCGAGCGATCGATCCCTTGGCTGTTAACTGAACCCGAGCGATTCCTTCGCTACTGCTGCTAACTGAAGCCGATCGAACCTGCTGCCTCTTGATGAGCAGTGACCGTTGTTGGGGGTTGGATGAATAGTTCCCGATGGGGGTTGGATGAACAGGACCCCGTGGTAGTAGAGGTCGTTGCCGCTGGATGAACAGGACCCCGATCGAGAGGAGGCCGCCACACTCGAGCTGGTTGGGGTGGATGAACAGAACCCCGTGGAGGGCTGGTTGAAAAGTAGCCGGTGGAGGCCGGATGAACAGTAGCCCATGGATGAACAGTGGCTGGTGGAGGCATGAGGAAGACGCGGTGGATGAACAGTACTAGGTGGAGGCTGGAGGAAGTCGACGGTGGATGAACAGTAGCCCGTGGAGGCTGGAGCGAGGCAGTAGACGGTGGATGAACAGTACCCCGTGGAGTCCCGTTTTGCGGTACGCCACACCCCTCTCAATGAACAGGACCCCGTTTCGACCGTAGGCGCTCCAACACAAGTCTGTTTCCTCTGTTTTGCGGTACGCCACACCCCTCCCGATCAACAGCACCCCGTTTCGACCATAGGCACTCGAACAGAAGGCCGTTTGCTCCGTTCTGCGGTACGCCAGACCCCGTTTCGGCTGTTCCGTCCAAGCTGGTTGGCAGCCGATGAACACGATGCATTCCGTTGCCTCCCGATGAACACGACGCAGTTTCTCCGTTCCGACCCAGCCGGTTGGCTTCCGATGAACAGGACACCATTGCTGCCGGTCGTTGCCTCTCCATGTACACGAGCCCTGGCCGTACGTATGCGCGAGTACGCGTTTGAGACCCTGCCCGTATGTACATATGTGGTCGTATTTTTTGGCATCTGGCTGTACGTACGTGTACACGGTTTTGACTGGACTGCCAGAACTGCTACGTCGGGGGCTCTACTACTACACGTGCCGCTGCTTGCTCGGCCACGGTTCATCGTTGCCGAGAGACCGATCGACCAGTATGTACGCACATGCTCGCGACCAGACAGACAACCTATGTACGGTTCGACCGGGTGGGTCCCAGCTGTCAGGGAGGATAAGGAGGCACTTCCTTGCGTGCGAAGATATAACTGGTGGGTCCTAGGTATGAGGGGGGAGAATCTTTTTTTTTGCCCGTAATAAGGACGCACTTCCTTGCGTGCGAAGATGTAGCTGGTGGGTCCTAGCTATCAGGGGGCAAACATTTTTTTTGCAAAATACAGAGTCCCTTCCGGTGGGTCCCTGCTTTCAGGTGGAGGAATAATTATTTTACGTGTAATAAGGAGGCACTTCCTTGCTGCGGCCGTGGACCCAGCTGTCAGCCTCTCCATCTACAGTCCTCTTCCGATGGAAGTCGTTCCTTGACCATGTTGACCATGCCGCGTCGAGAGCACCAAGGCGGTGCACGACGGCGAGGCCTAGGAAGGGGACGACGCGGAGCCGGGGAAGACGCGGCAGTGGATGCCCATGCAGACAGGAGTACGAGGGTTGACTGGTTCGGCTGTGGTGTGAGGCTGCCGTCGCCGGAGAATAACACTGGGTGTGTGTGAGTAGAGGGAACACCTGGCCGGCAGTGGGATTAGGGTGGGGCGGTGAGGCATGCGCGGCAGCACTGCCACCCACGGGCGGCAGAAGCAGGCGGTCCCGCAGGCGCTGGTTTGGGCGGCTGGACCAAGAAGATCAGAGGTTGAAGAAGCAGCACGGCTGTTGGATTAATGGTCCAGCTGCTAGAATCATTTGTTGACTAAGTTGACAAAGCCCTGTGTACGCGTCAGCTTAGTAGGCCCACAAGTCAGCGTAATAAGGAGGCACTTGCTTGTGTGGGTCCCTACTGTCAGTCTCTCCACTTACATCCGTCTTCCGATGGCTGTCGTTTGTTCACCATGTTGACCATGCCGCGCCAAGAGCACCAACGCGGTGGATGATGTCGAGGCCCAGGAATGGAATGACCCGGAGCCGGCGAAGCCACAGCAGTGGATGCCCACGCTGAGGGGAGTACGAGGGCTGACTGGTCGGTTGTGGGGTGAGGCTGCCGTCGCCGGAAAATAACAGGAGGTGCAGGTGGGTAGAGGGATGGCCTGGCCAGCGGTGAGAGTAAGGTGGGTTGGTGAGGCCTGCGCGGCAGCAAAGCCAGCCACGAAAGGAGGGAGCAGGCAGTCCCGCCGGCACTGGTTTGAGCGGCTGGAGCAGGAAGAGCAGAGATTGAAGACGCACGACGGCCGTTGGATGGACATCCAACAGTCACTGCTCTCGTGTGTTGACTAGGTTGACACGGCCGTGCTTGTAACATCCCCAGGTTACCTCACCCAAGTTAAGCTACTTAACTTGCCATGTCATCATGATCAATCTAAATAAATTGTAACTAGGAAATAATTCAGCTTCAATCCAAAATTCCAAATGCAAGTCAAATAATTAATTCATCAAACATCAGAACAAAAATGTTCATGATGTTGAAAATAATCCCAAAGCAATTATAAAAACAAAACCAACATTAATTGAGTTTCCAAATTGACCCTGTTATCCAAAACAGTAGCAGAACAACCCTATTTTAAATCATTTTCATTTATGAAAAATCTAAATGAATTTAAAGCAATCCCAAACTTTTTGTGTCAGTGAGGATTGACGCATAATATTTATAAGGACCAGTTGCACATTTTACAAAATTGGATTAATGCCAAAAGGATTACAAAACAGAAAGTAAAACAGAAAACAGAAAAGAAATAAAAAGAAAAGGCCAAAAGGCCACTTACCTGTCACTGTAGTCGAGGCCCAGCCCAGCCGGTCCCTCTCTCTCTCCTCCTTCTTCTCCCTCCTCCCAGTGTCGTCTCCCTCGTGGACGCGCATGCCTCCGTCGGCCGCAAGCTGCCACCGCGACGAGGCAGGCGAGCGCGAGGGGATAAGCTCGCCCTCAAGCCTTTCCCCCTGGTCACTCGCCCTCATTCTTCCCCCTCGCTCTCTCTCTCTCTCTCGCTAGGCGCTCTCTCCTTCCTCCACCAGATCCCCTCCACCGAGCGCCACCGTCGCCGCCCGCCGTATTCCACGCGACCACCGAGCCCCTCTGGCCCCGCCGACCTGCCCGGAAGCTCCAACGTCGTAGTCCTCGTCGACTGGTGCTACTGGACCGCGCCAATGGCCACCGGAGTGCCTGCCTCGGCTTCTTCTTCCTCCTCGGGTTGCCGGACGCCGCCGCCGTGGATTTCGCCCCGCCTCTGCACTCCCGTTTTCCGAAGGGCCTCCGTGAGCCCGCGCGGTGAGCCTCACCCCTCCTCTTCCCGTATGTTTCCTCTTTCCGCGCCCGTAGCTAGCTAAACGCCGCGGCGCCATTGCCGGTGCTCCTCCTTGTTGTCGAGCTTGCCGCCGTCGCGTTCGCTTCTATCGTGGCCAAGCAAGTGTAACCGCGAGCTCCGGGAGACTTCCTGGTGCTCCCCGCAGCGTTAGCTCGCGCGCAAACGCACCGCAGCAATGGTTGCATCGAGCTTCGATTCCGGCCGCCGCCCATGCTCGCCGTAGTCGTCGTTTTCGAGCTCCTCTGCCCCGACCGATGCCGTTGATGGATGCGCGAGCCCACCAGCTTTCGAACGCACCCGGCCGCGGTCCAAATGAGGCACCGCAGCTGATTTCCGACGTCGGCCGTGGCCTCTCCGCCGCGTTTGAGGTCGCCGGAGTAATTCCGGCGCCGGTGCCGACGTGTCGCCGACGTGGCCCGACAGGTGGGGCCCCCTGAGTCACTGGCAGCTGGGCCCCGTGGACCCAGTTGACCCAGTTGACCAGTCAACTGCTGACTGGGCCGGCCCCAGGAACTGGCATGTGGGACCCACACGCATAATTACTGTTTCTGATTAATTAAGTTAATCTGGTAATTAGTTAGACACTGACAGTGCGGGCCCACCTGCTAATTAGGTTATTTAGTTAGTCTTAACTCTGTTTAGCTAGCTGAGCCACTGACATGTGGGTCCCACTGGACCCACATGTCAGGTTTGACCCTGGTCAGCCGCAGTTGACCTGCTGACGTCACAGTGACATCATGCTGACGTCATAAATCATTTCTGTTAATAAAATTAATTCCAGAAAATCATTTAATCTTTGAAAATTAATAACTTTTAAACCGTAGCTCGGATTGAAAAACTTAAAACATGAAAGTTGCTCGGAACGACGAGACGAATTTGATCATGTCGTCTGTTTTGATGCCGGAACCTCCTACATAGGAGAACTCGTAACTGCGAACCCGGTTCCGATAGATGAATAGTGCATAATCACCGGTAAATAAATCCCACCTTATTCCTATAATAACTAAAATGACCTAGATGCATCTTTAGGCACCCCTGCACTGCATCATAGCGTAGCATGCCTGATGTTGCATTTGATTGCATTATGTTTACCTATTTCCTCCCCCTTTTCTCTCTCGGTTAGACCCCGACGTTGACGTAGCTCCTGAGGCAGACGCCGCTCCGGAGTACGACTACGTCCCCGACGACCAGCAACTTGCCCCAGAGCTTGCAGGCAAGCACCCCTTTTTTTGAGCATTCCGATATCGCCCATTCTCTTCTCCCTTATGCTTGCATTAGAAGTTACTGCTATTACTGTACCCTATATCTGCTGCATAGCCTGTTTACTTGTAACCTATTTTTGATACTTACCTGTTATCCTAAACTGCTTAGAATAGGTTGGGTAGAGACCATTAGAGACCCCACTTATCCCGACTGCCCCGCTGGATCATCAGAAGACCCGAGCAACGGGATTGAAGACCAGGCCCCGACACCGCACGTCACTTCCCCTTAGTTGCCGACACTACTGGGTTAATATCGAGTGCCGAGGGTGATACCTTGTCAGCACTTCTGATGATAACCTTGTAGGTTAGTTAATCGGTCGTGGTAAGCGAGGGTGATTCCTCCTACACCACCCCCGATAACGACATCGTCGTGCAACTGTTCAAGTGTGGACCTCGAGGGTGATACCTCCTTCATTCACCTTGACGAGAACATCAGGTGGGACTCCATCGAGGGTGATTCCTCAGGGTTCCCTTGGTGTTAGACACACGGTTGCTGTTATTACTGTGACTTACACTGAAACATGATACTAAAGACGGGTCGGCCCTGAGGGGTACCCGCGCGAGCTTAATTGCGAGTGATGTGGAATCGGGTGGACCTGGATGGTGCCCGAGAGTTGAACACGAGGCGCGGCCGGGCATTCCTCGCCCTTGCCGCAAGTCCTCGAGACGGGGCGAGGGGTCAAATCTTTCGTGAGTCTCTGCTCGTTACCGCACTACCAACACACTAACGGTTTGGATATTTGATCCGAGGGGCCTCTGGCCTGATAGCACTAACCATCACATGGGCATAGTATGGGCGCTCTGCATCGTACACTTCAGCCGAAGCTTAATGGATGTCAGTGACTGAGCGGCGCGCGCCGAGTTGGACTGGTTAAGCAACTGCACTTGTATTAAGGGGTTGCTAGGTCTGCTCTTGGCCGTGTTCGCAACGTGCAGGAGTTCCCGGGGCGATGGCCCAAGACCCCTAGGGGCGTAGGTTTAGTCCGGCGTGCTGACCTCTCTATTAAGTATTTGGTCGGGTTGCGGCGTATCGTTTGGCCGAGGCCGGGCATGACCCAGAAAAGTGTGTCCGGCCGGAGTTAATCGAGCGTGGTGGGTAAGTTGGTGCACCCCTGCAGGGAAGAACTAATCTATCGATAGCCTGTCCTACGGTAACGGACACTCGGAGTTGTATCCCGATTGGTACAACTAGAACTTGAGATGATAACTGGATAGTATGGCTCTGGGATTGCTTTCTCGCAGGGAGTCGAGAAAGGATCTCTGGCCGAGGTTCTTGATACACTACTACTACTTTACATTGTGTAATCTGCACTCTTCTAATGCTGCAAGACCGATGAAGATGCTTGAAGATGCTAGTCTTAATAGGACTAGGCTTCCCCCCTCTATTCTGGCATTTCTGCAGCCCAGTCCACACATACAGCCTTCCTTTGAAAATGTTGCATATGTAGTGTAGATCCTTGCTTGCTGAGTACTTCGGATGAGTACTCACGTTTGCTTTGCTTTCTTTTTTCTTCCCATATCCCTTTGATGCAACCAGATGACGGAGCCCCTGAGCCAGCTGCCCCCGCCGACGACTATGGTTACTACTACTACCCTCCCGGCGAGTACTACTACGAGGAGCCGACTGACGACCAGGAGTAGGATTCGGAGGATCCTAGGCAGGAGGCATATGCCTTTCGATCGTAGTATTTTATTTTGCCCCACCTTCTTAAAGGCCTATCTCTATTTCTGTAATATATCTGTACCTAGATATCTGATGCTTCCGCTGACACTTGTATGCCATTGAGCTACGTATTCGAGCCCTCGAGGCCCTGGCTTGTAATATAAAGCTTGTATGACTTTATTTATGTTTTAGAGTTGTGTTGTGATATCTTCAAGTGAGTCCTTTGGCTTGATCGTGTGCATTTCCGTGTATGGTTAGTGCACGATTAAGCCGGGGTCGTCACAGGTTGGTATCAGAGCCGACTGCCTATATTGTGGCCATGGTTTTTTGGAGCCCATATTCTTTTTGTTCGCATTACAGCCCATATTGTGGCCATGGTTAAAAAATTCTACGAAATGTTGCATATTTCGGTGCGGTCCAAACCTTTTTAATCCCAAAATTTTGAGTCACATTCAAACTAATTTGAAAAATAAATTTATATCAATATAAAATCCAAATAATTGTCCACGCATAAAAATCAATGGAATTTAAAATCTCGAAATGAAAAAAAAGAAATTTGAAACTAATTGCCGGTTTGATGTGTTTTAAAAATGTACACCAATTTCTCATTACTGATAGCCCATTTTCTGGGCAAGCCAAATGAAACTCTCCTCGTCTTGAAAGATTTGCAGCCCAACAGGGCTGACAAAAGCAAGTAGGCCTCGGTTGGGTATTCTGCAAAAGAAGAAAAAAACTGGGCTAGCCATTTTCAGAAAGAAACAAAAACTACTGGGCTGGTCTTGTGGTAAACATAAAATAAAAGGCTGGCTAGACAGGACAGAGTGCCCCGCACAGCCCAGTTGACACCCTGCTTCCGTCTCAAAAACAAAAAGAATTGGGCGAGCTGCTGGGTCCCTGGTGTCAGCCGCTCGTTGTGCAATACTCTCGTTTATTGACTACGTTGACAATGGCATGTGACCCAGATGTCAGAAATCCATTAGGAGGAACCATTTTTTGGCTTGAAATAAGGAGGCACTTGCTTGCGTACTGCCATGACCCTGGTGGGTCCCTGCTGTCATCATCTCCACATACAATCATCTCCTGATTGTGTACGCGTCAACCTAGTAGGCCCACAAGTCAGCCTCTAAACCCGTGGCGGACAAATACAACCCGTTTAAAAAAATAACAACCCATTCCATACGTTCAAACGAAAAGTTCAACATTCAAAGCAAAGTAACAGGTCTGATCCAGATATAGAGTACTGAATTTCCACGTTGACAACCATCATAGCCAAGTTAACTATCTACTCCCACTAATACTTTAGTAGTGTACAAGTACAAACTTACTCTTAGCTAACTAGACGATGCCGACCGCCATCTGCGGTACACGCTAAACGCCAGCACCGACGTCCTCCTCCACACCTCAGACTTGCCAGAGGTGCGATAGGGCGTGTTGCTCGCGCGCGGCGGCCCTTTCCATGCCGGTCTGGTCCACCAAAGTTTCGGCCTCTAAACGGGAAACCCACTTGACGAGCTGGTAGTAAAATTCGGCGTCGCGAACGCGTGTGTGCCCGACAGCCTCCAGGGCTATTTGCTGGGCGCCGGCCTCCACGTAGTCGGCCCAGTTGCGGGCGCTCTACTCACAACTCAGAGCGTCAGTGCGCTGCTACTACATGCCCCGCTGGAGGCGCAAATCGGCGATACGCTGCTCCTCGCCAGGCGGTCGCACTCCAACAAGTCCTCATAGTCCGCATTGCCATCTAAAGACCGATAGAATACCTCCTCCCTCCGTCTGCCTTTCAGTGAAAAACCGAACACTAGTTTCGGCGGTGACCGCCTCCGGCGTCGCCTATTGCGGATGGGTGGGGGTATGACGGACATGGAGAGAGCGAGGGCAAGTGGCGAGCGACGTCGGGCCGGTGGGGGCTTATGAGAATAGGGCGAGTTGGGTGATGGTGCCACCAGAGAACGCCGGGAACCAGTAATTATAGGCGGAAGGTAGGTGAACCAGCGTGTCGGAGGAAACGCGACGGTCATCGCGGTCATCGAAATTCAATGCATAAGCAGGCATGGCTTAGCACGCCAGCTTGGCGTGGAAAACTAGAGAAACTGAAATTATGATTGTGTCGTGCCATCCCATCAGTGGTGCGTCCCATCCGTGCTGGGTCGCACATCGGCATGACGGTCAAATGAGTGCGCTCGATTCATCCAGATGAGGTACGTGCGTGATCCGTTGGTTATTTGCATAGGATCGAGTCTGTCGGATAGTGTAGGTGTAGGATCGCAATAGCTGATGAACGTTCGCTGGGAGATATCGCAACTAAAACTGCGTATTAGTAGGCTAGCTAGTGATCGATCAGTAACTTGTAAACACTGAGCGAACAGAAATAAGGAACTGCTAGTAACTTGTAAACACTGAGCACACAAAAATAAGGATCATGCCGTGCACAGTAGTAAGAGCCGATCCATTCGAAATGTTCACACGAGACTCACAGGGCCGGCATTGTAATATGTTCACATTAGTAGCCCAAATTCACAACCAACTAGTACGATTCCCATACATAAGATCAACATGTTAATGCATCTCAATGATTCACAGATCATATACAAATATGTAGCTCCAAAAGGAAAGATCTAGAAAAAACATATGTTCTTGCTACTAACATGGATGCTTCTCTGGGATAACATTCAGTACAGAGTGAAAGATAATTTTTTTTGTGAAGTCTACATTTCCTGTTGCAAACGTAAGTGGTTTCACCAACAGCTAGAACCATGAGAATGAACCACACATGATGGAGGAACATCCACTGCAATATGATTTGGCCTTCTCTCGATCACACGGCGAGACTATTTTCGGAATACAAACTTTAACTTAGGCAAAATGATGGCCATTGTATAATCAGACCAAAGCAATGAAGCACCTAGTGTTGGCCAATAAATAGTACAGTTCTACTTTTGTGCAGTCCATGAAGTGACTATCCAATCTTTCTGTGTCTATTTTCAAATGGCACTGCACGCAGTGACTATACTATTGTCTTGTGCAGTTCCACCAAAATTGAGATCACTTTGTTTGTTTGCCAAATAGCAACGGGCAGACATCTATTTGCACAAATATCAAGCAGCTAGTAAACATATACCCCACCTTGTATTTTTGGTTTAAACACGTCTCTGCTAGTCGTTTCTGCTTAGCATCTGTCATGTTTTGCACTGGACAATTTGATATTGTCATGTTTTGCCCTGGACAATTTCGTACAGAATTGATTTGCTGGTACAGAGCAAAAATATAGCGCATATTCTTCATCAGACAAAGGATATCCATGTTCGTAGTGATGGAAGGGTGAAATCGATACAACTGAAATTGAGCATCCAATCATTGAATCATGTCCAACGCCTCAAATATAGGTCCACCCTGCCAATAAATTCACATGCAAACCACTAATATTACTATCATATTATAGTACAAAAAGAGTAGCAAGATAGTAGCAAAACATGTACCTTCGTAATGAACAGCTCATAGTGCCACCAATTGGATATAACGGTTTGGAAGAAAACATGCTCATAATGTTGAACCATTTGGACTTTTTGCGCAGTTCCACTAAAATCAAGCATCCCTGTTTACACAGATATTGAAAGTGTGATTACTATAAAAGTGGCACTAGTTGAAGCATAGACTCAAATATAAGCATTCGAATTTCTTAATGGGAAAAGGTAGCAAGACTGTTTCTAACCACCTGTTTGAAGGAATAAATAAGGCAACAACGGCTGATGTGAGGAAGGCATACATAGTATTTTCTGAAAGATTGAACCATTCCTGACCTTTCCTCTTCTTTTAAGCATATTTTGTGCAGTTCAACTAAAATAAAATGCCATCACCGCCTTGATAATTCAGTGACACTGTACAAAAAGAAATTACTTACCTTTACATCATGATGTCAGGTATGTAATCGACAGGCATTAGAGACAAACATGTAGACCTCCTCCGATAACATAATGAATATTAATTTTAACAAAGGTGTGACTAGCTTTACCGGCATAATTTGAGTGAACTCTACACCCTCTGTTCCTTAATATAAGACGTTTTCGCAGTTCAATTTAAAGTACCCAAACGTCTAGTATTTAGAAAAGCAGGCAGTAGTTTTCTTGAGCACATATCTGGGAAAGCTTGCCACACCTTATATGTCCACACGCTAATGCAACAACATTCGAATAGTACAAATATACACTAATCCAGTGGGTAGTGCAACAGTAGAGTAGTTTTTTTATTATGGGGTACAGTACAATGGTTTTACTGAACAGATTTCCATAAACTAGCACTGGAAAATTTCTATACGCATTAACTATACAAAATGTAAAGGTAACAAGTTTCAGCATTGGTATACTAGCTGTGCAACAGCATTAAACCAAATACAAAAGTCTGAAGGTAACTAGCATTATTAACTAATGACAGTATAATTTTTTTTTGCAAACCATGTACCTTCAAGGTAAATATCATTTCGAACTCGAGGGGACCTAAAAATTGCTATCCCAATCTTGATCATCGGTCAAACATAAAAACTTGATCAAATGAATTAAGAAAACAGCCGGAGGAGGAGGTGCCCACTCTTGACCTTTCCTCTTCTCTTCATAATTTTTTGTGAAGTCTAACCAAAATAAAATGACATCAGCGCCTTGGCATTTTGGTGACACTGTAAAAAAAATTTGACTTATCTCATGAAAGTTAGGTATGTAATCTATAAGCGTTAACAGTGCAAAAATCTAAAGGTAGTAACAAGTTTCATCGTTGGTATACTGGCTGTGCAATAGCATTAGAATGCCTTAGCTGAAAAATCTTTAATACATCCACAATCAACAGCTAACCCTGAAATAATCCAGTGACATTAAATGGCATTGCTTAAATTTATCGGTGGCATTAGACTGAGTGCGGCATTAGTTAAGTGTGGCATCACTTTAGCAGTAGCATTGCTTGACTTTACCGGTGGCGTTATACTAACAGCAAAAAAGTGGCAATAAGAGCATGGGAGGCCCATTCGGACAGTGGGCGCACCAGTACGATGTACCTCCATAGACGCATAGAGTGGTGAGGGAGGTATGGGTGCCCAAAGCAACAAATATCTAGGCAGCATATGTGGATTAAATCCCATTTTTGTTCTCTTTAGCCACCTTTTTCCTATGTGAGGACAACAAACCGATCGACCTGGTCATTCTCTTTTGCGTTGTCATGCCTTTCTACCCTTTTTCAACCAAGAGACACGAGACTCGTTCCTTAGCTACTGATTTTCCCCTTTTCAACCTAGATGCGGGTTCGATACCTAGTCTCTTCGACAGTACTTTCTCCCCTCCTTTACTTATTCAACCCAGACATAGATTAGTCTGCATGAAGTAGGGTTTCCTTTAATAGTGCAAATTAAGGTTTTTGTCTGCGTGACCAGCAGAGCAGAGGATAGCAAATTGGGGAGATGGTGGAGTGGAAAAAGATCCACATGTAGCGACATGGCAGATGGGGCAATAGAACAAGGGTATGGTTCGAAAAGAGGTAGCATACCTGAGGGTCGGCGGGAAGTGGCTTCGCTCTTGGTCGTCATCCTCTGCACACACTACGGCAATGAGCTTGGGGACAGAGGCCATCCCGCGCAGGCGCTAGGTCAGAGAGGACGGCCTTGTCGTCAGTGTGTGACCTCGCTCGCCGATGATGAGTGAGTCAACGTTGCACGTCCTTTTCTTCCCCGACGGACGGGATCCTGGCGGATCTGTGACCACCGGCGAGGAGGGAGAGAGAGGGGCCACCGCCGCCTTTTTTTGATCTAGAGAGAGGGTGATAGTGTGAGAAGCAAGTGGGCAGCCCTTAGCAAGCAAGCGCTGAAGCTCCAGCCTATATAGTATCCTTTTTCATACTAATACTAGAGGTGGAGTAGTGGTAGAGTAGTTTATATTTTCCCTGCATACAGTACCAATTAGTTGTGCTTCAAAACTGAACGGCACGCCATTAAAAAAATAAAGTCGAGAAATAATGCGGCACCTCGGGCCAACGCGGCCAGATCGCATTTTGCACGAGAAATGACACACCATGTTTCGTTGACATGTGGTCCCGTTCCAACATGTCAGTGAGACGACGGCGAGTCCTTTTGTACAATTTCTGAATGGACGTCTATGTAGGCCGGGGCACCTCTTCATGTACCATGGCAACCTTCCACCACCTCTTTGCCTTTCCATCTCGGTTTGGAACTGCTGTCACACGCTCTTCCTCCCTCCATTTTCCTTCACCCTTGCTTCTGCCATTGTTCAATCGTCTTCTCCATGGAGGGAACAGGCCGGAAACGACCCCGTTATTCTTGCCCCGATCTGAAAGATGACGCGGTGGAGGAACTCATTGATCGGTGCGACGTCATCACCTCGGCTAGCATGGCAGGTTCATTCAAGACCATTCTCGACTCAACAAATAACATCATTACAAAGAACCCAAGGGTTCAGGAGCAGTTTGATCTTCCCTATCTTCTTCGCCATTACCCTGCTCGCTGGCACGGGGACGACGGAAGCCTCGCCTTGTGCAAGTTGATGCCGATTGATAATGATACGTGTGATGTTAAGATGCCATCGCTTAAGGGTAAGGCCTAGGCAGGCGCAAATGGAGATTGGGTTGCTTATATTGGGTACAACTACGAGTGGGAACTTGTGAATGTGTACACTCGTAACCGGGTTCCACTTCCAAAAATCTCAGAGTGCCCTGAGGTTGAGCACACAGATGATCTACATATGTTCAAATACGATCATGGTGATTGTCGTCTATAGAAGATAGCAATTTGTCGAGTTCCCAACTGCTCTTGGGATTACACGAACTATGATGTTGTTGCTATTTTTTGACAAGCTTGTTGCCGTCCTTACTTCCATGCCTCGATGGATATTGCTCAAAAATCAATTTCTGTACACGGATGAGTACTGTGATGCAATTCAATATGAGCGTCTTGTGTTTGCTGCCACCACTCGTGGCACTGTTTTTGCATGGAATCCTTATTGTTTCGGTACGTTTGTCTTCCACCGTAATTAGAATTGTTTCATCCACGTGCATGCAAGTTAGTATCCCCGTACTAATTAACCTTCTTGTGTTTCCAAGGTCCTGTGAACATTCCACCACCTATACTTGAAAAAAATTATAACCAAGGGGGAGATGACGATGGTGATGATCACGAGCATGAGGACGAGTAGGACCTACATACTCAGTGGTGCCTGGCAACTTATTCTGATGGATCACCTCTTCTTGTATGTATACAGGGCACTGCTGATGTTACTAAGGAAGCAGGTGTTGTCTCCCATGGTCGCACTCTCCGGACCTATTCCAACATCTGTTGTGTGACGCCCCTGGCTTAATTGTGCACTAATCATACACGCAAATGCACACGATCAAGCCTAAGGACTCACTTGAAGGAATCACAACACAACTCTAAAACATAAATAAAGGCATACAAGCATTATATTACAAGCCAGGGCCTCGAGGGCTCGAATACATAAGCTTGATGTCAACAAGCATCAGCAGAAGCATTAGATATCTGAGTACAGATATAAAAGAGAAACAGATAAGACTTTAAGAAGGCGGTGCAAAACAAAAGCTACGATCGAAAAGGCGCAGGCCTCCTGCCTGGGACCCTCCGAACCTACTCCTGGTCGTCGGTCAACTTGAAGTATTAATCACCCTCGGGGTGGTAGTAGTAGTCGTCGGCGGGGGCAGCTGTCTCAGGGGCTTCGTCATCTGGTTGCATCAAACGGATATGGCGAAAAATAGGAAGCAAAGCAACCATGAGTACTCATCCGAAGTACTCAGCAAGCAAGGATCTACACTACATATGCAACATTATCAAAGAAAGGCTGTATATGTGGACTGGGCTGCAGAAATGTCAGAATAGAGAGAAGGCCTAGTCCTATCGAAGACTAGCATCTTCAATGGTCTTGCAGCATTAGAAGAGTGTAGATTAGCACAGTAAAAAGTAGTAGTATCATTAGGTATCAACCTCGGCCAGAGATCCTTTCTCGACTCCCTGCGAGAAAGCAATCCCAGAGCCCTAATAGCCAAGTATCAACCTCGGCCAGAGATCCTTTCTCGACTCCCTGCGAGAAAGCAATCCCAGAGCCCTAATATCCATATCTCATCACAAGTATCCAGTTCTAGTTGTATCGATCGAGATACAACTCCGAGCCTCCGTTACCGTGGACCCAGCTATTCGAATAGGTTAACTTCCCTGCAGGGGTGCACCAACTTACCCACCACGCTCGATTAACTCCGGCCAGACACACTTTTCTGGGTCATGCCCGGCCTCAGCCAAATGATACGCCGCAACCCGACCTAGGCTTAACAGAGAGATCAGCACGCTGAACTAACCCTACGCGCCCAGGGGGATGGGCCCCTCACCCTGAGCACTCCTGCACGTTACGTTCACGGCCGTGAGCAGACCTGGCAACCCACACTATCAAGGTGGTTGCTTAACGCGGTCCAACCCGGCGCGTGGCGCTCCTTGCTGATGTCTAGTAAGCTTCGGCTGATGCCACGATGCAGAGTGCCTATAACTTATCCCACGTGATGGTAGTGCGAAAAGGCCAGAGGCCTACTCGAATCAAATATACAAATCGTTAGTGAATTGGGGGTGTGCGGTAACGAGCAAAGACTCATGATCGATGTGACCCCGTCGCCCTGTCTTGAGGAGTTGCGGCAAGGGCTAAGAATGCCCGGCCACGCCTCGTAATTATCTCACAGGCACCCTCCAGGTCAACCCATCTCCACATCACTTGCATCTTGTGCTCGCTCGGGTACCCCTCAGGGTCGACCCGACTTTCCAAGTAGCAGTTGTAAAGTCCAAGTATCCGTGTGTCCATAACATCAGGGGAATTCGAGGTATCACCCTCATTGGATTCCTACTCGATGTATCCGTCAAGGTGAACTCGAAGGAATCATCCTCGATGGGTTCACACTTGAGGTATTGCACGACAGCGTCGTTATCGGGTGTGGTGAAGGCAGAATCACCCTCGATGACCACGACCAAATAACTACTCTACAGAGTTAACATCAGAAGTGCTATACGAGGTTTCACCCTCGGCACTCGATAGTAACGCTGCAGTGTCGTACAACTAAGGGGGTGATGTGCGGTGCCAGGGCTAGTTGTCGATCATGTTGATCGAGATATCTGATAATCCAGCGGGGGCAACTGGGTCAAAGTGGGGTCTCTGGTGGGTCTCTAACCAGCCTATACTAAGCAGTTTAGGATAAGCAGGTAATTATCAAAAGCAGGTTACAAAAATCAGGCTATGCATCAGAATAGGTAAAGCAGTAGCAGTAGCAATTCTAATGCAAGCACAAGAGAGAAGAGAATAGGCGATATAGGCATGCTCAAGCGGGGGTTGCTTGCCTGGAAGCTCTGCTGCAAAAGTCTGGTCGTCAGGGGTGTAGTCGATCTCCGAAGCTGTGTCGGTGTCGGGGTCTATCGAGAGAGAAGAGGGGGAGGAAACAGATAAATACACAGCAAACATATGCAACACAGAGCATGCCATGCTATGGTGCAGTGCAGGGTTGCCTAAAGACATGTCTAAATCGTTTTAGTTATTTTAGGATTAAAGTTGGAATTATTAACCGGTATATATGCACTATTCAACTACCGAAAATAGGCTAAAAGTTGCGGGTTCACCTCCGTAGAGGGTCCCGATGTGGAAACAGATGGCATGGTTGGATTCGTGGGATTTTTCTGAGCAATTGTCATGTATAAAGTTTTTCCATCCGAGCTACGGTTTATTTTCTACGATTTTTCAAAGATTTTAGTAATTTATGGATTTATTTAAATTAACAGGAATTTCCAGAAATGGAATATGAAATCAGCATGATGTTAGGGTGATGTAAGCAGTCAACTGACCCGCTGACTGGTCAAACTGACCAATGGGGTCCACCTGTCATAGACAGTGGCCTAACAGAATTCATTTAAAACTAATCAGCGGTTAATTAGTAGCAGGGCCCCACATGTCAGTGGCTAATTAGGTTAACTAATTATTTTTTATTTAGGAAAATGTTTTAATTAGGTTAATTAAGCGGTGGGGCCCGCATGTCATTGGCACTGGCTGCCCAGTCAGCATGTTGACTGGGTCAACCCAGTCAGCATGTTGACTGGGTCAACCCAGTCAACAGGGCCCGTGGGGCCCGGCCTCAGTGACCTGGAGGTGGGCCTGGCTGTGCCATGTCGGCGCTGTCGCCGGAGCAAAGTGAGGCGAAATGCAGCGGCGCGACACGGGGGTCATCGGAAAATGCCTATAAGGCACGGGGAAGAGCACGGCTAGGCGCGTTTGAATGGCCACTCGACCGCGCGTCGAATGGTGGTGGCCGGAGCGGCTGGGGTGGCCGGAGCTGGGAGCTACGGCGTCGCCGGCGGCGACGCGCTCGGGCGAGCTACGGTGAAGGCGATGCGGTATGTTAGCGAGCGAACTGAGAGGCCGGGCAAGGCGTACGCGTTGCGGCGAGGCCAATGGTCGCGAGCCCGTGACCATTTGGTCACCGGAAGCATGTCGGCGGCGAGCGGTGGCGGCGACGCGTTCGGGCGCTCGTCGAGGTAGGTGCTAAGGGGCACGGGAAGGGAAGCAAGTGGCACGGGCGGCCTCAGCGACCGGCCCTAAGCACGCTCGTGTGCTCGGGTGAGCATGATGATGCCTACAGCCACGGCGGCGAGCTATGCGGCGGAGATGCGTTCAGGCGGCGATGGCAGCGGTGGCTATGGCAACGGAAATGCATGGGAGAGGGAGGGGAACGTCGCGCGGGCTTACAGTGAGCCTGCAGGTGTGCTTAAGCTGGCTCGGGGAAGATCGACGGCGACGAATCGCCGACGGAGGCGAAGATGGCCGTAGGGGAAGAAGAGGTTGCCGGGCTCATTGCGGTGGCTCCCGGCTTGCGCTGGTCGGAGCATATGATGTAGTCGACGACGGTGGTTCGATCCGGCACGGCGGAGAGGCATCGCGGTGGCGGTGGCCGCAGGATCGACGGCGAATGGCGACGGCCACGTCGGAAGAGGTGGAGAGCGAGAGAGAGAGAGAGAGAGAGAGAGAGAGAGAGAGAGAGAGTGGAAGGAGGGGCGAGTGGATGAGGATGGAGGGAGAGGCCGAGGAGGGTCCTTATCCCCTCCTCTCGTCGGTGGCGTCGTCGTGTCGTCGTCTCGTCGGCGGGCGGGCGCGCAGCCACGGGCGCGGCGACAGCGCGAGAGAGAGAGAAGAGAGGATGGAGAGGTGGGCCGGTTGGGCTGGGCCACAGGCATTGTGCACTTAGGCCCAGTGCACAGTGGCATTTCTTCTTTTCCTATTTTGTTTTTCTGTTTTTCTTTTTCAGAAGGGTTTTTTAATTAAAATGAGCTGCCAAATGATTTTGTATAAATGTGAAACTTGGTCACATAAATACAATAGATTATTCCCCATTGCCTCAAAAAGTTTGGGCAATTTAGGAATCCTTTTGAATTTTCAAAAATGAATATGGCATTTAAAGTGTTGTTTTGGCACTGTTTCAAATGCTTTGGCCCACTTTGACTTGATGGTGATGTTGTTTTCCTTAACAAAAAATTGTTTTGGAATATTTGCTAAATGATGAACCTTTTTGCTGCAATATTTGAGCAACGTCAAATTGCACTTTGAATTTGAATTGAATTCAGAGAAGGAATTTGAAATGAGATATTTAACCACTGTGATTAATCAATGCAAATGATGATGACTTGGCATGATCATAAGGGATTACTGTGGTGTGATACTGGGGATGTTACACGTTGCAGGGTATTCGGGATGGATACTAGTGTGCTAGTGCCAGCACATTCTGCCTAGTTCCGTATTGATAGTCTTGGAGAAAACTCGCTCTTCCTTGGACAAAACTATCCAATGATGGTGAAAGGCGATCCAGCTACTGTTGCCACAACATTACTACCATTTATGAGAAGCAATTGTATCTATACCTCAGACATTGCTATGGTTCCCTACCCTGGCTATGACAATATGCGTCCTGATATAGGCCGCTTCAGCCTGGATGATGACTCATGCGTTGGTCTCGATATTGACAATAGCTGGCCCTTCCCAAAGGCTTACTTATGGTTCAAAGCAAGCGTTTCCAACGTCGAGGATTGGTTGAGCTAAAGTTCATTCCATTGCTTGTTATTTGTTGTGTGATAAAAACTTTAGTATTTACTAGAATGTTTTGTTGGAAATAATCTATAATCCAACATGTATCCTCGTTGTCGTTGTGTGTTGATGAATTGTTGTATGCAATGAATGGTACATTTGCATATGCATGTGATAAACTCAATTTATGAATGGTTTTCGAGTCACTTCTTGGAGTGTGAGTACCGTAGTAGTATAGCCAACATCCGGTTATATGAAGTTGCCACATCACATAGAGCTAACCTAATAGTATGCTAGTACAATAGTTAGTCATACTAGTAGTATACCATCAACTAGAGCTAGGTGTCGCACGGAGGCCGAGAAATATGGTGATAGCGTGAGGTGGGCTTGTACGTATCATGTAGGCACAGGGCTTGCCGTGTTTCCTACTCCTCCGGTCTAAATGTGGAGAAGATTTGGTCTAGTTCTTCCTCCTTTTGCCGACACGTGGGACATCCAGCATCCAGGTCGTGTCATGCAAGAAAATGGAGTGCTAGTTGAAGCCACGTGATGTGCATCTTGGGTTAAACTATAAATAGAATCTTACTCTTGAGTAACTCCAAAAGCGTCCACCGAAGATCTTTATTGGATTTGTTTTTCATCACCAACACGTCGAGGTGAAAGATGTGCAGGTTCAGTGGGTCGTCTTGCGTTTTCACTGACATGTGGGATAGCATGTCAGCAAACAGATGATGGGCACACTCCGCGCGTCTGCTAGCTGGCTGAGAAGAGAGAGAGGAGGGCTGAGCACGGACTCCAGGAAATTTCGCGACAATGTGAGTAGTACTAGTGGTTACCGTACTCCTGGAGAGATAATGTGTTCGCTCTACGTAACCAGCACCTCGATATAGTGGGGTGGCATGTGCCATAACTAGCATTCACGTCTAGCAGTACGGCACACGCCACCCACACGAGTCCCATCTAACATCAATTTTTTTGGAGTCCGTGCTACGGCTATCTCTTCTCCCTCCTGTTTTCTCTAACTCAGTCATCACGCGGTGGGCGGGGTGGGGGTTTGCCGATAGTCGGTTTGCTCAACTGTGGTCCCACTTGTAAGTGAAAATGCATTACAGCACGCATTCCCACTTGAGCGGAGTGCCGGACCAACCATGTGGGGGTGCGACGCAAACACGGCAGGCTTTTCCTTTTGTACTTGTAACTTGTAAAATTTGGTTCTGCTCCTTGGTGCGACCGATAGATAGAAATAACAATTTTCCCTAGAGTAATGAGAAGTTTGGTTCTGGCGCGGTTCATGCATGGTACTACGTACGAAAATTGTGAAGTTGATGCGAAAGGTAAGATAATTACTAGTACAATATACTACTACATGGAATTGAGGGAAAGATAAAGATACATACGGATCCATCAACGACATCCTCACGCCCTAGTGCGCCGGGTCACCAACCGACGTGTGAGGAGCAGCAGCGTTGGCGGCGAGCTCAACGTGCTTCTGAACAATACCGTCCAAGGTTGCCCTGCGGTCCAAGAAGGCCAGCATCCTATAGTCCTCCTCTTGCACGTAGTAGTCCTTGTGGATGATTTGCTCGTAGACGTGGGTGATTATGTCGATGGTGTCTTGTTGTGCCAGGTGCTGCGCGGCGAGCGCGACCTTGAGGTGGACATTCTCCGGCACGACGGCGGGCAGTCGCAGGGCCACCAGTGCGTCAAAGAGGTTGTCACCATAGAGGCCATTGAGGGTGGCGGGCATCGCAGAGCCTGGGCGCGTGGGCTGGAGGCGTACGTCCATGTCGTCCACGAGCTTCTTGACAATGGTGAACTTGTCGAGGAAGTCGACGAGGACCTCGATGAACAAGGAGATGAAGTTGTCGTCCAAGAGGCCTCTCGCCCTGGCGGCCTCAAGCACGACCTAGAGGCATTTGTCGGTGCCGGGCTGCAGGCCGGCGTCGTGGACCATCTGGCATAGCCAGCTCATGCTCGCACTCATCGCCTCCATGGGTCTAGCTTCTAGTCAACTGATCTTGCGATTGGAGTGATCACTCTTGCCCTTGGTTAGGGTGGGTAGGTGCGTAGGATTTCGTAGATTGGGCTGGCGGGGGGCCTTTATATGAGAAGTGCAGACTGCGTTGCATTCACGTGTGTGTTGGCCATCTACTCCTCGGCCCTCCCTCCGTACCGGTGCAGTGTAGTCATCTCACCGAGACCAAGTTGGGGCAAAACGAGAGAACTTTGATGTTTACTATTCCCTCCGTCTAGGTGTATAAAGTCAATCCCAAAACACTTAGGCGCGATGCATTAACTCCCACCTCGTTTCTTGTTTCTTGACATATCAACCAATAAGAGATGCGAGGCGTGCATGCTTTCAATGACTTGAGACTACCAAACACGACATGCAGTGATTAGTTCATTGCATGCAATGCTATTAATTTGCAAATAAACATTAAGTTCTCTCGTTTTCCCATCTTTCTTGGTCACGGTGCACAACCTAAGATGAATTATTCACCTAGACGGAGGGAGTACTCCCTCCATTTTTATTTACTCTGCATATTAGAGTTGACTAGAGTCAAACTTCGTAAAGTTTGACCAAGTTTATAGAAAACAATATAAACATTTACCATAACAAATCTATATGATGTGAAATTACATTCATTAATAAATCTAATGGTATTGATTTGTTATTGTATATGCTCATGTTTTTGTTTATAAACTTTGTCAAAGTTTACAAAGCTTGACTTTGACCAAAGCTAATACACGGACTAAATAAAAACGGGGGAACAGTATTTTGTAATTAATGTCATTGCATGCAGAGAATTGAGCATACGAACCCCACATCTCCTATTGGCTGATTTATTTATTTTTCGCAAAAAAAGGGAACGAGGCGGGTAGTTAATGCACCGCGCCTAAAACTTTTAGGATTACTTGGTTTTCGTAACATGACTAATGCACCAGTACGGAGGGAGTACAATAGGTCTGATTGATGAGATTTCAGATTTGCGCCATCTACCGAAAGGGAGAGGAGTAGGGAGAGTGTATAATATCATCGGGAACTACATTCAAAACCGAATAAAACAATACTCCATGTATTTATTTACAGAGGGAGTAGTATATTTTTTGTGACATGCATTACTAGATATTGCTAGTCAAATACTAAATCCAGATGGAGGTGGTAGTAGTACTACTAAATCCAGACGGTGGTGCTAGTAGTACTAGTAGTACTACCAATGTAGTAGTACTCTACTACCCGTTGGTCAAATTATTACGTGCTGCTCCTCATAGTGAAGTGACAAGACCCTGCGCCAGAGATGACACCTGAGTGTAGGCGCCGTGTTCGGCATACCAAAGTCAGCCTCACCGTGTGCAGTCACTATCATCATGGCTGTAGAGCTAGCCTGCTTAACTAGCCGTGTTTGACATAGTTTCCCATGCGTTGCCACGAGTAATACTAAATATTGTACTCGAGTAATGGGTATATCGTTGCCGCACCTATGGACACGAACATTTATCGTAACATAGTACCTCGTGCTGGATAGTCGTAATATTACAAGTTTCAAACTGATATTACAAATGCTAGGAGTAATGCTGCACTTACGAAGAGGGAATTATTAGGAAGTTTACGTAAGAACTTTCGTTACTTTAGGTGGATACAGCATTATCGTGCAAACTAAAATCCACTGCCCTGACAAGTCACTAATGGGCAAATAAAATTTTGAGTCTCTGATGACTTGATGTTTCAAAAACAAATTCAGCTTCTGCAGAGCCTTTGTCGTTTAGGCTTAGACGCTTGCGGTGATCAGCACGCCATTCATTGTTGCGCCAGAGAACGCCAAACCTCATTACCTTGAGCACACTTGCCTTCAGAACAAAGAACCTGGCCAATTTGATCTCAGATGTGCTGCCTCGGTAGTCGATCAAATCAATTTCTGTAAGATGGAGATCAAGGCATTCGATGAGATTGTTATAGTGCAGCACATTTTTCACTTTCGGGTCTTTTTTATCTACAAAAGAAGAGAACATAATAGAGCAGCTGGCTGTATAAGATTGCCGTGTCATCAAGAGGTACCAATATCATTCGCTCATATGATAGGGTTGGCTATAGGGTTGGCTCTAAGGCTAGTGATATTTTTTTCACTCTATCTCTCTTTCTCTTTCCTATCATTTACCTAGGAGCACGTGAAGAGCTTGGGCATTTGTTGCCTTCCACTATGTGGTCGATGCCATATTTCTCAAAAGTATGCCACATACAATACGCATCAATGTCAAATCAAAAGATTTTGGCACCGCTCTAGCAATGAGAGAGTTGGCACCGCTGTGCACACAGACCCACATGTACAAAAAAATCAATCAAACCAACTACACCATCCTCTCCCTCTCCCAAACAAGTGTTTTTTTATTGCCTCAGTCCTCTCCCTTGTGACGACCCCGGCTTAATCGTGCACTAACCATACACGCAAATGCACACGTTTAAGCCTAAGGACTCACTTGAAGATATCACAACACAACTCTAAAAACATAAATAAAGTCATACAAGCTTTATATTACAAGCCAGGGCCTCGAGGGCTCGAATACATAGCTCGATGGCATACAAGTGTCAGCGGAAGCATCAGATATCTGGGTACAGATATTACAGAGAAACAAATAGGCCTTTAGAAAGGCGGGGCAAAAGAAAATACTACGATCGAAAGGCGTAGGCCTCCTGCCTAGGACTCTCCGAACCTACTCCTGGTCGTCGGTCGGCTCCTCGTAGTAGTACTCACCGGGAGGGTAGTAGTAGTAGTAGCCGTCGGCGGGGGCAGCTGGCTCAGGGACTCCGTCATCTGGCGGCGACAATTGGATATGGGGAGAAAAATAAAGTAAAGCAAACGTGAGTACTCATCTGAAGTACTCAGCAAGCAAGCATATACACTACATATGCAACATTTTCAAAGGAGGGCTGTATATGTGGACTGGGCTGCAGAAATGCCGGAATAGAGGGGAGAGCCTAGTCCTATCGAAGACTAGCATCTTCAAGCACCTTCATCGGTCTTGCAGCATTAGAAGAGTGCAGATTAACATAATGTAAAGTAGTAGTAATGTTATCCACCTCGCCCAGAGATCCTTTCTCGACTCCCTGCGAGAAAGCAATCCCAGAGCCATACTATCCATTTCATCTCAAGTCACCAGTTCTAGTTGTACTGATCGGGATACAACTCCGAGTGTCCGTTACCGTAGGACAGGCTATCGATAGATTGTTTCTTCCCTGCAGGGGTGCACCAACTTACCCACCACGCTCGTTTAACTCCGGCCGGACACACTTTTCTGGGTCATGCTCGGCCTCGGCTAAACAACACGTCGCAACCCGACAAATACTTAACAGAGAGGTCAGCACGCCAGACTAACCTATGCCCCCAGGGGTCTTGGGCCTTCGCCCCGGGAACTCCTGCGCGTTACGTTCACGGCCGAGAGCAGACCTAGCAACCCCTTAATACAAGCGCAGTTGGGTAACCAGTCCAACTCGGCGCGCGCCGCTCAGTCGCTGACGTCCATTAAGCTCCGGCTGAAGTATACGATGCAGAACGCCCATACTATGCCCACGTGATTGTTAGTGCTATCAGGCCAGAGGCCCCTCGGATCAAATATCCAAACCGTTAGTGTGTTGGTACTGCGGTAACGAGCAAAGACTCATGAAAGATGTGACCCCGTCGCCCCGTCTCGAGGACTTGCGACAAGGGCTAAGAATGCCCGGCCACGCCTCGTGTTCAACTCTCGGGCATCATCCAGGTCCACCCGATACCACATCACTCACAATTAAGCTCGCGCGGGTACCCCTCAGGGCTGACCCGTCTTTAGTAACATGTATCAGTGTAAAGTCGTAGTGACAATGGTAACCGTGTGTCTAACACCAAGGGGAATCCTGAGGAATCTCCCTCAATGGAATTCCCTCGGAAGTTATCGTCAAGGTGAACGAAGGAGGAATCACCCTCGAGGTCCACTCTTGAGGAGTTGCGCGACGGTGTCGTTATCGGGGGTGGTGTAGGAGGAATCACCCTCGCTGACCACGCCCGATTAACTAACCTACAAGGTTATCATCAGAAGTGCTGACGAGGTATCACCCTCGGCACTCGATAGTTACCCAGTAGAGTCGAGCAACTAAGGGGAAGTGACGTGCGGTGTCGGGGCCTAGTCTTCGATCCCATTGCTCGGGTCTTCTGATAATCCAGCGGGGCAGTCGAGGTAAAGTGGGGTCTCTGCTGGGGCTCTACCCAACCTATGCTAAACAGTTTAGGATAAGCATGTAGGTAACAATAACAGGTTACAATAATCAGGCTATGCAGCAGAATTAAGATAACAGCAGCAGCAGTAACTTCTAATGCAAGCATAAGAGAGAAGAGAGTGGGCGATATCAAAATGCACAAAATGGGGGTGCTTGCCTGGAAGCTCGGTGGCAAGGGTCTGATCGTCAGGAGCGTAGTCGACATCCGGAGCTGCATCGGTCTCAGGAGCTACGTCGACGTCGCGGTCTACCGAGAGAGAAGAGGGGGAAGAAACAGGTAAATAGACAGCAAACGATGCAACACAAGCATGCCACGACTAGGATGCAGTGCAGGGTTGCCTAAAGATGCATCTAGGTCATTTTAGTTATTTTAGGATTAGAGTTGGATCTATTAACCAGTGTATAAGCACTATTCATCTACCGGATATGGCCTCGAAGTTGCGGGTTCACCTACGTAGGGGGTTCCGGCATCGAAACAGATGACACGATCAGATTCGTCTCGTCGTTCTGATCAACTTTCATGTTTTAAGTTTTTCGATCTGAGCTACGATTTAAAAGTTATGAATTTCCAAAGATTTAAAAGATTTTCTGGAGTTTAATTAATTTAACAGAAATTGAAATATGATGTCAGCAGTGACGTCAGCGAGTCAAACTGGCTGACCAGAGTCAAATATGACCGGTGGGTCCAGTGGGACCCACTGGTCAGTGACAATGGCAATTAACAGAGAGGTTAGTCTAACTAAATAGGTTAATTAGAGGGTGGGCCCCAGTAGTTAGTGTGTGTTAGGGTTAACTAAACAGATTTTAATTAAAAGTGTTTTAATTTTATTAACTAAACAAAGGGGCCCACTGTCAGTGACTGGGATGAACAGTAATTGCGTTGACCGTAGTCAACGAAGTCAAACCGAGGCGCAGGGGCCCACTGTCAGTGGCACTGGGCGGGCCCCACGCTCGCCAGCTCAGCGGGGCCGCCGAAATCACGCCGGTGAGCCGCCCGTGGCGGCGCTCTCGCCAAACACGTCGGAAAACGCCTACAGGGGCCCAAAACGCATGCCGCGACTTGCGTTCGGACGAGCGACGAGCGCTGCATCGAGTGGTGTGGTCACCCGAGGCTGGGGTTGCCGGAAACGCCGCCGGCGTTGAGCCGTGGCGGAGGCCGAAGCACGGGCCTGTCGGATTCGGCGTTAAAGCGCGCGGGTGGCCATCCTAGCTATCTACGTGGAGCCTACGTTGCACAGGGAACACGCCGGAGTGGTCGGGCGAATTTGTAGCGGCTCGAAAACACAGCTACGACGGCAATGGCGGCGGCGGCGTTCGGTTCTCTGTGGTGCCGCCGTTCTAGCGCGCATATGGGCTACCGGAGAGGCCAGGGGAGAGGAAGGGTGCTCACCGAGCGGCGCAAGGTGGCCCGTGGAGGTTTAGTAGCGCTGAGGGGCTCGGGCACGCCGGAGATCGCCGCGGGGCCGGAGATGGGGACGAAGATGAATGGCGGCTGCATAGCTCCCCGGCTTCGTCTGAGACCACCAGAAGAAGAGGGAGACCGCGACGAGTCCAACGGACTTGTCGGAGAGGCAGACGGGCGTCGGTGACCGCGAGGACGGGCGATGCGCGGCGGCGACCGCGTCGGCCGATGGATCTGAAGGGGAAGAAGGCGGAGCGAGCGAGGAAGAGAGGTGAGGAATGAGTGAGGAGGTCCACGGGGAAGCACGGGCCTCGTCCTTATCCCCCTCGTCGGCTGCGGGCGTCGGTGGCGTCGGCGTGTTGACGCCTCGCCGGCGCGCGGGCGCTCGCCCACGTGCACGACGACACGCAGGAGAGAGAGGAGGGGGTGGGCCAGGTGGGCCGTTTTGGGGCACTGTGCACTTAGGCCCAGTGCACAGTGCCTCGTTTTATTTTGTTGTTTCTCTTTTCTTTATTTCTTTATTTCTTTTCTGTTTTGTAATTGTTAGGCCACTATTGCTATTTTGCAAAATGTGAGAGTTGGCCCCAATATTACAATGCAATATTACTTGTCACCAAAAACTTGTTTGGGCAAAGTAGGATTTTATTTGAATTTGATATGATTATAAATGGATTAAATAATTCTGTTTTGGTGTTGTTTCATGTTGTTGGAGTCATTTAGCTAATTCCATTATCATTGTTTATATTTTTGTAAGTGCTTCTGGATTATTTGCTATTTAGTAAACATTTTCCCAATAGTGTTTGTGCAAATTTATTTTGCACTTTTGAATTTAAGTTGATTTTCAGAGAAGTATTTGAATTGTTGAGATTAACCACTATGACTATGCACTGCAAATGAGATGACTTGGCATTATTAGCAGATAATCACAGTGGCTAATACACAGGGGTGTTACATCCCTCTCCCATGCAAGTGTTTTTTCATTGCGTGAGTTAATTTGGCACCGGAGCAAAGTAGGTGAGCCAGATTGGGGCACCAGGTGAGCAATGGAGGGCATCGATGCCAAATGCATCAGAAGTGAATTTGGCACGTGTTTTGGCCTACATAGTGGAGGGCCGTTATAGCCCACTTTTGTACTACCTCGTATTTAGTGTAAAATTTTGACCATACATTTACCTAAGAAAATGTCAATGCATGTCACCAAAAATTATACCATTTGAAATTATGTTCAAATATGAATCCAACGATATAATTTTTAGTGACATGCATTAACATTTTGTCAGTTAAATCTATGGTCAAATTTTGATACTACAAAATACGTACGAAGAGTAAACCAGGACGGAGGTAGTACTTGCTCTTAGGCTAACCATAGAGTTACTAGTCTAAGTTACTTGCCACTATGACTAGCCTAGGCTACTAGTACAACAAAAACGATGTAGGTGATCACGTGAGAAAGAAATACTAAAAATATTTCTTTCGGTGCAGTGCGTAGATGCAGTTTTGAACACTACACTTGTCATCGTAATTTGGGAAAATTATGAAAAAATTGAGCTACGTTGTGATTACCGTCTACTAATCGGAAAGAAGTTTCACCTTGATGAGTAGCTTCTCCGTGCACGGAAAGAATGTAAGGAATCCAACAACTTGATCCAGATTGGGGCCGATAGATTTTATTGCCAAGATCTTCATTGTGCGCACAGACTGGGTCAAGCTTGTGGGAATCATTTTCTGGATGACAGTCGTAAATACATCAAGAAGAAATTTAAAAATGTGAATTTCAAGAAGATGGAGAAGAAGATGAGTGTTGTACCTGAACGATTACGGGTCCAATAAAGAGTTCGGAGAATTTGGCAGACGGGTACACCAACGCTGTCAATTTCAGCGCGTCAATGACCCTGATTTTTGTTGGACCTTCTAGATCAGATACAAGCAATCTCTCAAGGAAAGGCGCATTCTCACTGACCATAACGTGGAACAGCTGAAGTGATCTCTTTCCAATTGATGTCTTGTTGCGGGGCCAACAAGACACATAAATCCATCGGAGATTCATCGAGGCGATGTGGAGGCTAATGAACCCATGGATCTGCCGAAGACGAAGGTACTCGAGCGCAGTACAGCTGCGGAGCAGGTGCTCCATAGCCTTCTTTGAGATTCCAATGCCGAAGAGGTCAAGCTGCTTGAGTTGAGGGAGAAGAAGGGCGGGCGCGGCATTAATCTGGGGAAAATAGCAGGAGCTGAAGCTGGTGCGGCGCAGCGTTGGCGTGAGGCAAAGAGCGGACGGCGGCAGAGAGCGACATCGTCCAGCTTCAAACCTGAGCTCCCCGAGCTGATCTAGGGCGGGGGATAAGAACCACTCGTTGAACTTGGCTTCGACCTTGCAGTTGGTACTGAACATGTGGATGCCAAGGCGTCTGGCTGGCCCAGGGTGCGATGCAAGAATCTTGGAGACTGCGGCCATGCATTTGCAATCCCTATCGCAGAGGCAGCTGTCGACGGTGAGGTTGAGGGGGACGCGGTGCCAGAGGGGGCGCCACCGCCGGGAGAGCAGGGTGGTCCGCACGGCAGATTTGGTGGGGAGGAGGGCGATGATGATGAGCAGCATGTCGTCGGGGAGGCTACTGATGAAGTCCAGGCTCGCTGGATGCGGTTTTGGCTCGAGCCGCCTCCGCTTGTTGGCTGCCTCGCCGTCCATCTCAGCCGGCGGCGACGCCGGTGTACACGTGTGCTGGTGTGTATTTTGTGCTGGGTGTGCGCGAGTGCGTCCTTGTGTGCATGTCGCCGTGCAGTGGTGTAGTGTGCACGAGTGCGTCCTTCACGCGAAAGTAGTGTGCCCTCAATTTACTAGCGGAATTGCTTCACGCACGATAGTAAACGCACGATGCCTGCACGATTCTCCTTCCCCAATAGTGCTCCTGCATGCACGCTAGCTGTTGGTGCTGCCATGTCTGAATCATGCATTCATCGGTCGTGCATGCATTGTGTGTATAGCAGCGCTGATTTACTAGCGTGCGGGGTGCTATCGCGAGTGGTTTCAACTTTGTTTACTTCACCTCGTGTCAGATGGGCCTCTAGTTTACTTATTTTCACCCACTGACACTTGGGCCAGCACACGAAGATAGAGAACACGAGCTGACAAGGCAGCATGTGGACTGGTTGACCGGTCAACTAAACAATATACGGAGCCATATGCTAACACAGTGACCGTATAATGCCTCGGTAAAGAGAGATCGAGTGAGAGGGGAGGCCCGTGAGAGATAGTAGAGAGAGAGAGAGAGAGAGAAAGAGCTACTCCTTCTGTTCGATAATGTAGTGCCTATATTTTTTTTAAAGTCAAACATTTGAAACTTTGACCAAGTTTATAAATAAATTACTTATATCTACAATACCAAAGATAAATGATAGTATGAAGTAAGTACATGTTGTGATGAATCTAATGATCGTTCCAGATGTAAATGTTTTTCTCCACATATACCTGGTCAAACTTTTCTGAGGTTTGACTTTTCAAAACATCCATATGTTTATGGACGTGAGAGAGTCCCTACCTAGAGAGAGAGTGTGTGTGTGAAATAGAAAGAGTGAGTGAAAAAAGTGTGTGTGCGTGTGTGAAAGAGACATGGACAACACACGATAAACTAGAGAAAAAACATGTGTGTCTTATGCAAATATATCACACATGCATCTTTGACAGCGGAAGCGAGGTGAGGAGATAGTGTGTGGTTTTTTTCAACCGAGAGAGAAAGACCCCTAGCATGTGGCCAAGAGAGTTCTAACAAACAAGGGAGAGAGGTCGAGAGAGACGTATGCAGAAAATGCAGGCATGGGGAGGAGAGAGTGTGTGTTTGTGACAGAGAGATCCCCTGGAGATCGTGATGGGACTACATAGGTGGTAGATCGAGTGACAAGGTGTGTGCGCGATAGAAGATACCCCGAGAGATATCGAGATAGACATATGGATGGAAGGAGACAATACGTGTGTTCCTGATGGATAGTGAGATATGGTCATACTTAGGGGGAGTGCGTGTGCCTATGATGGAGTGAGAGATTATGGTACTTAGGGGGGGGGTCACATAGAAAGAGAACAAGGGCGGAGAGTGTTAGATGGGTCTACGTAGCGCGAGCGAGATATGTGTATGTGTGATCCAGGGAGATATAAAGTTTGAGAGAGATAGAGGAGCCCCGATACGGCTGAATGGTGCGTCAGATAGCTGAGAGGGGGAAAGAGATACTCCACCCATTCGATAATGCAGTGCATATAAATTTTTTAGAAGTTAAACTTTGGAAACTTTGACCAGGTTTACGCAAAAAATATTTATATCTACAATACCAAAGATACATCATACGAAACTACATCTCATGATGAATCTAATGATATATGTTTGCCGTTCTAGATGTAAATGTTTTTCTCCACATACCTGGTCAAACTTTGTGAAGTTTGACTTTTCAATAAATCTATATGCTATGGACTGAAGAGAGTACCTAAGTCGAGAGAGATCAAGTGCGTGTGAAGGAGAAAGAGTGAGTGTGCAAAAGAGTGTGTGTGTGAAAGAGGAAAGGACAACAAACGATAAAATAGAGAGAGTGTGTGTTCGTTACTTATGCAAACATATCACGCCTGCATCTCTGAGATAGAAAAGCGAGGTGAGGAGATACACGAAGATAGCTAGTGTGTGATTGTTTGTAACGGAGAGAGACACCCCTATAACACATGTCCAATAGAGGTCTGGCCAACAAGGGACAGAGGTCGAGAGGGACACATGGAGAAGATGGATGCATGGGGAGGGAGAGAGGGTGTGTTTGTGATAGAGAGATCCCCTCGAGATCGCGAGGGGACTATATGGATGGGAGATCGAGGGACAAGGTGTGTGTGCGATAGAAAGATGCCCCGAGAGAAATCGAGATAGACCAAGTGAGCGAAAGAGACAATGCATATGTTTGTGATGGAGACTGAGAAATAGTCATATACATAGGGGGGACTGCGTGTGCCTAAAATTGAGTGAGAGACAGCCATACTTAGCTAGGCGTGAGATTGTGTGTGTGTGTGCGTGGGAGATGGAGAGAGAATGAGGGAGAGAGAGAGTTTTATATGGGTCTATCGAGATGCGGGTGAGATATGCATGTGTATGTGTGACCCAGGGAGATGGAGAGAGAGAGGGAAGCGCTCCGAGATGGCAGAGTGGTGCGTGAGAGAGTTACGGACAACGAGCCAGGGAATTTGTGTGCGTAGGATGAGTGCACCCCAGATATTTAGCTTGGACTAGAGAATCATACATTGTGTGCTAGAGAGACCTATACATGGAGTGTGCATGCGAACTAGAAAGACCGACACACATACACACACACACACACACACACACACAGAGAGAGAGATAGAGAGATAGAGGGAGAGGGACCGACAAGGTTTGTGTTTGGATGCGTGCGATAGAAACAAAGATTGTCAGCGAGAGAGAGAATAGGAGTCCGGGAGAGGGCGAGGTCGCGTTTATGCATCAAAGATTGATATAAACCATGTTTTGATACAAATTTGCATTCAAATATTTGAATTGGAGAACATGTTGTCTGCAATCCACACATGAACGGAGATATGTGTATCAAACAAGTTCATTAATTTGACTTTCAGCATGTTCATGGAGTACTATAATACAACATGCTACTCAATTGAGGTGTTCAATTTTGGATTTAGTTCACTATTTTGACCTACTGAACGAGCTATTTCATTGAATCGAGATATTTCATTTTGGGTTTGATTCCCGTTTTTGAGTGGGTCAACTATTTGTCATATAGTAAATCGTTAGCAATGAGCATGTAAAAACACATTAGTCCTGAGCATCATCTCACCATCTAAAAAAGAAGTGGCAAGCTAATATTTCAAAATTTGATTCGAATCGACTTGGTAAGGTAGACGTGGATGCTCGTTCTCCCAAAATTTGAACGAACCGCTAAACACCCTCTGCTCGGTGGAATTCGCCCGAGCAAATAAATGGGAGACGCGAAATTACCGGCCTCTGTGGGACACACATCAATTGGCCTATTGTACATCGAGGGTAGGTTCGTAACTTCATCCAAGCGCGTCTACTCCTCTGCCAAAATGACAGGTGCCGAATAATTCATAAATCATGGGTGGCAAAACACCCTCTTCTCGGCCGAAAAGGCTCGCGCCGAATAATTCATAAACCATGGGCGGCAAAACACCCTCTCCTCGGCAGAAATCGCTCGCGCCACTATTTCAAAACACGCCCTCCTCGCCCGAAATCGCTCGCGCCCACTATTTCAAAACACGCCCTCCTCACCCGAAATCGCTCGCGCCCACTATTTGGGAGAAGCAATGTTACTCTACTATCCCCGACCCTCAAGACACAGACCCAAGCCCAGAAGCCTAAAGGTAGGGGTAGAACTGTAACTCCCCCCCCCCCCACACACACACACATTTCAGGCAAATGCGTCCGTAAGACATGGTTCCCCCTCCCATTTCCCCATTCATACATCGTGGGAGCCAAATCACCTTTTCCTCGGAAGCTCCCTTCTCCCAAGCCACGAAACCTCAGCCCCTCCTCCATGGCGACCCCACCGCACCAAATTCCCTATCACCCTCCTCCCCAATGCCGGAGCCGCTATCCGTTTATTGTCGTGCACTGGGCCGTGTGCCTCTTACTCCGTGCTGCCGGAGCTACCTCGACGACGACCGCATGAACCGTACCGGAGCCGATTCACCCGCACCGTTGTGCACGACGCCGGAGCGGCACCAACTTCGAATGCGTCCAGGGCCCTGGCGCTGCTTCCCCATAGCCGTCGACCGTCGCGACATATCTGCTTTCCTGCCGCCGGGAGCCACCGGAACCGCGCCGGCCTCACCGACTCGGCAGCTGGAGCTGCCTACTTCACCGGGCCGCAAGATAGTTCATACACTCATCTTAAATCACTTTATTTAGGCGTCAGTCGTCTGAATTTTTAGTCTGGGCCAGTCGATTCCCAATGAGAAGCAGCACCCCTCGAGGCGGCGGAGCTCCTAGGCTGTCGGTTGGCTGGTGTCTATCGTAAGGGTGCGGGGGCGCAAGTTCGCTGCGGAAGCAGCGCTTAGGTGGCTATCTTGGAGTTGCGTGGGTTGAAGGTACTGCCGCCGCCGGATCTAGATGACGGTGAGTCTTTGTGGATTGGCAGGGGACGGCACAACCACGGCAGTGCGGTGGGGTGGGGAGCGGGGTTTTGGTCAGAGCTCTCATGGCCAGGGATGGCAGAGGCAGGCTGCTCTGCCGGTGGTCGCTGGCTCTTCTGGGAAGATTCTGAACAGTGTCAGCCGGGAGGCACAAGACGGCCATCAAGCCATCCGGCATAGATCGGACAGTACCAAAATAAAATAAAATCGTGTGACCCCAATTTAGTTTTCAGTCAACAGACATGTGACCACTCTCGTACCTTACTGTTGATCTCTTAGGGTATTTCTTCAGATCAGAGATATGTGTCGTTCTTAACATTATGCGTTCTCTGTATCTTCAGCCACACCGTCTTCCTTCTCACCGCAGCTGCTCCAACAAGGGAAGCTTACAACTGAAGAGAGCTATAGTGCCCACTCAACAGTTCCCTGCATCGAATGTGCGTGCCCGACATGGACAGCCACAACAACTGCAGGGCCATCGACAAGTCAGCACATGATGCTCACTCCTATGGATGGCGGCCAGATAGGTTGTACCCTCATCTTACTTGTGTGCAACATTTATGGCTTTGTTGTTCATCTAAGCATGGAAAATAGATTATCACATTTCACTGTATATTCATGCTGATCTCTTAAGAGTCTTGTTCAGGAGTTAACGTTGTTCCATAGTTCAGATAAGAGACTTGTTCTTTAGGCAACGTTGTTCCATAGTTATCATCCATCAGCCAATGCTATCCCACAGGCTGGTGATTATACCACTTCTAGTATTACCTATGTTGTTCTTTAATACTTTTTTGTGCCATCTAGTTAATCAAGAGTACAAATGATACATATTCTGTAGCTTTCATCTGTGTTCTCCCTTTAGTTTTTGAGACATGTTGCTACTAGTTAAGCCCAGTCCAACTATTTATGTCATCTCCTATAGGCACTCATTACATAAATCCAACCACTAGTTGTCTTCCATGCATGTCAGATATAATTGCACACACTGATATATCCACAAGAACCTCACAGAGCAATGTAACGGCCAACAAACTTGATGTTAATGATACCCAATATGATGGAACATGTAAAGGCAGTTCTTCAGAAGACTTGCAAAAAGATGATGAATCCTATTCACCCCACAAGGTCTTTGCTCTAACTTGGCCCGTGATATGAGTACAACATGCATATAATGTCCTGGAGTGCATCTACTCTGTTGCCATGCCATGTGCTTAGCGTGCTGATCATGCATGTAAATATGTCATACCTTCCTGTTTTTCAGTACCTATTCCATTCATGATAACATGTTTTCAAATTCAAGTACTGTCATTCTACTTTGTCACAATGCCATCTGCTTAGTTTGTACATCATGCTTCTGAATATCTTATGCATTGTTATTCATCAGTATGTACTCCATCTGTCTACCATACCATGCTTTTTTTACATTGAAGTGTTGTTCTAGTGGTCTGTTGCAATGCCATCTTAGTTTCCCAATCATACATGCATATGTTGCCTTAGTGTTTTTCTGTATGTATTTCGCTATCATACAGTTTTACATTCAACTAGTGTTTTTTTACTCTGTTGTCCTGTCGTATCCCTAGCTCTTACATCATACTCCCTCTGTCCGGATTACATGTCACAGAAATGGATAAAAATGGATGTATCTAGAACTGAAATACGCCTAGACACATCCATTTATTTCCGGATGGAGGGAATACATGTCAATATGTCATGCCTTTCTATTCTTCAGTACCTATTCCATCTCTCTGCCGTAGCATGTTTTATAACTGAAGCACCATTCTTCTATATAAGGCATGCAAGGGGAAGACGGCTATGTTAGAATCTGAAGGGTTACAAACAAGGTCTTTGCAAAAGATCCAAATGCCAGGAGATAGTAAACCAACTCCAGTGTTCATAGATACTGCTCCAGCACAGAGAAACCCAACTCCTACTGATAATAAGCAGATTCAAGTGGCCAACGAACTAGTCCGCTCCAGTCCAGCAAAAATATGTCAACTCCATTCTAAAAAGCGTGTGCGTATCCTCACATCATGAAATTTTATAGCATTCGGATCATATTTTCTACATGTTTCTTACCCATCTCTCTTTTAGAAAATAAGCTTAAAGGATAGAAGACTTTCTAAACTGGGATCGTGTTCGAGGAAAGTATCTTGCGGGAATTCTCTGTGCTCCAATGCTGATGTAAGTACCTATTGTATATCACTATATTTTTACATCAGCATGTATTTTGTTAATCGGCATGAATCCAACCTTTATCTGGTCTAAACTTACTTGTAGCAAAATGTATAATTAAAGGTGACAATGTTGATTTTTGTAAGGAAAATTGCCTGGTAGTTTTGCATACTGAGCTGCATGAGTGTACTATCTCATATCATGCACATTACTAAATTGTAGTGATGTTCTGGTTGCCCAATCATTCATTGTGTCAATGTTGCTTTCCTATTACCTTACCTGGCTGATGATAGCTGTGCCATATTGTGTTAATCTGGTGTAGGCTGGTGTGGTCTGGTTGCCCAAACATTTGTTGTGTCAATGTTGCTTTCCTATTTATCTGACCTGGCCAATGATAGCAATGCTAGTGTGTTAATTTGGTGCAGGCTGCTGAAGATAAGAAGACAAACTCTGAAAACAGCAAGGCAACCCCATTGTTTCTTTCTAATAAATCTAGGCCAGGTAATATGGCAATAACTCTTGATTAATCTGGTCGGTTCCCCTCCTAATTTATGTTATGATGCAGTGGTCGAGACACTCTCCACTATCAATAATAAAATCCTGCCAAAATCGCCATCTGAATCTGTTGAGTTTCCTCTGTCTCGAATCCAACAGAAAAAATGTATGTTTGTGAACCAATTACTGGCTGAAGCAATGATGGAAATCATGGAGGAATCAAAGGTGCACATTCTTGTGCAACAACAACTGATCAATGTTTTCAGAGATAGTGTAGCAAAGAAGGAAGAACTTGCTCACATGCTTATGGGCGTCATCCGCGCTCATGTTGCAGATTGTGAGGTTGTAGATCTTTAAGTTCTATTCATTTATTTGCCCTGGCATCAATCTTTGATTGCCCAGTGGATGTAATTTCCTGTAATATATGCTAGCTGTGCTACATTTTTCCTTGTACGCCGTTACGTTTGCTTAGCGTGCCTCGCATTCCAGCTAACCGGTCGCTAGAAAGCCAAAAAAGCAGTGAAATTATTAGTTAGCACGAACAGTCGTGGGCACTATATGAAGGTTAGCGGCCCACTGCCCTTAATGTCTTCCCTAATGGGCTCGCAGGGGCCAAAATTCTCATAGGCCTTTATTTGATCGGTTTTGGTCCTGTCCATAATTGCTCGTCGTAATGGGCTCAGATTATAGCTGGGCCGAAATCGACGTTATCTAATTGGGCCTATAGACATGTTCAAACTTTAGCGGGCCCATTAAGTTGATGGGCCGTAACCAGGCCGAAAGCTCTATTGGGCCGCTATAATTGAAACGAGCCAACAGTTAATGCTTGGCCCTATTACCTCCTGGGTCGTTAACAGGCCGACATCGAAGCGGGCAATAAGTGGGCCCATTCGATTTCATGGGCCGTTAACAGGCCAATACTAAGGTCGGACTATATAAGGCCCAACTGTACTATGGGCCTTTAGAAGGCCGAAAGAGACAGCGGGCTCGTACTAGACCATGAAGAGCATGGGCCGCTAAGAGGCCGAAAGTCAGGTCGGACTGTATATGGCCCAACTGTGTTGTGGGCCTTTAGCAGGCCGAAAGAGAAACCGGGCTGGTATTGGACCATGAAGAGCATGGGCCATTAAGAGGACAAAACTTAGGTCCGACTGCAAATGGCCCAACTCATTTATGGGCTGTTAACAGGCTGAAAGACACACCGGGCTGGAAATCGGCCCAACACTTAAATGGGTTGCTAAAAGGCCGAAAGACGTACATCCTAAAAATTGGCCCATCCCTTGAATGGCCCATTAACAGGCCGAAACCACATCGGGCCGAGGCCCAAATATATAGCGGGCTGTTAACGGGCTCGAATTGACGATGGGCTGCAATGGTGTTAAATAGTTAACGGGTCGTTGACCGGCCGAATTGGCACATCTCGTATGGGTCGTGGTCATAAATGGACCAGACACAAGTAGGCCCTATATGGGCCGGCCTGCTAATTTTGACTGGGCCGGCCTCTTTCACCTACATGGGCCACTGTTGGGCCTTACCACGTGCCAACGTATCATAGGCGCCTCTCATACAATGAGTGGATGACATCTGTCCCAACACTGAGCCGACACGTGGATCCTCCGGCGAATGAGAATTTTACACGTGGAAAATCCCCATTGGTGGGGGTTGTTAACGGGTTATCGGATCCAAACCGGAACCCGATAGCTTAACAGTGACCCGTTACGGTGGATGCCACGTGTTGGTTACCCTTGACGAAAACACTTCCATGACACGCCATTTATCATCATGGAAGTGGACACTTCCATGATGATAATTTTGGTATTGTCATGGAACACTTCTACGACAGCACAGGTATGAATATCTTGATTCCGTCATAAAATCGTCATGGATGTACATGCATGACAGAAAACGTGACCTACTGTGACAAACACGTATCATCACGGAAGTGTATTTTTTTTTGTAGTGTTGATTGAAAATGATATAGAATTTCTGGATAGCATAAAAGGATACTTGAATAAGAATTTTTCAATGAAAGACCTCGGTGAAGCTACTTACATATTGGGCATCAAGATCTATAGGGATAGATCGAGACGCTTAATAGGACTTTCACAAAGCACATACCTTGGCAAAGTTTTGAAGAATTTCAAAATAGATCAGTCAAAGAAAGGGTTCTTGCCTGTGTTGCAAGGTGTTAAGTTGAGTAAGACTCAAAGCTCGACCACGGCAGAAGATAGAGAGAGAATGAAAGTCATTCCCTATGCCTCAGCCATAGGTTCTATAAAGTATGCCATGCTGTGTACTAGACCTGTTGTGTGCCTTGCCATGAGTTTGGCAAGGGGGTACAATGGTGATCCAGTAGTGGATCACTGGACAGCGGTCAAAATTATCCTTAGTTACCCAAGAGGACTAAGGAAATGTTTCTCGGTTATGGAGGTGATAAAGAGTTCATCGTAAAGGGTTCTGTCGATGCAAGCTTTGACACCGATTCAGATGACTCTGAGTCTTAATTTGGATACGTATTGAAAGTGTGAGCAATTAGCTAGAGTAGCTCCATGCAGAGCATTGTAGACATAGAAATTTGCAAAATACATACGGATCTTAATATGGCAGACCCATTGACTAAACCTCTCTCACAAGCAAAACATGATCACACCTTAGTACTCTTTGGGTATTAATCACATGGCGATGTGAACTAGATTATTGACTCTAGTAAACTCTTTGGGTGTTAGTCACATGGCGATGTGAACTATGGGTGTTAATCACATGGCGATGTGAACTAGATTATTGACTCTAGTGCAAGTGGGAGACTGATGAAAATATGCCCTAGAGGCAATAATAAAGTTGTTATTATTATATTTCCTTATTCATGATAAAGGTTTATTATTCATGCTAGAATTGTATTGACCGGAAACTTAAATACATGTGTGGATACATAAACAAATACCGTGTCCCTAGTGAGCCTCTACTAGACTAGCTCGTTGATCAAACATGGTGAAGGTTTCCTAACCATAGACATGTGTTGTCACTTGATAACAGGATCACATCATTAGGAGAATGGTGTGATGGACAAGACCCATCTGTTAGCTTAGCATATGATCGTTCAGTTTATTGCTATTGCTTTCTTAATGTCAAATACATATTCCTTCGACTATGAGATCATGCAACTCCCGGATACCGGAGAAATACCTTGTGTGCTATCAAACATCACAACATAATTGGGTGATCATAAAGATGCTCTACAGGTATCTCCGAAGGTGTCTGTTGAGTTGGCATGGATCGAGATTAGGATTTGTCACTCCGTGTATCGGAGAGGTATCTCTAGGCCCTCTCGGTAATACACATCACAAGAAGCTTGCAAGCAAAGTGACTGAGTTAGTTACGAGATGATGTATTATGAAACAAGTAAAGAGACTTGCCGGTAACGAGATTGAACTAGGTATAGAGATACTGACGATCGAATCTCGGGCAGGTAACAAACCGATAGACAAAGGGAATTACATATGTTGCCATAAGGTTCGACCGATAAAGATCTTCGTAGAATATGTAGGAACCAATATGGGCATCCAGGTTCCGCTATTGGTTATTGACCGGAGAGGTTTCTCAGTCATGTCTACATAGTTCTCAAACCCGTAGGGTCCGCACGCTTAACGTTCGTTGACAATATAGTGTTATATGAGTTATGTGATTTGGTGACCGAATGTTGTTCGGAGTCCCAGATGAGATCACGGACATGACGAGGAGCTTCGGAATGGTCCGGAGGTATAGATTGATATAGAGGACAATGCTATTTGGACACCGGAAAGGTTTCGGGTTGTACCGGGTAACCATCGGATCACCGGAAGGGGTTCCGGGAGGCACCGGGAGGTCTATGGGCCTAATGGGCCAAGGGGAGGCACACACCAGCCCACAAGGGGGCTAGTGTGTCCTTTCCCTGGCCGCCGGCCCTAGGGGAAGGAAAGGGGGAGGGTTGGGCCCTCCTGTCTTTCCCTCCTCATGAGAGAAAGGAAAGGGGGGGCGCCACCTCCCCCTGCCTTCCTCCCGCGCACAAATAAGGAAGGGGGGCGCGGCTAGGGCAGGAGCCCAAGGAGGATTCGGCCTCCTTGGGGGCGCCTCCTGGCTGCCTCCCCTCTCCCCCCACCTATATATATGAAGGAGGGGCGCCACACAAGACAACGACAATCTCTTAGCCGTGTCTGGCGCCCCTCTCCACAGTTTCATCCCTCGGTTATATTTTTGGAGTGCTTAGGTGAAGCCCTGCGGAGATAGCATCACCACCACCTCGGTTATATTTTCGGAGAACTCATCCACTACTTTGCCCGTCTTGCTGGATCAAGAAGGCGAGGACGTCACTGTGCTGAACATGTGCTGAACACGGAGGTGCCGTACGTTCGGTACTTGATCAGTTGGATCTCGAAGAAGTTCAACTACATCAACCGCGTTACTAAACGCTTCTGCTTACAGTCTACGAGGGTACGTAGACATACTCTCCCCTCTCTTTGCTATGCATCTCCATGGATAGATCTTGCGTGTGCGTAGAATTTTTTTGTTTTCCATGCAACGTTCCCCAACACAACATGCAAGCTATGAGTCTATCAGTGCCAAGGATTCGCAGCCTGCAGGCGACCCATGTGGAGCAGAGTCAGGAAATACAGGAGAAGTTCATGCTACTAATGAAGGTAGCATGTACAGGAGGTTCTCCACGAATGATTTCAGAACATACAATTAATCAAGACGTGGCCAGAGCTTGGAGGCAGCATTTCTATGCAATATCTTAGGTCTCCACTCACCTCTTCATGGCATATTTTAGCACCCAAGAAGATATGATGTTTGTATTCACACGCCAGCCATGGATGATGGGATCAGATAATTTGCTTATGGAATGGGTGGATCCAGATGATGAAAGCAAGACTAAAGAAGATTACAAATTTGAATACATCTATGCTACCATCAGAGCCTATGGGATTCCCCGAGAAGCAAGATTGCTACAACTTCTACAAGACATTCTTCATACAGTTGGTGAGCCATCAGAGTTTCATCCTTTGCATAACAACATGATATTCTCAAGGGCAGAATATATTTGGGGTATGATAAATTTAAAAGTGGAGCAACAGGTTGTAGATAAGATCATTCTCACCTTGCCTGATAAATCCACAACTACCGTGTTTCTACACTATGAGAAAATAGGGAGGATATGTCTATTCTGTGGAATTATGTTCCATATTTTTCAACATTGTACCTACAGGAATCATCTAATAAGAGAGACAGCCAAGAACAGGAAGCCAGTCAATGATATTCCTTTGAGTACTTTTGGGGAATGGCTCATAGATTCAAGTCAGATTCCTAAGTCAGCATTACAACCAAGGAAGGAAAGTCTATCAGTTCTTAGTCGGTTCCAACAGATGTTCAACGAAGAAAAGGGAACAGTGAAAACATGAAGCAAAGGAAAAATTGAAAGTTCAAATGTCATCCCAAGGAACTAAAGATGGCACTCAACAGGAAAGGAACAAATGATGTTACAAAATACAGGAGAATTCAGTATCATAGAAAAATTGATGCTCCCAGGATCCATGATTCAGCAGGTCGGAGTGGAACGAGGCACTGTTCATCCACCCTGACGAATTGACGTTGGCCAAACAAATCATAGTGGTGGAACACTGGCCAGAAATTTGCATGGAGAACACCCGCACATTACAGCAACACCTCCAAACATGTCTCTGCAAAGAATTAACATGGAAGAGAGACAGTGCATGACAACTCTACAAGAAGGACCAGAGAAAAATCTGCAGGGAGACTTACATTATAAGGGTATGGACATTCTGCCATATACTCCCACAAAAGATTATAGAGTGTTACATGAATTTACAGTTATCACAAAAGAGCCAGCAGTTAGCGGTACAACCTCAAGTAAAAGGGAATCCACTCAATGCTTCAAATCCAACCAATCTTCTGTGTGATCTCCATTCTCCATTAACCCAATATGAAAATACTTCTACTCTAGCAGTAAGAACACATCAAATTACCCAGGCTATGAACATAGAAGAGCCAGCTATTTCCTCGAGTAGCTCATGGCAGTACATTCATACTGATCTGTCAGGTCGGGAACTGATTTCAGGCAAGAAGAATAGTATCCATTATATAAACACATCCCCAGTCCTAGCAGCTAAGAGAACTTCACATACAATCAGTGCCCAAGAGACTCCCTCTAGCAAAAAGCTTGCATCTGATGGAAATACTCAAGCTTTGTTAATGAAGTTCTTCGCTGGAGGTGCTCATGCTTCGTTGATACAAATCCCATCCGGACTTGGAAAAATAGCAGATGAAGAAAGATCAGTTGACCAATCGAACCAAGCTAGACATTGTGCTGCCACAAATCAAAAACGAGTGGCTCCTGTTGTTGCTACAACTGCTAGAGGAGTAACCGAGGATACTACTGCTAAAGGAACAACTAAGGGTGGCGTAGCTGCTGCCTTCATTGTTAACAAAGATACAGAAGGCTTGAATCCTAGCTGCAAACGAAACAAAACATGTGTTTTAGGAGAGGATCCAGCTTATAGAAGCAATCAGGAACAGGAATATCAAAGTCGAGCTTCAGGATGGGATGTTATACCAATTGCCAGAAGTGAAGGTATCACCTCAGATGATCAAAGGATTCAAGTACTTAGTTCTGGAGGTCCCATTAGGAATCGCTATGCTTACTCCAAAAAAATGGATCATAGGATTGATATGCATCAAAACGAGATCAATTCTGGAAAAAACTAGCATGCCCTATCCTACTCGCAGCAGTAGATCACTGGAAAGAATGGAATCACTTGAAAGAGAGAACTATGACCCCGGGCCAATTCGCTCCCCATCACCAGCATTTAGTTTGGTTCTCTCGGTTCTCGACACAGTGCTTTCTCACCTCCTCAGGCTGTCAGCGACAAATATTTGGGAGTGGATGTTAACTATGGCTATGGGGGCACGGAAGATGTAATCCAAGTTCAAGATCAACCGCAAGCTGGCGAGGATTGTACTGATGATGCACTGCCTCTTCAGAAAGCCACTCATGAAGGTATGGATGTTTATGGGGATATGGTGCCAGCCCACAAGGCGCCACGGGCGCCATGAGGATGATAGCTCAGAACTGCCGAGGTATAGCCCAGGGTCTCGGCAGCAACAAAATGTGTTACTGATGTCGCTTGAACTACGTCGGTATTTCCCCAAAGAGGAAGGGATGATGCAGCACAGCTACGGTAGGTATTTCCCTTAGTTATGAAACCAAGGTATCAATCCAGTAGGAGAACCAAGCAACACTATGTAAACGGTACCTGCCCACAAAGAACAAATACTTGCAACCCGACACGTAAGTGGGGTTGTCAATCCCTCCACGGTAAAAAGATAAATAAATTTGTGATAGATTGGATAAATAGATCTCGATAAAATGAGAAATAAAAGATGTAAATAAAAAGTGCGTAAGGTATTTTTGGGTTTTTGGAATAATAGATATGAAAATAAAAGTGGCAAATAATAGATCGGAAAGCAAATATGATGAAGAATAGACCCGGGGGCCGTAGATTTCACTAGTGGCTTCTCTCAAGAAATAGCACACGGTGGGTAAACAAATTACTGGTGGGCAATTGATAGAACCTCAAATAATTATGAAGATATCCAGGCAATGATCATAATATAGGCATCACGTCCAAGATTAGTAGACCGACTCCTGCCTGCATCTACTACTATTACTCCACACATCGACCGCTATCCAGCATGCATCTAGTGTATTAAGTTCATGGAGAAACGGAGTAATGCAATAAGAACGATGACATGATGTAGACGAGATCTATTCATGTAGGAATAGCCCCCATCTTGTTATCCTTAATAGCAACGATACATGCATGTCTTGCTACCCCTTCTGTCACTGGGAAAGAATACCGCACGATCGAACCCATCACAAAGCACCTCTTCCCATGGCAAGAAAAATCGATCTAGTCGGCCTAACTAAACCAAAGTTTCAAAAAATAAATACGAGGCTATAAGTAATCATGCATATAAGAGATCAAAGAACTCAAATAACTTTCATGGATATAGATCTGATCATAAACTCAAAGTTCATCGGATCCCAACAAACACACCGCAAAAAGAGTTACATCAAATAGATCTCCAAGAGACCATTGTATTGAGAAACAAAAAGAGAGAAGAAGCCATCTAGCTACTGCCTACGGACCCGTAGGTCTACAATGAACTACTCACGCATCATTGAAGAGGCACCAATGAGGATGATGAACCCCTCCATGATGGTGTCTAGATTGAGTCTCGTGGTTCCGGAACTTGCGGCGGCTGGAATTGTTTTTCGTCGACTCTCCTAGGGTTTTTGGAATATTGGGGTATTTATAGGGCGAAGAGGCGGTGCGGGAGGCCACCGAGGTGGGCACAACCCACCAGGGCGCGCCTGGGCCTCCAGGCGAGCCCAGGTGGGTTGTGCCCCCCTCGGGGCACCCCTCTGGTACTTCTTTGGCCCATCTTGTGTCTTCTGGTCCAGAAAAATTCTCCAAAAAGTTTCGCTGCATTTGGATTCCATTTGGTATTGATTTTCTGCGAAGTAAAAGACAAGCAAAAAACAGAAATTGGCACTGGGCACTATGTCAATAGGTTAGTTCCAAAAAATGATATAAAGTTGCTATAAAATGATTGTAAAACATCCAAGAATGATAATATAACAGCATGGAACAAGCGAAAGTTATAGATACGTTGGGGACGTATCAACATCCCCAAGCTTAATTCCTACTCGTCCTCGAGTAGGTAAATGATAAAAACAGAATTTTTGATGTGGAATGTTGCCTAACATGTTCATCACATATTCTTTTATTCTGTAGCATGGACAACATAGAGTAAATTTCTTTTTCATTTCGGGACTGGGCATCCCTATACCGCCGCACTCTCGTTCAATGACAAGTGAATAAACACTCATCTTGAGAATAACACATCTAGCATGGAAAATATTGGCCACCCCCTGTCGCTTCATGAGCGGTACGACCACACAAAAAGGAAATTTATTTTGAATTAGAGATGGCACATACAAATTCGCTTAGAACGGCACGGGAATACCGCATCTAGGTAGGTATGGTGGACTCATGTGGCAAAATTGGTTTAAAGGATTTTGGATGCACAAGTAGTATTTCTACTTAGTACAAGTGGAGGCTAGCAAATAGATTGAGAAGCATCCAACCAAGAAACGAAAAATCACATAAGCGAGCATTAAGCATAACTAACACCAAATAATGCACCACAAGTAGGATGTAATTTCATTGCATAACTATTGACTTTCGTGCTTGCCTGTGGAATCACAAACCTTAACACCAATATTCTTACTAAAGCATAATTACTCATCAACATGACTCACATATCACAATCATCATATCTCAAAAATATTACAAAGAATCAAGTTTATTTTGTCCAATGATCTTCATGAAAGTTTTTATTAAATCCCTCTTGAATATCTATCACTTTAGGACTAGTTAATATATTGCAATTGCTTTTGACAAGCTCAAACAAATCTAAGTGAAGAACATGAGCATAAAATTTTTCGTCTCTCAAAATAATATAAGTGAATCATGAGAGAATTTCATAAAAAAATTACTAACTCTCAAACAAAACTAAGTGAAGCATGAGAGAATTACCTCAAAAATATTAAAGCACACCGTGCTCAAAAAGATATAAGTGAAGCACTAGAGCAATTCCATAGCTCAATTTTTTTAAGTGAAGCATATAGGGCAATTCTATTAAATCATAGCATAATTTGGCTCTCTCAAATAGGTGTGTCCAGCAAGGATACTTGTGACAAACTAAAAAGCAAAACAAGCAAAGACTCATATAATACAAGACGCTCCAAGCAAAACTCATGATATGTGACGAATAAAAATATAGCTCCAAGTAAAATACCAATGGTCGTTAAAAGAAAGAGGGGATGCCACTCGGGGCATCCCCAAGCTTAGTTGCTTATTTCTCCTTGAATATTAACTTGGGGTGCCATGGGGCATTCCCAAGCTTAGGCTCTTCTTACTCCTTATTCCTTCATCCATCGTGATCTCACCCAAAACTTTAAAACTTCAATCACACAAAACTTAACAAAACCTTCGTGAGATCCGTTAGTATAACAAAGCAAATCACCACTCTAAGTACTGTAGAAAACCCATTCATATTTTATTATTGCATTATATCTACTGTATTACAACTTTGCTAGGGCTCATAACCCCCCCCCCTCCGATACAACCCATAGATTCATCAAAATAAGCACATAATGCCACGAAAATTGAATCTGTCAAAAACAGAATAGTCCGTAGCAATCTGGAAACTTTGTATACTTATGTAACTCCAAAAATTCTTTAAAATTAGCAAAAGGTAGAAAATTTGTATATAAATCTTTGTAAAAAATTCAGAATTTTTCGTTGCTTCTGTAATTTTTCAAAATTTGTTTACTGGACGCAAAAGTTTCTGTTTTTCAACAAGATCAAATCAACCATCACCCAATATGATCCCAAAGGCTTTGCTTGGCCCAAACACTAGTTAAAACATAAAAAACACAATCATAACAGAGGCATAATTATGCAAACACTCAAGAACAGAAATAAAAATGCAAAAATAAAAAAAATCATTGGGTTGCCTCCCAACAAGCGCTATCGTTTTATGCCCCTAGCTAGGCATAATGCATAGATCTAAGTATTGTCATCTTTAGTTTCCAATTCCTCAATCACACAACCAATATTCTTCAAAGATTTAGCATATAGATTTTCAATAACAATACTCCTAGGAATGAGATTGAAAAATTCATTCTCGCAAGTAGGGTTTCTCACAACTTCAACAAAGTCGGGGTGAATACTAATCATCTTAAGATCTTCTTTGTTATTATTAGAAGTTGCACCCTTGTTCCTAGTGGCTTGAGGAATCTTGCCAATTTTTACGGGAGTTTTTTCACTATTTTTAATAGAAGCAAAAGCCGAGCTCAAATTACTAAAAATTTCTTCCAACTTATCAATCCGGGAAGGACCTTTTCCAATTCTTTCGTTAATTATGGTTTCCTTTTCCCTTAGTAATTTGAAAACATCGCCCGCTTTTGACCCAAACTTATTGGCAAGATTCTGCATATTTGTATCTAAGTTTTCAATTTGCTCTAAGGTGACTATCTTCTTTTCAATAGCATCTAATCTTTGCATAACATGCTCAAGAGTTAAGACTGTTTCATTAATAATGATAGGTGGTGCACCTACTAGATCTCCCAAGGCATTAAAAGCATCCAAAGAAGGGCACATCAAGAAATTCCCACCAGTAATCGTATCAAATATGAATCTATACCAAGTGTTAATGCCCACATAAAAACTGCGAAGAAGAAAACGGTAGATTGCTTGCGAACAGATCTATTATGAGCATTGCAAATCCTATACCAACATCTTTTAGATTCTCCCCTCCCCTTTGTTTAAATTTAAGAACCTCGTTCTCGGGGGTATACATAATAGAGGAAGAACTAGCCATAACGACAAAGTGGCAAACAAGATCACACAAAAAACAAATCTCACGAGAAAACAGCGAACGAAAAAGAGAGCGAATAAAATGGCAAATTTTTGTGAAGTAGGGGAGATGAAAATGAGAGGCAAATGGCAAATAAGGTAAATTGCAAGGCGATGAGATTTGCGATTAGGAACCTGATATATGTTGATAATGTCTCCCCGGCAACGGCGCTAGAAATTGGCGAGTTGTCGGGAGACTATCTTGACTTGATCCTCCCCGGCAACGGCGCCAGAAATTCCTTTTGATGTCGCTTGAACTATGTCGGTATTTCCCCAAAGAGGAAGGGATGATGCAGCACATCTATGGTAGGGATTTCCCTTAGTTATGAAACCAAGGTATCAATCCAGTAGGAGAACCAAGCGACACTATGTAAACGGTACCTGCACACAAAGAACAAATACTTGCAACCCGACGCGTAAGAGGGGTTGTCAATCCCTCCATGGTAAAAAGATTGATAAATTTGTTGTAGATTGGATAAATAGATCTTGATAAAACATGAAATAAAAGATGCAAATAAAAAGTGCAGCAAGATATTTTTGGGTGTTTGGAATAATAGATCTGAAAATAAAAGTGGCAAATAATAGATCGGAAAGCAAATATGATGAAGAATAGACCCGGGGGCCGTAGATTTCAATAGTGGCTTCTCTCAAGAAATAGCATATGGTGGGTAAACAAATTACTGGTGGGCAACTGATAGAACCTCAAATAATTATGACGATATCCAGGCAATAATCATTATATAGGCATCACGTCCAAGATTAGTAGACCGACTCCTGCCCGCACCTACTACTATTACTCCACACATCGACCGCTATCCAGCATGCATCTAGTGTATTAAGTTCATGGAGAAACGGAGTAATGCAATAAGAACGATGACATGATGTAGATGAGATCTATTCATGTAGGAATAGCCCCCATCTTGTTATCCTTAATAGCAAGGATACATGCATGTCTTGCTGCCCCTTCTGTCACTGGGAAAGAACACCGCACGATCGAACCCATCACAAAGCACCTCTTCCCATGGCAAGAAAAATCGATCTAGTCAGCCTAACTAAACCAAAGATTCGAAGAAGAAATACGAGGCTATAAGTAATCATGCATAAAAGAGATCAAAGAACTCAAATAACTTTCATGGATATAGATCTGATCATAAACTCAAAGTTCATCGGATCCAAACAAACACACCGCAAAAAGAGTTACATCAAATAGATCTCCAAGAGACCATTGTATTGAGAATCAAAAAGAGAGAAGAAGCCATCTAGCTACTGCCTACGAACCCGTAGGTCTACAATGAACTACTCACGCATCATCGGAGAGGCACCAATGAGGATGATGAACCCCTCCATGATGGTGTCTAGATTGGATCTCGTGGTTCTAGAACTTGCGGCAGCTGGAATTGTGTTTTGTCGACTCCCCTAGGGTTTTTGGAATATTGGGGTATTTATAGGGCGAAGAGGCGGTGCGGGAGGCCACCGAGGTGGGCACAACCCACCAGGGCGCGCCTGGGCCCCCAGGCGCGCCCTGGTGGGTTGTGCCCCCCTCGGGGCACCCCTCTGGTACTTCTTTGGCCCATCTTGTGTCTTCTGGTCTAGAAAAATTCTCCAAAAAGTTTTGTTGCGTTTGGACTCCGTTTGGTATTGATTTTCTGCGAAGTAAAAAATAAGCAAAAATCAGCAATTGGCACTGGGCACTATGTCAATAGGTTAGTTCCAAAAAATGATATAAAGTTGCTATAAAATGATTGTAAAACATCCAAGAATGATAATATAACAGCATGGAACAAGCGAAAGTTATAGATACGTTGGAGATGTATCAACATCTCCAAGCTTAATTCCTACTCGTCCTCGAGTAGGTAAATGATAAAAACAGAATTTTTGATGTGGAATGCTGCCTAACTTGTTCATCACATATTCTTTTCTTTAGTAGCATGGACAACATAGAGTAAATTTCTTTTTCATTTCAGGACTGGGCATCCCTATACCGCCGCACTCTCGTGCAATGACAAGTGAATAAAACTCATCTTGAGAATAACACATCTAGCATGGAAAATATTGCCACCCCCGCCGCTTCATGAGCGGTACGAGCACACAAAAAGGAAATTTATTTTGAAAATTAGAGATGGCACATACAAATTTTCTTAGAACGGCACGGGAATACCGCATATAGTTAGGTATGGTGGACTCATGTGGCAAAACTGGTTTAAAGGATTTTGGATGCACAAGTAGTATTTCTACTTAGTACAAGTGGAGGCTAGTAAATAGATTGAGAAGCATCCAACCAAGAAAAGAGAAATCACATAAGTGAGCATTAAGCATAACTAACACCAAATAATGCACCACAAGTAGGATGTAATTTCATTGCATAACTATTGACTTTCGTGCTTGCATAGGGAATCACACACCTTAACACCAATATTCTTACTAAAGCATAATTACTCATCAACATGACTCACATATCACGATCATCATATATCAAAACTATTATAAAGAATCAAGTTTATTTTGTCCAATGATCTTCATGAAAGTTTTTATTATATCCCTCTTGAATATCTATCACTTTGGGACTAGTTAATATATTGCAATTGCTTTTGACAAGCTCAAACAAATCTAAGTGAAGAACATGAGCATAAAAATTTTCGTCTCTCAAAATAATATAAGTGAATCATGAGAGAATTTCTTAAAAAAATTACTAACTCTCAAACAAATCTAAGTGAAGCATGAGAGAATTTCATCAAAAATATAAAAGCACACTGTGCTCAAAAAGATATAAGTGAAGCACTAGAGCAATTCCATAGCTCAATTTTTTTAAGTGAAGCACATAGAGCAATTCTGTTAAATCATAGCATAATTTGGCTCTCTCAAAATAGGTGTGTCCAGCAAGGATACTTGTGACAAGCTAAAAACAAAAGCAAGCAAAGACTCATATAATACAAGACGCTCCAAGCAAAACTCTTGATATGTGACGAATAAAAATATAGCTCCAAGTAAAATACCGATGGTCGTTAAAAGAAAGAGGGGATGCCACTCGGGGCATCCCCAAGCTTAGTTGCTTATTTCTCCTTGAATATTAACTTGGGGTGCCGTGGGGCATTCCCAAGCTTAGGCTCTTCTTACTCCTTATTCCTTCATCCATCGTGATCTCACCCAAAACTTTAAAACTTCAATCACACAAAACTTAACAAAACCTTCGTGAGATCCGTTAGTATAACAAAGCAAATCACCACTCTAAGTACTGTAGAAAACCCATTCATATTTTATTATTGCATTATATATACTGTATTACAACTTTGCTATGGCTCATACCCCCCAATACAACCCATAGATTCATCAAAATAAGCACACAATGCAATGAAAACAGAATCTGTCAAAAACAGAACAGTCTGTAGCAATCTGGATACTTCGTATACTTATGTAACTCCAAACCTTCTGAAAACTTATCACAAGATAGGAAATTTGTATATAAATCTTGTGTAAAAAATTCAGAATTTTTCGTCGTTTCTGTAATTTTTCAAAATTGTTTTACTGGACGCAAAAGTTTCTGTTTTTCAACAAGATCAAATCATACATCACCCAACATGATCCCAAAGGCTTTGCTTGGCCCAAACACTAATTAAAACATAAAAAACACAATCATAATAGAGGCATAATTGTGCAAACACTCAAGAACAGAAAGAAAAATGCAAAAAAAAAATCATTGGGTTGCCTCCCAACAAGCGCTATCGTTTTATACCCCTAGCTAGGCATAATGCATAGATCTAAGTATTGTCATCTTTAGTTTCCAATTCCTCAATCACACAACCAATATTCTTCAAAGATTTAGCATATAGATTTTCAATAACAATACTCCTAGGAATGAGATTGAAAAATTCATTCTTGCATGTAGGGTTTCTCACAACTTTAACAAAGTTGGGGTGAATACTAATCATCTTAAGATCTTCTTTGTTATTATTAGAAGTTGCACCCTTGTTACTAGTGGCTTGAGCAGTCTTGCCAATTTTTACGGGAGTTTTTTCACTATTTTTAACAGAAGCAAAAGCTGAGCTCAAATTACTAAAAAATTCTTCCAACTTATCAATCCGGGAATGACTTTCTCCAATTCTTTCGTTAATTATGGTTTCCTTTTCCCTTAGTAATTTGAAAACATCGCCCGCTTTTGACCCAAACTTATTGGCAAGATTCTGCATCGTTGTATCTAAGTTTTCAATTTGCTCCAAGGTGACCATCTTCTTTTCAATAGCATCTAATCTTTGCATAACATGCTCAAGAGTTAAGATTGTTTCATTAATAATGATAGGTGGTGCACCTACTAGATCTCCCAAGGCATTAAAAGCATCCAAAGAAGGGCACATCAAGAAATTCCCACCAATAATCGTATCAAGGATGAATCTATACCAAGTGGTAATGCCCACATAAAAACTGCGAAGAAGAACGATGGTAGATTGCTTGCGAACAGATCTATTATGAGCATTGCAAATCCTATACCAAGCATCTTTTAGATTCTCCCCTCCCCTTTGTTTAAAGTTAAGAACCTCGTTCTCGGGGGTATACACAATAGAGGAAGAACTAGCCATAACGACAAAGTGGCAAACAAGATCGCACACAAAACAGATCTGACGAGAAAACGGCGAACGAAAAAGAGAGCGAATAAAATTGCAAATTTTTGTGAAGTGGGGGAGATGGAAACGAGAGGCAAATGGCAAATAAGGTAAATTGCAAGGCGATGATATTTGTGTTTAGGAACCTGATAGATGTTGATGATGTCTCCCCGGCAACGGCGCTAGAAATTGGTGAGTTGTCGGGAGACTATCTTGACTTGATCCTCCCCGACAACGGCGCCAGAAATTCCTTTTGATGTCGCTTGAACTACGTCGGTATTTCCCCAAAGAGGAAGGGATGATGCAGCACAGCTACGGTAGGTATTTCCCTCAGTTATGAAACCAAGGTATCAATCCAGTAGGAGAACCAAGCGACACTATGTAAACAGTACCTGCACACAAAGAACAAATACTTGCAACCCGACGCGTAAAAGGGGTTGTCAATCCCTCCATGGTAAAAAGATAGATAATTTGTGGTAGATTGGATAAATAGATCTCGATAAAACACGAAATAAAAGATGCAAATAAAAAGTGCAGCAAGATATTTTTTTGTTTTTGGAATAATAGATCTGAAAATAAAAGTGGCAAATAATAGATCGGAAAGCAAATATGATGAAGAATAGACCCGGGGGCCGTAGATTTCACTAGTGGCTTCTCTTAAGAAATAGCACATGGTGGGTAAATAAATTACTAGTGGGCAACTGATACAACCTCAAATAATTATGACGATATCCAGGCAATAATCATTATATAGGCATCACGTCCAAGATTAGTAGACCGACTCCTGCCCGCATCTACTACTATTACTCCACACATCGACCGCTATCCAGCATGCATCTAGTGTATTAAGTTCATGGAGAAACGGAGTAATGCAATAAGAACGATGACATGATGTAGACGAGATCTATTCATGTAAGAATAGCCCCCATCTTGTTATCCTTAATAGCAACGATACATGCATGTCTTGCTGCCCCTTCTGTCACTGGGAAAGAACACCGCAAGATTGAACCCATCACAAAGCACCTCTTCCCATGGCAAGAAAAATTGATCTAGTCGGCCTAAATAAACCAAAGATTCGAAGAAGAAATACAAGGCTATAAGTAATCATGCATAAAAGAGATCAAAGAACTCAAATAACTTTCATGGATATAGATCTGATCATAAACTCAAAGTTCATCGGATCCCAACAAACACACCGCAAAAAGAGTTACATCAAATAGATCTCCAAGAGACCATTGTATTGAGAATCAAAAAGAGAGAAGAAGCCATCTAGCTACTGCCTACGAACCCGTAGGTCTACAATCAACTACTCACGCATCATCGGAGAGGCACCAATGAGGATGATGAACGCCTCCATGATGGTGTCTAGATTGGATATCGTGGTTCTGGAACTTGCGGCGGCTGGAATTGTGTTTCGTCGACTCCCCTAGGATTTTTGGAATATTGGGGTATTTATAGGGTGAAGAGGCGGTGCGGGAGGCCACCGAGGTGGGCACAACCCACCAGGGCGCGCTTGGGCCCCCAGGCGCACCCAGGTGGGTTGTGCCCCCCTCGGGGCACCCCTCTGGTACTTCTTTGGCCCATCTTGTGTCTTCTGGTCTAGAAAAATTCTCCAAAAAGTTTTGCTGCATTTGGACTCCGTTTGGTATTGATTTTCTGCAAAGTAAAAAAGAAGCAAAAAACAGCAATTGGCACTGGGCACTATGTCAATAGGTTAGTCCCAAAAAATGATATAAAGTTGCTATAAAATGATTGTAAAACATTCAAGAATGATAATATAACAGCATGGAACTAGCGAAAGTTATAGATACATTGGAGACGTATCAACATCCCCAAGCTTAATTTCTACTCGTCCTCGAGTAGGTAAATGATAAAAACAGAATTTTTGATGTGGAATGCTGCGTAACATGTTCATCACATATTCTTTTCTTTTGTAGCATGGACAACATAGAGTAAATTTCTTTTTCATTTCGGGACCGGGCATCCCTATACCGCCGCACTCTCGTGCAATGACAAGTGAATAAACACTCATCTTGAGAATAACACATCTAGCATGGAAAATATTGGCCACCCCCTGCCGCTTCATGAGCGTTACGAGCACACAAAAAGGAATTTTATTTTGAAAATTAGAGATGGCACATACAAATTTGCTTAGAACGGCACGGGAATACCGCATATAGGTAGGTATGGTGGACTCATGTGGCAAAACTGGTTTAAAGGATTTTGGATGCACAAGTAGTATTTCTACTTAGTATAAGTGGAGGCTAGCAAATAGATTGAGAAGCATCCAACCAAGAAACAAAAAATCACATAAGCGAGCATTAAGCATAACTAACACAAAATAATGCACCACAAGTAGGATGTAATTTCATTGCATAACTATTGACTTTCGTGCTTGCATAGGGAATCAGAAACCTTAACACCCATATTCTTACTAAAGCATAATTACTCATCAACATGACTCACATATCACTTTCATCATATCTCAAAACTATTATAAGGAATCAAGTTTATTTTGTCCAATGATCTTCATGAAAGTTTTTATTAAATCCCTCTTGAATATCTATCACTTTAGGACTAGTTAATATATTGCAATTGCTTTTGACAAGCTCAAACAAATCTAAGTGAAGAACATGAGCATAAAATTTTTCGTCTCTCAAAATAATATAAGTGAATCATGAGAGAATTTCATAAAAAAATTACTAACTCTCAAACAAAACTAAGTGAAGCATGAGAGAATTACCTCAAAAATATTAAAGCACACCGTGCTCAAAAAGATATAAGTGAAGCACTAGAGCAATTCCATAGCTCAATTTTTTTAAGTGAAGCATATAGGGCAATTCTATTAAATCATAGCATAATTTGGCTCTCTCAAATAGGTGTGTCCAGCAAGGATACTTGTGACAAACTAAAAAGCAAAACAAGCAAAGACTCATATAATACAAGACGCTCCAAGCAAAACTCATGATATGTGACGAATAAAAATATAGCTCCAAGTAAAATACCGATGGTCGTTAAAAGAAAGAGGGGATGCCACTCGGGGCATCCCCAAGCTTAGTTGCTTATTTCTCCTTGAATATTAACTTGGGGTGCCATGGGGCATTCCCAAGCTTAGGCTCTTCTTACTCCTTATTCCTTCATCCATCGTGATCTCACCCAAAACTTTAAAACTTCAATCACACAAAACATAACAAAACCTTCGTGAGATCCGTTAATATAACAAAGCAAATCACCACTCTAAGTACTGTAGAAAACCCATTCATATTTTATTATTGCATTATATCTACTGTATTCCAACTTTTCTATGGCTCATACCCCCCGATAAACCGATAGATTCATCAAAATAAGCACACAATGCAACGAAAACAGAATAGTCTGTAGCAATCTGGAAACTTCGTATACTTATGTAATTCCAACACTTCTGGTAAATTAGCACAAGGTAGGAAATTTGTATATAAATCTTGTGTAAAAAATTCAGAATTTTTGTCGCTTCTGTGATTTTTCAAAATTGATACGCAAAAGTTTCTGTTTTTCAACAAGTTCAAATCAACCATCACCCAACATGATCCCAAAGGCTTTGCTTGGCCCAAACACTAATTAAAACATAAAAAACACAATCATAACAGAGGCATAATTATGCAAACACTCAAGAACAGAAAGAAAAATGCAAAAATAAAAAAAATTATTCATTGGGTCGCCTCCCAACAAGCGCTATCGTTTTATACCCCTAGCTAGGCATAATGCATAGATCTAAGTATTGTCATCTTTAGTTTCCAATTCCTCAATCACACAACCAATATTCTTCAAAGATTTAGCATATAGATTTTCAATAACAATACTCCTAGGAATGAGATTGAAAAATTCATTCTTGCAAGTAGGGTTTCTCACAACTTCAACAAAGTCGGGGTGAATACTAATCATCTTAAGATCTTCTTTGTTATTATTAGAAGTTGCACCCTTGTTCCTAGCATCTTGAGTAATCTTGCCAATTTTTACGGGAGTTTTTTCAGTAGTTTTAACAGAAGTAAAAGCCGAGCTCAAATTACTAAAAATTTCTTCCAACTTATCAATCCGGGAAGGACTTTCTCCAATTCTTTCGTTAATTATGGTTTCCTTTTCCCTTAGTAATTTGAAAACATCGCCCACTTTTCACCCAAACTTATTGGCAAGATATTTCATCTTTGTATCTAAGTTTTCAATTTGCTCTAAGGTGACCATCATCTTTTCATTAGCATCTAATCTTTGCATAACATGCTCAAGAGTTAAGATTTTTCATTAATAATGATAGGTGGTGCACCTACTAGATCTCCCAAGGCATTAAAAGCATCCAAAGAAGGGCACATCAAGAAATTCCCACCAGTAATCGTATCAAGGACGAATCTATACCAAGTGGTAATGCCCACATAAAAACTACGAAGAAGAACAACGGTAGATTGCTTGCGAATAGATCTATTATGAGCATTGCAAATCCTATACCAAGCATCTTTTAGGTTCTCCCCTCCCCTTTGTTTAAAGTTAAGAACCTCGTTCTCGGGGGTATACGCAATAGAGGAAGAACTAGCCATAACGACAAAGTGGCAAACAACATCGCACACAAAACAGATCTGACGAGAAAACGGCGAATGAAAAAGAGAGCGAATAAAATGGCATTTTTTTATGAAGTGGGGGAGATGAACACGAAAGGCAAATGGCAAATAAGGTAAATTGCAAGGCGATGAGTTTGCGATTAGGAACCTGATAGATGTTGATGATGTCTCCCCGGCAACGGCGCTAGAAATTGGCGAGTTGTCGGGAGATTATCTTGACTTGATCCTCCCCGACAACGGCACCAGAAATTCCTTTTGATGTCGCTTGAACTACGTCGGTATTTCCCCAAAGAGGAAGGGATGATGCAGCACAGCTACCGTAGGTATTTCTCTCAGTTATGAAACCAAGGTATTAATCCAGTAGGAGAACCAAGCGACACTATGTAAACGGTACTTGCACACAAAGAACAAATACTTGCAACCCGACGCGTAAGAGGGGTTGTCAATCCCTCCATGGTAAAAAGATAGATAAATTTGTGGTAGATTGGATAAATAGACCTCGATAAAAACACAAAATAAAAGATGCAAATAAAAAGTGCAGCAAGATATTTTTGGGTTTTTAGAATAATATATCTGAAAATAAAAGTGGCAAATAATAGATCGGAAAGCAAATATGATGAAGAATAGACCCGGGGGCCGTAGATTTCACTAGTGGCTTCTCTCAAGAAATAGCACATGGTGGGTAAACAAATTACTGGTTGGCAACTGATACAACCTCAAATAATTATGATGATATCCAGGCAATAATCATTATATAGGCATCATGTCCAAGATTAGTAGACCGACTCCTGCCCGCATCTACTACTATTACTCCACACATCGACCGCTATCCAGCATGCATCTAGTGTATTAAGTTCATGGAGAAACGGAGTAATGCAATAATAACGATGACATGATGTAGACGAGATCTATTCATGTAGGAATAGCCCCCATCTTGTTATCCTTAATAGCAACGATACATGCATGTCTTGCTGCCCCTTCTGTCACTGGGAAAGAACACCGCACGATCGAACCCATCACAAAGCACCTCTTCCCATGGCAAGAAAAATCGATCTAGTCGGCCTAACTAAACCAAAGATTCGAAGAAGAAATACGAGGCTATAAGTAATCATGCATAAAAGAGATCAAAGAACTCAAATAACTTTCATGGATATAGATCTGATCATAAACTCAAAGTTCATCGGATCCCAACAAACACACCGCAAAAAGAGTTACATCAAATAGATCTCCAAGAGACCATTGTATTGAGAATCAAAAAGAGAGAAGAAGCCATCTAGTTACTGCCTACGGACCCATAGGCCTACAATGAACTACTCACGCATCATCGAAGAGGCACCAATGAGGATGATGAACCCCTCCATGATGATGTCTAGATTGGATCTCGTGGTTCTGGAGCTTGCGGCGGCTGGAATTGTGTTCCGTCGACTCCCCTAGGGTTTTTGGAATATTGGGGTATTTATAGGGCGAAGAGGCGGTGGGGGAGGCCACCGAGGTGGGCACAACCCACCAGGGCGCGTCTGGGCCTCCAGGCGCGCCCAGGTGGGTTGTGCCCCCCTCGGGGCACCCCTCTGGTACTTCTTTGGCCCATCTTGTGTCTTCTTGTCCAGGAAAATTCTCCAAAAAGTTTCGCTGCGTTTGGACTCCGTTTGGTATTAATTTTTTGTGAAGTAAAAAAACAAGCAAAAACAACAACTGGCACTGGGCACTATGTCAATAGGCTAGTCCCAAAAAATGATATAAAGTTGCTATAAAATGATTGTAGAACATCCAAGAATGATAATATAATAGCATGGAACAAGCAAAAAATTATAGATACGTTGGAGACGTATCAGTTACCTGGCTAGACTGATCCATGTCGCAAATGCTCAGGTGACTTTTGTCTCAGAGGTTAAAATTTCTAGATATAATCCTACTGATTTGAATCAACATTTTGACATGGCTAATAGTGTTGTAGTTCCTTCCAAGCGTCGTTCAGGAGGACTCTGGCTTATGTGGCGTGATGATCTTCAAGTGCAAGTACATATTTCTGATTTCAATGTTATCTTAGCTACTGTAGTTAGCATAGCTACTAAGGAGGATTTTGCTCTGGTTTGCATATATGGTGATCCTTACCATCGCCAAATTAACCAGATTTGGGACCTTGTGGCATCTTTTGTGTATGATAATGTCAACAAGCCTGTAGTTTGTATGGGAGACATGAACAACATCTTGTATGATATGGACAGAAGCTCCCTCCATGTGAATATCAATCGTATGAATGCTTTTTGAAATCTTGTCAAAGCTTGTGGACTTTTTGATTTAGGCTTTAGTGGTCCTGCTTATACTTGGACGAATAAGAGACTCTCTTCTAATCCTATTTATGAGCGCCTTGACCGATGCTTAGTAAATGATGAATGGTGTGCTATTCATCCTATCACAAATGTGTACAATCTGCCAATTACTGTTAGTGACCATGTACCAACTCTTATCTCTACTGAAGGCAAATTTTGCAAACCTCTTCAAACATTTAAGTTGAAAATTGGTGGCTTATGGAGAAGGATTTTAATGCTTATGCTAAATCTGTTTGGGCTAATACTTCTAATAAGCCCTTTTATGCTAGGACCAACCATCTTGCAGGATCACTCAAACAATGGTGCAAAAAGAAGAAACCGATCAATCAAGACATTAATGCACTAGAAGATCAAATAAAGAATATTCAGATGAAACCAGTTCAGGATCGAGATCATAAGTTGGAGGCATCCCTTGTTGACAAGTATGAAGAAAAATTAACCAAACTTACAGAATTCTATAGGCAGAGGGCCAAAAAGCATTGGGCAACAAAAGGAGACAGGAACACTAGCTATTTTCATCATGCAGTCCTCAAGAGAAAAAGGAAAAATCAGATTGTATCCATTACAGATAATAATAATGTCACTCACTTCAATCCTGATAAAATTGCTCACATTTTTGTGGATTACTTTAAACACATCTTCCAGACTAACAATGCAAATCATGGAAGGCCTTGCATAGGAATACAACCAGAAATATATCATAATGATTTCACCAATAGCATTCCAGATAAGCAAGAGATTTGGCAAATTCTTATGCAAATGAAGAAGAATGCTTCTCCAGGACCGGATGGACTAAATGTGGCATTCTACCAAGCTGCTTGGGATTGGATAGGAGATGACGTTGTTGCTCTGGTAAGGCAATTCTATGAGACTGGTATTATGCATACCAATATAAACAATACGAACATTGTCTTAATTCCAAAGAAACTTGTTTGTGTTACTCCTGCCGACTTCAGGCCTATTAGCCTTTGCAATGCAGTGTACAAAATTATTGCTAAATCTTTAGCTAATAGACATAAGCCTCATCTCATTGATTATATCCACCCGTCTCAGCAACCTTTCATTGAGGGCAGGAGAATTAGTAATAACATAATCATAGCCCAAGAGATTTCTCATTCTTTTACTCTTGCCTCTTGGAAAACTCCCACTTTCATGCTTAAGATTGATCTTGCTACAGCCTTTGATCGTTTAGAATGGAACTTCATATGCTCTGCTCTAGCACGTAAAGGGTTGCGGAATCACTTCATTAATTTAATTTATGCTTGTATTGCAACTCCTATTTTCTCGGTTATCATTAATGGGTAATCATATGCGAAGTTCAGAAGTAGCAGAGAAATTAGGCAAGGTTGTCCTCTATTTCCATACCTATTTATTCTTGCCATTAATGAACTTTCGATCTCTTTACAAGAAGCTATGTTCTCCTATCACTTGTCAGGTATCTCGCTTGGTCCATACTGCCCCTCCATACATTCACTTATGTTTGCAGATGATCTTTTGGTCTGTGGCCAGGCTACCAATCAAGAAGCAATCACCATGAATCAACTCATCCAATCTTTTTGTTCTACCTCGGGCCAGATCCCTAATTGGAATAAATCTGGAATTCCTTTTAGTAAAGGAGTGGATAGCAACACTGAACAATCTATTCAGGACATTTTTCCAGTCCCAAAAATAGATCACAAATTCATCCATCTTGGACACCCTCTCATTCTTCCTTCTAAAGATAGATCCACGGCCTACAACTTTGTCATAGATAAATACAAAGCTAAACTTCCAAGTTATAAGGCTAATAAATTGTCTCATGCGGCTAGATTGACTCTCATTAACTCTGTCTTTGCTTCTATCCCTGTCTACTACATGTCTAATATTCTTTTTCCCAAGAATTTTCTTTCGAAACTCACAGCAATCATTAGGAATTTTTGGTGGACAGGGGTGAGAGAGGAGACCAATGCTAAGTCCCTTTGCCTTAGAGCTTGGAAGGACATTTGTTCTCCAAAGAATGAAGGGGGGGTTAGGGATCAAGAACGTGCAAGCTACTAACAAAAGTTTGATTCTGTCTGCAGCTTGGAGGATTGCTGATAATCCTAACAGCCACATCTCCAAAGTTCTCCAGTCAAAATATTTTCCTGATACTTCATTCTGGAAAGCTAGCCCTAGTGTTCCTAAATCTGCTTTTCGGGATGCTATTCTCAAAGTCAGACCTATGTTGCTCAATAACTCTTTTTACCAACTCATTTCTGGCAATATTTCTCTCTGGGATTCTCCTTGGTATAATTCCTGGCAAGATATTTATGAAAATCTGATTATCCAACCGGGAGAATTTGTTTATCCTGCTTTGGTCAAAGATCTTTGGCTTCCTAATTAGAAACTGTGGAATGATAACCTCATTGACGCTCTCTTTATTCCTGAAACTGCACAAATTATAAAGCAAATCCGTATTATTCAATCGAAGGGTGAAGATCTTCTTTGTTGGAAACTAACTCCTACGGGAAAAATCCTCTAAACGTGCTTATAGATTATGCCTTCAGGTTATGCAAGAGCAAGGAGAACCGCGACCTAGAACTATCTCAACTGATGCAAAACTTATATTGAAGCAGATTTGGAAAGCAAAGGATATAGCTCCCAGGATACAGACTTTTGCTTGGAGACTAATAAGAAGAACCCTTCCCACAGGTAAAAGAATGGGTAAATATTCAAAACATATTATTAAATTGTGCGCAAGATGTGGAGTACAAGAAGATGAGTTGCATATTCTTTTCAATTGCACATTTGCTAGAGTAGCTTGGTTTGCTAGGCCTTGGTTTATTAGAATAGATCAATTCTTGGAGAACTCAAATTCCATGTCAACAATTCTTCTTAATCTTGTTAATTCTAATCATCCACATGCTACTTTAAGTAATATTTTCACATTTATGTGGTGTCTCTGGAAATGTAGAAATGACAAACTTTTTCAAAGGAAGGAAAGTTCTCCTATATAGGTTTTTCATGCAAACCAAGCAATAATTAAGAGTTTGGAAATAGAAACCCAAATAAAGGTGAACAAGGAAATGCATATGCATCATGAGAAAGCTAGCTCATATGAAGGAAACAACTATATGCAAGGGAATACAATTGATATCTCCAAACTATCGGAAGAGAATATAATTTTTACAGATGCTTCTTGGCAGCCACACAATTCTATGGAGAGAATTCCTTATTTGGTCCTTTCTTAAAATTTGCTTCCCTTTTTGGCCCCTTAAAATATTTTCTTCCTTTTTTGACACGTAAACTTCATTTTGTGCCCTATGCGACCTTTCATCCATTTTTACATCCAATGGTGTTAACTGGCAGATGCAATGACAATTTTGCTCTTGATGGTAGTATGCCACCAGAAAAGAGAAGAGAAGGGGCACGAACAAACAGAGAAAAAAAAGGGGAGGGGGGAGGGATCTGTGTTGATAGTTTTTTTAATATTTTTCTAGGGAAAAATCTGTGTTGGGAGTTAAACACAACATAACCTCCTGTAGGTGTGCGTATAGGTTTCTTGCTCTTCCATGTATCCGTGTTGGGGCCGATGTTCCCCGTGCCCGACAAGCGGCCGGTCGTATCCTCCTCCCATGCGTGGGTGCGCCGAGGCCGCTGCCACCTCCCATGCACGGCGGCTCCGAGGCTGTCGGCCGTGTTTGTACATCATATTACAACTGTAGCTCGTATCCTCGAGAAATAATATGTACGTGCAAGCTAGCACACGCAAGCGCAAGCAGCTTGATTGATTTTCAAGTAGCAGCAGTGTACGTGCAAGCTAGCGACAGCCTAATTGATTCTGGCTTAACTCTTGCGCAGACGTACCTACGCGACTAGTTTCTGCTCGATCGATCTGATCGTCTCTCGGAACGTAGCGACTTCTCTAGTTAGAACGAACGCGAAACAAATAGATGGATTGCAACAGGCTATCTGGTGCAACTCGCCGGCCGGCCAGTAAATATATACGTGCACGGCTATAGTGCACGTACCGCTAGCTAGGTACTGTAGATCAATTAAGCTGCCTGCTTAGCTGCTTTGTTGAGGCTAGCTTGCAGGTACATGTTCAGTTCCAACACATCGAGGTGATCAGATGCATGTGTGCATGTACATTATTTGGTCACATACAACACTAGGGGTAAAATAGTATTTTCGGGTTAAATTTAACACCATTATAGGTCAAAACTGACGTAAGTGTCACATAGGGAACAAAATAAATTTAAGTGTCAAAAAGGAAAAAAAAATTAGGCAAAAAAGGGAAGCAAATTTTAAGAAATGACCAAATAAGGAATTCTCTCAATTCTATGAGAGAAGCCTCCAACAGTAAAGCATGTCTTGGAGTTTACATGCAGGTCTCCCACAATGGTTGCAGAATAAGAGCTAAAATTTCTGCAATTGTTGCACAAGCTACTTCAGCACTTCAAGCAGAAGCATATGGTCTCAAGTTGGCAGCGCTGATTCTATACAGGTTGAATATTCTAGATGCAATAATTTTAACAGATAACATCACACTAGCAAAAGCTGCAGCTGCAAGATCGCCAAGGAATGAGCCAGGACATTGGCAAATAAGAAGTATATTTGCTGATTTTTGTGCTCTAACAGAGAATAGCCACGTAAAGGTCTATCATGTTTCCAGGGATCTGAATACAGAAGCTCACTACTCTGCTAAGATGGCAAATGAACATGTTATGGTAGGGACTTCTAGTAGTAATAGATTCAGCTGTACTAATCATGTTCATGTTTTTATGAAATGTCCTTTGATAGAAGCTGTTGAAAAAGTACAATCGCAAGAGCTTGTAATCAGTTATGTAAACTGCTTTCAAGACGATGAATGAAAATTTGGCGCCTCAGGCGTCTTAGCTCGTTCAAAAAAAAAAAGAGATCGAACGTTCTGGGGATACCCATGTCCTAATTCAAACATCAACATGATGCTCTTTTGAGAAAGAATCTAATTCTGCTAAACTCTGCGGAATAGATTATTTTGTGCTAAAGTTTGATTCCAGGGCCAAATGTGTAATTTCGCCTCCGCTACTGATATCCGTGAAGTTACTGAAGTCCAATCACTTAATTGCGCGAATTGAAAAAAGAATCATGCAGCGGTAGCAGACTGTGGTGTCGAGTCGAATCAGACGACAAAAGATTTCTCTGCGTCGCCTCGGGAACCCGGCCACCATTACTTTGACTCTACTTCTCCAAACCGGCTCCCAATCCTGTGTTCTTTCCCATTCTCCTACCTAGTTCAGCGAGGCAGCGAGCGCGAGCGAATAGCGCCTGTTGCGCCGACGCGATGCCTTCCACCAATCCCTCCTCCTCCTCATCCGCCGCCGTCGACATCAGCGACGCCGCCGCCGTGGCCGCCCTCTCGAGGCCCGCGGCCTATCGGGTCACCTCGTCGCTCCTTACCCAGGACGCGGTCGACGCCCTGTGCAAGAAGCACGGCGTGCCGGCGGCCTACACCACGCGCCCCGCTGGCGACCGGCGCGCCTTCACTCCGCCTCCAGAGCGGGGCGTGTGCCTGTACGCGCACGCTCTGGAGGCCGGGGTGCGCCTCCCGCTGCACAGCTTCTTCTCCAGGGTGCTCACCCACTTCAACCTCGCGCCAGGCCAGCTCGTGCATAGCGGGTGGCGCGTTCTTGTGGGGTTCGTGGTATTCTGCCACGACGCCGGCGTGAAGCCATCGACCACCGTATTCCGCTACTTTTTCTCGCTGGTCACATACAAGTCCGGGTGCTGGTACGGCTTCCGAGTAGACTACGACGACCGCAAGCTCTTCAATGTGTATTGTCTGGAATCCGACGAGGCGTGGAAGGGCAGGTTCTTCTTCCTGACATCGCCGGAGCCATGGCCTTGCCCCGTGCTTTGGGGCGAGCCGCCGGCGAAGTACAAGTACTCCAGCAGCGTCCCTGAGCGAGTGCTCACAAGCCGGCAAAAGAAAATGGCGGCAAAGCTGCTGGGCGCACACAGCAGCGCGGTTGATCTCCAGACTTACCTCTCTGATACCAAACTTGCAGAGGTTTTCTCTTCCAACATCGCCTCACCACCGCATGGGCCTGCCCTTCATTCTACTGGCGGCAAAGGTAAACTCGCTTGTGATGCTCCCGATACCTGGTTTCTGTATCAACTATCGAGTGAGCACATAATTTACCGATGTGTTTTGACCTAGGCACGGATTCGTCCGCGGCGAAGGTGAAACCTGAGCCGGACGGCGACGCACCGACGATGTCCCTCAAAAAGAGGAAACACGAGGAGGCAGCTATTGCAAAAGACGGTGTCCCTGAGCACAGCACGCCCCATGCTGCCCATGGATGCTCGGCCTCCACGTCCGGCTTGGGGGCTCCGCCGGGTTTCTACCCGAAGGCACGGCACCTGCCCGTGCCCGACACACACGACGGCGACAGCGCCGACTGGGAGGCCGCGAAGAAGGTGCTAGAGTGTATCACCACGCCGTCGCGGGAGCGTGGGTTCGCCGCGGCAAAGCCGTCCGATGTCGTCGCGTCAAGCTACTCAGCAATGCTCCAGGTATGATGCGACCAAATCGGCCATCCATTAGCAGTGGCATGTGATTTGTCCGGTCTCATTGTGTTTTGCGTGCACCTCCCGCACGTGCAGGCCGCGAACTACGCGTCCTTCTCCTTCGGCTACGCGCTGGAGCTGGAGAAGAAGCTGGCGGCACGGGACAAGGAGAATGCCGCTCTGCGAGTGCAGCTGGAGAGCGCCAAGGCCAAGCTGACCGCGGCGAAGCGCGCAGCGGAGGGGGGGGGGGGGGGGTGAAGGCCAAGACGACGGCGATATAAAAGTGCGCCGATCTCGGGATATGGCCGCGCCTCGACGCCGCCCGGCCCGACTCGTCGCCCCCCGTGATTTAGCTTGTCTCTACGATTTAGTTGTTCTTTTGGGCCTGCATGGAATTTTTGTCGAAAGAGACCGTCTACTCAACAGAATTGCTAAAAAAGACCCCCTTAAATGAAAGTGACAAAAAAAACCCCTGGGCCGTGGCGGCAGGCGCGCCGGGCGACACGTGGCACCTGCCGCCACGGTGCGAGGCGGCAGCCCCTGTCGCCACCGCGGCAGGCGGCAGACCGGTGATTACGGGAATCGGCGCGAGCAACCGAACAGGGTGGCAGTGTGGGGCTTTGCCGCCTCAGGTGGTGGCGGCAACACTGTAGCAGCGGGCCCTGCCGCCTGGAGGGCTGGCGGCAGGCCTGTTTCCCTCGCCGCTCGTCATTTTCCCGGGTCAGACGACAACAATATTCTTCGGTGGGGGAAACAGGTCATACATTAGCACACGCATAGAAAAAGTCCATCGAATTTTGAAAGTGTCGGGCACATGGCGCAGCCACCGAATTTTAAAAGTGAATGGCACATGCGGCGTATAGCTTGCCTACAAGCAGTTGATACGCCAGAACAACCAAAAACAAACCCAAAAATCTGAAGAGGAAAAGCTGCGCACGCACAACTACTACTGCTAGTGATGCATTGGGAGCAGATAATCTGCGGGACGAGGACTTGCGCTGCCGTTGCTGTTTGGCCCTATCGAGCACAACGAAACGAACTAAACGCAGTGGGGGAAAACGACGAGCAGCACAGGAAACGGCGGCACGCAGCGCACAGGCCTGCCGCCAGCCCTCCAGGCGGCAGGGCCCGCTGCTACAGTGTTGCCGCCACCACCTGAGGCGGCAGGGCCCCACACTGCCACCCTGTTCGGTTTCTCGCGCCGATTCCCGTAATCACCGGTCTGCCGCCTGGCGCGGTGGCGGCAGGGGCTGCCGCCTCCCACCGACAGGTGCCACGCGTCGCCGGCGCGCCTGCCGTCTTTTTTGTCACTTTCATTCAGAGGAGGTCTTTTTTGACAATTCTGTTAGGCAGATGGTCTCTTTCGATAAAAATTCGCGCGCAAGTCCTCTTCAGGGATTTAGCATGTCCTTAGAAGTCCCACGACTCTCTGAACCAGTAGTGCGCTATTTTGGTTATGTAATGGGAAGGACAAGTTAAACCCACCGAAGAATTTGCAGCCAACTCCAACGTGGGCTCGTAAAACAAACATTAGTGATGAATCGTTAGAAACAGGGCTGAGCTAGGACGAGAAGTGCAGCGCTGCACGCAGCGCATCGACGCAGGCACAGCGTCGCGATCAGTAGCAGCCAAACGTGCTACTTGGAGTATAGAGGCCCGCTGGCATGTGATATGTTGCGTATTCCGCGTATTTTGAAGTACCATGCACTGACAGGAAATCTGACACACGGCTGCAGAGCGCTGTACCTGTGCAGGGCGAGAGGACGAAATACTGGACTGAGATCCGGTGCCTTGGCACACACAAGGCACACGTGAACAGTGCAATGGCTTGAGCTTTCAGCCGTTAGATCGGAAATCAAGGTTTCAGATTTCAGTGAACAGTCCCTGCGCTACAGTGTGCTGTCCTGTAGCGATTGTTCTGTAGCAGACTTCCTGTAGCGATGTACGTAGCGGTGACTCTTGATGTTCATCGGACCGTCGCTTGTAGATCCAACGGCCAGGAGATGCCCTCAAGGCATGATACTGTTCATCCATGCCTTGTGTGTGCCAAGGCACCGGATCTCGGTCCCGAAATACTACCGTTGCACTGAGACACTGTATAACGTAAACACTTTTGGCCCTGGATGTATTTAAGGACCATGCACCCGGCCGGACGGTACTGATCGTTTGCACGTTCTCATTCAAACACGCACAAGCATCTCGCGTTGTACTGATCCACCGTCCCCAGAACTAGAAGTCATGCAGGACGCGCCCGACAACTCCACCAGACGAGGCGCCGGACGGCTCCTGAACCGCCGCTCGCCTCTCCGTCGTGTCCCCGCCGACGGTCGTATCAGGCAGGGCGGAGCCGCCGCCGACCACCGCGCTATAGCAACCTCGCGCACCACTGGGGTGGTTGCCGGTCCGGCCGATCTGCAGTCTCGGCATGCGGGCCAGCAGGTAAGGTTCGGAGGAGAGTAGGAGACAGAGAACAGGGGCAGCAAAGCCCATCCGTCGACCACAGGTGGAAAAGAAAAAGGCAGAGTTGAACTCACCGAGCGGCCAACGCCGGCGACGACGCTCCGGGAATCGCCATGGGGCAGATCGAGATGGTCTTCGAGCGCCCCCGCTTCCCTGGTTCAGTTAGGCCTCTGCACCCCAATGCAAAAGATGGGTGTGGGGCGGAGGACAGTGCCTTAACGTTTCGTACACGCAACCCAGTCGCCTGGTCCTTTTCCGTCAGGATGTGTACCTCCCTGGCGTGTATTCGTAAAGTATGCAATGATGTATGACGCTTTTTTCCAGTTCCACAAACTTTACTGCGCGGATCACCTCGCGATGGCGTGTGGCTGGATAAGTGCGTGCAGCTTCCGCTGCGTGCAGGACATCCTCTCTATCGGTAGCTTCGGCCTCCCTGACCTAAATTAAGTTACCAATATGAAATGATATTTTAAACCCAAATTAAATTACCAACACGAAATGACATTTTAAACCTAAATTACGTTACCCACATGAAATGACATCTTAAACCTGACTTCCAGTTCGTCATTGGAAATAACGTAAAACGATTGTATTCCTCCCAGTAAATTATACAACAGGTCAAAATAGGAACAGAGAGCTTTCGTCGATATGGGGCTGGTCCATTTTCCACGCGATCCTCTATTTTGCATCTCGAAGATCACAGGTCCAGAGCGGTCATTTCAGACACATAATCTTTACTTGCAATACAAACAATAGTTAAACTGGACTGACAAATATCATGCAAACACCATGAAATTCATGCAAACGGACATAAATTTGATATAAAGTTACATAAACCGAACGATATTTCGTCCGCCGTGGTCACCGACCGGTCTAAGGCCCCGACCTCCACAAGGACCCAGGCCAACATGACGTCAGACATTGCAAAGTCCGCCGGGCGTGCCTCGTTGCGTAGCTCCTTCTGTGCGGCCTTCCTAGCCGCACTCTCCTTCGCCGTCACAGTGCTCAGCGTTAACGAGTCGCCATTGCCGCGGCCGAGGTAGTAGAGGAGGCGCCCGACGCGCCGCGTTGCCTAGCGCCTTCCACACGGTCTTCTCACCAGAGAAGAGGGTGATATCCTTCCTGGAGGAGCCGACCGTCATGGAGGACGATGTCTCTGGAGAGCAACAGCGGCGCCACCACGATCTGGATCCAGAAGGAGATCTAGAGCCACTCACCGACTGATGCGTCCCCACGATGTCTTTGGGTCCATGTTGTAGATACCCTGACCTCATTTTATTTCCTCCAATTTTGGATTCTTGGAACAATGAAATGAAGAAAACAAGATTAAATGGATGTTATGGCAAAGTGTTTCCACGGAAAGTGCAATTCATCTGTACGTGGTCTTTCATCTATGGTTTTACAAGAAATGAAAATTTTATCCCGGTGCACCTTTTTGGGGAATAAGGAAGTTTTATTTCACAGTTGTAGGCGTACAATCTGCTCGTCCAAGGTGATGAATGAAGCTGAGTTCCCACGAAAGTGCTTTTGTGATCTCAAGCAGACATCCACCTCCATAAACAGTAAAACCATAAAAGAAAAACTTAACTTTTTTACAACAAAAATTGTTGAATGTTCTGCATATGTACAATTTTTCATGAATAAAAAAAATCCTAATTCTTTGGGCCAAATAATTCAATGCGTCAATATGCTTTTTTAAAAGTATTTTCGGACCATTGATTTTTTCTAGATTATTATTTATGCTTTTTAAAAAGTATTTTCGTACCATTGATTTTTTTTCTAGATTATTATTTATGCTTTTCAAAAAGTATTTTCGGACCATTGATTTTTTTCTAGATTATTATTTTATCTACAAAAATTTACACCGTATGTAGAACATTCAACAATGTTTGTTTACAAAACAAACAAATACATTTTTAATGTTTATCTTTTTAATTTTACTGTTCACAGGGGTGCATGTGAGTTAGATCACAAACTCCATGTTCAAGTTTTCTTTAATATGATGATGAGAATGTATAGCAGAAAAACAACTGGCTCTTTGTAGTCCGAGATCATACTTACTAGATCGGAAGCGTGCCTTGGCGCGCATTGCCTGGCTCAGCACGGTGACCCAGCGTCTAAAACTTCAATATAACAAAGCGTTTAGTGCATTCAAAGGAAATTAGAATAACCGTTCAGAATAAATGTGTTCAGTATACATCACAACAATACAAAGATATATCAAGAGCAAGGTAAAGTTGTTGCCCAGGATAACTGGGTTTAGTATAGGGCCTCACATACAGATTAAATATATACCAAAAGCAAAGTATAGTTGTTGCCCAGGATAACCGCAATTTCACTACAGATCATAAAGGAACAATTTGTACCAAAAGCAAGGCACAATGTTTGCAGAGGACAACTGATTTGCATCAAATAGTACAAAACATAAAGACATAAATTCTATAAATATAGCCAAGTAGGCCATATCAACAATTGTAAGAATAAGGGTTACAGGAGATGTTGTATTTGCTCATAAACACAATGAGATAACAGACAATTGGAGATGATGTAGGTGAGAGCAACATATCAGCCACTTGATACTTGAGCATGAATATGATGGATACCTGTACAACTGGAGTAACTTATCTCACACGATGCAACGACAGTATTAAGAGAGAACTGAGTAATTTGCCTTCAGGGTGTGTGGGTTATTTGGCTAACTAATTACAACCGCAAGTCACTGAAATTGCACTTTCTAAATCACTATGAAGTATAACAATCCACACCCATATGGATAAATATGCAAATTTTACATTCCCATGATTTAGCTACCTTTGGATTCAACAATGCAGTTCTTTAGTGCAAACGGATAAAGAACATGCGAAAATAAATATTCCCAATAGGGAGCAATAAGTCAGATTTGCTGCAAGTGGGTCATGGTCACCTGGCTCATATTTTTGTGAGTTTATTTCCCCCTGACGGGGAGATCATTAGAACCTCTTCCAACAATGGAGAACAACAAAAAGGGAAATAACTCTATAATTATCTAAAAGTTAAACTACACAAGATGAGCATATATGCACAACATTAAATTAAAAAATTGAACTGATTATGAATCACTATAATGAGATACAATTTCAGACCACACACATACACAAGACATTTATTCCCTGAGTAGGGAATGCATACGAATGGGACGTACTTAAGGTTTGTTATTTTCGGCTTAAGGCTTCTGCAGAAACATAGACTAAATATTTTGATCTATACATAAGCAATAGCTTATTTTCTGTACTGTCACATGCTTCTTTTTATTAACTCAGTCATGCAAGCACACTGAGAAAGGATTATGTATGAATTTATTTGCATTCTTAAGCACATTTTTGTCTCTGGTTGGTTTATTTCTCATATGCAGGGCCATCCTCTCATTAAGTATGAGGACTTTCAAGAATCTGCTTGTCAATGAAAGCATAGGGGTGGGATGGTCTCTTAAATGCTGATCATCCAAGCTCTTATGAAGATGTATGTTTTATGTGAGCCTTTTTATCTCATTCTTTCTTTTAGCCATGACAAAAAAATCAAGTGTGTGGTGTCATGCAATCTTTTTTAACTTAAAAAGTTTTCTGAGGAGTATTTGTTCCTACAAACTTTGAAAATCCCAAGCCTTTTACAAAGCAAGTTGATAACTTCCGGCTAACCTTGATAGGTGGACACATCTTCTTGTTATTGGAGGACACAGACCCAGGCAAACCTTGGTCAAGAATCTAATCGGTGTCCATGGCAGCCATGACTTTTGCTTGTCCGGAGAAGGGGCTGCACGGCAACAGATGGATCAAACTTGATGGCGAGAGAAAAGAAAGAATCACAAGCGATAAGTGTGGCTTGAGGTCCCAACCTTCGGATATTTTCAACGGAGAACAGTGTTGCGTGACAGTCTCCTCAGAAAATTAAATAAATGTATTTACCATTTGCTATTATTTACGCATATTTAGGCATCCTCTTTCAGCGCCACCAAACACATTTAACAAAAAAAGGCTCTGTGTGTATCCATGAAAACGAAGCGCATCATCTTAAAACCCAAAAATATCAAAGCATATGTTCTTTTCTAAACTGACAATCAGCATGATTTTGTTCCTATATATGGGGCTTCTACCATAGCTAAAAATCATAAAAAGCAATAGAAAATACAGTGGAAGGGATTGACGATCTATAGGGCACTTACTAAGTGGAGAATCATAATATATAGATGCATATGAATACATGAAAAGTACAGATGGTGCAGCTTTACATAACTGATTCAACAGTTCACACATTGAATTGAAACACATGAAACACGATTCAAGGAAGCTTGTTTGTTATATAAATGTACACACATTTTATCAATAATTTCTTCCAGACTTGGAATTCCCTAAGTAAACATTGTATGCATGGTCGATATAAAACAGTAGAGCTTTTACAACCAAGAAAATTGTGTAAACATGATCCAGACAATATAGAAGTAAATACCCCCATGACGATTGCTATCTCAAACAGTTCTTAGTGCATCATTTAAATAATATATGTACGTATATCATAATATAAATAGAGAGTTTTCTTATCTACTAAAGCAAGCAAAGTGCTTTTTCATTGGATAAATATAAATACATCAAATCATACAGAACTAAAACCAACTGCAACTCTTTGTAGCTCTTATGATTATAGGAAAGGCCATAAAGGGAGACCCCAAAGTTAGTATTGATTTTGTACCTGCATATAATTGCAGCAATAGAGTGCTCTGCTATTGATGGTGTCTTTTTTAAACATCCTCAGTGGTTCCCTGAATAAGAAAAGGAGAACGCTAAAGAAAGGATACAGTTTAGGGAGGACGAAAAAGAATAATAGCAGGCCTGGAAATGAGCCTAGGATGGAAAACAAATGATGGCATGTCATGCTTTCTCAGCTATTTTTGGGTCATGAAGAAGGAAGATACAATGTATAATAAGAGTGGAAGATACAAAAAGACAACAAATTTAAACAATTCAACACAGATTCAACTAAGGTCATTCATAGATAAAAACATTGGTCATGCAAGACAGATTCAATTTCTTCTGTACTTGGAATGAAACAACTCCATACTCATAATGTATAATACCATCGAAGAAAAAAGATTACACCTACCATAACAATAATCTAATATCACCTCCTCCTTTAAACAATGAAAAAGAAAATCAAATGGCATAAAATGGCCTTCTCTGAAGCTCAGTTATATTAGTGAAATAAAGGAGACCACATCCACCCAACAAAAGATATATTAGCACTTGCATTCGATATCTACATATGGACAAAATGAAATTACCATCCAACGTTATCTCTCTGCACAACCAAACAAAAACAAATAATTTATCCCACAAAATAACATTATTTCATTGTAAAAGGTTCAGCTGCAGAATCAAAGGAGGCGTGGACATTACAAAAGGTCCAGCCAAATATATATGTGTAGTATATTCTTGCCGAAGCTTGAGGGGGAGAAGAAAAATACCTATTGGCTACAGTTTGAGCAAGAATATTAGGTAGTTTTAGCCTGACCATGAATGATGCTTCCATTATAGTTTTGCAATTGCCGTCCTATGGAAAACTAAAACGAGTGCAAAATCATAATCGAATCAATGGCCTAAACAGACTTCTTCACCTTGACAAATCGTAAGCATGAATTTTTAGATTGTAAGAAAATCATTCAAAGAAAAATGGCACGAGACCAAAGTCAGACTAACTAATTCAGGCTAACCATAATACTTTGAAGAAAAGCATATAGGTGGGGAAATTCAAGAAGGAAATTAATCAAAAGTAGCATTTACTAAATTTAGAGAACATATAACTGAAGCTAGATTATGAGAGCTAGGCAGTTGAAAAAATATCTTTTGTGTGTGTGTGTATGGGAGAGAGAGATGGACAGACAACAACTCACCAACAAACAAACAGAGGCGAATCAGCACCGCTCTGCTGCCCAGCATCCAACCCAGCGTCAGTGCTCCCTTTGCGGAGCACCATAGAGGAGAAGAGGCCATTAGGGAGGAAGAGGAGACCAAGGCGAGAGCATGCTGGTTGGTGGCGGCCGGATTTGGCTGGGAGGCAGCCGTGAAGGAACCTCGTAGAATAAAGGAAAGAAACTGATTGATATGAGCTCACGTATATGTATAGTGGCAGATCCAACTTCCAAAGCTTAATGACAAATTGATAACATATCATTTGATGTTGCGGTCAAAGGTTATTAAGTTTTTATTTCCACAATCACAAGATACATATGCATTAAAACACTACAAGAAACTTGTTAATCCATGACGAATTTCTCGTGACATTCGCAGAAACTGTCATGGATGGCCTAGTACAGCTCCACAAGCCCGCTCAAGCCCGCCTTACCGCCCCCGTATAAAAAGCTAACCCTAAGCTTTCCACCTCGGCCCCTCCTCCCTCTCCCTCCTCCGCAGCGTCCTAGCACACATCGCCGCCACACACCAGATCTTCGCCTCCCTCTTCCCACAACTCGCCGCCGGCCCTCCTCCTACCCCCCTTACCTCGCAGCTCTGGCAAGTACTAGATCCGCCGCATCCACCATGCCGCACACTCACATACTTTTTCCAATCCCCTCCGTCCTCCAGTACGGCTAGATCTGCCACTCACGATCTCCAGCGGCCGCCCGCGTAAATACGCCATGGATCTCCTCTTCCCGCTCGTCCTCAAGGTACACGCACCCTAGCTAGCTACTGCATCTACCTTCTTTGATTTGCTGTAGCCTAATTTGTTCCTCATGGTTTTGCTTTACCAACAGTAGTGGCGGCTGTGTGGAGGAGGCAGGGCATGAGCATGAGGGGGAGGCAGGCCGCTGCAGCTATGACGACCGGCGCCATGGACCTTCCTTCCCCTGCTCCCATGCTAGCTAGGTACATCTCTGTCCCTAACCTTCCTTGATGCCATCTAATTTTTCTGCTTGGCTGGTTTTCTTCCTCACGCAGCTTCAGCTACAGATTTGATGCTATTCCATTTTTGATTTGACCTCTAAATTTCTAATTTCTCATATTACAACAGGGAGGATCTCATCCGTGCAGCAGAGGACAACCATCATCGACTGTTGCAGTTTTGTTAGATCATTAGATTTTTATGCCTAGCATGCCTCTAGTTTTTGTGCAGTCATTACATCGATCCGGTCGTGGATGTTGATATGGGTTCCTTAGTTTAGCAATTCTTGTCATTATATCTGATCATTACAGCCGGAACAGTTTTGTTGGATTGTGGATGACAACACCATTCTATCTATACAACTGTTGTTGTAGCAATTACAGTCATTCTGTTCTTTTAAGCACCAAAATATGTAATGACCGATTTGTGATTTCTCATGCAGCAGGCGCCCTCCATGGATGGGGATGACCACGACACGGAGAAGGACGAGGACCAGGACGCACAGGACCCCAACCCCTAACCCGACAAGGAGGACATCGTCGGGTCTGACCTCGTGCTCGACGCCATGGCTTCATCCAACCCGACCACAACGAAACACCGCACAAGGTACCTGCTCTCTTCTCCTTCTTATCATTGGTTTACTGCTTTAGTCCACGTGCATAATAGAGTGGCATGCACTGATTTGGTAAATGGTGCACAGCTCCTGGTTGCTAAGGTTGCGCTGTTTGCAAGCCAAATGACCCAATTTTCCTCTGCCCTCATTTAGTTTGACTGGAGGGTTCTCGCTGTTCTAGCATTATTTAGTCCAGTAAATTACTCTACTTGACATGCTATTTTCTTTTAGGAGCAGCACATTTATCAAGAAAAAAAAGAAGCCTACCTGAACTTGTATGGTTACTCTGTGTGTGTGTGTGTTTCTGTTGTCATCGTCTTCTGGACGAGCTCGGCTGATGGTTGATCATATCCTGTTGTGTCCACTTCTAGTAAATATCTCTCAGTTGATGGCTGATGATTGATTTGCTCTATCCAATTCTAAATATAATAATAAAAAATTTAATTGCAGTGTAACTTTGAAAGTGTCTCCACCTTGAACATTTAATTTAATTCTTGTTTTCTCTACCATGGAATGCTATTATTTATAATCTGCTTCCTCAATTCTAAATTAATTGAATTTGACCAAATTTATATGAAGCTATATTAACATCTGCACCAGAAATTTATATAGAGTACACTTCGCTGTTCTTGATAATATAGTATACCTATTAAGTATATTATCACACGTATAGATAGGTGCACTGGCGGAGCTAAGCAGGGGCAAAAGGATGTCGTGGCCCGCCCTGCCCAAAACCGGAGAATGAGTTACATAGCAGCCTGACTGAATGCGCGTGAAGATATATTCAGTCAATGGTGCTCCTCATGGCGCTTGTTGAGCGGCTTTGCTCCATGGACATGCTGCTTCTCGAGCTCCCCAACACACTCTAGAAAATGCTGGCCGACCAGCTTGGTGCTTTTCAGAGGTACACGTGGTGCCTACATCTAGTTAGAAGCACACATGTTCATGTTAGAATTGAAGTGTCATATTTTGGATGTTTGGATCAACATAGTTACTTAGAAAAACTCCCTCTTAAAAGTTAACTATAAACTGAAGATAGGAAATGCGCATTTGAGGACGGTAAAATAAACAGCAAATTTTCAATTAGAAAGGTTTTTGTGTGTGGCAAAATTAGAATGTTGTCGGCTACATATATAAGAGGACATATTTAAAGAACTTCATGATATACTGTTTCAAGTTCAGATTTTTTTCTTTTTGTGCAAATGAAATTATCAACTTGTGATCATGGAGCACACATTAAATGTAATTTTCTTTGTTTAGTGAAGATAACTACATTAAAATATATAGAAATGGTATATATATTGTCTGTGTATTGACCCAGAGAGAAAAAATTGTGCACTTCTTTACCTTGGCCCGCCCAAAATTTTCTATGTAGCTCCGCCACTGGATAGGTGTATATGTCTACATAAGAAAAATTACACATAATTAGTTCATAACCATGGCAATTTTCTTGCTAGTAGTTTTCCAGAAACAATAACTTATCTCCTTCCCTTGTCCCTTTATTGTCAACACCTCATGAGTGACATCCAAATCATGTGAAATAAAAAAGATGGTTCAAATGATAATAACTACTATCGTTGTTGTTGTAAACAACTTCCCATTTTGTAACAGAAGCATTTTGTTTTACAGGTTTTCTTGGCGGTGAGAGACGCAAAGGAAGTTTGAGCTGTAGAGGTGAAGTTGATGACTAAGAGGGTCTGTTCAATGTTTTATATTTGTTGATGTAATCTGGTTAGTGAGGGCATGTGAACTGTTGTTGGATGTGTTCTTGGGCACATTTTAAAAGGCCTTTACTCATTGAAATAATTGAATATAAATTTATGAAATGGCAAAATTATTGCTCTGTTCAATGAAAATTAGTTTGTGAATGCTTGGAGTGGTTCGTATTGTAGTTGGTTGGATGAATATCATGGGATTTATTAAAAAAATGCACTAAACAGCCACAATAAAAAAAATGTGGTAATGGCCTGGCTGGACATAAATAGTAGGGCAGGATGCCACATTAGATCTACACTGGCGCCACGTAGATGCCATGTGAGGTCCATACATTGGTACAGTGTCATGTAAATCCATGACGGACTAGTCTGTCACGGAGGACCGGGACTGGGGCGGGCCTGGGACTGATGGGTGACGGCCAGGAACTGTCATGGTGGTGCAGTTGTCAAATTATGACGCGATATACATGACGGATTTCATATCCGTCACGGACCTCCCTCCTTGACGGGTTTTCACTGTTCCGTGACAGATTGAGTCCGTCATGGATTAACAAGATTCTTGTAGTATAAATACTGGAACACGCTAAAGTTTCTAGTTCTCATTCCGCTGCAAAACTGGAAATAATCACATAATGGTTCATGGAAGAACCACATCAATTGCAATATCATGCTGCCAATAAATCCTGGTTCGCCCTTGCTCTTCTCTTTGTCAAATTCATTTAGACAAAAGATTGATGGGGGTTTGAATTTTCTCAGGACCAAAACACCATCCTATTCTTTACCAGAATATAAAGTAGCAACCCTATCTATAAAATCAAATTTAAGTATACTTAACAATGCAGAGTATCACATTGCGCCAAGGAACTGCAGAAATGAGGCTTCACGCTATAAAGATGTGTCCAAAGAAGTAATCACATACATGAGAAGTAACATATATGTATTCTGCACATGCAGTATTCGCATTATAGATTGGTATACTATATTTGGAAGCAGAATGTACCAGACCAGGTTCATAAATAAGAATGGCATGATAAGTAGAAAAACAACGGTGACACAAGCTAATCTGTGAACCGGTGGTATTTAGATCGTTTAATAGATTCATTAGGTGAGTATTCATACTAAATAAAAATCAATATCACAACTAAATCACAGTCAATAGATCTGGAGTATTCTCTCTAAAAAGGGCGTTCTAGTGGACCATGACACTCTCACAGCAATAGAACTACAACTACTACTGACAACTACAGCTAACAGAGCATGTTGGACTGCCATCCCCGCTGGGATCTGGGCGACCACCATGAGTGTCAGGAGGATCTCCTCTTCCTCCTTCCTCACCCTCTCTTCTTACCAACCCATCTACCTCTCTACCTACTCTTTCTCCCAGATCTTGTTGGTGGTGGGCTGGTGGCAGGAGGCACACGCGGTCGACAGGCGGCTGCAAAGAGAGGCGTACCACAGCGACGACGTGAGCTCAGCGAGAGAAAATGAACAAGATGGTTGGGCATGAGAGCATGAACGGGCAGTCCATACGGCGGCGAGAGCCAACACAACAACCAAAGCAAAAGGGGAAAGTCGAGAGGGCCGCTCACCGCTGCCTTGTCGGCGCCCTCATCGATGTCTCCCGCTACGGCGATTTGGCGGCGTCTCACGCTTGCCCTGGTGAGCTCTGAGGACGAGGAAGGGACGGAGCCGCGCCGGGCTAGGGATGAACGGGGAGGAGAGGGGGACGGGATCGTCGATGAGCGGGAGAGAGGGAGGAGGCTACGGGAGGAGTGGAAGCGAGCGTGGGAGGAGGCGGCGGCTAGGTTTTAGCATGGGAGCCGCCGTCCATTTATAGTCCTATGCGAAATGATGAAAATACCCTCGGCGGGATCTAGGAATTACGTGCGGTGGCAGCCCGGGGAGCACACTGTTTCGATCCACAATGTTGCGTTTTTATCCGACGGCCGGGGTCTCCTCATCTCGTGATCGAACGGCCGAGAACACATCAAGGACCAGATCCAACGGCCAGGAACGCCTAAACTCTGAGGAGGCTGGGGTTCTCCCAGTATGTATCTTACGCGATGTATCAGTAACATTAAGCATGCGGACTTTCCCATATTCATAGTGAAATGTCTAAATGCTCTCCTTTTTAGGCTTTGTGTCATTCTACCTTTTGTCATCAGTTGATGAAACCTCTACTATAATGAATGTTTCTCATGCTACTCAATAGACCATCTACAGCCGGACTTGACAAATCCGGCCCCTCAAACGTCTGCAGGCGCGTCCACAAACAGTGACTGGTCAAGTCTTAAATTAGCAACTCTCCATCCGCCTCTCATATTTCATCCCCTAGATCCATACAAAGCATGCAAAGAAATCCTACGTACTACATACTACGTACTATCCTAACTGGTCTTCTTCGTCGGAGATGTCCACTACGACGGTGCCGGGCGCCAGCTCGATGGGCGGGTAGGAGGCCTCCAGCTCATTCTCCTCCTGCTCGACCTCATCCATGTAGGCTAGCATCTCCGCCTCCTCCGTGGCCTCCTGCGTCTCCATCTCCTGCGGGCGATGGCGTCTGGTCTCCACAGCCGACTCCGACCGGAGGGAATTGAGGATGGCCTGCTGCTCCGCCTGCAGATCCGCGTCGCCAGCGTCCCCCACATCCTCCTCCTCCGGCTCATCCACCTCATCCTCCTCATCCACCTCCTCCTCCTCATCCTCCTCCTCCTCAACCTCCTCCCCATCGTCCTCCTCCTCGCACTACTGCAGGATGCTGCTAACGCGACACTACAATCAGAGACCCTTCGACGAAACTGTGTGCGATGCATTAATCACAAATGGTGATATAAAAAAAGGTCAAAAAAGATGCAAAACATTTGCGATGGCGGATACATCAAACACGGTTTAGATTTTAGTTGCGTGTGTGATGCGGGGCATACGGTTCAGTTCAATGAACTATTTGCGATGAGGAAGAAGAACATAAACGGGCAGCCAAATGAAGGCGTGTGCGATATACGACATACAGTTCAGTCGGATTAACTGTTTGTGATGAGACGGAACAACAGAAACGGGCAGCCAGATGAAAGTGTGTGCGATTGAGGGCATACGCTTCAGACGGATGAACTGTTTGCGATTAGGCAACACAACAGAAACGGTCAGCCAGATCAACGTGTCTGTGATTGACGGCATACACTTCACACAGATGAACTATTTGCGATTAGCCACAACAAACATAAACAGTTAGACAGATCAATGTGTGTGCGCTAGACGGGCACACATTCGAATTAAAAGAAGCGTGCGCGATGGTAATAACGAGCGCGCACGGTTGTTTGAACAAGACGTGTGCTGACATCGCTTATTGCGGTGCACCCTATGGTGCAAACGCCACGTACGCGGCCGAGAAAGCGTGCCCACGTTACGCCGTCCGGGAATAGTGCCGCACTTAGAAATTATAGAACCGTCAATAAATTTTGAGCCCGCGTCCCATCACATGCCAAATTACTACCACACTATACTTAATTGCAAACCTGTTCACACCGATCAAAACCTAAACGGTTTCCCACTTAGGAGCGTATTAGTACTCGGTTATAAATACTACTACTCCAAGATGACTGCACATTCCTCCTTAACTCCTCATCCACAAAAACAAACAAGTCATTCATCATCGTTCCCTTGCTTCTGCCATGGCCAGCGTGAGTTCTGGGTCGAGAGATTACTACCAGGGAAAGGCGAGCATGGAAGCGGAAGCACGAGAGATGTCCCGCCTCACCGCAAAAGCAGCCGACATGTCCCGCCGCGCGGCCGTAGCAGCACAGAGGTCCCGCCGCGCCGCTGAAGCAGCACAGAGGTCCCGCCGCGCCGTCGATGCAGCAGACTGGTCCGGCCGCGCCGCGGAAGCAGCAAATATGTCCCGCTGCGCTGCGAATGCAGCAGAGATGTCCTCCCGCGCCGCGGCGGCCTGGGAAAATGTCTCGCGAGCAGGCGAGGACTCTCACAGGCGCATGCGCGCTATGCTCGATGACCTGATGGGTCGGTCTCCGACTGGATGAAGCAGCAAGACGAGATGAATGCCTCATTTGAAAATGCTACCAGCGTCATTCGGAGACTAGGGGAGGACAAGGCGAAGCTCCGCACCGAGCGTGACCTGCTGAGGGCGAAGATCGCCGGAACGACGAAGCAGCACGAGGAGACCACTGCCTTGTTGCAGAGGACCGGCGTCATCGTCAAGAAACTTATGGACGAGAATGCCATGCTTCGCATCGAGCGCCAAAGGTTGGTGGAGGAATCCGTGGATGCTCTCAAGCAGCGTCTTGAGGACACGAAAGAGCTCATCGCCGCTCACCGCGGAGACTAGTTCTCGCGGCCTGCAGCAACGCATCAAGAAAGTAGAGATCAGCGAGCCAAATCGTTGTCTTCCTTCTTATTTTGCCCTTGTGTATGTCGGGCGTTGCCGCATGTGGATTTTTTAATTATATTCCTAAATATGTAAGACAATTATTATCCACTGTCATCGTCCTTATATTCACCAGTCTTGCTATAAGTCGCAGTCGATGCTATATAGGTCCGTCGGATCTTACATCAAGATCCGTGCAAAACTTTCTTTTCAGATTTTCTTTTTTCTCTCTTAAATCTCAGTCGAGTGAGACATAGCCACGCCACTAAACAGGCGCTCAGGCACCATTAATGGAGACGTTGGGAGGGAGGTGGGCGGCGGGTAGAGGTCAAAGGGCTCTCCTCCCGATGAGCACGCGCAGGGGTCTGATCGCACACCTCCCATAGTCAAATAGCTACCCCGCACGGCACCTCCTAGCCAATAATAAAGAGGACGCGTGGCGGCACGTAAATGGTAAGTAGAACGCCCACGGTTTCAATAATACTTGTGTTTTCGATTTCTAACGTGACAGCATTTGTTCCAAAATGACTTTGTTGATTGTTAATGTGTGCGCCTTGGCAAATCGGACAAAAAATTTACCACAACATGTTGGTGCCATGTCATGACACCATGCCAAGTTTCATGATTTTCAGGCGAGTTTTGGATTTACGGGAATTTTAAAACCAAGTTTCTCGATGTTTCCGGCCTAGCCAAGACGCCCAGATGTTTGAATTCCATTCCCACTTCTTGCATGGGACCTAGAAATTCTCCCAAGTACACATAAATGATTTTCCAACTAACTTTTGCGCACTGGAGCATGCGCTTGTACTTTAAATTTGAATTATGTGCATTAAATGCCTGTAAAATCAATTAATATATAAAAAAGGCCAAACGAACCCGGAATAATTCCAAAATTTAGCACGAAACTCCTATTTGGTCTAAGCTGCATGTGTAAAAAAAATCAAGGCGAGAGAAGGCAGTGTATGTCGTTTCGCACAAGGAGGTGGCACGTTCCCTCTCGGAACCACGAGCATTCTTGAGAGAAGCTCCGGTTTGCAAGAAGCTTATACCAAAGCTTGTCCCAATTTGGCCAAAAAATTTACCACAGCATGTTGGTGCCATGTCATGACACCATGCCAAGTTTCATGATTTTCAGGCGTGTTTTGGATTTACAGGAATTAAAAACCAAGTTTCTCAATATTTCTGGCCGAGCCACGACGCCCAGATGTTTGAATTCCATTCCCATTTCTTGCATGGGACCTAGAAATTCACCCAAGGACACACATGTGATTTTCCAACTAACTTTTGCGCAATCGAGCATGCGCTTGTACTTTAAATTTGAATTATGTGCATTAAATGCCTGAAAAATCAATTAATGTATAAAAAGCCAAACGAACCCGCAATAATTCCAAAATTTAGCACGAAACTCCTATTTGGTCTAAGCTGCATGTGTAAAAAAAATCAAGGCGAGAGAAGGCAGTGTATGTCGTTTCGCACACGGAGGTGACACGTTCCCTCTCAGAACCACGAGCCTTCTTGAGAGAAGCTCCGGTTTGCAAGAAGTTTATACCAAAGCTTGTCCCAATTCGGCCAAAAAAATTACCACAGCATGTTGGTGCCATGTCATGACACCATGCCAAGTTTCATGATTTTCAGACGTGTTTTGGATTTATAGGAATTAAAAAACAAACTTTCTCAATATTTCTAGCCGAGCCACGATGACCAGATGTTTGAATTTCATTTCTATTTCTTGCATGGGACCTAGAAATTCACCCAAGGACACACATGTGATTTTTCAACCAACTTTGGTGCACTGGGGCATGTGCTTGTAGTTCAAATTTGAATTATGCACATTAAATGCCCAAAAATTTAATTAATGTATAAAAAGGCCAAACGAACCCGGAATAATTTCAAATTTTAACATGGCACTTATATAGTTCTATGTTGCCTCTGTAAAAAATCAAGGGGGGAGGCAGCGTATATCGTTTCGCACACAAAGGTGACACGTCCCCCCACGGGAACCACGAGTCTTATCGAGAGAAGCTCCGGTTTGCAAGAAGCTTATACCAAAACTTGTCCAAATGCGGCCAATTTATTTACCACAACATGTTGGTGCCATGAAATGACACCATGCCAAGTTTCTTGATTTTCAGGCGAGTTTTGAATTTACAGGAATTTAAAACCAAGTTTCTCAATGTTCTCGGCCGAGCCACGACGTCCAGATGCTTGAATTTCATTTCCATTCTTGCATGGGACCTATAAATTCACCCAAAGACACACATGTGATTTTTCAACAAACTTTGGTGCACTGGAGCATATGCTTGTAGTTCAAATTTGAATTATGCACATTAAATGCCTAGAAACTCAATTAATGCATAAAAATACCAAACGAACCCGAAATAATTCCAAATTTAACACGACACTCATGTAGTTGCATGTTCACTGTACATAAATGTTCTAGCAATTCAAACACCGTCCTTTCCCTCCGTAACACCATTTTGTCTTTCAAAACATAATGAAAAAAATCAGGTATACCACAAACAGTTTACTAGCAAGAATCGTGTGGGATGCGATATAAAATATCTTGGCGCACTGTCTTGTCTGGCTTACACAGGAAGCTTCTTCATCTACAGTCCACCGCCCGCGCTTGAACCACACTTGCGCGCCAGTTTCTCGCAGCACCGAGCGAAATTTTTCTGCCACCGCGGAAATATTTCCCCCTCCCTCCCACCAAAAGCCACATTTCAAGTGCTCCTCCTTGTTTCCAAGTTCAAACCTTCACTGCTACTTGCTGGCAGCTCAGCCTCCTCGCCGGCGATCCTTCTTCTTGCAGCGCCGCCTCCTCGGCGGCGACCCTTCTTCTTGCAGCGCCGCCTCCTCGTCGGCGACCCTTCTTCTTGCAGCGCCGCCTCCTCGCCGCCGACCCTTCTTCTTGCTGCGCGGCCTCGTCGATATGGTCAGGTAATCCACACCCCACCCACACCATCCTCCTCCTTTCTCGTCCCACATGCCCCGACCGACGACGCGACACCTTCCGCCGAAATCACTAGCCCCGTCCTCCAATTAAGCGCCGCCCACAGCCATTTTGCACGCAGTATAACATGGAGCTCAGTAGCATCTGGCAGCGGAGAAGCAAATCACGGCCGCACGCGCGCACGAGGTCGCTATGGCTGCCATGCGTGCCGAACGCCAGATCTTGGAGGAGCACCTCGTCTTCGAGGCCACCGTCGATACCGCCACGCGGTTGTCTACTTTAAAATACAGTTCGTGCTGTTTTCTCGAGGCCACCGCCAGTGCCTTCTAGTGATTTGTCCTCTGTAATGTTAATATGCAATCTGATGTTCAGTTAACAGTTTGGTCCTCTGAAATGTAATGTTCAGTTAACAGTTTGGTCCAACAATTGCTACATTTTGTAGTACTGTTCTCAAGCATTCTTTGTTTTGTTAACTGTCTTATCTTCTAGTACATGTTTCTATTCTGCAATGTCGTGCTCAGTTAACTGTTTTGGTTCATTTGGTCTGCTGTCCATTTAACTGTTTGGTTCAATTCTGCAATTTGATTTTCATTTGTTGTGGGTACAATTTTGTATTGTTATGCATGTGAGAAATAAATCGAATTTGGCTGTACCCAATACATATTCTACTGATAGTATGGCAACTCTCAGTTAACCTGATCAAGATATTCCTTATATGTGGTGCAGATAAACAATGGGAGACACTGCGGTATACCATCGAGGTTTGCTCATGCATGGTCCTTTCACTAATAGCACATTATTGTGCAGTTGCAGGAATCATTCTAATATTTAGATTTCTTACAATTTGGTCTTGCACATGTAGGTCCTGCTGTCAGAGGCTTTGACCCACTGTTCGACCCACTTTGCATATGGGGAAATGAGATGTCCATGAATATCAGTCAAGTCAAGGAACTCAGAAAGATTGTTAAGATGAAGAAACTTGCGACGAATAACAGCAAGATCTTTGTTTGCACAATGAAGAAGACATCAGTCAACTATAGGATGGTACTAACTCTTTTACCTTGTTTTTACCCCTTGCGCCATTTCAAAATTTATAACAGCGATTTATGCATATCTTTGTTTTCAGTGATTTTCAAAGCAGTTCACCGATGATTACCTCTCAAACCACCTGCATGGTCAAGAGGCGAGGAAGGTATTCATTCAACACCCACGGTACAATATTGAAGTCTTCCTGAAGAGGACGAAGGTTGGGCGGGCAATTATCCATAGCCACATGCCTAAAGTTGCAAGGACATTCAACATCACCGAAGGCTCAATATTTGCCTTCCACTTCTGCAGTTTCCCAGATGAGATTCATCTGTCTATTTACCGTGTATGATGCTACTTTCCAAAGGTTTTCGATGTTGCATGTGAAACTTGGTGCTGTTGTGTAATGGCGTAACTGAGTGCTGAAGCTATCTGATGTAATTCGATTATGAAATCCTGGTTGCCGTTATACGGATATGAAATATCTGGTGTGTTTTATAAGAAATGTCAATTTGATTACTACATGGATTATCGATAATAGGCTAATTACCCTGCTTATTGGGGTTTTCTATTGCAGACGGTTACTCAGACAATACCGTGCGCGATGAACTGAAACAACCCACATAGTTTCTAGAATGTAGGCGTGTTGGATCAACTAACAATCACACACGGCTTCCGGCAGAGAACTGTTTGCGTTAGGCCACCTTGCACAAACGTTTCTACACAAAAAACTGTGTGTGATATACATACGAACGAAAATGTTTTTCTGGGATTCATCGTGTGGGATGTACATACGAACGGAAACGATTGGGTTTCGATGCCTCGCCCGATCGCACACGAGCTCATTTTGCCCCCGCCTGTGTGGCCGGAGGGCCTATCCCCGACGGTTTCTGGGTCGTGTGGGAAGGACCCCCTATCGCACACACTCATTAGGCGACAGTTTAAAACTCCGTCACGGAGAGGGGGTAAAAACCGTTTGTATAGCACGTCTCTGCACCAGTGTCGTCTTCCAACTCCTCCTCCGGATCCACTGCATCCTAAGGTAGCCCCGCGGCGATCCAGGCTTCATGCCTAGTTCGGATCTGCTCTAGGAGCTCGAGCCTGCGCTCCGGCGTCAGAAAAGGCTCGCTCCTCACTTGGCGGCGTGGGGGCATGGCTACTAGGCAGACGGGTGGAGTGGAAAGTGGCTGCGGCGGCAGACAGGAGGAGGAAAATGTGGATAGATGGTACGGTTTCGGTGCCGCCGATCGACTTAAATAGACGGGCTAGGCACGACGCGGCCCGCCGGAGCTGCGACACGCGGAGCCACCGGTCCGACGGAGGAGACGAGCTTCGGACCGCCTGGTTTCAGGGCGTTTTCGGTTGGGACCCCTTTGTCAGTCCGAGGTGGCAGACGTGCCCGGGCGCCCCCATATACGACCCATATTTCGGCTAGATATGAGGGGTACCGGTCAGCCCAGGCGTTTGAGGGCCGTTTGAGGGGGCCGTCTGGGTCAAAAAATCGTGACCGGACAGTGACCGGGCGGCCCGCCCGGGCGTATGAAGCGGGTTTTAGGCGCCCGACTGTAGATGCTCTTATCTTACTCACTTGAAGTTTTGTTGCACATTTATCGTATAAGAAGTCCGTCTTGTAAGGGCATCTCCAAGAGAGACCCGCAAAGCTCTGGTATATGTTCGATCGGACACATTTGTTTACTTTCGCAATCCAATGAGGACCCTACATCCGGACGTCCATTTTCCCGCAAAGTGGAGACAAAAATGGGGGAGAAATAACAAAGTCCGAAGATCCACTTGACAAACCAAAAGCCTCCGTGTGATCCTCTTCTCCTCTCGCCCTCCGCACATGCATGGTCCCCCTCACTTCTCTCTCCTCCCAACCAGACATCACACCACAATATCCCACCACATGCATTGTCTCCACCTACTTTTCCTCCTCCCAGCCGGATACTTTGTAATTAGCGTTGGATGGCTCGTCTCATATCATGTCAACGGACTACGTTCGAACAGAAAAATAGACATATACCGAAGAAATTTACGGGTCGGCGTCGGAGGTGCCCTAACCAATAAGCGGTGTTATGTGTTGTACGTGCATAATTTAAAAACGAGGTGTCTTAGTCAGAACAAACTCCATTGTTTTCATGAAGGTCTTGATTGTTCTGATGGGTATGAGGATGACAAAGAAGCATCAGACCAGAAGGGTACACCCTTAACCTTTTCCGAGCATTACAAATAAAACATGCGTTTTATTCATTATCGCATCTCACAATTATGTATTCACTGTTGCTACCCGTGCGTCATGCGGAGGAACAAGACGAGGAAAAAGTAGTAATTCCGAAAAAGGTTAATTTTCGCATGGTCCCTCTCATTTTCTTTTTTTATATGAGGTAAGAAAGTAAAAATTACTCAGACTATTTATTTAGAAAAAATCGATACCTTAAATCTATTACATACTTTTACCAATCATGTGAAAACAGTAGATGAGACGAACCATGTTAAAATTTGCTCCGAAGAGCAACTCCAACCGGACGATTCAAACGGACGCGTGGTTTGTCCGTTTTTTTTACCGTTTGGGTCGGCCAGGCGGACGGACGTGTCCACTTTTTCATATGGTCGGCTGCAGCGCCCAACGGGAGGCCGATCCAAATTTGCACGCGTACAAAAAAAAGAAAATGATACACACGTGGAACAGATAACCAAAATACGAACTTAATTTACTATAACTGGCCGGTCAACCACCGGCCAAAGTCCACTTAAAACTTAATTAAACATTCATAAAAACTAAAAAAAAGATGGCGCCCGCACGCAGCCCTAGACGTCTGGCTTGCCCTTGCCCTTGCCATCGTCATCGCTGCCGGTGAGGTCGATGAAGACGGGAGGCGGCCCAGCCCAGCCGAAGGCGGCTTGATAGGTCGCGAGGGCTGCCTCCTCCGGCGTCTGCTGCAGCGGAGGCAATGCGGCGACTCGGGCGCGCTCCTCCTCCTCCCGCTCCCTCTGCATGCGCCGCTCGCCGGCGCACTCCTCCGCCAACCTGCGCTGCCGCCAGTGCTCAAGGTACATGGCCTCCTGCGCCGGCGTGGCACCAAGGCAAACGCGCGGGGGGGGGGGGGGGGGAGGGGGGCTGACAAACTCCTGCACCTGGCTGGTCCACACGTACCTCTCGGCCGGCTCGGGCGCAAGCGTCGTCAGGGTTAGCTGCGGCGGCGACGGCGGCACCACGCAGTCACCGGCCGCAGAGAGGGCCATGGGCTCCGCCTGGTAGGCGGCCTCATTCAATTCTGCCGCTTCGGCCGTCCGTCGTTCCTCCTCGATAGAGTTGGCGAAGGCCTCCACCAGCGCCGTCTGGTAGGCAGCCTCGGCCTCCTCCTCCTCTGGCTTGACGACGGGGGGAGGCGGGGGGTTGACGTGGTGGTGCTGCACGCCGAGCCGCCTTTGCTCCTCGTGTTCAAGGGCAAACCAGACCTCCCAATGGGGAGAGTCTGCGACGTACTCAGGCATGCGCCGCTGCGCCTGGTGCCTGCGCACCTCCTCGTCGTGCGCCCGCTGTGTCCGGAACCGCCGGCACCGGGATCCGCTGCGGATTGAGGTGCCAGTGGTGCAGCAGCGTCACGTCGGGGTACGGTAGCGGGTGCTTGAACTCCTAGTGCCAGCACGCTTGATGCACCGGGATATGCAGACGCTGCCGACCTGAGCGGGCAGGCGCCGGCGACGGCGGAGGAGGAGGAGGGGCACGGGAGGAGGAGGCGCCGGGGGTGAACTTCCCCTTGCCCTTGCCGGAGCCACTGCGGAAGAACCCCATGCCTAGGGTTTGGGTTGTCGCCGGCGAGGAAGCACGAGGGGGCTGATGGGGGGTCAGATGTGGATGGAAGTAGATGAGGCCCCAGGCAACTGCCCCCCCCCCCCCCCCCCCCGCGCCCGCGCACACGTGGATTAAAAATGACGCTTCTGAAGGCTGATGCGTGAGCCCGGTGTCGGTGGTCGTCATAAATATGACCGCGGACGGTGGTTGGGAGGCCGCCAAATGGGACCGCGACGGACACCGAGGGGACACGCGGCGCGTCCACGTCGACGCATTTCAGACGTAATTTTGGGCTGAAAATGGGTCCGCGTGGACGCAAAGCGGACGACTTTTAGGAATAGGTCGACGCTGGGCCAGCGTTTTTGTCCGTGGCGATTCAAACAAACGTGGGCGGACGAAATGGATTGTCCGGTTGGAGTTGCTCGAAAAAAAAAAGAAAGGGAGGAAGGGGTAGTAGAGGAGTAGCTTTGCGCCGTCTCAATAAAGGGAGGAAGGGGTAGTAGAGGAGTAGCTTTGCGCCGTGCTCTATTGAGAGTCTTACCATGTCGCTCGTAGACCCTGACACTCTAGTCAAAGAGAACTACATGATCGGGTCTGCACTCCAGTAATGTCGGGGGAAAGAGAAGTCTCGTATCGTTTCACTCTACTGTGCTCAACTGGTCTCCCATTTTTTTTGTTTTCTCACATGACTCGTCAGCCTCACGGACCCGCCACTAGATCAGCAGCAAATCTTTTGCCTCTGTAGCTTATTCTCGCTAGTCCCTAGCGCGGCATTATCGCCTCGGATGCCGGCATGCGTGAAAAATCACAAAACTGGGCCTTTAGTCAAAGTTCAGCACAAAATGGCCTCGTTTTTAAAACATTTCACAAAATGGTCCTATCTGCATGACGCCCGTATCCGGGGCGCCATGATAAACATAACGACGCCCTGATCAAAGGCGCCATATGGGTCGCCGATGACTTGCCACGCTGGCAGGGCAGGCCACCATGACGCCCCTGCCCGGGGCGCCATGCACACCACCATGACGCCCCTGTCCAGGGCGCCATGCCCCTTGCATAAAACAGAGCACTTCCCCTGTTTCCCACCCCAATCCCTCTCTTTTCCCCTTCTCCCCCCGGCCGCCCCACTCATGCCTCTTCCTAATGCCCACAAAATTTCGTGGATCGGAGCTCCAAATCGGTGATTTATCCTTCCCTTCGACCCCTCAAGGTATTCTCCATCATTCCTCCTCTTTTTGTTGGTTGAAATCTCCACATTGTGGGGATATGGGGAAACCCTAGGTCATCCAGTTTTGCTATTTTTGTTGATGCATTTTGGTGTTTATGATTCTAGATGGCGAGGATCGTCAATGTGTATCATGTGGACTTTGTCTCCTTTGAGAAGGGAGACGCGGAGTATGGTGACCCGAAGAAGAAACCGGTAGTGATGGTGTTTCCCACAAGTCCTAGCCTTGAGGAGGTTTTGGTTGAGCTTCGAAGAAGGTTGAATTGGATGGAAGAAAGCGATGGAGTAGACTTAATCGGAAGGTATAATGTTGGGTATGGGTAACATATTCGTTGGAAGATAATGCCTCTTGATTCCGAGTTTCATTGGGAAGCATATAAAGAGAGTGTGTTGGCCTTACAAGATAAATCATTTGAGTTATTTGCCACAAAGGTTGTTCGTGCTCGGTTGCACATTGATTTGAATCAGTGTGCATCTTCATATGATGTTAGAAGCCCGGTTCGAGATTCAACACATGTCACTCCGGATGTGCATGACACAACAATGTGCCAACCTCCAATGACCCAATGTTTGAGCCCCGTCGGGAATGACCAAGTTGATAATGAAGACTTGCACATGGATGGTGGTGAGTTTGAGGGTGATGAATCGGAGGCTTATCTTCATGATAATTATGTTGGTGATGTTGAGGCAAATTGCATGGAAGAGGACATGGACCATGAGATTCCATACAATAGGGCTTATGCGTGGGACTCGGAGGATGAAGGCCCGGATGAAGAAATAGATGAGGATGGTTTGACGGCTAAAGAAGCCAATGCTTTCAAGAAGGTAATAGGCCGTAGTCACAATACATCATTGTTTCGTGATCTAAGCCTAGCCGATAAGGCGATTGTTGATGGTGGGACAAGTAAAATTCTTGCACCAAGGTTAACTTCAAAGCGAGATACCAAAGCAAGTGTGTATGGTGTTAGTGAAGGAACAATCTTTGAAAGCTTGGCAGAACTTCAAATATGGGCCAAGGACTACGCGGTTAAGTTTCATCGGCCATTCTTTGTGGAGAAGTCAAACTCGAAAGTGTGTTATGTGGTCAGATGTGAGGAACACAAGAATCATTGCCCTTGGGTTATCCGTGCAAGATGTGTCAAAGGCGGGCCACAATGGAAGATTACAAGTTCCGTGTTTCACCATCGGTGTAGTGGCAAGGATATTGATGATGCTAATGTAAAGGATGATCACCGTCAATTGACCTCCAAATTCATTGCATATCGATTTTCAGCCTCCATAAAGATACTCCCGACATATCCCATTCGGGCTTTGATGGAGATGGTGAAGGAGGTTTTTGGGTACAAGGTGAAGTATGGGAAGGCATGGAAGGCCAAGCAAGCTGCCTTTGAGATATTGTATGGTGGTTGGGAAGAATCATACAACCGGCTCGTGATGGTGTTGAAAGCAATGGCGGCAGAAAATCCTGGCATGTACTATATGGTGGAGCCAGATGGCGTGAGAACAAGGATATACAACGATGCAACCGTTCGAATATTTGGACGTGCATTCTGGACTTTTGAGCCATGCATTAGGGCCTTCAAGCATTGTAGGCCTGTTATGTCCGTGGATGGCACATTTCTGACCGGCCAGTTCAAGGGCACATTGTTGATCGCCGTTGCTAATGATGGTGGTGACAAATTGGTTCCATTGGCGTTCGCTTTGGTGTCGGCGGAGAACAATGACAACTGGGAGTGGTTTCTTAGTTTAGTGAGGACCAAGGTAATTGGACCTCAAAGAGAGGTTTGCATCATCTCGGACCGCCACCCAGGGATACTCAATGCAGTGGAGATTGACATTCCAGGACATCCTCGCGTGCATCATAGGTGGTGCATGAGGCATTTTGTGTCTAACTTTTACCGAGCATGTGGAGACAAGGAATTGTCTGACCTTCTTCATGATTGTTGTCTCGCATTCACCACTACACATTTCGAGAAATTGTGGGACAAAGTGTTGTAGGGTAACGCAGTAGAAAACAAAAATTTTCCGACCTACGCACCAGCCCAGGACCACTATGGAGACTGCATACAAGGTTTGATCATTTTCGTTACCGACTCGTAGCGCAGCGGAAGTAGAGTCGATGACGATCGTCGGTGCAGATCCCCGCAGCTAGGATTTACAACCTCCCAACCGCGAGGATGTACTCCCTCATCCGCCACTCGGACAGCCCTCCGGGAGGCGGTCGGACAGTCCCCCGGACGGTGTCGTGGACAGCCCTTCGGGAGGACTCACAGAACTCGGACCGTCACTCGGACAGCCCTTCGGGAGGACACTCGAACAGCCCCTCGGGCAAAAGGACGAAACTACGACCTCTCTACGGGGTTGCACACATACGGTGCCATCTATCAGGCAGGGCTTCGCCGTCCAGAACTAGTTCCCACCGGAACCCAGACAGCCTTTCGGCACGACGAAACTATTTCGTGGGAGGGAGAGAGAATGCCAGATCATGCATGGCTTGTGTGAGAGAGTTGGAGTGGAGTTGGAGAGCACCTCTCCTCCTCCTTATATAGTGGTGGAAGGGGTGGAGGGGGCTGAAAATTCAGCCCACTAAACATGGGGAAAACATGTTCCCACAAAACAAGGAGAACATGTTCCCACCAAACAAGGGAAAAACATGTTCCCTTGTCCATGGTGTTCCCCCATGGGGCCCCACCTTCCTCCCAACACTCTCCACCATTTGTGGGGGCTGCCCCCCACCATGGGGGCCCCCCCCCAACATTTTGTCCAGCCACAAGGGGGCTGCTCCCAAAGGGCCCCCCCCCCAAAAACAGCCCAAAAACAGCCCCCACGATCCGTGGGATCTTGTCCCCTCACGCTGGGACAAGATGTTTTCCGCGACTATTATTTCTGAAAAATTCCAGAAGGTCCCAGAACATTTCCGGCACCCTCTAAAATTATCTGGACGCGCTCTGGAACATTTCCAGTATGGTGGTTTAAATTAAAACCATCTTTGTTTACCCGGTAAACAACTCCGGCAGCTCCGAAACTTTTTTTTCGGTTTTTTCTCCAGAAAAATTCCAGAAATTACCAGACCAATCTGGCAACCTCCAAAACATTCCCGGTGCTTGCCGAAACCTTTTTGGATCAATGGTTTTATCCGAAACAACTTTTCGGTTTTACCGAAACTTTTTCAGTGTTCTCTCTCCGGAACTCTTCCGTTGTCTCCGCAACTTTTCGGTGATTTTCTCTCAGACTCCCTGTCTAGTATTCAGCAGATAGATGACCCTTAAGCGTGTGACCCTATAGGTTCGGTGAAGTATAGACATGACACGGAACACCTTCCGATCAATGATCAACATCGGAGCCGTGGACACCCATATTGACCCCTATACCCACACGAATGAATATTCGAGTGAACCTCCAGTTGCCGTGTGCTATTCCTATTGCTTCGCGATATGTTACAAATACCCGAGGTGAGACATGTTGGCATTCCCGTGGATCAACAACTTGTCCACTATGCTAGTTACCTCGTTACCGGTATTGTTCTCTTTTCTCGTTACTGTGTTCCGGCATCCCTGTGATCAAATCACCCTATGTCTGGCCAGACGATGATGGATACCGTAACACCGAGAGGGCCCAGAGATATCTCTCCATCGTCGGAGGAGCAAATCCCAATCTTGAGCTATCAAGTTACTTGACATACTTTCCCATGAACCCGTAAGCCGCCGTAATAGCCATCCAGTTACGGATGACGTTTAACAAACCCCAAAGTTCATGAATCAAGCATGAAGAAACTCGATACTCTCATGGTCTGAGGAATTATGCAAACGTTAACCATCTCTGTGTTATTAACCATTAACTTGTGACGAATGAATCTCATAGCATAACATCAATCGGGTCGATTCAACACAAATGTTCTTCTAACATTGTGCCCTCAAAGTTGCTGGCATAGACATGCCCATGATTGGGAAAACATAATCATCATGCAACACTTGAGCTAGTCTTAGAGGCATGACTAGGAATACATTTTACTGTTTATTATTCCACACGTGCATATGAGTCTTCCTCCGAGCCTCGTTTTATTTGCAGACTCGAGAACCATAGCAGTTATAGCATGGAACATAAACCTAATTATGAACAGGGAGATAATCAATAACATTTATTATTTCCTCTAGGGCATATCTCCTACAGACTCCCACTTGCACTAGAGTCAATAATCTAGTTAATGCTAATGCACTTTACACCTGTGGCACACCGGTGTAAATATGCTTCGCTTGTGGTATAGCCTGAATGTTCAACGGATCTGACGACTTCAGCTCCGTGTGTATCTTTGCATATCCTCGCGTTTTCACGCTTTCACAAAAGTCATATTTTGTGTGGACTTGGCTTGATATGTATGCGAATCACAGGTCGAACCTGGATTCCTCAGACTGAGTTATGGAGCAACTACTTGCAGTAGTGTCCCATTGACAAAAGCCATCTTGGAACCATACTAAGTTCATGAATGAACTATATGATTCAACATCTTCTTTGTCGCTTTAAAAGCGGCAACATACTTTGCCTCTGTTATAGAATTCGCCATAGTGTCTTGTTTGAACAAATTCCAACTAACTGTGCCACCATATTGTGTGTTACACAAAACCGTCAATTTAAATCGAAAATCGCATGGAGAAATGATGAAGACTGTATCGATGTAACCTTTTACAACGAACTCTTCATGATCTCTACTTGCGAGAAAACTTGTCATCAGTGCTACTATAGTACTCAATGACCCTTTTTCACTGTTGTCCCTTGATCAATACTTTTGATCACTTTGGTATCTATACTCGCAACAACTTTGGGAGTATTGGACATATCTGGTTGTTATACATACCATGGAATACATGATTAATCCAAACACAAGAGTGTGTGGAATCCCCATCATGTATTTTGCTCATCAATGTTTTTGGGACACCGAGTCTTGCAAAAACTCTTTCCATGTGACTTCGGCAAGAATCACTCCTTGGCGTTTTAAATGCTAAAAAGTTTTAGCATCTTGTCAATATGTATTTATTGCTTAGCCCCATTAGGTAAATCTATCTTCATAGATCATCATGCCTAATATTAAGGCTATTTAGCCCAAGCACTTCATCGAAAAACTATTTTCAAATGAAGTCCTAATTCGTGTCAAGAATTTTATTTCCAATTAACAATGTGTCAAGCACACAAGGTTTTTAGAAATGTTATTAGGCTCCCACTTACTTTCTTGAATTACAAGCATCTTCGTTATCCATTGATGAAGTCAAAACTCCTTTGACCATTTCATCAAAACACAAAGATTCCAACTCCACTTTGCTCTCTTCTGTCCATCGCTGGAACTCTGAAGTTTGCACCCTTTCTAGCATCCTCTGGATTGACAAAATACCTTGGACTGTAACACATGCAGGTCCTTGGTTTCATTTCCATCAGATGGAAATTCTTTTGTCATCCATTGTTTTATATCTCATGATATGAAATATGTATTAATTGCTAGTTCAACCCGAACCGAATTTAAGCATCGCTACGATGAAGCAACCTCATCGTAGTCAACTCCTTGAACTTGTATATTGCAACAAGTCGAGCTTTATGGATAAAACATTTTTATTCATATCAGTTATAGTTCCATAAATATTCGTCAGACTCTAAGTCTTCCGAAAGGTGTATCAAGGTTTTAATCTTGAATCACTTATATGGAAACTATCTCGGATTGTATTGGCATTTAGCCAATTCCGGAGTTAGGGCCCATCAACGCTTCCTTGTGTATCGTAGGTATACTGTTGTCTAACAACAATATCTCGTTTGCGCACCTGAGAGGTTTGCACGAGCCTTGCCTACGTGGTTCAGCTGCAAGTTTGACCGAAGTCCATACATTTTATTGCAGAGACTTCCGTATCAGTCGCAGTAGGAAACTCCGGAATTACTTCCAAGGTCTCTTTCCTTTGATCTGATGGCGAAGATACTGTTTATCTCGTCGAGTTGCACTATTCTCCCACTCACCTTTTTCAAAGAACCATTTTCTTCAAAAAGCATACCATTTTGTGGCAAAAAAATTTGCCTCGGTATAGTGGTGGGGGAATACCCAATGACTTGGGATAACCTACAAAGTAGCACTTGTCTGATTTGGAATAGGTTTGTAACCTTTTACACAAGCCCCATATTCCAAATGTTAAGAAAAGATATAACATGGTTGGGCGTACCATACCATGGTGTCATTTCAACAGACCTGATGGAGCTCTTTTCAGTGTAAAAGCCGTAGTCTCTAAAGCATCACCTTTTAAAAGGGATAATGGCAAATTTATTTATGTCATCTTTGATCTTACCATGTCATAAATGGTTCGATTACATCTTCACGGACTTTCCACTTGCAGTGGTGTTCCGGGAGGTGCAAGTTATGAAACCCCTTTCACAACTCATCAGACATTCGCTAAACTTGTAACTCAAATATTTCTTTCTGCAATCGAATTGTAGAAACATAATTTTCTTGTTACAATAACTTCTACTTCATATTTCAAAACCTTTCGAATGATTTCAAAAGATCCAGACTTATGTCTCATCAAGTAAATATCCATATATCTACTTGAGTCATTTCTGAAGATAGATAATTCCACTACTTGCAACAACATTTATCGGACTACATACATCAAAATGTATGATCACCAATAAGTTCTTTGCTCGTTCCTTATGGCCTGTGAACGGTATTTCAGTCACTTCACTTTTCGGAGGAAAGTTGCAAGTGTCAGGTGATTCAAAATCAAACGACTTCAAAATCCATCATAATGGAATTTTCCATGCGGGTTTCTCCAATGTGACCAAATGCAGTGCCACACTTGTGTGGTATTCTTTTAGTCTTATGACATTTAGCGTCAGTGTTATGGATGTATCATATTACCATCAATATTCATAACATACGTCCCATCGATGATGGAAGTATGGCCCTCATGTTATTCATAATACTGAACAGCAATTGTTCTTCTATGAACAACCCTTTTGCAACAAACATTGTGCAATGGGCTAGAGTGTGTAAAACTCTAAAATGAATTATCAAAGTTAATACTGAGGTAATGTATTATTATCAATATTCATAACATACATCTCATTCATAATGAAAGTATGGCCCTTATGTTATTCATAACACCGAACATCAAAAGTTCTCTTATGAACAACCTTCTTGCAAGATAACTTATGCAATGGGCTAGAGTGTGTAAAACTCTAATTGAATTAGGAAAATAAACACAGACGGTAATACACCAACGGAAGGTACAGTAACATTTACTATGTTCCCTGTGTATACCTAAACCTCATTCCTGGCTAGTCTTTCAGGCCATAGTAGTTCTTACATCGAGTTGCAACAGAATGCAATCGAGCGGGTATCTTTGTGATTAACTCACAATACCCAAGAATCAGTGATTAACAATTTAATCATAATTCCCAAGAACTATATCTTTGACCAGCCTTCTATACATCAAAAACTTGTATGACATTCATACATGAGCTGGATATTCCAGTCTTCTTTCTCATTGCCTTTATACTTCTAACAGTTTAACTTTTAGTATTTCTCCTACTCTCAGAAGAAGCACACAACTTAAGAGTGGCATCAGCCCTGGACTTCCTAGGCGTGAAAGTTTCACTGACACCCTTCGGACACTTCCTTTCTCTTTAAGTTGTTGTTTTATTCACCTTTCATCATATGACAGGCGTTCTTCTGTATCCCTCTCTTATCAGTCTAATGCATAGTAAACTCCTTTACTAATAGTTTGCAAACAAACATTTCTTTGGATATCTCATATCTTTTAGCCTTTGTCTGTCTCTGAAAATGATTTTCAGATTCCATGAATATCACATAACTATCCAAACTTTCGAAGTTCGGGTCTCATGGAAGCAAACATATTGCACTTGACTGAAATGGAATTCCAGCTTTTGGATCGAAGGACGAGAGTCACATGATCCATAGCATAAGCGAGAGAATACCGAAAGTATGCGATAGGACAAAGTCCTTCTCGGCACTCTTGAGGACAATCCTCACATTACGTTGCCAACCGTAAAGGTTTAACCAGATATTTAACAGCTATTCAATTTTAATAGGGAAGGTGGAAACGCGAGCCATTATTCTACAACTATTTTGCAAATCACACTTAGACAGTGTTCAAAATTAATTGCACTGAGAATTAAACAAGTTAATTCAAAGTGCGCTCCCACTCAAATCAATATCTCTCATAATTGATTGTGAGTGATACAAGACCCGCATTTCCATTCAACGCCATTGAACGAGATGAACACTGATGGCGCGAACTTCAATCGGTAGGCAAACTTGCCAATCACATCTCTATGTGACTCTTGTACATCTTTCGATGGGCGTGTTCCGAGCTCAGGGAGATCCTTCCAGAACGTCAAGACAACCAAGTGATCTCGCTGCGAGGTCTCAACTCACCCGCCTCACACATCCCTAATCGTTCGCACCCAGGGAGATCCTGTGATGCCCCGAAAAGTTAGGTGCCGTGACGGTGCTACACTTGGGAGAACACTAACTACTTGATATTTTTGTGAGAGATCACCCTAATAAAAGCGACTACCGCGCAATCAAGAAGGGTGCATCATAAGGGATAAACATCTCAGGCAATTCATAATAGCATGATATGGTATAGCCCTTTCTGACGGAGAAGTCTTGTATTTCTTCGTCTTTGGCATTCGCGTCGGTGTTCACCTTTGCGAAGATTGCCACCACCTTGTCGATGCACCAGATAATATTGCTATCTCTATAGCTAATAAAATAAGTGCATTACATAAGGTTGACACGCAGGTCATTAATGTGCAATCATATGGCTCCAGCCATCATGCCGAATCATGACACGCAGGTCATGTTAATCAGTTTACATCATATAGACATCTCATACATAATCAAATTATTATGAGCACTACTATACCACATCATATGCACATGCAAACCCTCCTGCAAAACCAAGTTAGACGCCTCTAATCGGTTTAGCAAAAACTGGTTTTACGTGGCTTCTAAGGTTTCGAAACAAACCGAAGCTACCAACGTCCATCATCAAGCATGATTATCCAAGTCGCTAGATTAACAACGCGGGGTGTATGAAACACGAGATAATAAAATCTCGAGCCCCATACTGAACTTCGTCATACGCATGACCCCCGTGCAGATCATATCTGCATTGCCCTTTCATCTGTGAAACATCCATCTTTCATTGACTAAAGTGGAACCCAAAGAACTGTTAGCACTTCGTTGATCTGTCAATCAGCATACTCAGGAGCAGCATGAAAGGATCGCGGATTGCCAGAACTTTGTCAGATTCCGCAATGCTGTCAAGATCAGGACTACGCAAATTCGAGGGAAGCAACAAGAACATCGGGTAACAGGTTTCATCTGCTACCCGCACAAATAATTTTCAGTAATAGAACTCATCTACTACCTAATTATATTGTGCAACACCCATACATCTCCATGTATTCTAGATCGCAACCTGCATCTACGCATAGCACGGCTCATGATGCCACTGTAGGGTAACGCAGTAGAAAACAAAAATTTTCCGACCTACGCACCAGCCCAGGACCACTATGGAGACTGCATACAAGGTTTGATCATTTTCGTTACCGACTCGTAGCGCAGCGGAAGTAGAGTCGATGACGATCGTCGGTGCAGATCCCCGCAGCTAGGATTTACAACCTCCCAACCGCGAGGATGTACTCCCTCATCCGCCACTCGGACAGCCCTCCGGGAGGCGGTCGGACAGTCCCCCGGACGGTGTCGTGGACAGCCCTTCGGGAGGACTCACAGAACTCGGACTGTCACTCGGACAGCCCTTCGGGAGGACACTCGAACAGCCCCTCGGGCAAAAGGACGAAACTACGACCTCTCTACGGGGTTGCACACATACGGTGCCATCTATCCGGCAGGGCTTCACCGTCCAGAACTAGTTCCCACCGGAACCCAGACAGCCTTTCGGCACTACGAAACTATTTCGTGGGAGGGAGAGAGAATGCCAGATCATGCATGGCTTGTGTGAGAGAGTTGGAGTGGAGTTGGAGAGCACCTCTCCTCCTCCTTATATAGTGGTGGAAGGGGTGGAGGGGGCTGAAAATTCAGCCCACTAAACATGGGGAAAACATGTTCCCACAAAACAAGGAGAACATGTTCCCACCAAACAAGGGAAAAACATGTTCCCTTGTCCATGGTGTTCCCCCATGGGGCCCCACCTTCCTCCCAACACTCTCCACCATTTGTGGGGGCTGCCCCCCACCATGGGCCCCCCCCCAACATTTTGTCCAGCCACAAGGGGGCTGCTCCCAAAGGGGGCCCCCCCAAAAACAGCCCAAAAACAGCCCCCACGATCCGTGGGATCTTGTCCCCTCACGCTGGGACAAGATGTTTTCCGCGACTATTATTTCTGAAAAATTCCAGAAGGTCCCAGAACATTTCCGGCACCCTCTAAAATTATCTGGACGCGCTCTGGAACATTTCCAGTATGGTGGTTTAATTTAAAACCATCTTTGTTTACCCGGTAAACAACTCCGGCAGCTCCGAAACTTTTTTTTCGGTTTTTTCTCCGGAAATTACCAGACCAATCTGGCAACCTCCAAAACATTCCCGGTGCTTGCCAAAACCTTTTTGGATCAATGGTTTTATCCGAAACAACTTTTCGGTTTTACCGAAACTTTTTCAGTGTTCTCTCTCCGGAACTCTTCCGTTGTCTCTGAAACTTTTCGGTGATTTTCTCTCAGACTCCCTGTCTAGTATTCAGCAGATAGATGACCCTTAAGCGTGTGACCCTATAGGTTCAGTGAAGTATAGACATGACACGGAACACCTTCCGATCAATGATCAACATCGGAGCCGTGGACACCCATATTGACCCCTATACCCACACGAATGAATATTCGAGTGAACCTCCAGTTGCCGTGTGCTATTCCTGTTGCTTCACGATATGTTACAAATACCCGAGGTTAGACATGTAGGCATTTCCGTGGATCAACAACTTGTCCACTATGCCAGTTACCTCGTTACCGGTATTGTTCTCTTTTCTCGTTACCGTGTTCCGGCATCCCTGAGATCAAATCACAAAGTGTCTGGCCAGACGATGATGGATACCGTAACACCGAGAGGGCCCAGAGATATCTCTCCATCGTCGGAGGAGCAAATCCCAATCTCGAGCTATCAAGTTACTTGACACACTTTTCCATGAACCCGTAAGCCGTCGTAATAGCCACCCATTTACGGATGACGTTTAACAAACCCCAAAGTTCATGAAGCAAGTATGAAGAAACTCGACACTCTCATGGTCTAAGGAATTTTGCAAACATTAACCATCTCTGTGTTATTAACCATTAATATGTGACGAATGTAACTCATAGCATAACATCAATTTGGGTCGATTCAACACAAATGTTCTTCTAACACTGTGCCCTCAAAATTGCTGGCATAGACATGCCCATGATCAGGAAAACAGAACCATCATGCAATACTTGAGCTAGTCTTAGAGGCCAGACTAGGAATACATATTACCGTTTATTATTCCACACGTGCATATGAGTCTTCCTCCGAGCCTCGTTTTATTTGCAGACTCGAGAACCATAGCAGTTATAGCATGGAACATAAACCTAATTATGAACAGGGAGATAATCAATAACATTTATTATTGCCTCTAGGGCATATCTCCTACAAGTGTATGCCAAAGCAAACAATGGTGGCAAAGATTTCCTAAATAGGAATCTTGCCGATAAAGGAAAGTGGGCACGGGCTTTTGACAACGATGGAGTGAGGTACGGTGACATGACAAACAACATGGCTGAATGTTTCAACATGGTGCTAAAGGGTGTCCGTGCATTGCCGGTGACAGCAATAGTAGAGTATACATTCCAGAAGTTGAATGTCTATTTTCAAAAGTATAGTGAAGAAACATCCAACTTGATGTCCGGGAAAAACAAGGCCAAAAAGATGTACAAGTATCCACCAAAGGTCGACGATTGGATGGAATACCAAGCAAGAAAGGCGGATTCACACAAAATCCAGTCCTTTGATAACATAGAATTGATTTACCAAGTTGATGAGCACGGTGGAATGTCGCGTGACGGTGTGCCATATGGAGGTGGCTCCTTCAAGGTTTATCTCAAGATTGGCGCGTGTTCATGCGAGAGACCTACATTGTATCATCTCCCGTGCTCTCACTTGATGGCTGCATCTCGCTTTAGAAATTTGAGTGTCAACATGACCAACAATGTAAGATTGGAGGAGTATTCGATCGATGCGGTCAAAAATACATGGGCTGCGAGGTTTCATCCCTATCTAGACCAATCTAAATGGCCGGAATACCATGGACCCCCACTATACCTTGATTTGGAAATGAAGGTGGTGACACGTGGAAGACAGAAGACAAAGCGTTTCTTGGGTGACATGGATGATTGGGGTGGTGGATTCCGTAAGGAATGGGGGAGCCAACATTTCGCAGAGCCTCGTGATATCAGCCGTTGCGGTGAATGTAACAACGAGGGGCACAATATTAGAGGTTGTAGCTCAAGGGGCAAAAGAAAGAGATCAAAACGAGATGGTGATGGTGGTGTCAGCCACGGTGATGGTGGAGCTCAAGGACGTGGCCGTGGTGACGGTGGTGCTCGAGGATGTGGCCGTGCTGACTGTGGTGCTCGAGGACGTGGCCGTGCTGACTGTGGAGCTCGAGGACGTGGCCGTGGTGACGGTGGTGCTCGAGGACGTGGCCGTGGTGACGGTGGAGCTCGAGGACGTGGCCGTGGTGACGGTGGTGCTCGAGGACGTGGCCGTGGTGATGGTGGTGGTCGAGGCTTCGCTTATTGGCTTGGGGTGTGAAACTAATGTATGTGTGGAACTTATGTATGTCGTGAATCTTTTGGGTGGTCGAACTTATGTATGTCGTGAATCTTTTGGGTGGTTGAATTATGTATGTGTAGAACTAATGTAAGTCCTGAACTTATGTATGTGTGGAATCAATGTATGTGGTGGTTGAACTTATGTATGTGTGGAAGTTATGATGAAAACTGAAACTATGTAAGTTAAAAAAAAACAGAAACCACATAAGTTACAAAAAACAGGGAAGTGATTGTCATGGCGCCCTAACTTAGGGCGCCATGTTAGTAAGTACGGCGCCCTGTTCCAGGGCGTCATACATGGTGCCCAGAAAAAATGCATGGCGCCCCCAACATCAGGAGCTTGCAATCTTAGGACTTAGCCATTTTTTACGACCATGGCGCCCTAGGATAGGGCGTCATACATGGCGCCCAGAAAAAATGCATGGCGCCCCAACATCAGGAGCTTAAAATCTCAAGACTTGCCATCTACACGACCATGGCGCCCTGGGCTGGGGCGCCGTGCTGGGCGCATGGCGCCCTGGGCTGGGGCGCCGTGCTGTAGAACATGGCGCCTTGATCTGGGGCGCCATGCTGTCAAGTTCTGTTTCTTCTTCTTTTTCTGTTTCTGTTTTTGATTTTGATGAGATAGCTACAAAGTTTCCGACAATAAGTGTTGACAGACATAAATGACACACATCAAAGTTTCCAACAAATAATTTCACGACATCAAGTTTTGGACAAATACTACAAGTCCTCGACAACCATAAGTTCACGACATCTAGTTTTGGACAAATACTACAAGTCCTCGACAACCATAAGTTCACGACATCTAGTTTTGGACAAATACTACATCAACTTGACGACAAATGCATCATTTCCTTCCTTTCCCCCTCTTAGCCGGTGCATCATCCTTCCCCTTCACTAAGCGCCTTCTCCTCTGGAGCTGCGGCACCTCCTCTTCCTCCTCCTCTGAGGCGTCCTCGATCACCGGGTCCTTACGTGCCTTCCTTGCGTATTTGCCCGGAGTATACTTTCCACGCCTTTGACTAGGCTGAGGCGCATCGGGCATCTGCGAGGTGTTAATCTCATCATGCGTCTGTTCATCCCCCTCCTCCCCCTCGTCATCAACCGATTCGTCGCCTTGCTGCTGGGTGCCGCTTGATGATGATCTCGACCTCGAAGCAGTAGGGACTGCGACATCGGTGGAGCGGCAGCCTAGTAGAGCACCAAGGCCACGTGCCCAAGACTTGCTCCGCTATGAAATTGACATATCATGAAGTTAGGAGATATACCTCAAAAATGTGTATGGAAAGCAAATTATCAAATGTCATACCTCAACAAAAGCTTTAAGCTTGTTGTACGACTCTTCACCTGGAGGGTACTTGAGTGCCTCGCCGGCGTCGTTGACATGCTTCGAGAGCTCGTTTTGCTGTTGGACACAATTGGACAAATCATTTTGGCACAATGTAGGCAAGCATATAGATATAACGGTAACTTACCACAAAGCGGATAGTTGGCGCCGATTCATACCGTCTACCATCTCTAATAAGCCTGTTGTACTCAATATTGGCCATCCGATCAAAACTTGGATTGGGTTCATGTAATATGTCCCCTGGCTGAAATGCGGGTGCGTTAAGTTGAGTACGTGCAACGGAACGAAACCACACAAGATAATTGTTGAATGCTTCCGTATCAAAAGGCCGTGGGGGAGGCTTAGAAGTGGGTTGACGCAATGAAAGCTCAATCTTATTGAGCTTCTGCTTGAACTCCTGGATATACATGTCATGCTCTCGATCCCATTTTTTATACTCTTCTGCTTCATCTTGTCGAGACTGCATAGCATTTGGCAATGCATTTTCGTTACTATCTTCAAAACAATGGAGAAAGCATTTGAAGTGCTAAGCACTTACCTATGCAAATGTAGCGAAGTGTCCTTGTACTTTGGCGGGGTCTCTTGAAATAAGCCAAACTGTGTCATAACTCGTTGTGGCTGATAAAACTCAACAGCATAATAACAAATCAACGGGCAACGCATCCGCCATAAGTGTGCTTCCTGTAGACACTTTGGGTTAAGTCTGAAAGTAATAAAACCAGCTCCCCTATCAATGTTGCCCTCCGTTCCGTACGGTTCCCAAGTAACCTATAAACAAAGATTAAGAAAAAACTACATTGTTAGTATGATTTTTGGAAAACCGAAGAGACAAAGCAAGAAGCTACTAAGATAACCTGCTCTGGGGTCATGATGTCAAGCTCGTTCCAGTAGTGCAAATACATGGTCTTTGAATTGCCAACAAAACCTTCAACCTTGTCCCACTTATACGCCCATGTAGGCATACGGTCTGGGTCATGATGATCATCCCACGGATCGTAACCCTTTGGTGTCGGCCGCCCCACTGGCAAGTGCTCCCAACTCCAGATCGATAATAGAAGCATCGGACCACCGATGTTCGCTTCCTTTGACTCTACGACGTTTCTTGGATTCGCGCCCCTACGGCACGCCTCGTCCAGCTACACACAAACAAGAAATATGTCATTATAAACTAAAGAAAATTTCTACATGGTGAACACACTATTATAAGCAAAACTACTTACCTGACGATACAAATAAGCCAACGCCGCCGTACCCCAACTGAGTCCATGCTCCCACCCAGCAAACAGCTTAAGCCACATAAAGGAAGCGTTCACGCCAGTGCCGTCAGAGAAAAGAGTCCGGCTTACTACATACCACAAGTATGCCCTGGTATACTGCTGCACTGTTTCATCGTCCGCATCAGCCGGGCATTCCCCAAAGTGTTCAGCAATCCAATGATAACTTGCACCGGCGGACTTCCCTTGTACCCCTGGCTCCCTCCCTATGAGTCCAACCATAATCTCACGCCATCCATCAGAATCCGTGCTAAAACAAATAGGCTCTCCTTTGATCGGAAGTCTAGTGATCAGAGACACATCCTGCAAAGTGACCGTCATCTCCCCAGCATAGAAGTGAAAAGTATGTGTCTCAGGGCGCCATCGGTCAACGAGTGCTGTGATCGCACAAGGGTTCATCTTCGGCATCGAACGAGACACGAGTGAGATGAAAGGGAGAAGCCCGGTCTTCCGGATATACTCCGTGTATCGCTCGTCATACTCCATTTTGTCATGAACCGAACCGGACCTCAGGTGAAGCTGATCAAAAACCCTTCCTTCTTCTGCCATGAGCCGTCCACGATGCAATTGATCGTACGATGGATTGATAAAAGAGGCCATCCTGCAAATTACAAATGTATATGATAAGCCCCGTTGTCATTTGCAAATATCCGCACTAGTGCAAAAACATACATACATGTGCAAAATTTCTACACTAATTCTTCTTCCATACACCATATATGTGCATAAAATTTTCTACAATACCATACACCATATATTTGCAAATATCCATCCATCCGCCTTCCTAATTTTACACTAATTCTTCCATACACCATATATGTGCGTACATATCCTAACCAAATTCATAGCACTTCCATAAAAATCCTAAATCATACATATCCTAAGCCATACATATCCTAAATCACACTAATCCCTAACACTATCACACCAAAATCCAATGATTATATCAAGAAAAGGATGAACTAGGGTTTCACCCAAATCAATCAAATGCGAAGATTTCAACCAATAGAAAGAGGGGAAAGGGAGGAGAATACCTTGGGGATTCGAAGGACAACCGGATCCACCGATCTTCGGCTCAGATCAGCAACACTTGAGTGGGGAGAGGGAGGGGCGAAATGAGGGGCGCCATGGTGGGGAAAGAAACAGAGGGAGAGGAGAAAGAACGAAGCAGAGGCGAAGGTGCGGGCGGCTGGTATGTGTGAAGGGGTATGGCGCCCTGGGCAGGGGCGTTATGCTGCTGAGCATGGCGCCCTGGCCAGGGGCGCCATGCTGCCGTGCCCTGCCAGCGTGGCAAGTCAGCGCTGACGCGTATGGCGCCCTTGACCAAGGCGTCGTGATGTCTAGCATGGCGCCCCGGGCGCGGGCGTCATGCGGGTAGGGCCATTTTGTGAAATATTTTGAAAAGAGGGTCATTTTGTGCTGAACTTTGGTCAAAGGGCCAGTTTTGTCATTTTTCACCGGGCATGCGGCCATGCAAACACATGACTCATGACACAGACCACAGTCTAGAGGTTTGCAGCAAATCCTTTACTTCTATAGCTTGTTCTTCCTAGACCCTAGTCCTGGTATGCACGAATCTTACGTGCATACATACAACGGCGATTCTACGTGTAGGCTGTGGGGTCAGCCGATCCCACAAGTTTTTTAGAAAACAACTTATAATTACTGTTTATTTACTGTTCATTACAAAGGAAAAAATATAAAAAATACCATTGACCCCACAGATTATTGTGGCTGGCACCGCCACTGCATACATACACACACTACATCGGCACAGCCGGGCTACGGGTCTCGATCAGTCACCGGTTTACCACGATAATTTACGGTTGCTCTGTATCCAGTAATCCGCCAACGCCTACGCATGCCGCTGCAGCGGGAGACGTGACAAGACAGAGGTGCCTTCGAGACGAAGCTGGCTAGCATCGCATTGCCGTCGTCTAGCCCGCCAGAGAGGCCGCTCTGACACTCCCCGTCCGCCACTTGCAACGCTGCCCGAGGATCATGTGCCGTGGCCAGTCTTTCGGCCACAGCTCGGTCTCATGAACTAGTCCAGCATAGTCAAACCGGCAAAATAGAGGTAATAGCACCCAGATCCATGAACTTGCATGGGATGTGATGATTTAGTCCAAAAGTTGCAAAAGTGAACTGAGGTTTTAAAACTTGCACCCCTATGTGATGTTTTGGTCCAAAGCCAATCATAGCTCGACAAGTGGCAGTTGAGAGCTCGGACTGGTCAACGCTGGCATTTTTGCACAAAGGCCCCTGCCGTTTCGAGAACGTGCACAAGTACTACAAGCGCACCAAGGAGGGCCGGGCCGGCCGGCAGGACGGCAAGAGCTACCGCTTCTTCCAGGAGCTCGAGGCGCTGCACGCCGTCACCTTCGCCGCGCAGCCGCAGCACCAGGAGCACTTGCCGCTGGTCGTCAGTGCCGCCGCCCCCGCCCGTCAGCTTGCAAGGCCTGAGCTTCCCGTCCATGTCCGACTCTGAGTCGGATGACGACGATGACTCTGAGGATAAAAAGATGGGATTTTCATCATATTGTTTGAATTAATTCCTATACATCATGTCATCTTACTTAATGTATTACTCCGTTCTTTATGAACTTAATACTCTAGATGCATGCTGGATAGCGGTCGATGTATGGAGTAATAGTAGTAGATGCAGAATCGTTTCGGTCTACTTGACACGGAATTGATGCCTATATTCATGATCATTGCCTTAGATATCGTCATAACTTTGCGCTTTTCTATCAATTGCTCGACAGTAATTTGTTCACCTACCGTATTATTTTCTATCTTGAGAGAAGCCTCTAGTGAAACCTACGGCCCCCGGGTCTCTTTTCCATCATATAATCTTCTATTTTTCATCATACAAGTTTCCGATCTACTATTTTGCAATCTTTTACTTTCCAATCTATAAAACAAAATTACCAAAAATATTTACTTTATCGATTATCTATCTCTATCAGATCTCACTTTTGCAAATAACCGTGAAGGGATTGACAACCCTTTTATCACGTTGGGTGCAAGTTGTTTGATTGTTTGTGCAGGTATTCGGTGATTTGTGCGTTGTCTCCTACTGGATTGATACCTTGGTTCTCAAACTGAGGGAAATACTTATCTCTACTTTGCTTCATCATCCTTTCCTCTTCAAGGGAAAAATCAAGGCAATCTCAAGAAGTAGCAGCAAGAATTTCTGGCGCCGTTGTCGGGGAGATCTACGCCAAGTCAAGACATACCGGGTACCCATCATAAACTCTCATCTCTTGCATTACATTATTCGCCATTTGCCTCTCGTTTTCCTCTCCCCCACTTCTAAAACGATTTTCGAAAAGATTTGCCTTTTTATTTGCCCTTCTTCCGTTCGATCTTTTGTTTGCTTGTGTTACCATGTGGCTTCTTTTTGCTTGCATCTTCGCTTGCTAAAAGTTTATGGATACTCATCCACTTGCTAATCTTTTTAAGAGATCCAATTTTGATGAACCAATTGCTAGTGAGTTTTGTGCACTAGATTATCTTTATGAAGTTTTGCTTGAAATTCGTGAATCTGAAAATTGTGATGAAAAAATTTATGAAGTGATTCACGATAGCTCCTTGAATAAAAAGCATGATTGCAATGGTTCTACTATAAATTCTATTAATGTCAGTTGTTCTAATGATATGCCAAAGCCTAAGTTTGGGGATGCTAGTTTTGCTAGGTCCACTACTTGTTGCAATGATCATGATTGGGGTGATTTTTCTTATGATCTTGAAAATTTATTTAAGCCCCATGATGAATATGAGATTGATAATAATGTTTGCAATAATACTGAAAGTGGGTTTGGAAGATTGTCAACTTTAGATCCCACATATTTGGAGAATGTTCAATCTTATGAATTTTTTGATAAAAGTGGGTTTGGAGAGGTCATGACTTTAGTTAATGTTAATCCCACTATTTTGAAAGAGTGTCAACTTCGCATGCATGTGGATCGTGATGAGAATATGTTATATGATAGCTATATTGTTGAATTTTCTTATGATCCTACATGTAATTATTATGAAACAGGAAAATATGGTTGTAAAAGTTTTCATGTTACTAAATTACCTCTCTTCATGTTGAGATTGTTATTGTTCCTTTCTTCTTCCTTGCATATGCTAGTTTTTGTTTGCCTTGATAATTTATTTGTTTATAAGATGCCTATGCATAGGAAGTATGTTAGACTTAGATATGTTTTTCACATGATACATGATGCTCTCTTTGTGTTTCAATTGCTATCTTTCATGTGAGCATCATCGAAATCTCAAAGCCTAGCTTAATGGCTTTAAAGAAAAGCGCTTGTTGGGAGACAACCCAATATTTTTATTTTCTGTTTTTCAATAAATAATTTATCTAGCCTCTGGTTAGATGTGGTTTTGTGTTTTAATTAGTGTTTGTGCCAAGTAAGACCTTTGGGATAGCTTACGGTGATAGTTGATTTGATCTTGCTGAAAAACAGAAACTTTTGCGTCAAGTCACAGAATTTTAATAATTCAATGGAGCGTTGAAATCCCCTGAATGTTTTATACGAGATTGATATACAAATTGCCTATGTTGTCCTATTTTTTTCAGAATTTTTTGAGTTACAGAAGTATTAGAACAATTTGCACTTCGCAGACTGTTTTGTTTTTGACAGATTCTGTTTTCTTTGTGTTGTTTGCTTATTTTGATGAATCTATGGGTAGTATCGGAGGGTATGAACCATGAAAAAGTTGGAATACAGTAGATATTACACCAATATAAATAAAGAATTAGTTCACAACAGTACCAAAGTGGTGATTTATTTTCCTATACTAACGGAGCTAATGAGTTTTTCTGTTGAGTTTTGTGTTGTGAAATTTTCAGGTTTTGGGTAAGGATTTGATGGACTATGGAATAAGGAGTGGCAAGAGCCTAAGCTTGGGGATTTCCAAGGTACCCCAAGGTAATATTCAAGGACAACCAAGAGCCTAAGCTTGGGGATGCCCCGGAAGGCATCCCCTCTTTCGTCTTCGTCTATCGGTAACTTTACTTGAGCCTATAGTTTTATTCACCACATGATATGTGTTTTGCTTGGAGCGTCTTGTATGATTTGAGTCTTTGCTTTTTAGTTTGCCACAATCATCCTTGCTGTACACACCTTTTGAGAGGGACACGCATGAATCATGATTTATTAGAATACTCTATGTGCTTCACTTATATCTTTTTAGCTAGGCAATTTTGCTCTAGTGCTTCACTTATATCTTTTTAGAGCACGACAGTGGCTTTATTTTATAGAAATTATTGAACTCTCATGCTTCACTTATATTATTTTGAGAGTCTTTAAACAGCATGGTAATTTTCTTTGGTTATAAATTTAGTCCTAATATGATAGCCATCCAAGAGGGGTATAATAAAAACTTTCATATAAAGAGCATTGAATACTATGAGAAGTTTGATTCCTTATGATTGTTTTGAGATATAAAGATGGTGATATTAGAGTCATGCTAGTGAGTAATTGTGAATTTGAGAAATACTTGTGTTGAGGTTTGTGATTCCTGTAGCATGCATGTATGGTGAACCGTTATGTGATGAAGTCGGAGCATGATTTATTGATTGATTGTCTTCCTTATGAGAAGCGGTCGGGGATGAGCAATGGTCTTTTCCTACCAATCTATCCCCCTAGGAGCATGCGTGTAGTACTTTGTTTCGATAACTAATAGATTTTTGCAATAAGTATGTGAGTTCTTTATGAAAAATGTTGAGTCCATGGATTATATGCACTCTCACCCTTCCACCATTGCTAGCCTCTCTAGTGCCGCGCAACTTTCGCCGGTACCATACACCCACCATATACCTTCCTCAAAACAGCCACCATACCTACCTATTATGGCATTTCTATAGCCATTCCGAGATATATTGCCATGCAACTTTCCACCGTTCCGTTTTATTATGACACACTTCATCATTGTCATATTGCTTTGCATGATCATGTAGTTGACATCATATTTGTGGCAAAGCCACCGTTCATAATTCTTTCATACATGTCACTCTTGATTCATTGCACATCCCGGTACACCGCCGGAGACATTCATATAGAGTCATATTTTGTTCTAAGAATTGAGTTGTAATTCTTGAGTTGTAAGTAAATAAAAGTGTGATGATCTTCATTATTAGAGCATTGTCCCATGTAAGAAAAGGATGATGGAGACTATGATTCCCCCACAAGTCGGGATGAGACTCTAGAAGAAAAAAAAGAGGCCAAAAAATTGAGAGAAGGCACAAATAAATAAAAAAATGAGAGAAAAGTGAGAAGGGGCAATGTTACTATCCTTTTACCACACTTGTGCTTCAAAGTAGCACCGTGATCTTCATGATAGAGAGTTTCCTATGTTGTCACTTTCATATACTAGTGGGAATTTTTCATTATAGAACTTGGCTTGTATATTCCAATGATGGGCTTTCTCAAATTGCCCTAGGTCTTCGTGAGCAAGCGAGTTGGATGCACACCCACTTAGTTTCTTTTTGAGCTTGCATAAACTTATAGCTCTAGTGCATCCGTTGCATGGTAATCCCTACTCACTCTCATTGATATCTATTGATGGGTATCTCCATAGCCCGTTGATACGCCTAGTTGATGTGAGACTATCTCCCTCTTTTTGTCTTCTACACAACCACCTTCTATTCCACCTATAGTGCTATGTCCATGGCTCACGCTCATGTATTGCGTGAAAACTGAAAAGGTTTGAGAACATCAAAAGTATGAAACAATTGTTTTTGGCTTGTCATCGGGGTTGTGCATGATTTGAATATTTTGTGTGATGAAGATGGAGCATAGCCAGACTATATGATTATGTAGGGATAAGCTTTCATTGGCCATGTTATTTTGAGAAGACATAATTGCCTTGTTAGTATGCTTGAAGTATTATTGTTTTTATGTCAATATTAAACTTTTGTTTTGAATCTTACGGATCTGAACATTCATGCCACAATAAGGAAAATTACATGGATTAATATGTTAGGTAGCATTCCACATCAAAAATTCTGTTTTTATCATTTACCTACTCGAGGACGAGCGGGAATTAAGCTTGGGGATGCTTGATACGTCTCCAACGTATCTATAATTTTTGATTGTTCCATGCCATTATATTATCTGTTTTGGATGTTTTATATGCTATTTTATATTATTTTCGGGACTAACCTATTAACCTAGAGCCCAGTGCCAGTTTCTGTTTTTTTCCTTGTTGTTGAGTTTCGCAGAAAAGGAATACCAAACGGAGTCCAAACGGAATAAAACTTTCGCGATGATTTTTCTTGGACCAGAAGGAAACCAGGAGACTTGGAAATGAAGTCGGAGGAGCCACGAGGCGGCCACAAGGACGGAGGGCGTGCCCCCACCCTTGTGGGCCCCTTGTGCACCTCCTGACCTAATTCTTTCGCCTATATATACTCATATATCCCCAAACCAATAGGGGCATCCACGAAAAGACTTTTCCACCGCCGCAACCTTCTGTACCCATGAGATCCCATCTAGGGACCTTTTCTGGCACCCTGCCGGAGGGGGATTCGATCACGGAGGGCTTCTACATTGTAACACCCCCTGTGTAATAGCCCTTATGATCAACTACTAATCTGGCAAGTCATATCATTTGCGGTGCCTAATCATAGTGGTTAACCAAAGCAAATCAACTCCATTTTTAAAATCAACTTAAATTCTTAAGTGAAATATAAAGTTGATCAAACACAGTTGGGAAAATGTTCATTAAATGACAAATAATCCAGGAACATTTCCAAAATCAACATCAAAATATTTGGAGTGGGATAATTGACTCAAACAACTTGAAACAGCACCCAAAACAGATTATTCAATTTATTTAAATTGATATCAAATTCAAATGGAATTCAAATTAGTTCAAACCACTTTTTGGTGGGAGCTAATATTGCACTGCAATATTAGGGTCAACTTCCATATTTTTCAAAAGTGCACAACTATCCCAAACATTTCACAACAGAAGTGAAATAAAAGAAAATGTGACAGAAGCAGAGAAAGTAATAAACGGGACACTGTGCACTGGGCCTTAGTGCATAGTGCCCCGATTAGAGGTCCAAACGGCCCAGCCCATCTCCCCGTCGTCCTCCTCCGTGCGCTGTCGCGCGCTGACGCCGACACGGCGACCGGCCGCCGCGCTGTCGCCCATCCGCGACGCCCCGGCAAGGATAAGAGCGGCCGAGCCCCTGGCTCAAACCCTAACCCCCACAGACCTCTCCCCCCCTCGCGCGCCGTTCCCCCTTTACCCCTCCAGATCCGGCGCCCGAACGCCGTCGTCGCCGCGCGTCGGCACCGCCGTGGCCATCGGCATCCTGGAGCTTCTCCGACAAGCCCAAGCGATTCGCAGACGTCCACTCCTTCGTCCCCGCTCACCAGCTGGAGCAGGGAAGGTCGTCCTCACCGTCTTCGGCCACTTCCCCATCTCCGGCCACCGCGTCGAATTCCGGCATCCTCGACCTCCTCTGCAGCTCCTAAGCATCCACGGGTCTTACGTGACCGCGCGGTGAGCTACTCTCTACCCTGTTTCTTCCCATGATCCATCTCACGCGCCATAGCTAGTCGTCCCCGAGGCCGTGCTCTGGTTGCCGCCGGTGAGCTCGGTGCAGCCGACGTGACCCTCGTCATCGCCAACAGAGGTCACTGTTGAGCTCCTGGTGCTCCCAGGAGCCCGGCGAGCTCAAGCCCGAGCCTCCCGTGCCTCCTAACTCCATCTCCCCGATCTCCCGTAGCTCATCTCCGCCGTGGCTCGACGCCGGCGAGATTCCGGCCACCCCCGCCGCTCCGACCATCACGGATGGACGCGGGTTGAAGTGCCCGTTCGAATGAACCAAGGCGCGCGCGAAACGGCTCACAGTAGCGGGATTCCGGCCAACTCCGGCACGGATCCGCCGCGAGTGTGGTCGCCGGCGTCGCTCCGGCGACGCGGCTGACGTGGCGCTGGTGGGCCCCGCCTCAGAGTCGCTGCCAGTGGGCCCCGGGGGGCCCCGTTGACTGGGTTGACCCAGTCAACTTTGCTGACTGGGCAGCCCCAGTCTATGACATGTGGGCCCCCAGTAAATTAAAACTAATTAGAACATTTTAAAAATTAAAAGTTAATTAGATATACTAATTGTCTCACTGACATGTGGGGTCCACCCCCTAATTAACCCTGGTAATTAAATTAATCCACTGATTAGCCTAAACAGAGGCTGACATGTGGGTCCCACTGGACCCACATGTCATATTTGACTTAGTCAGCCGACTGTTGACTTGCTGACGTCAGCAGCGCGTCATGCTGACGTCATAATTCATTTTCGGATAAATAAAATAATTCCAGAAATTCAAATAAACTTTAAAAATTAATAACTTTTAAACCGTAGCTCGGATCGAAAAAGTTAAAACATGAAAGTTGCTCAGAACGACGAGCCGAGTCTGATCGTGCCGTCTGTTTCTCCATCGGAACCCCCTACATAGAAGAACTCGTAACTTCGGACCCGAATCCGGTAGATGAATAGTGCACACACGTCGGATATTAAATCCCAGATTAATTCTAAAAATAACTAAAATGACTTAGATGCATATTTAGGCAACCCTACACTGCATCATAGCATCACACGCACCGTATTGCATTTGTTTGCATTATGTTTACCTGTTTCTTCCCCCTCTTCTCTCTCGGTAGACCCCGACGTTGACGTAGCTCCCGAGGCAGACGCCGCACAGGAGTACGACTACGTCCCCGACGATACTACTGAAGACCTTGCCCTTGCCCCCGAGCAAACAGGCAAGCACCCCCATTTTGAGCATGCCTATATCGCCTACTCTCTTCTCTCTTATGCTTGCATTAGAACTGCTGTTGCTACTGTTTACTATATCTGTTGCATAGCCTGTTTATTGTAACCTGCCTTGCTACCTTACTGGTTATCCTAGACTGCCTAGTATAGGCTGGGTAGAGACACGACAGAGACCCCCCTTGATCCCGACTGCCCTGCCGGACATCAGAAGACCCGACCATCGGGATTGAAGACTAGACCCTGGCACCGCACCTCACTTCCCCTTAGTTGCCGACACTGCTGGGTTACCATCGAGTGCCGAGTGTGATACCTCGTCAGCACTTCTGATGTTAACCTTGTAGGTTAGTTACTCGGTCGTGGTAAGCGAGGGTGAATCCTCCTACACCACCCCCGATAACAACGTCGTCGCGCAACTCCTCAAGGTGGACCTCGAGGGTGATTCCTCCTTCGTTCACCTTGATGATAACATCGAGCGGGAATTCCATCGAGGGTGATTCCTCAGGGTTCCCTTCGGTGTCAGACACACAGTTACCTTGGATATTATGACTTGCACTAAACTATGATACTAAAGACGGGTCGGCCCTAAGGGGTACCCGCGCGAGCTTAACGCGAAGTGATGTGGAGTCGGGTTGACCTGGATGGTGCCCGCGAGATAACTACGAGGCGTGGCCGGGCATTCTTAGCCCTTGCCGCAAGTCCTCGAGACGGGGCGACGGGGTCACATCAATCATGAGTCTCTGCTAGTTTCCGCGCGCTCCTAATCCACTACGGTTTGGATATTTGATCCGAGGGGCCTCTGGCCCGATAGCACTAACCATCACGTGGGCATAGTATGGGCGTTCTGCGTCGTACACATCAGCCGAAGCTTGTTGGACGTCAGTAAGGAGCGGCGCACGCCGAGTTGGACTGGTAACGCAACCGCGCTTGTATAAGGGGTTGCTAGGTCTGCTCTCGGTGGCCCCGTAACGTGTAGGAGTTCCCGGGGCGATGGCCCAAGACCCCTGGGGGCATAGGTTTAGTCCGGCGTGCTGACCTCTCTTATAAGCCTAGGTCGGGTTGCGGCGTGTTGCTTAGCCGAGGCCGGGCATGACCCAGAAAAGTGTGTCCGGCCAGAGTTAAGTGAGCGTGGTGGGTAAGTTGGTGCACCCCTGCAGGGAAGAAACTTCTATCGATAGCCTGTCCTACGGTAACGGACACTCGGAGTTGTATCCCGATCGGTACAACTAGAACATGTGGTGAGAACTGGATACTACGGCTCTGGGATTGCTTTCTCGCAGGGAGTCGAGAAAGGATCTCAGGTCGAGGTTGATGTTACTACTACTACTACTTTACATTATGTTCATCGGCTCTTCCCTGATGCTGCAAGACTGTCGAAGATTGTTGAAGATGCTAGTCTTCGATAGGACTAGGCTTTCCCCCTCTACTCTGGCATTTCTGCAGCCCAGTCCACATATACAGCCATTCCTTTGACAATGATGCATATGTAGTGTAGATCCTTGCTTGCTGAGTACTTCGGATGAGTACTCATGTTTGCTTTATTTTCTTTTTCCCCCATTTTCCATTTGATGCCACCAGACGACGGAGCCCCTGAGCCAGAAGCCCCAGCCGACGACCAGTACTACTATCCGCCTGGCGAGTACTACTACTACGAGGAGCCGTTCGACGACCAGGAGTAGGATCGGAGGGTCCAGGGCAGGAGGCCTACGCCTTTCGATTGTAGTTTTTATTTTTACCCCGCCTCTGTGAAGGCTTATCTCTCTCTCTGTAATATATCTGTACTCAGATATCTAATGCTTCCGCTGATGCTTGTATGCCATCGAGCTTGTATTCGAGCCCTCGAGGCCCTGGCTTGTAATATTAAGCTTGTATGACTTTATTTTATGTTTTAGAGTTGTGTTGTGATATCTTCAAGTGAGTCCTTAGGCTTGATCATGCGCATTTGCGTGTATGATTAGTGCACGATTAAGCCGGGGTCGTCATAGGTTGGTATCAGAGCCGACTGCCTCTAGGAATCCCCCTTCCCAATTCCTTGGCCGAAGTTGAGTCTAGTGGTCAAAAATTGTTTTACTAACTTGGCTGTGTGGCTTACGGGCCCACGTCGCCAACTGGGTGGTATTAGGATCTTTTATTCCTCGTCTTTACTCTAGGATTCTAATCTCTCATCTATTCGGGTTTAATAAAATTTACTAACACCGACATTTAGGATCTCGTTAATTCTATCCACTCGGAGAGCTGGATTCAGTGCGATTTCCCTGTCTTTGATCTGATTAGTCTGATAATCATTTTCCTTTCCATTGTTTTGTTTAACCTTTCCTTCCGAGATTGGTTATATTTCTCATTGTCTTATGACAACCCTGAACCTTTCTGTTTCAGATGGATCGACTATTTCCACCGCGGCCTACGACCCAGTTAGTGCTTCGCACTTGGGCTCGTGATGCCCCTGGATTTCCAGCTGTTCTGATCGCCCTCCTGAGTAGACTGGGTTACCGCTGGTATCCCGAGTACATGGTCTATGAGGTTTATCGCGAGTTCAACCAGGAACAGTACTATGCTGAAGTTCGGATTTATGATCAGCAGAACAACTCAGACACCGAGCTACACCTTTTTCATGGATTAGGCGTGACGATTGAGATGGCAGTACATGATGCCGCCTACTCTGCTGTCGCACGTCTCCGAGGAGAGCACAGTGCTAACTTGGATGATACTGTGTTTCGGTACATTCCGTATGCACCTGTTGGAGATGCTACTGGATTTTACACAGCTATCTGTGCCCCGTACGAGTCTCGACGCTACGACCCGCAGGTTCTGATTCAGTGCACTCAGGCTTTGGATCGCACTGTTCGTGCACTTGCTGTTGAGTTGTTTGCCACTCGAGCACGCTACTACGAGGCTATGACACAGTTGCTACCAGTTGTTCGTGCAGGGATGCATCCGGAGTACATTCTTTACCCGAGCAGGACTGAGATGCCATCAGGGATTGTCTGGCCTGCTGTGGGAGGTCACACGCCTGCACGTGGACCTCTTCTTACAGTTCGAGACCGGGTTCTGCATCAGAGTGCACATGGAGCACAGGATCCTGCCGCGATGAACACTCGTCATCCGCACTTGGAGATACCCCGTTTCCGTGGTTTTCTCCGACGCTGATGTAGCCTTTGCTATGTCACGTTGTGTACTTCCTTACCGCGTGCCTGCGTGCCACCTAGTGTGTCTCTAGTTTTTCAATGTGCGCCGTTATGCTGCCCGATTTTAACCGACTGTGTACGGATCTGTATGTCTTAATGACTACTTTAAGCATCTATTGTACTCTTTCAATAATGTCGAGTTACCTCATAATTATTGTTAAACACTTGCATAAGCTATCGCTGAAATACCCCTGTTGGAATAGCAGGATGGCTGACAACAACCCGCCACCGCCGCCACCACCTGATTACATGGCAGCGATGATGCAACAGTTTGAACTCAACCGCCAGTTTATGACGGGGATTATGCAGCAATTCCCTCGTCCTGATGCTAATCAGCAGCAACCATCCATTACCTTACCAGAGTTCATGAGGCTCAGTCCATCGTTTTTCCGCAACACAGTCAACCCACTGGATGCAGATGACTGGCTGCGTGATATCTCTCATGAGATGGAGTCTGCTGGTGTCACCAAAATTAACTATGTCACTTTTGCGACATATCTTCTTAAGGGTCCCGCAGCCCAGTGGTGGGCCACTCACCGACAGACTCTGCCGCCTGGTACTGTCTTCACTTGGGCAGAGTTCAAGATTGCTTTCCGTGCCCGCTACATTCCTCTAGCTGTCATAGCTAGGAAGAAGGCTGAGTTCCGTAGCCTTGTCCAAGGAAATAAGACTGTGGAAGTCTATCAGCGCGAGTTTCTAGACTTATCTCGTTACGCTGAAGAGGACATTCCTACTGATGAACGCAGACAGGAGAAGTTTCGTGAAGGACTGCACCATGACATTCAGTTAGCCCTTCTTGTTCAAGATTACCCTGATTTCGCCACCTTGGTGAATAAGGCCATCATGGTTGAAACTGGACTTAAGAAGCACAAGGAAGCGTCCAGACGCACCCGTGAGTCGGGCTCATCTTCGGGCTCGTCTTCCCAGAAGCGACGCATCTGGTTTCCCCAAGGCATGTTCCGTTCAGCAGCTCCTGCGAACAGACCTTCTTATGCTGCACCACGTCTGCCACCTCCACCACCGAGACAGCCTCTGCCAACTCCAGCATCTCGAGCTCCAGCACCTCGTCCTGACAGCGGACTATGCTTCAAGTGTGGCAAGCCAGGTCACCGTGCTAGAGATTGTTCTCAGAATCAGAATCAACTAGCTCTCCCTTCTGCTGGCCGTGGAATTGGCCGTGGTATTCCTCAGCAGCGCAACAATAATGCCAGACCTTCTTATGGTCGTGGGCAGTACTACCACGTCAACATGTCTGAAGCTCCAGATCAACCAGATACTGTGATGGGTACACTTCTTGTTAATTCAGTACCTGCCTCCGTTTTATTTGATTCAGGAGCATCGCATTCCTTCATGTCAGAACATTTTGCACGCATGCATGACATTAAATGCGAATACATGAACACACCCTTATTGGTACACACTCCCGCGGGTGGTTGCCGAACCTCTACAGTTAGCTATAATGTTCCCGTTGAAATCGAAGGGTTGGAGTTCAGTGCGTCTCCCATTATTCTGAAATCGTCCAAGATTGACCTTATTCTGGGAATGGATTGGTTGAAGGCCCATTATGCCTCAATCAATTGTGCCACCAAAGTTGTTCACCTCTTGCACCCCTCGAATGAGATGGTGAATTACCATGCTCATATCACTCAGAACGCCGAGGCTCAAATTTATGCCTTGAACGCGTTGAATGCTTCTCCGCTTGATGGGATTGAGAATATCCCAGTTGTCTGTGACTTCCTGGATGTTTTTCCAGAAGAACTTCCAGGAATACCCCCTGCTAGAGCTGTCGAGTTCGTCATCGACTTGAAGCCTGGCACCACTCCTATTGCGAAGCGTCCTTACAAGATGCCTCCGCACCACCTCATCGAGCTTAAGGAGGAAATTGATAAATCCTTAAGGAAGGGTTTCATTCGCCCCAGTTCCTCTGCATGGGGAGCACCGTCTCTTTTCGTCAAGAAGAAAGATGGAACGAATAGGTTGGTCCAAGATTATCGTCCTATCAACCAGGCAACCATTCAGAATAAATATCCACTTCCCCGGATCAACGATTTATATGATTAACTCGCTGGATCTTCGGTGTTTTCTAAACTCGACTTGAGGTTGGGTTATCACCAGATCCGTGTTCGCGAAGAGGATATTCCGAAGACTGCATTCGTTACTCGTTATGGCTCTTACGAGTACACAGTCATGTCGTTTGGTTTAACAAACGCTCCAGCTACATTCTCCCGCCTAATGAATTACATATTCATGGATTACCTCGACAAATTCGTCGTGGTATATCTGGATGATATTATGGTTTATTCGAAGAACAAAGAAGAACATGCTGAGCACCTTCGACTAGTTCTGGAGAGACTTCGAGAGCACCAATTATATGCCAAGTTCTCTAAATGCGAATTCTGGCTTCCTGAAGTGACCTACCTTGGACATGTGATTTCCAAGGACGGTATTGCCGTTAACCCGGAGCGTGTTCAGGCTATCCTTGACTGGACTCCTCCGAAGAATGCCAAGCAGGTCCGAAGCTTTCTCGGTCTAGCCAGCTATTGTCGCCGATTCGTCGAGAACTTCTCCAAGATCGCCAAGCCCCTGACTAATCTGCTCCACAAAGGCGTTAAGTTTGAGTGGACAGACAAGTGTCAGGAAAGTTTCCAAACCCTCAAGGACAAGCTCACTTCTGCTCCAGTGCTTGCTCCTCCTGATTCTCGCAAGGACTTTGTCATATATTGCGACGCCTCTCGTCAGGGATTAGGCTGCGTCCTAATGCAAGAGCGGAGAGTAATTGCATATGCTTCACGCCAATTGCGTCCACATGAAGAGAATTATCCAGTGCATGATCTTGAACTTGCAGCAGTGATGTATGCATTGAAGTTATGGCGACACTACCTTCTGGGTAATCGGTGTGAAATTTATACCGATCACCAAAGTCTGAAATACTTATTCACTCAACCGGATCTTAATCTCCGACAACAACGATGGTTAGAAGCTATTGCGGATTATGACTGCGGTATTTCTTATACCCCGGGCAAAGCTAATGTGATGGCCGATGCCCTGAGTCGCAAGTCATATTGCAACAACCTCATGGTTAGGCAAGCTCAACCTCGTCTTCACGCAGAACTGACTCAGCTAAATCTGCGAATTGTTCCCCAGGGTTCTCTTAATAACCTTGTGGTACAGCCAGACCTTCTGAAGGCTGTTAAAGAAGCGCAAGCCAAAGATGCTGAAATTGACTTGATGAAGAAGGAGCTTCACCTTGCTAAGTATCGGGATTTCTCAGTTGCTGAAGATGGTACATTATATTTCAGAGACCGCATCGTAGTACCTCGCTTCGAGCTGATGACTGACAAAGTCATGAAGGAGGCCCATGATACACCGCTGTCTATCCATCCGGGTAGTACCAAGATGTATCGAGATCTTCGTCAAAGGTACTGGTGGTCTAGGATGAAGCAGGATATTGCTCGTTATGTTGCCGAGTGTGACGTTTGTCGTCGCGTGAAGGCAGAACATCAGAAACCTGCTGGAATTCTGCAACCGCTCCCTATTCCTCTATGGAAGTGGGATAAAGTGCAAATGGACTTCATTACTGGTCTTCCCAAGTCTCAGAAGGGTCACGATGCCATTCTTGTCGTCGTCGACCAACTCTCCAAGGTTGCACACTTTCTGCCAGTTAAGGAGACAATTACTGCTAGTCAGTTAGCAGAGCTATATATCTCCAGAATTGTTTCACTCCATGGTATTCCCAAGGAAATTAGTTCAGACCGTGGCAGCATTTTCACTGGCCATTTCTGGGAAAGTTTCCAGAAATCAATGGGAACTCATATTACCTGGAGTTCAGCTTATCATCCCCAATCTCAAGGCCAAGTTGAGCGCGTTAATCAAGTGCTTGAAGACATGCTACGAGCCTGTGTTATATCCTTCGGTAAGAAATGGGAGGAATCTCTCCCGTATGCCGAGTTCTCTTATAACAACAGTTATCAAGCCAGCTTAAAAATGGCCCCATTTGAGGTTCTTTATGGACGTAAATGTCGAACCCCTCTGAATTAGTCAGAAACTGGGGAACGACCTCTTGTTGGACCGGACATTATTCAGCATGCCGAAGAACAAGTCCGAATTGTACGGGAGAATCTCAAAGCAGCTCAAGACCGTCAGAAGAGTAATTATGATCGCAAGCGATGGGGTGTGATCTATCAACCTGGTGATCAAGCTTATCTTCGTGTCACTCCAATGAAGGGCACCCGTCGTTTCGGAATCAAGGGCAAGCTAGCTCCTCGCTATATTGGTCCTTTCCGCATCGTGGCTAGACGTGGACAGGTGGCATATCAATTGGAGTTGCCACCGCAATTCTCCCATATTCATGATGTCTTCCATGTGTCGCAACTCCGTAAGTGCTTCAAGGAATCCCCGCACCGTGCAGTGGATCATGAGATGCTCGAGCTACAAGATGATCTTTCCTATAAGGAGCATCCGATCCGCATCCTCGACGAAGCTGAGCGTCGTACTCGTCAGAAGACGACCAAGTTCCTAAAAGTGCAATGGTCGAATCACACTGAAGACGAAGCCACTTGGGAACGCGAGGATCATCTCCGAGCAGAATATCCCGAACTCTTTCCTTCTACCTCCTAAATTCTCGGGACGAGAATTTCTTTTAGAGGAGGAGAATTTGTAACACCCCCTGTGTAATAGCCCTTATGATCAACTACTAATCTGGCAAGTCATATCATTTGCGGTGCCTAATCATAGTGGTTAACCAAAGCAAATCAACTCCATTTTTAAAATCAACTTAAATTCTTAAGTGAAATATAAAGTTGATCAAACACAGTTGGGAAAATGTTCATTAAATGACAAATAATCCAGGAACATTTCCAAAATCAACATCAAAATATTTGGAGTGGGATAATTGACACAAACAACTTGAAACAGCACCCAAAACAGATTATTCAATTTATTTAAATTGATATCAAATTCAAATGGAATTCAAATTAGTTCAAACCACTTTTTGGTGGGAGCTAATATTGCACTGCAATATTAGGGTCAACTTCCATATTTTTCAAAAGTGCACAACTATCCCAAACATTTCAGAACAGAAGTGAAATAAAAGAAAATGTGACAGAAGCAGAGAAAGTAATAAACGGGACACTGTGCACTGGGCCTTAGTGCACAGTGCCCCGATTAGAGGTCCAAACGGCCCAGCCCATCTCCCCGTCGTCCTCCTCCGTGCGCTGTCGCGCGCTGACGCCGACACGGCGACCGGCCGCCGCGCTGTCGCCCATCCGCGACGCCCCGGCAAGGATAAGAGCGGCCGAGCCCCTGGCTCAAACCCTAACCCCCACAGACCTCTCCCCCCCTCGCGCGCCGTTCCCCCTTTACCCCTCCAGATCCGGCGCCCGAACGCCGCCGTCGCCGCGCGTCGGCACCGCCGTGGCCACCGGCATCCTCGAGCTTCTCCGACAAGCCCAAGCGATTCGCAGACGTCCACTCCTTCGTCCCCGCTCACCAGCTGGAGCAGGGAAGGTCGTCCTCACCGTCTTCGGCCACTTCCCCATCTCCGGCCACCGCGTCGAATTCCGGCATCCTCGACCTCCTCTGCAGCTCCTAAGCATCCACGGGTCTTACGTGACCGCGCGGTGAGCTACTGTCTCCCCTGTTTCTTCCCATGATCCATCTCACGCGCCATAGCTAGTCGTCCCCGAGGCCGTGCTCTGGTTGCCGCCGGTGAGCTCGGTGCAGCCGACGTGACCCTCGTCATCGCCAACAGAGGTCACTGTTGAGCTCCTGGTGCTCCCAGGAGCCCGGCGAGCTCAAGCCCGAGCCTCCCGTGCCTCCTAACTCCATCTCCCCGATCTCCCGTAGCTCATCTCCGCCGCGGCTCGACGCCGGTGAGATTCCGGCCACCCCCGCCGCTCCGACCATCACGGATGGACGCGGGTTGAAGTGCCCGTTCGAATGAACCAAGGCGCGCGCGAAACGGCTCACCGTAGCGGGATTCCGGCCAACTCCGGCACGGATCCGCCGCGAGTGTGGTCGCCGGCGTCGCTCCGGCGACGCGGCTGACGTGGCGCTGGTGGGCCCCGCCTCAGAGTCGCTGCCAGTGGGCCCCGGGGGGCCCCGTTGACTAGGTTGACCCAGTCAACTTTGCTGACTGGGCAGCCCCAGTCTATGACATGTGGGCCCCCAGTAAATTAAAACTAATTAGAACATTTTAAAAATTAAAAGTTAATTAGATATACTAATTGTCTCACTGACATGTGGGGTCCACCCCCTAATTAACCCTGGTAATTAAATTAATCCACTGATTAGCCTAAACAGAGGCTGACATGTGGGTCCCACTGGACCCACATGTCATATTTGACTTAGTCAGCCGACTGTTGACTTGCTGACGTCAGCAGCGCGTCATGCTGACGTCATAATTCATTTTCGGATAAATAAAATAATTCCAGAAATTTAAATAAACTTTAAAAATTAATAACTTTTAAACCGTAGCTCGGATCGAAAAAGTTAAAACATGAAAGTTGCTCAGAACGACGAGCCGAGTCTGATCGTGCCGTCTGTTTCTCCATCGGAACCCCCTACATAGAAGAACTCGTAACTTCGGACCCGAATCCGGCAGATGAATAGTGCACACACGTCGGATATTAAATCCCAGATTAATTCTAAAAATAACTAAAATGACTTAGATGCATATTTAGGCAACCCTACACTGCATCATAGCATCACACGCACCGTATTGCATTTGTTTGCATTATGTTTACCTGTTTCTTCCCCCTCTTCTCTCTCGGTAGATCCCGACGTTGACGTAGCTCCCGAGGCAGACGCCGCACAGGAGTACGACTACGTCCCCGATGATACTACTGAAGACCTTGCCCTTGCCCCCGAGCAAACAGGCAAGCACCCCCATTTTGAGCATGCCTATATCGCCTACTCTCTTCTCTCTTATGCTTGCATTAGAACTGCTGTTGCTACTGTTTCCTATATCTGTTGCATAGCCTGTTTATTGTAACCTGCCTTGCTACCTTACTGGTTATCCTAGACTGCCTAGTATAGGCTGGGTAGAGACACGACAGAGACCCCCCTTGATCCTGACTGCCCTGCCGGACATCAGAAGACCCGACCATCGGGATTGAAGACTAGACCCTGGCACCGCACCTCACTTCCCCTTAGTTGCCGACACTGCTGGGTTACCATCGAGTGCCGAGTGTGATACCTCGTCAGCACTTCTGATGTTAACCTTGTAGGTTAGTTACTCGGTCGTGGTAAGCGAGGGTGAATCCTCCTACACCACCCCCGATAACAACGTCGTCGCGCAACTCCTCAAGGTGGACCTCGAGGGTGATTCCTCCTTCGTTCACCTTGATGATAACATCGAGCGGGAATTCCATCGAGGGTGATTCCTCAGGGTTCCCTTCGGTGTCAGACACACAGTTACCTTGGATATTATGACTTGCACTAAACTATGATACTAAAGACGGGTCGGCCCTAAGGGGTACCCGCGCGAGCTTAACGCGAAGTGATGTGGAGTCGGGTTGACCTGGATGGTGCCCGCGAGATAACTACGAGGCGTGGCCGGGCATTCTTAGCCCTTGCCGCAAGTCCTCGAGACGGGGCGACGGGGTCACATCGATCGTGAGTCTCTGCTCGTTTCCGCGCGCTCCTAATCCACTACGGTTTGGATATTTGATCCGAGGGGCCTCTGGCCCGATAGCACTAACCATCACGTGGGCATAGTATGGGCGTTCTGCGTCGTACACATCAGCCGAAGCTTGTTGGACGTCAGTAAGGAGCGGCGCACGCCGAGTTGGACTGGTAACGCAACCGCGCTTGTATAAGGGGTTGCTAGGTCTGCTCTTGGTGGCCCCGTAACGTGCAGGAGTTCCCGGGGCGATGGCCCAAGACCCCTGGGGGCATAGGTTTAGTCCGGCGTGCTGACCTCTCTTATAAGCCTAGGTCGGGTTGCGGCGTGTTGCTTAGCCGAGGCCGGGCATGACCCAGAAAAGTGTGTCCGGCCAGAGTTAAGTGAGCGTGGTGGGTAAGTTGGTGCACCCCTGCAGGGAAGAAACTTCTATCGATAGCCTGTCCTACGGTAACGGACACTCGGAGTTGTATCCCGATCGGTACAACTAGAACATGTGGTGAGAACTGGATAGTACGGCTCTGGGATTGCTTTCTCGCAGGGAGTCGAGAAAGGATCTCAGGTCGAGGTTGATGTTACTACTACTACTACTTTACATTATGTTCATCTGCTCTCTCCTGATGCTGCAAGACTGTCGAAGATTGTTGAAGATGCTAGTCTTCGATAGGACTAGGCTTTCCCCCTCTACTCTGGCATTTCTGCAGCCCAGTCCACATATACAGCCATTCCTTTGACAATGATGCATATGTAGTGTAGATCCTTGCTTGCTGAGTACTTCGGATGAGTACTCACGTTTGCTTTATTTTCTTTTTCCCCATTTTCCATTTGATGCCACCAGACGACGGAGCCCCTGAGCCAGAAGCCCCAGCCGACGACCAGTACTACTATCCGCCTGGCGAGTACTACTACTACGAGGAGCCGTTCGACGACCAGGAGTAGGATCGGAGGGTCCAGGGCAGGAGGCCTACGCCTTTCGATCGTAGTTTTTATTTTTACCCCGCCTCTGTGAAGGCTTATCTCTCTCTCTGTAATATATCTGTACTCAGATATCTAATGCTTCCGCTGACGCTTGTATGCCATCGAGCTTGTATTCGAGCCCTCGAGGCCCTGGCTTGTAATATTAAGCTTGTATGACTTTATTTTATGTTTTAGAGTTGTGTTGTGATATCTTCAAGTGAGTCCTTAGGCTTGATCGTGCGCATTTGCGTGTATGATTAGTGCACGATTAAGCCGGGGTCGTCACATACATCAACACCATTTACCACAGACCTACGGGTCCATAGCTAGTAGCTAGATGGCTTCTTCTCTCTCTCTGATTCTCAATACCATGTTCTCCTCTATGTTCTTGGAGATCTATTCGATGTAATGCTTTTTTGCGGTGTGTTTGCCGAGATCCGATGACTTGTGGATTTATGATCAGCTTATCTATGAATATTATTTGAATCTTCTCTGAATTCTTATATGCATGATTTGATATCTTTGTAATTCTCTTCGAACTATCGGTTTGGTTTGGCCAACTAGATTGGTTTTTCTTGCAATGGGAGAAGTGCTTAGCTTTGGGTTAAATTTTGCGGTATCCTTTCCCAGTGACAGTAGGGGCAGCAAGGCACGTATTGTATTGTTGCCATCGAGGATAAAAAGATGGGGTTTTCATCATATTGCTTGAGTTAATTCCTCTACATCATGTCATCTTACTTAATGCATTACTCCATTCTTTATGAACTTAATACTCTAGATGCATGCTGGATAGCGGTCGATGTGTGGAGTAATAGTAGTAGATGCAGAATAGTTTCGGTCTACTTGACACGGACGTGATGCCTATATTCATGATCATTGCCTTAGATATCGTCATAACTTTGCGCTTTTCTATCAATTGCTCGGCAGTAATTTGTTCACCCACCGTATTATTTTCTATCTTGAGAGAAGCCTCTAGTGAAACCTATGGCCCCCGGGTCTATTTTCCGTCATATAATCTTCTACTTTTCATCATACAAGTTTCCGATCTACTATTTTGCAATCTTTTACTTTCCGATCTATAAAACAAAAATACCAAAAATATTTACTTTATCGATTATCTATCTCTATCAGATCTCACTTTTGCAAATAATCGTGAAGGGATTGACAACCCCTTTATCGCGTTGGGTGCAAGTTGTTTGATTGTTTGTGCAGGTATTCGGTGATTTGTGCGTTGTCTCCTACTGGATTGATACCTTGGTTCTCAAACTGAGTGAAATACTTATCTTTACTTTGCTGCATCACCCTTTCCTCTTCAAGTGAAAAACCAACGCAAGCTCAAGAAGTAGCAGGCAGCAGCCTCGGTTCAGGGGATCAATCTCAAGTCATGTTGCGTCTTTGAACCGCAATAGGGAGAGCGGCCACGCCCTGCTCTATGTCGATTACTTTAAGAATACTGCTGTCTTCAAACCACATCAATTCTGCCGCCGCTTCATATGAGGAGACATGTGTTCAATCATATTTGGTAGGGATTTGTAACACCCCCAGTGGTTAGCTACAGTAACTTCACCCAGATGATGCTACTAAGCTTAATTGGCCCTTGATTGGCAACTAATTCAAATTCAAAGAAATTCAAATGCAAGTCAAATTATTAAAATTTCAAACAGTAAAATAAAAATGTGGGTTTCGTTGCAAATATTCACTAACTGTTTGTCATGCCTAAATTAACATTATTTGAATATTTAAAATACCCTTAACCTATTTTAAACTGGACCAGTAGTAAATTACTTGACCTTTTCATTTTCTAAAAAATGTTTAAAGCTTTCCAAATGTCCCCAAACTTTGTGAGCATGAGCCAAATATTGTATCTTAATTGTGTACTAAGTATCACATTTTTTACAAAAATCATCTAGTAGCAAAATAAACTAGAAAACATAGAAGAAAAAGTAAAACATAAAAAGAAAAATGAAAAAGAACGTAACGCTACTGTGTCACTGGGCCTAAGTGCCACAGTGCACCGAAGCCCAGCCCACCACGGCCTTTCCCCCACCTCTGTATAGAGAGGAAGCAGATGCCATGGCACCAAGCATGCATGCGCGCCGTCCACGCCCCCGATCTCCTCGTGTCGGCCATCCCCGGTCGCAGCGATGGATAAGGGAAATGCCCGCACCCCCTAGTCGAACCCTAGCCCACTTCCCCCCTTCCCCTCGCTCGCTCTTGTCCTCGCAGCACAGCTCCGCCTTCTGCTGTCGTCATGCCGCCGCCGTAGGCGTGGTCACCAGCCTTCCCGCGCCAAGCCGGCATGTCCACTAGCTCCGCACGGACTTCTCCTTCGACTGCTCCACTGGATCGAAGCTGGGAGGTCGCCCCCATGTTGCATACTTCCTCTTCCCCAACCTCGGCCGCCGCACGACGTCGCCATCGATTCACCGTGCCTCGACCGCCTCTGGCTGCCCCGAGCCGCTCCTCATCATCGACGTGAGCGCCGCCCAATTTCCCCTCTCTTCCCTGACTCGCGTGCGTCGCCAAACTAGCCAGAACCGAAGCCGAGAGCCGGTCGTGGCCATACCGCCGCGATCGAGCTCGTTTTCGCCGCTACCGTTGATCGCTGGACGAAACACTGCTTCCTCGTGTTCGTGGAGGCCCCAGGATGTCGTCTGACCCGTTTTCTCGCTCGATCTCCTCTTGATTCACCGAATCCGTCAAGCTCTTGCCTCGGCTGTCGTTGGACCTCGTCGCTGGCGTCCATCCCGGCACCTCCTGCAACCACCACTAGCCCCACTCGTCGCACGTCGACGCTCTCGTGCTTCTCATGCACGTGGGTGACCAAATGGTCGCTGAGATAAAACTCCGGTGAGCCTCCGCCGCATTCTGTGGCTGCCGGCGACTACACGCCGATGTGGCTGATGTGGCGACACTTGCTTAACCACTAACTGCTCCCAGAGACAATGACAAGCGGGACCCACTACCGTAATTAAGTTAATTAAAAATGGATTAGTTACTCTCACTTATGTGTGGGCCCGCTCTGTTAATTAAACCCCTAACTACAACATGTGCCACTGACACTGGGCCCCACCTGTCATTTGACCAGTGAACAATCAACCCTGTTGACTGCTGGCTGGGCTGTTGACTGTGGTCAACTGGGTTCCCTTGGCCCCACCTATCAACCTCTAACACCCACTGATGTGTACGCATCTGTGTGTGCACTTAGCATTTATCCTTTTATTTTTGAAATAATAATAAATCCAGAAATTTCAAAAATTGTCTAAAACTTTGAAAAATCATAGAAAAATAACTGTAACTCGGATGAAAATAATTTATATATGAAAACTGATCAGAAAAATAAGACAAATTTGAATATGCCCTCCACATACTTATCACATGCCCCCAACACAGCAAACATGGAACCTTACCCTCTGGATCATCTGACCGATAAATGCATGGAGCCGGGAAAATATTCCCGGATATTTTCCCGCTCCGTCTATAACACATAGCACTGCATTATGTCACCCCTAACACAACATATTGCCATGTCATGCTTTGTGATGATTTTATTTGCTTTATATATACTGTTTTCCCCCCTCTTCTCTTCGGTGGACCCAGAGACTGCTGATGATCCGGTGATCGACTACTTCACTGTCAAGGGTCCGTATCTGTCGGCAAAGCAACCAGTCAAGAAAACCCCCTTGGTCATTCCTATATCGCCCATTCTTTCTCTCTCATGCTTGCATTAGATTTTGATACTTTTGTTCGATAGCTTCTATTCTGATGCATAGCCTGCTTTTGTAACCTGTTGTTGTAACTTTACCTGTTATCTTATATGCTTAGTATAGGTTAGTTAGTGATCCATCAGTGTGATACGTCTCCAACGTATCTATAATTTTTTATTGTTCCATGCTATTATATTATCTGTTTTGGATGTTTTATATGCATTAATATGCTATTTTATATTATTTTTGGGACTAACCTATTAACCTAGAGCCTAGTGCCACTTTCTATTTTTTCCTTGTTTTTGAGCCTCGCAGAAAAGGAATACATAACAGAGTCCAAACGGAATAAAACTTCACGATGATTTTTCTTGGACCAGAAGACACCCAGGGGACTTGGAGTCCAAGTCAGAAGAGCCACGAGGCGGCGACAAGGGTGGAGGGGGCGCCCCCTACCTTGTGGGCCCCTCGGTGACTTCCTGACCTAGGTCTTCCTCCTATATATTCACAAATATTCCAGAACCACCAGAGGCATCCACGAAAACACTTTTCCACTACCGCAACCTTCTGTTCCCGTGAGATCCCATCTTGGGGCCTTTACCGGCATCCTGCCGGAGGGGGAATCAATCACGGAGGGCTTCTACATCAACTCCATTGCCCTTTTGATGATGCATGAGTAGTTTACCTCAGACCTACGGGTCCATAGCTAGTAGCTAGATGGCTTCTTCTCTCTCTTTGATTCTCAATACAACGTTCTCCTTGATGTTCTTGGAGATCTATCCGATGTAATCTTCTTTTGCGGTGTGTTTGTCGAGATCCAATGAATTGTCGATTTATGATCAGCTTATCTAAGAATATTATTTGAATCTTCTCTAAATTCTTTTATGCATGATTTAATATCTTTGTATTTCTCTTCTAATTATCGGTTTGGTTTGGCCAACTAGATTGGTTTTTCTTGCAATGGGAGAGGTGCTTAGCTTTGGGTTCAATCTTGCATGATTTCACCCAGTGACAAAGTAGGGTTAGTGAGACACGTATTGCATTGTTGCCATCGAGGATAAAAAGATGGGGTTTTCATCATATTGCTTGAGTTAATTCCTCTACATCATGTCATCTTACTTAAAGCGTTACTCCGTTCTTTATGAACTAAATACTCTTGATGCATGCTGGATAGCGGTCGATGTGTGGAGTAATAGTAGTAGATGCGGGCAGGAGTCGGTCTACTTGACACGGACGTGATGCCTATATGCATAATCATTGCCTTGGATATCGTCATAACTTTGCGCTTTTCTATCAATTGCTCGACAATAATTTGTTCACCCACCGTATTATTTGCCTTCATGAGAGAAGCCACTAGTGAAACCTATGGCCCCCGGGTCTGTTTTTCATCATATTGCTTTCCGATCTACTATTTTGCAATATTTTATTTTCAGATCTATATACCAAAAAACCCAAAAATATTTTATTGTTTATTTATCTATCTCTATCAGATCTCACTTTTGCAATTGACCGTGAAGGGATTGACAACCCCTTTATCGCGTTGGGTGCAAGTGTTTGATTGTTTGTGCAAGTGTTGGTGATTTGTGCGTTCTTCTCCTACTGGATTGATACCTTGGTTCTTAACTGAGGGAAATACTTACGTCTACTGTGTTGCATCACCCTTTCCTCTTCAAGGGAAAAACCAACACAAGCTCAAGAAGTAGCAGGAAGAATTTTTGGCGCCGTTGCCGGGGAGATCTACGCCAAGTCAAGACATACCAAGTACCCATCATAAACTCTCATCTCTTGCATTACATTATTCGCCATTTGCCTCTCGTTTTCCTCTCCCCCACTTCTAAAATGATTTTCGAAAAGATTTGCCTTTTTATTCGCCCTTCTTTCGTTTGCCTTTTCGTTCGCCCTTATGTCTTACTTGGTTTGTTTGCTTGTTTGCTTGGCATAATTGTGTATTTTATTCCAAATCAAAAACAAAATGTTTATGGATCCTCATCCACTCGCTAATCTTTTTAAGAGATCCAATTATGATGAACTGATTGCTAGTGAGTTGTGTGCACTAGATTATCTTTATGAAGTTTTGCTTGAAATTCGTGAATCTGAAAATTGTGATGAAGTGCTAAAAGAAGAAATTTATGAAGTGATTCACGATAACTCCATCAATGAAAAGCATAATTGCAATGATGTTATTATAAATTCTATTAATGTCAGTTGTGCTAATAATATGCAAAAGCCTAAGCTTGGGGATGCTAATTTTGCTATGTTCACTACTTGTTGCAGTGATCATGATTGGGGTGATTTTTCTTATGATCTTGAAAATTTATTTAAGCCTCATGATGAATATGTTTGCAATAATATTGAAAGTGGGTTTGGAAGAGTGTCGACTCTAGGTAATAATGATCCCACTACTTTGGAGTATGATCAATCTCATGAAATTTTTGGTAAAAGTGGGTTTGGAGAGGTCATGACTTTAGTTAATCTTAATCCCACTATCTTGGAAGAGTGTCAACTTTGCATGTATGTGGATCTTGTTGAGAATATGTTTTGTGATAGCTATATTGTTGAATTTGAATATGATCCCACATGTAATTATTATGAGAGAGGAAAATATGGTTGTAGAAATTTTCATGTCACTAAATTACCTCTCGTTATGTTCAGATTGCTATTGTTTCTTTCTTCTTCCTTGCATAAGCTAGTTTTTGCTTGTCTTGATAATTTGTTTGCTTATAAAATGCCTATGCATCGGAAGTATGTTAGACTTAAACTTGTTTTTCACATGCTACATGATGCTCTCTTCGTGTTTCAATTTGCTATCTTTTATGTAAGCATCATTAAAATTTTCAATGCCTAGCTAAGGGCGTTAAACAATAGCGCTTGTTGGGAGGCAACCCAATTTTATTTTTGTTCTTGTTTTTTTTGGTTCTGCTTTTCAATAAATTTTTCATCTATCCTATGGTTAGATGTGTTTTGGTGTTTTAACTAGTGTTTGTGCCAAGTAAGACCTTTGGGATGGCTTACGGTGATAGTTGATTTGATCTTGCTGAAAAACAGAAACTTTTGCGTCCAGTCACAGAATTTTAATATTTAACTGGACCGTAGAAAAACCCTGAATTTATTACACAGGATTTATATACAAATGTCCTATGTTTTCCTAATTCTTCAGAAATTTTGGAGTTAGATAAGTATTAGAACAATTCAGATCTTCGCAGACTGTTCTGTTTTTGACAGATTCTGTTTTCTTTGTGTTGTTTGCTTATTTTGATGAATCTATGGGTAGTATCGGGGGGTATTGTCGGGGTATTCTCGCGACAGATGCCAGGGGGTGGCTTATCATGGATGGGGAGAGGAGTACGTCGTCGGGCCCTGGAAGCGGGAATGGGCGAGAGCTCGAACGCACACGAGTCTTACCCAGGTTCGGGGCTCTCCGAGGAGATAACACCCCTAGTCCTGCTCTGCGGGGTCTCCGCATGATGACTATGATCAGATAGTAGCTACAAGTTTGCTCCTTGAGCTGTTGGCTAGAGGAAGAAGAAGGGCCAGGCTAGCTCTCTTGCTTCTCCTAGCTATGTGTGTATGAATGGCATGGATGCTGAACCCTTTGCATGGGTGAGCCTAGGGGGTTTATATAGGCCTACCCCCTAGGGGTACAATGGTAATAGGGCCGAGTGTAGGACCTGGATGTCAATGTCTATGGTCGCCGGGTTCTTCGCCGCCTGCTGGGGCCCGCCGCCTGGTGGGCCCCACCGATGGCCGAGGATTCGGCCGACAGGTAGGGCCCGCCGCCTGCGGGCCACGCTGATTGCCTTTTGCTGTAGCCTCGCCCTTGATGACGGGGGCCTTGTCGGGGGAGGTATGGCTACAGTCCCGCCGCCTGGTGTGCGCTCACTGTAGCCATACTCCGTCTCGTCAGAGTAAAGACGCGTTGATTCCGAGAGGAGGGAGGGGCCGGCTGCTGGGAGCCGGTCCGCCACCGAAGCCGCCTTCTTGGGGAGCGCCGTATTTTGGTTGCTCACGGACAGGTAGGGCCCGCTGCCTGCGGGCCGTACCGACCGCCCGTCGTGGGAGCATGGCCCCTGCAGACGAGGGCTACGTCACGGGCCGCGTGGCTACAGTGTCGCGCCTGGCAGAGGGGTGTCCGCTTGGTCAGCCCGCACCGTAGCCACGCTCCTCTGGGATTCGGGGGAACAGTTGGCCCTGTAGCCACGCCCCATCTTATCGTAATGAATGGGTGCAGACTCCGAGGGGAGTAAGGGCCATCTGCTAGGATCCGGCCTCCCTCGAAGCCGCCTTCTGAGAGTGTGCCACCATCTGGGAGCCGGCCTCTTGGGCCGGCCGGCCCAAGGAGCTGGCCACCCGTCTGGAAGGTGCGAGGGGCTTCGCTAGCCTTGATGTCTTGAAATGCTATAGGGCTTTGATGAGTCTACCCGTGGTCAATCCCTCCGACAGTAGTCCCCGAAGTTGGTGAGGCGCCGCGGCTCAAGCCGGAGTGCCTCAGCAGTTTCCTCCTCCGAGAGATCCTACGCCCTTGCTTTGTCCGACTGGTAGAAGCCGTCTGACAGGAACCGACCGAGGTTGGGCCGGCCGCCTGATTAATTAGAATCGTCATTGCGTGCGCCGGGCGACGCGCCTGCCGGCTGTTGCTCGCTTGCCACGCGGCGCCAGCAGGCCAGGCCGGCCTGCCAGCCCACGCGCGTGACGGGACATCGCCGCAGACCCGGGCCCACCACTACAGGGCCTCGGCACGCGCGCGGATCCGCTGCGGCCGAGGCGGGCGGTTGCCCTTCCGGGGCCAATTGAAGACGTGCCATAATTGGCACGGGATTTACGGGGACGTGCGGGGCGTGGGCGCAGTTAATCCCCACGCCCCCCACGATTTGCCTCTTCGGCTCCGCCGCCGCAGCCGTATAAGTAGGGGAGGGGCGGGGGAGCGGCCAAATGCACGCGCCCCTCCCTCGCTTTCTTCTTCCTCCTCCTCCTTGATGCTGCTACTGCGCCGCGCCGCCCGCCACCGAAGTGCTGCCGCAGCCCGACGTCGCTCGACCTCTCCGCACCACCATGGCCTCGCCATTACTTGACCTCACCGCGCCGCCACCAAGCAACCACAAAGCATGGTGCGAGGCGAGTGGGATGGCTCAAATGTCATCGATGAGCACATCGACTTCCTCCACGCGACGCGGAGGATGCCCAATGAAACGTGCGTGGGCGCGCGGGTTCCTGCAGGGAGGGAGATCACGCCGGCACCAGAGGCCGGCGAATTCATCGTCTTTTGCAGCCACTTCCTCCGCGGCTTCGGTTTGCCGGCGAGTGGCTTCTTCCGTGGCTTCCTCAACCTCTACCGCCTGCAGCCGCACCACCTCACGCCCAATACCGTGGTACTCCTCTCCACCTTCGTCACATTTTGCGAGGGCTACCTCGGGTGTCCTCCCCACGCTCGGGTTGTGGGGGAGGTTCTTCTACCTCAAGCTCGGCACCGTGGCCAAGGGCGAGCCGGCCCAGTGCGGTGCTTGCGTCGCCGTGCGGCGCACCGGCGCCGAAACCCGGTTTCCGGCTGTGGCCGTGTTGGAGTCGGTCAAGTTGTGGCAGAAGTCTTACTTCTATGTCCGCAACTTGGATCCGACTCGGGACTACGTTAACCTGCCGGATTATGCAGCCGGCCCGCCTCCTGAGCTGCTGAACAATTGGGGCCAGCAGCCGAGGCCGCTGCCGGCTGCCATCACCAACGTCCTCGACCGCCTGCAGGAGATGACGGACTCAGAGGGCCTCTAGCTGGCAGTCCTGCTGGCCGCCTTCATCCAACGCCGGGTGTCGCCGCTTCAATTCCGGCCTCACTTGATCTGCGACATGAGCGGCCGCCGGGACCCTTGCCGGATGTCGACCAAGGAGATGACGGCGGTGGAGGTCGTCCGCCATGTCAACAACATCTCTGGCAGCCAGCTCAGCGAGGAGGACTGAAGCTTCGGCAAGGAGCCTTACAGCCGCGCCAATCCGCCGCCTGCGGTTAGTATTTGGTCTCCCTTTTTTGCCTACGCCGTGCTCTTTATCCGCCCTGACCACCCGAACGCGGCGCAGCGCTTCGCCGGCCAGGGAGCAGGCGGCATGCCAGATTCCGGCCACCAGTGGACGGCGGACCGGGAGGTGAGTGACGTGGGCGACCCCGAGCTGGGGGCGGCCGCGTTGGAGGAGAATGACACCGCCGGTGGAGGCGGCGCCAGAGCAGGCGGAGCCGCAGGAGGCGGCGCAGGAGGCGACGTCCGGGACTGGCCAGACGATGACGAGGATGGCGACGAGCAGTGCCGCTCGGAAGGCGCCGACAGGACGGGAGCCGGGCCCTTGGCGACGTGGCCGACTGGCGGGGCGCCGACTGGAGCACCCGGCGCGTCTAAGCGCCGCGCTGACGTGGGGATGCTCGGCACCCGGCCAGCCAAGAAGCCCAAGTCGACGGTTGCCGCGACCAAGCGGCAAGAGGCCGCGAAGGCGGCCGCCGTCTGGAGGGCCCCAAAGCCACGCCCGTTGGTGTCTGCGTAAGTGTTTTGACTGCTCTTGTTTTGGTCATTTTGTCTTGGCTTTTCTTTTTCCAAACTTCTTATCTTTGCTTGTCTTGCTGAGCAGGGCTCCCCTCACTGTGTCACGGCCCCGTCCGCCTCGGTGATTGGAGAAGCAGGCGGCTCTGAGGATGCCCGCCGCATGGACCCAGCCGCCGCCCTTCGAGAGGCGACAGAGAGGAACGCGCAGGAGGCGCGGGAGGAGCGGGAGGCGGCTACATGGCTGGAGGCCGAAGCAGCGACCGCGGCGCAGGCGGAGGCCGATGCCGCAGCCAAGGCACAGGCAGACGCGGCGGCCAAGGCGCAGGCAGAGGCCGACGTCAAGGCCGCGGAGGACCCGGCCCGGAACGTGGTTCCCAAGGCGGCCGACCCGCAGCAGCCGGAGCCAGCGGTGGTGGAGGACCGATTGCCGACTGAAGGAGGCGGTGCCGGCCAGGCGGTACCAGGGGATGGGATGGCCGACCTCGTCATCCTGGAGGACGCTCCGCGGGCGTCGGGTGCTGAAGAGCGGGGTGGAGGCCAGCCCGAGGGGCCGCAGGCGCCGCCGTCCAGCGCCGAGCTGGTGGAGGGCCAGGCCCTGGTGACCCGCGCTTCCGCGCGCATGCGCCCAGCGCGGGCGACTTCTGTGTCGAGGCCGGCGGGTGCCGAGGCCGCGAGCTCGCAGGCGGCCGACACCGAGGCCACGAGCGCCGCTTCGCCTGGTTGGGCGCAAGGAGCCGGCCCGGCCACCCTGAACATTGCAGTGCAGGACGTCCTCGACATGTTCAAGACCCATGGCGCGACCCTCCTGCAGGCGAGGAGCGAGCTGGTGGCGATGCAGACAACCGTCCGGGTATGCCTTTGAATTATCTTTTTTGCTTTTACGGTCTTCAGTGGGGGCGCGTCAGCGCACCCACTGGGTGTAGCCCCCAAGTTCCGAGCCGGCTGCTGAGCAGGCGGGTTGGAACTCCAAGGCGTATTTCTGAATGCTGACGTGTTACTCTTGTTGCAGAACTATCATAATCTGCGCGCGGCCGCCTACAACTCCCAGAACCAGCAGCTCGCCAACCGGACTACTGAGCTGAACAAGAGCCGCGTTACGTAGGCCGTCTTCTAGTGGGGGCGTGCAAGCGCACCCACTGGGTGTAGCCCCCGAGATTCGGGCCGACTGCTGAGCAGTCGGGCCGGATCTTCCGGCAACTTCTTGTCTTTGTTGATGATGACATTTCTCTTGTGTTTTTGCAGAGGCCGCCGCCCATCTTTGAACGCGCGTGTGCGAGCTTGAGGGCCAGGTCCGGGATAAGGAGCAAGAGCGCAGCCAGGCGGCCGCAGAGCGCGACCGTCTTGTGAAGGAGCTGGCGGACCAGGCGGCCCGGCACAAGGCAGAGATCCAGCAGCTGAAGTATGGGGAGGCGCTCCTCAAGGCCGAGTTCGAGACCGAGCGCTCGGACTGGGTCGAGAGGGAGAAGCTGCTGTCGGACGGCTACGGCGTGATCGAGGATATGGTCGAAGGTAGATCCTTTCTTCTTTTGTTGCTTGGTCGCCGGCTGCTATAGGAGGCCGACTTTTAAATCTTGGTCTTCTTTTGCACAGAGTACTTCCCTGGTCGCTCCGTTGCCGTCTGCCAGGCAATCGAAGCGCGGCGCGAACAGCGGAGGAGGACGGGCGCGGACATTCCGCAGGACTCACCCCGGACTCTAGGCGAGCTGCTCATGGCCTACAAGATGTGCCTCGAGCCAGCGTACCGCCTGCTCCGCAGACTTCAGCGCGCCAGGTCGTAGGTCCTGGCGGGGCTTTGGCCGAAGGAGCGGATTCCTTGGACTCCCAGCCGGACCGCCGACTGGCTGGAGGTGGCGGCCGAGCGGCTTGAGGTCTGGAAAGGCGCCGCAGCTCGGGCGGGTGCCAGGGCGACGCTGAAGTTCATCAAAGCCTGGTATCCGGACGTGAGGTTGGCTCAGCTTGCCACCTTTCGCCAGGAGGCAGGACCAGAGCTGGAGGCGGCACAGGATGAGATCATCAAGAGCGCAGCGGCCCTTGCCGACTACGCCGACGTCAGCATCTTCATCCCGAAGCGGGCGGAAGACGGCACTGAGGTGCCGCCATCCTGGTTCGGGCTGGACCTGAACGAGGGGGAGGACTCGGCGGAGGAGATCGCCTCCAGCGACGAGGGCGAGGACGACAAGGACAAGGAAGGCGAGGACGTCGCACCAGACGGCGGAGCAACCAGCCGGACTCAGCCCGATCGGGCCTCGGCCAGCGAGGCGCGGGAGACTACAACAGCCGCCGCCGACCAGGCCGAAACCCAACAGCCGGACGCTCCACCAGCCGGCGCTTCAGCCACTGCCGACCTGTCCACGCCGCCCGCAGCGCCCTTGGCCTAGGCAGCCCTTTATCTTTTTAACATTTCTCTGTCTTGTACTTGAGCAAACAAGTTAATCGTGCGCAGTTCCACCCACTTGGGGTGTAAATCAAACTCTGTTGAATGCTAGCCTTGGGCCTTTTGCGATGTAAATAATTTATCTCCCACATGCTTGTGTCTTTTGCCGGGTTCTAGCTCAGCTTTGCCTTTGCTCTATTTGGCTTTTTCTTTTGCCGCCTTCCTTTGGCTGCCGCCCTGCCAGCCGGACAGCCGCGCTGCAGTCTGTTGGTGTCGCGGTATAGGATGTTGATGCCGCTGCCGCCGTCTATCAGGATCCGGGAGAAGCGGCAAGCCCGCCTCTCCATTGAGAAGGTGGAGTCCAGCACCATTGCATAAGCACCCGCCGAGGGCATCACGGCCGGGTGGTCCTCACGGCTCCAACTGATGGGCTTCTCGGAGCAGTGCATGAATTGGGGGACCTCTGAGGCGACAGCATTCACCTCGCGGTGTTGCTGCCGCCGACTGTGCTTGTCATCGGCTTGGCTGGTGAAGACGACGTAGTTGGCGTTGGCTTTGGGGAACTCGTCTTGGAGTATGCCGACTGGGCGAGCCACCGGCTGCTAAGGAGGCGGAGCCGTCGGGCCGGCTGGCAAAGGCAGCAGGCCCTCGCCCTTGGCAATTCTGGCGAGCCAGTTGCACTTTTGAGTGGTGTGGTTGGACGGCTTCACACCGCTGTGGAACTTGCACGGGGCATCGAGGGCTTGCTCGAAGGAGAAGGCGGGCAGCCAAGCACCCTTGCGCCTTTCTGACGCTTGGGGTCGGGTTGTCCTTCCGGCTGCTGGTCTTCGATGGTTGCTACTTGCCGGCTGTTGGAAGCCGGCTGCTGGGCTTTGCGCTTGTTGTCGTTCGACTGTTGGCGCCGGTTGGTCTCACCAGCCGGAGCTTGAGGGGCCGACTGGATCACCTTCCCAGACGCGTCAACCCGGATCTCTGACTTCATGGAGGAGTCGGCCGTGGCGTACTTGTCCGCCACGACCAGGAGCTCGTCCAATGTAGTCGGCTCATCGCACAGGACCTTGTGCTTGAGTAGAGTGCCTTCTCTGCACCCGGCGGTGAAGTACTCGATGGCCTGTACCTCATGCACCCCTTCGCAGGAGTTGCGCAGCTCGGCCCAGCGCGTCAGGTAGTCGCGGGTGGACTCGGTCGGCCCCTGAACGCACATGGAGAGCGGGCAAGGCTTGGGGGGCCGCTTGTAGGTGCTGGTGAAGTTGCGGATGAAGACATCGGCGAAGTCCAGCCAGCTGTTGATGCTGTAGGGCTTGAGGTTGTTCAGCCATGTCCGGGCCGTGCCCTGGAGCATGAGCGGAACATACTTCACGGCAACACGCTTGTTGCCGTTTGCTATACTGACTGTCGTTGAGTAGTCGATCAGCCAGTCCTCCGGCTTCACGGAGCCGGTGTACTTGGGAGTGTCTCGAGGGAGCGAGAACCCTTTGGGGAAGGGCTCGTCGCGGATGCGGGGGCCGAAGCAGGCCGGTCCGATCGTGTCTTCCTCTTCTACGGCCAGGGACCGAGCGAGCCACTCGATCCGGTGGTGCGCATCATTCTCTCCAACTCCTTCACGGGGGCCCAGCTGGCCTCCGAGAGTCGGATGATCCACAGGAGGCGGAGAGGCCAGCCTCTCCCTGCGAGGGGGAGGCGGACGCTCATCCCGCCGGTGCTCCACCCGTGGGCGGTCGTCATGGTTGCGCACAACCGTAAGGCGAGTGCGCCGGCTGCGGCTAGCAGCCGGCTCCGGGTCTTGCTGACCGTGGTCTCCGCCTGCTGGGGACCAGGAGGTCGCTCCATGCCCACGGCAGGGGGGGGGGATGGTTTTCAGCTTGCTTGCCGGCTGCCATCGTGCGGTGGTACGTGTCTTGCTGCATGGTTGCAGCGTCGAGGAGCTCCTGGAGGCGCGCCATTTGGCTGCGCCACTCATCGCCCTCCAGGTTATCCAATTCATCTGCGGCCGCCTGGGCAGCGCGCAGGTTCTCCACTGGGGTGGCGTAGACCGGGCGTCCGACTCCCAGCATGCTGGCTATGGCCGCGCCGCGTTGCCGAATGGTGCCGGCTCGGCTGGGCTTGCCAGCAGCCGGTGTGCCGCTCGCGATGCAGTCGATCTCGCGCTGGCAGGCCTCAGCACGGTGCCTCATGGCCGCCATCTTGTTGGCGCTTTCAAGGAGCGTGACACGGAACGCCTCCAGTGTAGCCCCATCGGCGTTAGCTGTAACGGGGGTGGTCAGGCCCTGCATGGCCGCTCGCAGCGGGTCCTGGGCAGCCCCAGTGGAATCATTGCCGTGGCCAGTGACTAGCACCTCCGCGATGGTGCTGGCGTTGGTGTTGCTGGCGACAGGAGGGAGCGAATCGTCAATGACCATCACATTGGCGGGGAAACCGTTGGTGGAGGCCGCGTCGGAGTCGATGAGTGTCTCGACGGGCTCAATGGAGGGGTCGGTGGAGCCGACAGACTCCGCGTCAGAGGCGGGCGCGTCGGAGATGCCGAGCTTGCCGAAGAGGTCGATGAGGCAGCTAGCGGGGCACGCCGCTACCCCGTCGGGGGCGGGCTCATCGGAGAGGCTGGCCTTGCTGAAGAGGTCGGCAAGGCAGCCCGCGGGGCAGGCTGCTCCCGCGTCAATCGATGCATTGGTGCACACACTAACCGGCGCGTCGGGCTGGCTGATCAGGCCAGACGCGACGTGCTCGCTGGAGAGGAAGAGGGTTCCCGTCCAGAACATGTCTCCGGCCGACGCTGCGCTTTGCCCCACGATGGGCGCCAACTATCGGGGTATTCTCACGACAGATGCCAGGGGGTGGCTTATCATGGATGGGGACAGGAGGACGTCGTCGGGCCCTGGAAGTGGGAATGGGCGAGAGCTCGAACGCACACGAGTCTTACCCAGGTTCGGGGCTCTCCGAGGAGATAACACCCCTAGTCCTGCTCTGCGGGGTCTCCGCATGATGACTATGATCAGATAGTGGCTACAAGTTTGCTCCTTGAGCTGTTGGCTAGAGGAAGAAGAAAGGCCAGGCTAGCTCTCTTGCTTCTCCTAGCTATGTGTGTATGAATGGTGTGGATGCTGAACCCTTTGCATGGGTGAGCCAGGGGGTTTATATAGGCCTACCCCCAGGGGTACAATGGTAATAGGGCCAGGTTGAGGACCCGGATGTCAGTGTCTATGGTCGCCGGGTTCTCCGCCGGCTGCTGGGGCCCTCCGCCTAGTGGGCCCCGCCGGCTGCAGAGGATTCGGCCGACAGGTAGGGCCCGCCGCCTGCGGGCCACTATGATTGCCTTTTGCTGTAGCCTCGCCCTTCATGTCGGGGAGGCATGGCTACAGTCCCGTCGCCTGGTGTGCGCTCGCTCTAGCCATACTCCGTCTCGTCAGAGTAACGGCGCGTTGATTCCGAGAGGAGGGAGGGGCCAGCTGCTGGGAGCCGGTCCGCCACCGAAGCCGCCTTCTTGCGGAGTGCCGTCTTCTGGTTGCTCACGGATAGGTAGGGCCTGCCGCCTGCGGGCCGTACCGACAGTCCGTCGTGGGAGCATGGCCCCTGCAGACGAGGGCTACGTCACAGGCCGCGTGGCTACAGTGCCGCGCTTGGCCGAGGGGTGTCCGCTTGGTCAGCCCGCGCCATAGCCACGCTCCTCCGGGATTCGGGGGAACAGTTGGCCCTGTAGCCACGCCCCATCTTATCGTAATGAATGGGTGCAGACTCCGAGGGGAGGAAGGGCTGTCTGCTAGGATCCGGCCTCCCCCGAAGCCGCCTTCTGAGAGTGTGCCGCCATCTGGGAGCCGGCCTCTTGGGCCGGTCGGCCCAAGGAGCCGGCCACGCGTCCGGAAGGTGCTTGGGGCTGCGCTAGCCCTGATGTCTTGAAATGCTAGAGGGCTTTGATGAGGCTACCCGTGGTCAATCCCTCCGATAGGTATGAACTATGGAGAAGTTAGAATACAATAGATATTAAACCAATATAAATAAAGAATGAGTTCACAACAGTACCAAAAGTGGTGATTTTGTTTTCTTGTATTAACGGATCTCACGAGTTTTCTATTGAGTTTTGTGTTGTGAAGTTTTCAAGTTTTAGGTAAAGATTTGATGGACTATGGAATAAGGAGTGGCAAGAGCCTAAGCTTGGGGATGCCCAAGGCACCCCAAGGTAATAGTCAAGGACAACCAAGAGCCTAAGCTTGGGGATGCCCCGGAAGGCATCACCTCTTTCGTCTTCGTCTATCGGTAAATTTACTTGAGGCTATATTTTTATTCACAACATGATATGTGTTTTGCTTGGAGCGTCTTGTATGATATTAGTCTTTGCTTTTTAGTTTGCCACAATCATCCTTGCTGCACACACCTTTTGAGAGGGACACGCATGAATCATGATTTATTAGAATATTCTATGTGCTTCACTTATATCTTTTGAGCCAGGCAATTTTGTTCTAGTGCTTCACTTATATCTTTTTAGAGCACGGCGGTGGTTTTATTTTATAGAAATTGTTGAACTCTCATGCTTAACTTATATTATTTTGAGAGTCTTTCGAAACAGCATGGTAATTTGCTTTGGTTATATATTTAGTCCTAATATGATAGGCATCCAAGAGGGTTATAATAAAAACTTTCATATAAAGTGCATTCAATACTATGTGAAGTTTGATTCCTTATGATTGTTTTGAGATATAAAGATGGTGATATTAGAGTCATGCTAGTGAGTAATTGTGGATTGTAGATATACTTGTGTTAAAGTTTGTGATACCCGTAGCATGCACGTATGGTGAACCGTTATGTAACGAAGTTGGAGCATGAGGTATTTATTGATTGTCTTCCTTATGAGTGGCGGTCGGGGACGAGCGATGGTCTTTTCCTACCAATCTATCCCCCTAGGAGCATGCGCGTAGTACTTTGTTTTGATTACTAATAGATTTTTGCAATAAGTATGTGAGTTCTTTATGACTAATGTTGAGTCCATGGATTATACGCACTCTCACCCTTCCACCATTGCTAGCCTCTCTAGTACCGCGCAACTTTCGCCGGTGCCATACACCTACCTTTTACCTTCCTTAAAATGGCCAACATACCTACCTATTATGGCATTTCCATACCCATTCCAAGATATATTGCCATGCAACTTTCCACCGTTCCGTTTTATTATGACACGCTCCATCATTGTCATATTGCTTTGCATGATCATGTAGTTGACATAGTATTTGTGGCAAAGCCACCATTCATAATTTTTATACATGTCACTCTTGAGTCCTGGCACATCCCGGTACACCGCCGGAGGCATTCATATAGAGTCATATTTTGTTCTGAGTATCGAGTTGTAATTCTTGAGTTGTAAGTAAATAAAAGTGTGATGATCTTCATTATTGGAGCATTGTCCCATGTGAGGAAAAAAATAAAAGAGGCCAACGAAGCCCACAAATAAAAAAGAGAGGCCAAAGAGGCCCACCAAAACAAAAAAAGAGAGAGAAAAGAGAGAAGGGGCAATGTTACTATCTTGTTTCCACACTTGTGCTTCAAAGTAGCATCATGATCTTCATGATAGAGAGTCTCCTTTGTTATCACTTTCATATACTAGTGGGAATTTTTCATTATAGAACTTGGCTTGTATATTCCAATGATGGGCTTCCTCAAATTGCCCTAGGTCTTCATGACCAAGGAAGTTGGATGCACACCCACTTAGTTTCTTTTTGAGCTTTCATAAACTTATAGCTCTAGTGCATCCGTTGCATGGCAATCCCTACTCACTCACATTGATATCTATTGATGGGCATCTCCATAGCCCGTCGATATGCCTAGTTGATGTAAGACTATCTCCTTCTTTTTGTCTTCTCCACAACCACCATATTCTATTCCACCTATAGTGCTATGTCCATGGCTCACGCTCATGTATTGCGTGAAAGTTGAAAAGGTTTGAGAACATAAAAAGTATGAAACAATTGCTTGGCTTGTCATCGGGGTTTTGCATGATTTGAGTACTTTGTGTGATGAAGATGGAGCATAGCCAGACTATATTATTTTGTAGGGATAACTTTCTTTGGCCATGTTATTTTGAGAAGACATGATTGCTTTATTAGTATGCTTGAAGTATTATTGTTCTTATGTCAATATTAAACTTTTGTTTTGAATCTTATGGATCTGAAAATTCATGCCACAATAAAGAAAATTACATGGACAAGTATGTTAGGTAGCATTCCACATCAAAAATTCTGTTTTTATTATTTACCTACTCGAGGACGAGCAGGAATTAAGCTTGGGGATGCTTGATACGTCTCCAACGTATCTATAATTTTTGATTGTTCCATGCTATTATATTATCTGTTTTGGATGTTTTATATGCTATTTTATATTATTTTTGGGACTAACCTATTAACCTAGAGCCCAGTGCCAGTTTCTGTTTTTTTCCTTGTTTTTGAGCCTCGCAGAAAAGGAATACCAAATAGAGTCCAAACGGAATAAAACTTCACGATGATTTTTCTTGGACAAGAAGACACCCAGGGGACTTGGAGTCCAAGTCAGAAGAGCCACGAGGCGCCGACAAGGGTGGAGGGCACGCCCCCTATCTTATGGGCCCCTCGGTGACTTCCTGACCTAGGTCTTCCTCCTATATATTCACAAATATTCCAGAACCACCAGAGGCATCCACGAAAACACTTTTCCATCGCCGCAACCTTCTGTTCCCGTGAGATCCCATCTTGGGGCCTTTTGCGGCATCCTGCCGGAGGGGGAATCAATCACGGAGGGCTTCTACATCAACTCCATTGCCCTTCTGATGATGCGTGAGTAGTTTACCTCAGACCTACGGGTCCATAGCTAGTAGCTAGATGTCTTCTTCTCTCTCTTTGATCAATACAACGTTCTCCTTGATGTTCTTGGAGATCTATCCGATGTAATCTTCTTTTGCGGTGTGTTTGCCGAGATCCGATGAATTGTGGATTTCTGATCAGCTTATCTATGAATATTATTTGTATCTTCTCTGAATTATTTTTTGCATGATTTAATATCTTTTTATTTCTCTTTGAATTATCGGTTTGGTTTGGCCAACTAGATTGGTTTTTCTTGCAATGAGAGAGGTGCTTAGCTTTGGGTCCAATCTTGCGTGATTTCACCCAGTGACAAAGTAGGGGTAGCGAGACACGTATTGCATTGTTTCCATCGAGGATAAAAAGATGGGGTTTTCATCATATTGCTTGAGTTAATTCCTCTACATCATGTCATCTTACTTAAGGCCTTACTCTGTTCTTTATGAACTTAATACTCTAGATGCATGCTGGATAGCGGTCGATGTGTGGAGTAATAGTAGTAGATGCAGTCAGGAGTCGGTCTACTTGACACGGACGTGATGCCTATATGCATAATCATTGCCTTGAATATCGTCATAACTTTGCGCTTTTCTATCAATTGCTCGACAGTAATTTGTTCACCCACCGTATTATTTGCCTTCAAGAGAGAAGCCTCTAGTGAAACCTATGGCCCCCAGGTCAATTTTCCATCATATTACTTTCCGATCTACTATTTTGCAATCTTTTATTTTCAGATCTATATACCAAAAAACCCAAAAATATTTTATCTTTTGTTTATCTATCTCTATCAGATCTCACCTTTGCAAGTGACCGTGAAGGGATTGACAACCCCTTTATCGCGTTGGGTGCAAGTGTTTGATTGTTTGTGCAGGTGTTGGTGATTTGTGCGTTCTTCTCCTACTGGATTGATACCTTGGTTCTTAACTGAGGGAAATACTTACCTCTACTATGCTGCATCACCCTTTCCTCTTCAAGGGAGAAACCAACGCAAGCTCAAGAAGTAGCACAGTGCCCCTCACCCTTATCCTTATTGCCCCGCTTTGTTACCGATGACTCGATCAAGGTGATCAACGAGGAGAGACCAACACATCACCGGCAACCCCCTTAGTTGTACGACTCTGCAGTGCTACTATCGAGTGTCGAGGGTGATGCCTCGTATCCCACTTACGATGATATCCCTGTAGTGTAGCACATCGAGTGTGGTTAGTCAAGGCTGATTCCTCACTCACCACTCCTGATGATGTCTCTGTCATGCAGCTCTTCAAGTGTGAACCTACCGAGGGTGATTCCTCCAAGTTCACCTTGACGTTGTATCTTAGGTGTGAACCTATCGAGGGTGATTCCTCTGAGTTCACCTTGATGGTAAGGACACACTGTTACCTTTAACTGTTACCCGTTAACAGTTACTGTGGGACTGAAGGGACAGGTGGTACCGCCCCGGTAGAGGTGGACCTGAGTTCCCGACAGTCTCTGAATAAGTTGGGTTGACCAGGAGGATACCCGTAAGATAATTACGTGGCAAGGACAGGCAGGCAGAGACCGCCCTGCAGAGGGATGGGCCTGTCCCTTGCCGTAAGTCCGCGAGACGGGGCGACAGGATCACTGATCGTCTCCACGCACTCCCTGTACATTAACGGTTTCGATATGTGATCTGAGTAGGCCTCTGGACTTTTCGCACTAACCACCATGCGGGAATAAGTATGGGCACTCGGCGTCGTATGATTCTTCCAAAAGCTCTCAGACGTCACAGTTGAGCGGCACGCGCCCAGGTGGTCCGCGTAAGCGCCTGCTTTGTGTAAAGAGGTAGCCAGGACTGATCACAGCCGTCTGCAACATGCAGGAGTGCTTAGGGCGATTGGCCCATGATACGTCCATTTCGCATCATGTTTTCCTTCTGTTATTTATAATGATTTTATGCATAATAACACTTTATGGAGTAATTCTAATGCCTTTTCTCTCATAATATGCAAGGTTTACACAAAGAGGGAGAATGCCGGCAGATGGAATTCTGGACCTAAAAAAGCTATGTCAGAGATACCTATTTTGCACATCTTCAAATGAGCTCAAATTTTACGGAGAATTATTTTGGAATAAATAATAAATATTGGAGAAAAGAACTACCGGAGGGGGGCTGTCAGGTGACCCCAAGACACCAGGGCGTGCCAGCCCCCCAGGCGCGCCTTGCTGGGTCGTGGGCAGCCCGGCCACCTCTGGTGCCCATCTTCTCGTATATAAGGTCTATTGACCTAGAAAAAATAAGGAGAGTACTTTCGGGACGAAGCACCGCCGTCTCGAGGCGGAACTTGGGCAGGAGCACTTTTGCCCTCCGGCGGAGCGATTCCGCCGGGGGAACTTCCCTCCCGGAGGGGGAAATCGAAGCCATCGTCATCACCAACAACCCTCTCATCTTTGGGAGGCCAATCTTCATCAACATCTTCAACAACACCATCTCATCTCAAACCCTAGTTCATCTCTTGTGTTCAATCTTTGTACCGAAACCTCAGATTGGTACCTGTGGGTGACTAGTAGTGTTGATTATATCTGGTAGTTGATGATATATGGTTTATTTGGTGGAAGATTATATGTTCAGATCCATTATGCTATTTAATACCTCTATGATCTTGAGAATGAATAGTATTTGTGAGTAGTTACTTTTGTTCTTGAGGACACGGGAGAAGTCATGTTGCAAGTAATCATGTGGATTTGATATTCGTTCGATATTGTGATGGTATGTATGTTGTGATTCCCTTAGTGATGTTATGTGAACGTCGACTACATGACACTTCACCATCTTTGGGCCTATGGTAATTCATTGTGGAGTAGTTATTAGATGATGGGTTGCTAGAGTGACAGAAGCTTAAACCCTAGTTTATGCGCTATTCCGTAAGGGACCGATTTGGACCCATATGTTTAATGCATTGGTTAGATTTTATCTTAATACTTTTCTCATTGTTGTGGATGCTTGCGAGGGGGTTAATCATAAGTGGGAGGTTTGTTCAGGTAAGAACAGCACCCAAGCACCGGTCCACCCACATATCAAATTATCAAAGTAGCGAACACGAATCAAACCAACATGATGAAAGTGACTAGATGAAATTCCAGTGTGCCTTCAAGAAGGCCTTGCTTATTATAAGAGATTGTTTTGGCCTGTCCTTTGCCACAAAAGGATTGGGCTACCTTGCTGCACTTTATTTACCATTACTTGCTCGTTACAAATTATCTTACTATCAAACTACTTGTTACCGACAATTTCAGTGTTTGCAGAAATTACCTTGCTGAAAACCGCTTGTCATTTCCTTCTGCTCCTCGTTGGGTTCGACACTCTTACTTATCGAAAGGACTATGATTGATCCCCTATACTTGTGGGTCATCAAAACTCATTTCTGGTGCTGTTGCCGGGGAGTGAAGCGCTCTTGGTAAGTGGAAATCGGTAAGGAAAATTATATTATGTGCTGAAATTTATTGTCACTTGTCACTATGGAAAACAATCCTTTGAGGGGCTTGTTCGGGGTATCTTCACCTCGACCGGAAACACAAAGAGTTGCCCCACAACCTACTACACCTACTGAAATATTAGCTATGAAATTCCTTCGAGTATGATAGAGCAACTGCTAGCTAATCCTTATGCAGGAAACGAAACCAAGCATCCCGATATGCATTTGATACATGTGGATGAAATTTGTGGATAGTTTAAGCTTGCAGGTTTCCCGGAGATGAAGTCAAGAAGAAGGTTTTCCCTATATCTTTGGGGGGAAAAGAATTCACATGGGCTATGTATCGATATTGGATCGTGGAACTGGAATTGATTGAAATTGGAATTTCACCAAAAGTTTTATCCTATGCATCTAGTTCATCATGATCGGAATTATATATATAATTTTTGGCCTCGTGAAGGAGAAAGTATCGCTCTAGCTTAGGGGGGGGGGCTTAAGTCAATGTTATATTCATGCCCCAATCATGAGCTCTTGAGAGAAATTATTATTCAGAATTTTATGCTCGGCTTTCTCGTAATGATCAATCCATGCTCGATACTTCTTGTGCTAGTTCTTTTATGAAGAAGACTATTGAATTCAGGTGGGATCTTTTAGAAAGAATTAAACGCGACTCTAAAGATTGGGAACTCGACGAAGGTAAAGGGGCAGGTATTAATCGTGAGTTTGATTATATTAAATCTTTTATGAATACCGATGCTTTTCACAAGTTTAACACTAAATATGGACTTGACTCTGAGATAGTAGCCTCTCTTTGTGAATCATTTGCTACTCATGTTGATCTTCCTAAGGAGAAGTGGTTTAAATATCATCCCCCTATTAAAGAAGAAATTAAAGAACCGATTATAGCTAAAGATGAAACTATTATTTATAATGTTGATCCAGTAGTTCCTACTGCTTCTATTGAAAAAAAAAACCTTTCCCTATTAGGATAAAGGAACATGCTAAGGTATCAACAGTGGTTCGCAAAAGTAATATTAAAGCACCTAAACCCTCTGAACAAATTAAAGTAGAACCTAGTGTTGCTATGGTTAAAGATCTCTTGGTCGAAAATGTTGATGGGCATGTTATTTACTTCTGTGACGAAGCAGTTAGAATTGCCAAACCCGATGAAAAAGATATACTAGACCAGCTGTTGGCATTCCTGTTGTCTCAGTCAAAATTGGAGATCACTGCTATCATGGTTTATGTGACTTAGGTGCTAGTGTGAGTACTATTCCTTTTACCTTATACCAAGAAATTATGAATGATATAGCACCCGCTGAAATAGAAGACATAGACGTTACTATTAAGCTTGCAAATAGAGACACCATCACACCACTTGGGATTGTTAGAGAAGTTGAAGTCTTGTGTGGGAAAATAAAATACCTGACGTGGCTTGAAACTGCGTCGGCATTTCCCCAAAGAGGAAGCGATGATGCAGCATAGCTACGGTAAGTATTTACCTCAGTTATGAAACGTTATCAATCCAGTAGGAGAACCAAGCAACACTACGTAAACGGTACATGCACACAACAAACAAATACTTGCAACCCGACGCGCAAGAGGGGTTGTCAATCCCTCCTCGGTAAAAAGAAAGATTAAATTGTATGAGATTGGATAAATAGATCTAGCAAGAACACAAAATAAAATAAGTAAAGAAAAAGTGCAGCAAGGTATTTTTGGGTTTTTGGAATAATAGATCTGAAAACAATATGATAAAAGATAGACCCGGGGGCCGTAGATTTCACTAGTGGCTTCTATCGAGAAAATAGCATATGGTGGGTAAACAAATTACTGTTGCGCAATTGATAGAAAAGCAAATAATTATGACGATATCCAAGGCAATGATCATGCATATAGGCATCACGTCCAAGATTAGTAGACCGACTCCTACCTGCATCTACTACTATTACTCCACACATCGACCGCTATCCAGCATGCATCTAGTGTATTAAGTTCATGGAGAAACAGAGTAATGCAATAAGAACGATGACATGATGTAGACAAGATCTATTCATGTAGGAATAGACCCCATGTTTTTATCCTTAATAGCAATAATACATGTGTGCCTCGCTGCCCCTTCTTTCACTGGGAGAGGACACCGCAAGATCGAACCCATCACAAAGCACCTCTTCCCATTGCAAGAAAAATCAATCTAGTTGGCCAAACTAAACCAAAGATTCGGAGAAGAAATACGAGGCTATAAATAATCATGCATATAAGAGATCAAAGAAGACTCAAATAATATTCATGGATATAGATCTGATCATAAACTTAGAATTCATCGGATCCCAACAAACACACCGCAAAAAGTCATTACATCAAATAGATCTCCAAGAACATCGAGAAGAACATTGTATTGAGAATCAAAAAGAGAAAAAGAAGCCATCTAGCTACTCCCTACAGACCAGTAGGTCTATGCTGAACTACTCACGCATCATCGGAGGAGCACCAATGAGGATGATGAACCCATCTGTGATCGTGTTCCCCTCCGGCAAAGTGCCGGAATAGGGCTCTAGATTGGATTTCATGGTTCCAGAACTTGCGGCGGCTGGAATTGTGTTTCGTCGACTCTACTAGGGTTTCTGGAATATTTGGGGATTTATAGAGCTGAGAGGCGGAGGAGGAGACCTCCGTGGGCCCCACCACCCATCAGGGCGCGCTAGGGGCCTCTGGCGCACCCTGGTGGGTGGTGGGCCCCACTGTAACACCCCTATGTAATGGTGCTACAGTAATCCATCATGATGATATTAAGCTACTTTGATTTGCAATGATAATCATGTTGGTATAATATCTCATTTCAAATTCCTTCTCTGAATCCAATTCAAATTCAAAGTGAAATTTCAATTTGCACAAAAGTTGCTGGAAAAATGTTCATTATTCAGCAAATATTCCAAAACAATTGTTGTTAAGGAAAACAACATCACCATGATGTCAAAGTGGGCCAAAGAATTTGAAACAGTGCCAAAACAGCACTTTAAATGCCATATTCATTTTTTAAAAATTCAAAAGGATTCCTAAATTGCCCAAACTTTTTGAGACAATGGGGAATAATCCGTTGTATTTATGTGACCAAGTTCCACATTTATACAAAATCATTTGGCAGCTCATTTTAATTCAAAAACCCATCTGAAAAAGAAAAACAGAAAAACAAAATGGGAAAAGAAGAAATGCCACTGTGCACTGGGCCTAAGTGCACAGTGCCCGTGGCCCAGCCCAACCGGCCCTCCTCTCCATCCTCTCTTCTCTCTCTCCTCGCGTGTGTCGCCTCGCCCGTGGCCGCGCCGGCACGCTCCGGTCGTTCGTCGACACCGCGACACCCACCGACGCGGAGGGGATAAGACCAAGCCCATCAACTCCTCCTGGACACCCTCGCCATTCCTCCTCCCCTCTCCAGCGCTCGCTCGTTCCCCCCTCTCTCCCGAACGCTGCCGTCGCCGTGCGTCGGTCGATCCCGCGGCCATCGGCGTCCCCGCGTCCAGCAACGATGTTCGGGAGGTGCGCCGGCCTCTCCCTCCTCTTCCTCGACCACCAGCTGGAGCCGGGGTGCCTCGCAGCTCCCGATTCGAGCTCTTCCCCAACCTCGGCCGCCGCCGTTCGCCGGTGTCGATTCGCTGCACTGCTGCTCCTAAGCTGCCGCCGGCCTGTCGTGTGCTGCTAGGTGAGCCTCACCGCGAATCCCCTCCTTCTCCTCTCCGTTTTGCCATGCCTAGCGCCGCTCGCCGTCGATGCCCGAACCCAGCTCCACCACGGTGCTTGTCGCCGTCGCTTCCGTCGGTGGCAAGCTCATCCGAGCTCATTACCGTGCTCAGCAAGTCCGTGTGGTTCCAACGCGACCAACCACTCGCCCTATCGTGCCCTGCGCCGCCGAATCCGCCAACGGCCGAACTCCGGTGCTGCTCGCGAGCTCACCCACGATGACTCCGATCGACTCCGGCGGCGAGACCACTCCCATCCGACGCGCCTCTCTTCACCCATTCGAACGCACCCAGCCCCGAGTCGAACGGCCGCCGGAGCACGGATTCCGACGACCTCCAGTGCCCTCCACCGTGTTTTGGCTCACCGGAGCCAACTCCGGCGCCGGCGCTGACCTGGCCGACCTGGGGCCACCCCCAGGGTCACTGCCAGTGAGCCCAGGGGCCCCAGTTGACTGGGTTGGCCCAGTCAACTGCTGACTGGTCATCCCTGTGCCACTGACTTGCGGGCCCCACCGCTTAATTAACCTAATTAAGACAATTTCTAAGCAAACTTAATTAGTTAAATAGTTAAGTCACTCACATGTGGGGCCCAGCTGCTAATTAACTTCAGATTCGATTTAAATAAACTCGGTTAAACCACTGTCTATGACAAGTGGGACCCACTGGTCAGTTTGACCAGTCAGCGGGTCTGTTGACTGCTGATGTCATGCTGACCTCACTGCTGACGCAATAATCCTTTTCTGTTAATATTAAATAATTTCAGAAAATGTTTAAATCTTTAGAAATTCATAGAAAATAAATCGTAGCTCAGATTGAAAAACTTTCTACATAAAAGTTGCTCAGAACAACAAGACGAATCCGAGTATGCCCTCCTCATACGTGCCACACCCCTCTAACATGATGAACATGGAACTTTCCCCTCTGGTTCATCTGACCGATAATTGCCCGGAGCTGGTAAAATACCTCCGAATGTTTTCCCGCTCCGTCTGTAACATGTAGCACTGCGTTAGGTCACCCCTAACACCGCTTAGTGCCATGTCTTGCTTTGTGATTGCTTTTGTTGCCGTATATTTATTTGTTTCCTCCCCCTCTTCTCTCTCGGTAGATCCCGGTACCGACGAAGCCCCGAGGACTGCTACACCAACGACCCCCTTTGCAGCAGAGCTTCCAGGCAAGCACCCCCCCTTGAGCATGCCTATATCGCCTATTCTCTTCTCTCTTGTGCTTGCATTAGAATTGCTGCTGTTACTGCTTTACCTATTCTGATGCATGACCTGAGTTTGTAACCTGCTTTTGATAATTACCTGCTTATCCTAAACTGCTTAGAATAGACTGGTTAGTGAACCCCAGTGACCCCACTTGTCCCAGTTGCCCCGCTGGATCATCGGAAGACTCGACGACCAAGCCCCAGCACCGCACATCACCCCCTTAGTTGTATGACACTGCAGCGTTACTATCGAGTGCCGAGGGTGATACCTCATTTAGCACTTCTGATGTTAACTCTGTAGAGTAGCTATTTGGTCGTGGTCATCGAGGGTGATTCCTCCTTCACCACTCCCGATAACGACACTGTCGTGCAACACCTCAAGTGTGAACCCATCGAGGGTGATTCCTCTGAGTTCACCTTGACGGATACATCGAGTAGGAATCCAACGAGGGTGATACCTCAGATTCCCCTGATGTTATGGACACACGGATACTTGGACTTTACAACTGTTACTTGGAAAGTCGGGTCGACCCTGAGGGGTACTCGAGTGAGCATAAGATGCGAGTGATGTGGAGACGGGTTAACCTGGAGGGTGCCCGTGAGATAAATACGAGGCGTGGCCGGGCATTCTTAGCCCTTGCCGCAAGTCCTCGAGACGGGGCGACGGGGTCACATCGATCGTGAGTCTCTGCTCGTTACCGCAAACCCCCAATACACTAACGATTTGGATATTTGATCTGAGTGGGCCTTTGGCCCGATAGCACTAACCATCATGCAGGAATAAATATGGGTACTCTGCGTCGTATGCATCAGCCGAAAGCTCTGTCAGACGTCCAGTTCAGCATGGCGGCCAGGTCGGATCATGCCGATGGCGCTGGTATCCACCCTGCATGCAACGACCCGGAGTGCACAGGGCGATGGCCCAAGACCCCTGAGCGCTTAGGATATAGACCAACGGGGACCTCTCTGCTCAGCTTTAGGTAGGGCTACGGCGTGTCGTTTGGCCGAGGCCAGGCATGACCCAGAAAAGTGTGTCCGGCCGGAGTTAATCGAGCGTGGTGGGTAAATTGGTGCACCCCTGCAGGGAAGAACTAATCTATGCATAGCCGGATCCTCGGTAACGGACGCTCGGAGTTGTATCCCGATCGATACAACTAGAACTGGATACTTGTGATTAGAAATGGATAGTATGGCTCTGGGATTGCTTTCTCGCAGGGAGTTGATACGTCTCCATCGTATCTACTTTCCCAAACTCTTTTGCCCTTGTTTTGGACTCTAATTTGCATGATTTGAATGGAACTAACCCGGACTGACGCTATTTTCAGCAGAATTGCCATGGTGTTATTTTTGTTCAGAAATAAAAGTTCTCGGAATGACCTGAAACTTCACGGAGATCAGTTTTGGAATAAATAAAAAAATATTGGTGAAAGAATCAACCGAAGGGGGCCCACACCCTGTCCACAAGGGTGGGGGGCGCGCCCACCCCCTGGGGCGCGCCCTTTGTCCTTGTGGGCCCCCTGGACCTCCACTGACCTCAACTCCAACTCCATATATTCACGTTCGGGGAGAAAAAAATCAGAGCGAAGGATTCATTGCGTTTTACGATACGGAGCCGCCGCCACCTCCTGTTCTTCCTCGGGAGACCAGATCTGGAGTCCGTTCGGGGCTCCGGAGAGGGGAAATCATCGTCGTCGTCATCATCAACCATCCTTCATCACCAATTTCCTGATGATCACCGCCGTGCGTGAGTAATCCCATCGTAGGCTTGCTGGACGGTGATGGGTTGGATGAGATTTACCATGTAATCGAGTTAGTTTTGTTAGGGTTTGATCCCTAGTATCCACTATGTTCTAAGATTGATGTTGCTATGACTTTGCTATGCTTAATGCTTGTCACTAGGGCCCGAGTGCCATGATTTCAGATCTGAACTCTTTATGTTTCCATGAATATATTTGTGTTCTTGATCCTATCTTGCAAGTTATAGTCACCAACTACGTGTTATGATCCGGCAACCCCGGAGTGACAATAGTCGGGACACTTCCCGGTGATGACCGTAGTTTGAGGAGTTCATGTATTCTCTAAGTGCTAATGCTTTGGTCAGGTTCTCTATTAAAAGGAGGCCTTAATATCCCTTAGTTTCCAATAGGACCCCGCTGGCACGGGAGGGTAGGATAAAAGATGTCATGCAAGTTCTTTTCCATAAGCACGTATGACTATATTCGGAATACATGCCTACATTATATTGATGAACTGGAGCTAGTTCTGTGTCACCCTATGTTATAACTGTTGCATGATGAATGCCATCCGACATAATTATCCATCATTGATCCATTGCCTATGAGCTTTTCACATATTGATCTTTGCTAAGTTACTTTTCCGTTGCCACTATTACAATTGCTACAAAATTGCTACTGTTACTTTTGCCACCGTTACCGTTACTTCCATACTACTTTGCTACTAAATACTTTGCTGCAGATATTAAGTCTTTCAGGTGTGGTTGAATTGACAACTCAGCTACTAATACTTGAGCATATTCTTTGGCTCCGCTTGTGTCGAATCAATATATTTGGGTTGAATACTCTACCCTCGAAAACTGTTACGATCCCCTATACTTGTGGGTTATCAAGACCTTTTTCTGGCACCGTTGCCGGGGAGCATAGCTCTATTCTTTGAGTCACTTGGGATTTATATCTGTTGATCACTATGAGGAATTTGAAAGATACTAGATCCAAGATTTTTCCCTCTACTATGAGGGGAGGTAAGGAACTGCCATCTAGCTCTGCACTTGATTCAGCTTCTGTTTTGAGTAAGCTTGCGACACCTACACCTGCTAGTAATTCTGATATGTCGCAAGTAATTGATGATGCCACTTCTGCTATGCATGATGCTAATGATGATACTACTGCTTTGCTTGATAATACTGTGCCACTAGGTGAATTTCTTGATGAACAACTTGCTAGGGTTAGAGAAAATGAAATTGCTGAAACTGATGATATTATTGAAACTGAAGATTACGATTCTCCCCCTAGATATGAATTGCCTGTTGTACCTGAGGGTTATATTACGGATGAAGAAACTGCTAGAGACTTTCTTGCTTGCAATGATAGAGAAGATCTTAAGAAACTGTTAGCTAAGCTGAAAGAAAAATCCTTGAATGCTAGAATAAAATATGATCCCAATTTTGCTACTTCACCTATCTTTGTTACTGATAAGGATTATGAATTCTCTGTCGATCCTGAGTTAATTACTTTGGTTGAATCTGATCCCTTCTATGGTTATGAATCTGAAACTGTTGTGGCACATCTTACTAAACTGAATGATATAGCCACCCTATTTGCTCATGAGGAAAATTTTTGCTATTACTATATTCTTCAGTTGTTTCCTTTCTCATTAAAGGGTGATGCTAAGTTATGGTTTAATTCTCTTGCTCCTGGTTGTGTGCGTAGTCCCCAGGATATGATTTATTACTTCTCTCAAAAATATTTCCCTGCTCATAAGAAACAAGCTGCCTTACAGGAATATTTAACTTTGTGCAATCTGAAGAAGAGAGTCCCCCACAAGCTTGGGGGAGGCTTCTCCAATTACTTAATGCTTTGCCTGATCATCCTCTCAAGAAAAATGATATACTTGATATCTTTTATAATGGACTAACCGATGCTTCTAGGGACCACCTAGATAGTTGTGCTGGTTGTATTTTCAGGGAACAAACTGTTGAGCAAGCTGAATTGCTATTGAATAATATATTGAGTAATGATAATGATTGGACACTTCCTGAACCAACTCCTAAGCCAACTCCGAAGAAAAGAGGTATTCTATTTCTCAGTCCTGAAGATATGCAAGAGGCAAAGAAATCTATGAAAGAAAAAGGTATTAAAGCTGAAGGTGTTAAGAATTTACCGCCTATTGAAGAAACACATGGTCTTGATAACCCGACACAGGTAGTAGAGGTAAACTCTCTCCGTAGATTTGATGAAGGTGATATTCCTCATAATAAGTCTGCTAGTCAATGCTTGGATGAGTTTGATAATTTTATTGTTAAACAAGAAAATTTCAATGCTTATGTTAGTAGACAATTGAAACGTAATGCTTACATGCTTGACCACTTGGGTAATTATATGAGTAGAACTGTTAATGATCTTAAGCTTATTAGTAAACATGCTTCCATGGTTACAACTCAAGTAGAACAAGTACTTAAGGCACATGATGATTTGCTTAATGAGTTGAATAGTAAGAACAATGATAATGCTGTTAGGGTTATGACTAGAGGTGGTAAAATGACTCAGGAACCTTTGTATCCTGAGGGCCATCCTAAGAGAGTTGAGCAAGATTCTCAGAGAATTAATATTGATGCATCTAGTCCTAGTAATAAAAAGAAAAAGAAAACTGATAGGACTTTGCATACTTCTAGTGAACCTGCTATAGACACACCTGAGAATCCCAATGATATTTCTATTTCTGATACTGAGACACAATCTGGTGACGAACATGAACCTAGTGATAATGTTAATAATGATGTTCATGTTGATGCTCAACCTAGTAATGATAATGATGTAGAGATTGAACCTGCTGTTGATCTTGATAACCCACAATCAAAGAATCAACGTTACGATAAGAGAGACTTCATTGCTTGGAAACATGGTAAAGAAAGAGAAACATGGGTTCAGAAACCCTTGCCCTTTCCTCCTAATCCATCCAAGAAAAAGGATGATGAGGATTTTGAGCACTTTGCTGAAATGATAAGACCTATCTTTTTGTGTATGCGTTTAACTGATATGCTTAAAATGCCTCCTTATGCTAAGTATATGAAAGATATTGTTACAAATAAAAGAAAGATACCGGAGGCTGAAATTCCCACCATGCTTGCTATTTACACTTTTAAGGGTGGAATACCAAAGAAACTTGGGGATCCAGGAGTACCAACTATACCATGCTCCATTAAAAGAAACTATGTTAAAACTGCTTCATGTGATCTTGGAGCCGGTGTTAGTGTTATGCCTTTCTCTTTATATCGTAGACTTGAATTGAATAAGTTGACACCTACTGAAATCTCTTTGCAAATGACTGATAAATCAACTGCTATACCCATCAGTATTTGTGAGGATGTGCCTGTTGTGGTTGCAAACGTTACTATCTTAACGAACTTTGTTATTCTTGATATTCCCGAGGACAACAGTATGTCGATCATCCTTGGTAGACCCTTTTTGAATACTGCAGGGGCTGTTATTGATTGCAATAAAGGCAATGTCACTTTTCATGTTAATGGTAATGAGCATACGGTACACTTTGCGAAGAAACAACCCTAAGTTCATAGTATCAATTCTATTGGAAAAATGTCAACTATTACTATTGGAGGTTTTGAATTCCCTCTCCCTACTGTCAAAAAGAAATATGATATTCTTATTGTTGGGGACATGCATATCCCCGTTGAGGTAACTTAGTGTTATTCGAAAATTCTCTGGTTCCATGTTATTTGAAAGAAGTTTTTTAATGAGACTTGATCAACCTTGTTAACGGATTCCTTTTGATGAGCATGAGATGGATGAATTTAGAAGGCACAATTTTCTGTACCTACTTTTTTACTTTCTATTATTTAGAATGAATAAAGCAAAATACTATTTTCTGTCTGTTTTCTGAATTATCCGTGAAATAAAAAAATGACCCGAAAATAAAAGTTCTCCAAATGCCCTGAAAATTTAGTATGATTTTTTTTAGAATATTTGAGAATTTCTGGCACTGAGAACACACCAGGGGGACCCACCACCTGTCCACAAGGACGGAGGACGCGCCCTACCCCCCTGGGTGTGCCCCCCTGCCTTGTGGGTCCCACGTGGACCCCCCTCACTTATTCCAGCACCCATTCACTTCGTCTTCCTCCAGAAAAAAACCATCCCATAGCTCAAACTCGTGTTCTTGCTCATTTTGCTACCATTTTCGATCTCCTTGCTCAAAGCTCCATTCACAAAACTGCTTTGGGGGATTATTCTTCCGTATGTGACTCCTCCAATGGTCCAATTAGTTTTTGTTCTAGTGATTTATTTATTGCAAATTTTTACTGCTGTGGTGACCCTATTTTTGAGCTTGCATGTCAAATTTATATGGTCCAAAGTAGTTTTGATGCATGATATAGGCTCTAGGCACTTGTAGGAGTAGTTGCTATCAGTTTTGTTGAGTTTGGTTCACTTTTATTTTGAGTTACTAAAAATTTCAGAAAATTTTTAGAGGAAGAAAATGATGAGGAGATTGTTGAGAGGCTCTTCGAGTCGGGGTTCGAAGGAAAAAGAAAATCAGGAGAAGGAAAAACCCAAGTACAATCTTCCTCGTGTCGCGGAGATTTAACCGTGTGAATGGCCATGTGATGCATTCTTGGAAGCGGCCGGAATTTATGAGGATTTCTATTAGTTGGCTGAGAATGCAAGCATCACCGACATCCGCCACGACCAGTCTGATCAGTATCTCCTACTCACTAATACTTTCGTGCAAAATTTTCATTTTCATGCTAGGAGATCACCACCCACGGTAGAGTTTCACTTATATGATGAGCATAAGGAGATGACGCTTTATGACTTTTGTGAGGTTTGTAAATTACCTTATGAGGGTAGCGTCGAGGAACCACGTCCTAGTGAAGTGGAAGATTTTATTAATGAAGTTACCGTAGGGGAAAGGAGAAAGGTGTCGGACGCGAGAGTAGCTAATTTACATTTTCCTGTTTTGCGCTACTACTCATTATTTGCTAGGAGATGTTTAATTGGTCGCGGGGAGAGTGGAGGCCTTAGTGCTCCGGACCTTTCCATTTTACGCCATGCTTTCCTTCGCGATAAAACTTTCAGTTTAGGCAGTATGGTTGCTAGACGGTTGAGTCTCAACCATACTAAGGGCCCTATTTTCAGAGGTATCTTCGCCTCTCGACTTGCTAGACGCTTTGAGATACCCATTAGGCATAATGAGAAAGAGGAGAAACTGCTACCCACTATATACTTAGATTATGAAAGTATGGTAGCACATGATTTTATTAAGAAAGACGATGACAAGAGACTCATCTATAACCTGGTATTTAGCGAGAAGACTTGTCAGATTATTACCTTGCCTGCACCTTCTTTGTTCGATATTCATTCAGGCAGGTACTTCATCATGCCCGCGGACATTTACACATAATGGGAGGGGACATGATCTCCAGTTCTTGAGCCAGAGCCATCACCTGATCCGTATCAGGAGTCTATTTATCAGTGGGAGCCGCAGGAGCTCGCTAACCAGTGGAACCCCCAGGATCCTCCTAAGTACACCGGAGAGGGTCACTTTGATCCATGGGCCTAAACCAACTTAGGCCAAAAGCCTAAGCTTGGGGGAGTACGTATTTCTCACCGACATTACATTCATGATCACACACTCATTCTAGTTGTCGGTGTTCATACTTTTTCATTGTATTATCCATGTTAGTTTATTTTCTTTTTCTCGCTTTCTTCTTGTGTGTGTGAAAACCTTTGAGAAAAACAAAAAAAATTAGTTGTACCTTAGTTTACTTTCCATGCTTAGTTGTAGTATTTAAGAAAACCCAAAAAGATCTCTCGTTCTTCTTTTGCTTGTTGGGAGCTTTCCCGTGTAAATAGTTTTTCTCGTTCTTGTTTTACTTTCTTCAGAAAAACAAAAAATCCAAAAACATTTTAGTGTGTTTCTTTGAAATTCTTTTCTTTTCTTTGGGGGTCGAGGAGAGAAGACCACGATGAAAATGTTGAGTGGCTCTCATATGCATTATTGTTGATCTAACAAAGAGCACATATTACCTTGTCTTCTCCTTTGAATAAATGTTTGCAGATTCCAGCTTAGTCCAATGCACATGCACTATTATTATTATTCACATCCTTCGTTCGTGCAAGTGAAAGGCAATAATGACGATATATGATGAAATGATTGAGATGAGGAAAAGCTGGTATGAACTCGACCTATCTTGTTTTTGTAAATATGATTAGTTCATCATTCCTGATTCAGCCCATTATGAATGAAACATGTTTGCAATGACAATTAGAGATTATAGTTACTCATGCCATGCTTAATTAGCTAGGAGTTTATAATGGTTTACCTTGCATGCCAACATTCTTTTAAAATGGTTCTGATGTAGTATGATAGGATGGTATCCTCGTTTGAATGATTTGAGTGGCTTGACTTGGCACATGTTCACGCATGTAGTTGAAACAAGATCAACATAGCCTCCACGATATTTATGTTCATGGTGATTTCTATCCTACTCATGCTTGCATTCAATGTTGGTTACTCTCAATGCATGTTTATGACTGTTGTCGCTCTCTAGTTGGTCGCTTCCCAGTCTTTTGATAGCCTTCACTTGTACTAAGCGGGAATACTGCTTGTGCATCCACTTCTATAAACCCAAAGTTATTCCATATGAGTGCACCATATCTTCCTATATGCGGTATTTACCTGCCGTTCCAAGTAAATTTGCATGTGCCAAACTCTAAACCTTCAAATTGTAATCTATTTTTTATTCCCGAATCGCTCATGTAGTGACTGGGGGCTGTCAGTATCTTCCATGCTAGGTGGATTATTCTCGCTTTGAGTGGACTCTGCTCATCATTCACGAGAAAATGGCTGGTAATCGGGATGCCCAGTCCCATGCTCAAATCAAATTAAAATAAATTAAAACAAAACTCCCCCAGGATTGTTGATTGTATGGACGGTACCCGTTGTTTCGGACTAGCCGTGGAGTGTGCTTGTTGGTTGAGGGGGAGTAAAAAAACTTTACCATTCTGTTTGGGAACCGCCTATAATGTATGTAGCATGGAAGATATCGAGATCTCTTGGTTGTTATGTTGACAATGAAAGCATACCGCTCAAAATTATATTCATCTCTGTTTCAAAAACTCGAGCTCTGGCACTTCTGCAAATCCCTGCTTCCCTCTGCGAAGGGCCTATCTATTTACTTTTATGTTGAGTCATCATTCTCTTATAAAAAGCACCAGTTAGAGAGCACCACTGTCATTTGTATGCTTTGCTATTAATTGATATTGAGTATGACTGTGACTGGATCTCTTTTACCATGAATTACAATGTCTAGTCAGTCCTTGATCTTCAGGCGAGCTCTGCATTTATGTTTTGCGGTCTCAGAAAGGGCTAGCGAGATATCATCTTGTTATATCATATCGTGATTGTTTTGAAAAAGTGTGATTTATTATTATTGCTCGCTAGTTGATTATGCCATTGATATGAGTAAATGTGAGACCTAAATGTTATTGTGAATATGGTTAGTTCGTAATCTTTGCTGAAAACTTGAATGCTGGCTTTACATATTTGCAACAACAAGATCAAACAGAGTTTATAAAAGTTTTTCTTTATCACTTTTAGTTAGTCAACTGAATTGCTTGAGGACAAGCAATGGGTTAAGCTTGGGGGAGTTGATACGTCTCCATCGTATCTACTTTTCCAAACTCTTTTGCCCTTGTTTTGGACTCTAATTTGCATGATTTGAATGGAACTAACCCGGACTGACGTTGTTTTCAGCAGAATTGCCATGGTGTTATTTTTGTGCAGAAATAAAAGTTCTCGGAATGACCTAAAACTTCACGGAGATCAGTTTTGGAATAAATATAAAATATTGGCGAAAGAATCAACCGAAGGGGGCCCACACCCTGTCCACAAGGGTGGGGGGCGCACCCTCTGTCCTTGTGGGCCCCCTGGACCTCCACCGACCTCAACTCCAACTCCATATATTCATGTTCGGGGAGAAAAAAATCAGAGAGAAGGATTCATCGTGTTTTACGATACGAAGCCGCCGCCGCCACCTCCTGTTCTTCCTCGGGGGACCAGATCTGGAGTCCGTTCAGGGCTCCGGAGAGGGGAAATCGTCGTCGTCGTCATCATCAACCATCCTCCATCACCAATTTCCTGATGCTCACCGCCGTGCGTGAGTAATCCCATCGTAGGCTTGCTGGACGATGATGGGTTGGATGAGATTTACCATGTAATCGAGTTAGTTTTGTTAGGGTTTGATCCCTAGTATCCACTATGTTCTAAGATTGATGTTGCTATGACATTGCTATGCTTAATGCTTGTCACTAGGGCCCGAGTGCCATGATTTCAGATCTGAACTCTTTATGTTTCCATGAATATATTTGTGTTCTTGATCCTATCTTGCAAGTTATAGTCACCTACTACGTGTTATGATCCGGCAACCCCGGAGTGACAATAGTCGGGACACTCCCCGGTGATGACCGTAGTTTGAGGAGTTCATGTATTCACTAAGTGCTAATGCTTTGGTCCGGTTCTCTATTAAAAGGAGGCCTTAATATCCCTTAGTTTCCAATAGGACCCCGCTGCCACGGGAGGGTAGGACAAAAGATGTCATGCAAGTTCTTTTCCATAAGCACGTATGACTATATTCGGAATACATGCCTACATTATATTGATGAACTGGAGCTAGTTCTGTGTCACCCTATGTTATAACTGTTGCATGATGAATGCCATCCGACATAATTATCCATCAATGATCCATTGCCTACGAGCTTTTCACATATTGATCTTTGCTAAGTTACTTTTCCGTTACCACTGTTACAATTGCTACTGTTACTTTTGCCACCATTACCGTTACTTCCATACTACTTTGCTACTAAATACTTTGCTGCAGATATTAAGTCTGTCAGGTGTGGTTGAATTGACAACTCAGGTGCTAATACTTGAGAATATTCTTTGGCTCCCCTTGTGTCGAATCAATAATATTGGGTTGAATACTCTACCCTCGAAAGCTGTTGCGATGCCCTATACTTGTGGGTTATCAGGAGTCGAGAAAGGATCTCTGGCCCAGGTTGATACTTGGATATTAGGGCTCTGGGATTGCTTTCTTGCAGGGAGTCGAGAAAGGATCTCTGGCCGAGGTTGATACTTAATGCTACTACTACTTTATACTGTACTAATCTACACTCTTCTGATGCTGCAAGACCACTGAAGAGGCTAGTCTTCGATTGGACTTGGCCTTCTCTCTATTCCGGCATTTCTGCAGCCCAGTCCACATATACAGCCTTTCTTTGATAATGTTGCATATGTAGTGTAGATCCTTGCTAGCTGAGTACTTCGGATGAGTACTCACGGTTGCTTTGCTTTCTCGTTTTCCCCATATCCGTTTGATGCAACCAGATGACGGAGCCCCGGAGCCAGCTGCCCCTGTCGACGATCACTACTACTACCCCGAAGATGGCTAATTCTACGAGTTGGCTGACGACTAGGAGTAGGTTCGGAGGGTCCCAGGCAGGAGGCCTGCGCCTTTTCGATCGTAGCCTTTGTTTTGCCCCGCCTTCTTAAAGGCTTTTATGTCTTTCTTTTATATCTGTACTCAGATATCTGATGCTTCTGCTGACGCTTGTAAGCGAGCTTATGTATTCGAGCCCTCGAGGCCCCTGGCTTGTAATATAAAGCTTGTATTTTTTTTAATTTGTGTCTAGAGTTGTGTTGTGATATCTTCAAGTGAGTCCTTAGGCTTGATCGTGTGCATTTGCATGTATGATTAGTACACGACTGAGCCGGGGCGTCACAGGTTGGTATCAGAGCCGACTGCCTGTAGGAACCCCCTTTCCAACTCCTTGGCCGAAGTTGAGTCTAGTCTTTTAAAAACTATTTTACTAACATGGCTGTGTGGCTTACGGGCCCACGCCGCCAAATGGGTGGTATTAGGATCTTTTATTCCTCGTCTTTACTCTGGGACTCTGATCTCTCTTCTACTCGGGTTAAAAGATTTTACTAACTCTGACATTAGGCTCTCATAACCACATCATCCCGGAGAGCCCCTTCACTACAGATGATCGCTTGCTTCGCCAAAAGATTCTGCAGATACTCCTCGATGTTTCCCGAGACCCTGTGCCCACTGCTTTGCAGTTCCTGACCACCGATAAATCCCTGTGGATAACATCCTTGCCGTTTGTACCTTCATCCCCAGTTGTTCATGTGCTTTCCAAAATACTTTGAAATGTTTTCTGATCTCCCAAAAATTCTCTGTAGCCTATTGCTTCCAAAAATCTTGCTTGCTTGCATTATGGTTAATTCCATATGTTTAGCAATATTCATTAACATCCTTTGCCATTACCATTCCGAGTCCCTTGTTTCAATATGTTGCGAATGCTCACAATCATCAGTCGAATCCAGAACTTCGTCCTTCCGGCTCAGACATCATTCTGGATATGAGCTGGTTCTCGGTAAATTGATCCTTGATTGATTGGCCATCTAATTCTATTCAACATACTCATCTTTTTATCAGAGCATCTGCCTCTGATCCCCCGATTTTGGAATCGTAAACCCTTCGTATTTAAGCTGTGGCTTATTCAGATGTTTTCTATAATCCGATGCCTTTGCATTCTTCTTCTTCTGGTTGAGTACCGATACTAATATCAGATCCTTTGCCGACCACCTGGTTTTTGTTGGATTAATATCCGACAAAGTCCTTTTTATTCAACAAATCTTGTGAGCTCTTCCTCTGATACATAATGCCTTGGTAAATTGAATCCTCTGATTACTTTCGAGCTTGTGTTATCTACTCCTGAAGTTGCGGTATAGGTTCCTAAGATGCCCCGATGGGTTGAACCTATGCCTTCTTTAGTTTGTATATCACCAGGTAGTTCTTCACGTTCATATAATTTTTAACAAAGCAGTGAATGAAAGATTATGCATTGGAGAAGTGGGAGTCGACCTTGAACTTTGTGTTCATGCCCATAGACACGATGTAGATCTTATCATGGAAGCTTCTCTTAAAATCAATTGTTTCCTTGGTATAAGTTCATCTTGTATCTATGAATTGTTCCTTTGCAATCGTGGTTTCCATCATATTGTTCTTCTTTGATCCCATTTCTCGGACAAGTTAAAGTACTTGTCTTCTGAAGATCGATACACCCGCCCAACCTTTATCTTGTTCTACCTTTGAGTATTGCCCCCTCTTGTCTATAGGATACCGTGTCATTGCACTATCTCTTGTGTTTTCTTGCTAGAATAAAACTCCCACCGTTTTAGCCACTTCGTAGGTCTGCATTGTCTATCACTCGAGAACTTAGACAAGTGACTCGACTCTGCACTATGATTCAGTACCCCTAGTAATCTGTTGTAGGAAAATTAAACTCGATCTTGTCTTTCCTAGACTATCGGCTACGTCACTGTCGTGCTAATTTTAACTGTGCTACCTGGTCCTTATTCCCGGAGCACAACTTCCAACGATGAGCTAAGCTTACGTCGATCTTCCTCATCTTATCATTTCACCTCGAACAACAAGCTTGATTTAGAGCTTGTGTTGTATCCGTGGTTCCAATAACCTTTCTTGTGATCTATATGATATAAGAATAAATAATCCCTGCTTATAAAACACCCCGATGAACAACCTTGTCAGTGAGACCCTGTTACTGTTGTTGATCACATTCCGGTAACCCCCGATGGACGAGAACTTTGGCTATTGGTCTGCCTTGTTTTAACGAGCAGGAAAATGGTTCTCTTCGTCCCTTGCCCTTGGTACCGACGTTGTTACCGGCATAAATGACAGACTATTCTCTGACATACCTTGTTGTCATGACCGGTAAGATGACACCATTCTCCCTACTCTCGATCGACCCTCTTCATAGTTCCACAGGATCGGAACCTGACTCTCCTATATATCCTTGATTCCGAAGTATCATATGCTCTTGGCTTTGTGTGTTATCATGAGCCACCCTCTGAGGGATGATCTATTCCCGATGCTCTGAACCCCCTTCTCACACTCTGTTCAGATATCGAGAGGACGTCCATTCGCCTGAAACTTCCTATTGTACCTTCATATTTCGCTCTCGATGTTTTCCTAAGTTTCAACTCGAGAGAAACTTCTGCCACCCTCCCTGAATTGTCCATCAGATAATTAACCCTATAAGGGTCAGCTCTCCCGAAGTTACTCTTTACTTCCCCACTAAAATCTCGGGACGAGATTTCTTGTAGTGGAGGAGAATTGTAAACCCCTATGTAATGGTGCTACAGTAATCCATCATGATGATGCTAAGCTACTGTGATTTGCAATGATAATCATGTTGGGATAATATCTCATTTCAAATTCCTTTTCTGAATCCAATTCAAATTCAAAGTGAAATTTCAATTTGCACAAAAGTTGCTGGAAAAATGTTCATTATTCAGCAAATATTCCAAAACAATTGTTGTTAAGGAAAACAACATCATCATCAAGTCAAAGTGGGCCAAAGCATTTGAAATAGTGCCAAAACAGCACTTTAAATGCCATATTCATTTTTTAAAAATTCAAAAGGATTCCTAAATTGCCCAAACCTTTTGAGACAATGGGGAATAATCCATTGTATTTATGTGAACATGTTCCACATTTATACAAAATCATTTGGCAGCTCATTTTAATTCAAAAACCCTTCTGAAAAAGAAAAACGGAAAAACAAAATGGGAAAAGAAGAAATGCCACTGTGCACTGGGCCTAAGTGCACAGTGCCCGTGGACCAGCCCAACCGGCCCACCTCTCCATCCTCTCTTCTCTCTCTCCTCGCGCGTGTCGCCTAGCCCGTGGCCGCGCCGGCGCCCTCCTGTCGTTCGTCGACACTGCGACGCCCACCGACGCGGAAGGGATAAGACCGAGCCCACCCACTCCCCCTGGACGCCCTCGCCATTCCTCCTCCCCTCTCCAGCGCACGCTCGTTCCCCCCTCTCTCCCGAAAGCTGCCGTCGCCATGCGCCGGTCGATCCCGCGCCTACCGGTGGCCCGGCGGCCGGCAACGCTGTCCGGGAGGTGCACCGGCCTCTCCCTCCTATTCCTCGACCACCAGCTGGAGTCGGGGCGCCTCGCAGCTCCCGATTTGAGCTCTTCCCCAACCTCGGCCGCCGCCGTTCGCCACCGTCGATTCGCTGCACTGCTGCTCCTGAGCTGCCGCCGGCCTGTCGTGTGCCGCTAGGTGAGCCTCACCGCGAATCCTCTCTGTCTCCTCTCCGTTTTGCCGTGCCTAGCGCCGCTCGCCGTCGATGCCCGAACCCAGCTCCGCCGCGGTGCTCGTCGCCGTCGCTTCCGTCGGTGGCAAGCTCATCCGAGCTCATTACCGAACTCAGCACGTCCGTGTGGTTCCAATGCGACCAGCCACTCGCCCTGCCGTGCCCTGCGCCACCAGATCCGCCAACGGTCGAACTCCGGCGCCGCCCGTGAGCTCACCGACGACGACTCCGATCGACTCCGGCGGCGAGACCACTGCCATCTGACGCGCCCCTCTTCACCCGTTCGAACGCACCCAGCACCGAGTCGAACGGCGCCGGAGTGCGGAATCCAACGACCTCCAATGCCCTCCGCCGCGTTTTGGCTCACCGGAGCCAACTCCGGCGCCGGCACTGACCTGGCCGACCTGGGGCCACCCCCAGGGTCACTGCCAGTGGGCCCAGGGGCCCCAGTTGACTGGGTTGACCAAGTCAACTGCTGACTGGTCATCCCTGTGCCACTGACTTGCGGGCCCCACCGCTTAATTAACCTAATTAAGACAATTTCTAAGTAAACTTAATTAGTTAAATAGATAAGTCACTGACATGTGGGGCCCAGCTGCTAATTAACCTCATATTAGATTTAAATAAACTCTGTTAAAGCACTATCTATGACAAGTGGGACCCACTGGTCAGTTTGACCAGTCAGCGGGTCTGTTGACTGCTGATGTCATGCTGACCTCACTGCTGATGCAATAATCTTTTTTTGTCAATATTAAATAATTTCAAAAAATGTTTAAATCTTTAGAAATTCATAGAAAATAAACCGTAACTTAGATTGAAAAACTTTCTACATGAAAGTTGCTCAGAACGATGAGACGAATCCGAATATGCCCTCCTCATACCTGCCACACCCCTCTAACATGATGAACATGGAACTTTCCCCTTCGGTTCATCTGACCGATAATTGCCCGGAGCTGGTAAAATACCTCCGGATGTTTTCCCGCTCCGTCTGTAACGTGTAGCACTGCGTTAGGTCACCCCTAACACCGCTTAGTGTCATGTCTTGCTTTGTGATTGCTTTTGTTGCCGTGTATTTATTGGTTTCCTCCCCCTCTTCTCTCTTGGTAGATCCCGGTACCGACGAAGCCCCGAGGACTGCTACACCAACGACCCCTTTGCAGTAGAGCTTGCAAGCACCCCCCCCTTAAGCATGCCTATATCGCCTATTCTCTTCTCTCTTGTGCTTGCATTAGAATTGCTGCTATTACTGCTTTACCTATTCTGATGCATGACCTGATTTTGTAACCTGCTTTTGATAATTACCTGCTTATCCTAAACTGCTTAGAATAGACTGGTTAGTGAACCCCAGCGACCCCACTTGTCCCAGTTGCCCTGCTGGATCATCGGAAGACTCGACGACCAGGCCCTAGCACCGCACATCACCCCCTTAGTTGTACGACACTGCAGCGTTACTATCGAGTGCCGAGGGTGATACCTCATTTAGCACTTCTGATGTTAACTCTGTAGAGTAGCTATTTGGTCGTGGTCATCGAGGGTGATTCCTCCTTCACCACTCCCGATAACGACGTTGTCGTGCAACACCTCAAGTGTGAACCCATCGAGAGTGATTCCTCTGAGTTCACCTTGACGGATACATCGAGTAGGAATCCAACAAGGGTGATACCTCAGATTCCCCTGATGTTATGGACACACGGATACTTGGACTTTACAATTGTTACTTGGAAAGTCAGGTCGACCCTGAGGGGTACCCGAGCGAGCATAAGATGCAAGTGATGTGGAGACGGGTTGACCTGGAGGGTGCCCGTGAGATAAATACGAGGCGTGGCCGGGCATTCTTAGCCCTTGCCGCAAGTCCTCGAGACGGGGCGACGGGGTCACATCGATCGTGAGTCTCTGCTCATTACCGCAAACCCCCAATACACTAATGACTTGGATATTTGATCTGAGTGGGCCCTTGGCCCGATAGCACTAACCATCATGCGGGAATAAACATGGGTACTTTGCGTCGTATGCATCAGCCAAAAGCTCTATCAGACGTCCAGTTCGGCATGGCGTCCGGGTCGGATCATGCCGATGACGCTGGTATCCACCCTGCACGCAACAACCCGGAGTGCATAGGGCAATGGCCCAAGACCCCTGAGCTCTTAGGATATAGACCGACGGGGACCTCTCTGCTGAGCTTTAGCTAGGGTTGTGGCGTGTCGTTTGGCCGAGGCCGGGCATGACCCAGAAAGTGTGTCCGGCCGGAGTTAATCGAGCATGGTGGGTAAGTTGGTGCACCCCTGTAGGAAAAGATCTCTGGCCGAGGTTGATACTTAATGCTACTGCTACTTTATACTGTACTAATCTACACTCTTCTGATGCTGCAAGACCGCTGAAGAGGCTAGTCTTCGATAGGACTAGGCCTTCTCTCTATTCTGGCATTTCTGCAGCCCAGTCCACATATACAGCCTTTCTTTGATAATGTTACATATGTAGTGTAGATCCTTGCTTGCTGAGTACTTCGGATGAGTACTCATGGTTGCTTTGCTTCCTCTTTTTCCCCATATCCGTTTGATGCAGCCAGATGACGGAGCCCCGGAGCCAGCTGCCCCTGTCGACGATCACTACTACTATCCCAAAGATGGCTACTTCTACGAGTTGGCTGACGACCAGGAGTAGATTCGGAGGGTCCCAGGCAGGAGGCCTGCGCCTTCTCGATCGTAGCCTTTGTTTTGCCCCGCCTTCTTAAAGGCTTTTCTGTCTTTCTTTTATATCTGTACTCAGATATCTGATGCTTCTGCTGACGCTTGTAAGCGATCTTATGTATTCGAGCCCTCGAGGCCCCTGGCTTGTAATATAAAGCTTGTATTTTTTTTAATTTGTGTCTAGAGTTGTGTTGTGATATCTTCAAGTGAGTCCTTAGGCTTGATTGTCTGCATTTGTGTGTATGATTAGCGCATGATTGAGCCGGGGCGTCACACCCACGGGCCTCCCCCAGGTGCTTCCTTGGCTCCCAAGTTGTCTTCTGGTCCAAAAAAAATCTCCAAAAAGTTTCGCTGCGTTTGGACTCCGTTTGGTACTGATATTCTGTGAAGTAAAAAACAAGCAAAAAACAGCAACTGGCACTGGGCACTACGTCAATAGGTTAGTCCCAAAAAATGATATAAAGTAGCTATAAAATGATTGTAAAATATCCAAGAATGATAATATAACAGCATGGAACAATAAAAAAATTATAGATACGGTGGAGACGTATCAGCATCCCCAAGCTTAATTCCTGCTCGTCCTCGAGTAGGTAAATGATAAAAACAGAATTTTTGATGTGGAATGTTGCCTAACATGTTCATCACATGTTCTTTCTTTTGTGGCATAGACATTTGGACTTTTAGATGATTCAAAGTAATAGTCCATAATTGACATGAAGACTTCAATACTTAAGCATATCAACAAGCAACCATGTCTTTCAAAATATCAACACTAAAGAAAGCTATCCCTAGCCCATCATGCTCAATCATTGATCCATTTATGAAACACACTCGAATATTAGCTACATCCAATGCACAAGTATGACATAGTGCTCCCTAGTTGGTGCTTTATAAGAGAAGATTGAGACTCAAATAAAAAAATTTGCATAAAGTGAATATATAGGGCCTTCGCAGAGGGAAGCAGAGATTTGTAGCGGTGCCAGAGCTCAAAGCAAAAAAAATGAGAGATAAATTTTTTTGGGAGGCATACTGTTCCCGTCAACAAAAACTACCGAGAAGTTCCCAATACTTTTCATGCTAGGTACATCATAGGCGGTTCCCAAACATAAAATAAAGTTTATTCCCTTTTCCACCATTCTTTCACAATCCATGGCTAGCCATATCCACGGGTGCCTTCCATACCAACACTTTCCAAGGAATTTATTATTTGACTACATAAAGTAAATTTCTTTTTCATTTCGAGACTGAGCATCCCTATTACCGCCATACTCTCGTGCAATGACAAGTGAATAAACACTCATCTTGAGAATAACACATCTAGCATGGAAAAATATTGGCCACCCCCTGCCGCTTCATGAGCGGTACAAGCACACAAAAAGGAAATTTATTTTGAAAATTAGAGTTGGCACATACAAATTTACTTGGAACGGCACGGAAATACTGCATATAGGTAGGTATGATGGACTCATATGGCAAAACTTGGTTTAAGGATTTTGGATGCACAAGTAGTATTCCTACTTAGTACAAGTGGAGGCTAGCAAAAATATTGAGAAGCAACCAACCAAGAAACAAAAAATTCTCATAAGTGAGCATTAAGCATAACTAACACTGAATAATTCACCACAAGTAGGATGTAATTTCATTGCATAACTATTGACTTTCGTGCTTGCATAGGGAATCACAAACCTTAACACCAATATTCTTACTAAATCATAATTACTCACCAACATGACTCACATATTACTATCATCATATCTCAAAACGACTACAAAGAATCAAGTTTATTTTGTCCAATGATCTTCATGAAAGTTTTTATTATATCCCTCTTGAATATCTATCACTTTGGGACTAGTTTCATATATTACCATTGCTTATAACAAGCTCAAACAAATTTAAGTGAAGAACATGAGCATAAACAAAATTCATCTCTCAAAATAATATAAGTGAAGCATGAGAGAATTTCTTCAAATATTTACTAACTCTCAAATAAATCTAAGTGAAGCATGAGAGTATTTCTTCAAAAATTAAAGCACACCGTGCTCTGATACGTCTCCAACATATCTATAATTTTTTATTGTTCCATGCTATTATATTATCTGTTTTGGATGTTTTATATGCATTAATATGCTATTTTATATTATTTTTGGGACTAACCTATTAACCTAGAGCCCAGTGCCAATTTCTGTTTTTCCTTGTTTTTGAGCCTCGCAGAAAAGGAATACCAAATGGAGTCCAAACGGAATAAAACTTCACGATGATTTTTCTTGGACTAGAAGACACCCAGGGGACTTGGAGTCCAAGTCAGAAGAGCCACGAGGCGGCAACAAGGGTGGAGGGCGCGCCCTAGGGGAAGGGTGCCCCCTACCTTGTGGGCCCCTCGGGACTCCCCTGACCTAGCTCTTCCTCCTATATATTCACAAATATTCCAGAACCACCAGAGGCATCCACGAAAACACTTTTCCACTGCCGCAACCTTCTGTTCCCGTGAGATCCCATCTTGGGGCCTTTTCCGGCATCCCGTCGGAGGGGGAATCGATCACGGAGGGCTTCTACATCAACTCCATTGCCCTTCCGATGATGCGTGAGTAGTTTACCTCAGACCTATGGGTTCATAGCTAGTAACTAGATGGCTTCTTCTCTCTCTTTGATTCTCAATACAACGTTCTCCTTGATGTTCTTGGAGATCTATCCGATGTAATCTTCTTTTGCGGTGTGTTTGCCGAGATCCGATGATATTGGATTTATGATCAGCTTATCTATGAATATTATTTGAATCTTCTCTGCATTCTTTTATGCATGATTTAATATCTTTGTATATCTCTTTGAATTATCGGTTTGGTTTGGCCAACTAGATTGGTTTTTCTTGCAATGGGAGAGGTGCTTAGCTTTGGGTTCAATCTTGAGTGATTTCACCCAGTGACAAAGTAGAGATAGCGAGACACGTATTGCATTGTTGCCATCGAGGATAAAAAGATGGGGTTTTCATCATATTGCTTGAGTTAATTCCTCTACATCATGTCATCTTACTTAAAGCGTTACTCCGTTCTTTATGAACTTAATACTCTAGATGCATGCTGGATAGCGGTCGATGTGTGGAGTAATAGTAGTAGATGCAGGCAGGAGTCGGTCTACTTGACACGGACATGATGCCTACATGCATAATCATTGCCTTGGATATCATCATAACTTTGCGCTTTTCTATCAATTGCTCGACAGTAATTTGTTCACCCATCGTATTATTTGCCTTCATGAGAGAAGCCACTAGTGAAACCTATGGCCCCCGGGTCTATTTTCCATCATATTACTTTCCTATCTACTATTTTGCAATCTTTTATTTTCAGATCTATATACCAAAAAACCCAAAAATATTTTATCTTTTATTTATCTATCTCTATCAGGTCTCACTTTTGCAATTGACCGTGAAGGGATTGACAACCCCTTTATCGCGTTGGGTGCAAGTGTTTGATTGTTTGTGCAGGTGTTGGTGATTTGTGCGTTCTTCTCCTACTGGATTGATACCTTGGTTCTTAACTGAGGGAAATACTTACCTCTACTGTGCTGCATCACCCTTTCCTCTTCAAGGGAAAAACCAACGCAAGCTCAAGAAGTAGTAAGAAGAATTTCTGGTGCCGTTGCCGGGGAGATCTACGCCAAGTCAAGACATACCAAGTACCCATCATAAACTCTCATCTCTTGCATTACATTATTCGCTATTTGCCTCTCGTTTTCCTCTCCCCCACTTCTAAAACGATTTTTAAAAAAATTGCCTTTTTATTCGCCCTTCTTCCGTTCATCTTTGTCATTTGCTTTTTGTTTGCTCGTATGTTAGATTGCTTGCTTTGTCACGATGGCTCAAGAGAATACCAAATTGTGTGATTTTTCCAATACTAATAATAATGATTTTATAAGTACTCCGATTGCTCCCGCCACTAGTGCAGAATCTTATGAAATTAATGCTGCTTTGCTTAATCTTGTTATGAAAGATCAATTTTCCGGCCTTCCTAGTGAAGATGCCGCATCCCATCTAAATAATTTCGTTTAGTTGTGTGATATGCAAAATAAGAAAGATGTGGATAATGATATTGTTAAATTGAAGCTAGTTCCGTTCTCACTACGAGATCGTGCTAAAACTTGGTTTTCATTGTTGCCTAAAAATAGTACTGATTCATGGAACAAGTGTAAAGATGCTTTTATTTCCAAGTATTTTCCTCCCGCTAAGATCATCTCCCTTAGGAACGATATTATGAATTTTAAGCAACTTGATCATGAACATGTTGCACAAGCTTGGGAGAGGATGAAATTGATGATACGAAATTGCCCTACTCATGCTTTTAATTTGTGGATGATCATACAAATTTTTTATACCGGATTGAATTTTGCTTCTAGAAATCTTTTAGATTCGGTCACGGGAGGTACTTTTATGGAAATTACTTTAGGAGAAGCTACTAAACTCCTAGATGATATTATGGTTAATTATTCGCAATGGCATACCGAAAGATCTTCTACTAGTAAAAAAGTGCATGCGATTGAAGAGATTAATGTTTTGAGTGGAAAGATGGATGAACTAATGAAATTGATTGCTAGTAGGAGTGCTCCTATGGATCCTAATGACATGCCTTTGTCTACTTTGATTGAAAACAATAATGAATCTATGGATGTGAATTTTGTTGGTAGGAACAATTTTGGTAATAACGCGTATAGAGGTAATTTTAATCCTAGGCCATTTTCCAGTAATTCCTCTAATAATTATGTTAATTCCTACAACAACTCTTATGGAAATTATAATAAGTTGTCCTCTGATTTTGAGAATAGTATTAAAGAATTTATGAGTTCGCAAAAGAATTTCAATGCTTTGATTGAAGAAAAATTGCTTAAGGTTGATGATTTGGCTAGGAACGTGGATAGAATTTCTCTTGAGATTGATTCTTTGAAAATTAGATCTATTCCACCAAAGCATGATATTAATGAGTCTTTAAAAGCTATGATAATTTCTATTGATGAATGTAAGGAAAGAACCGCTAAGATTTGTGCTAAGCGAGATTGGTTTGTGAAAGCGTGTTCTTCTAGTTCTTGTCAAAATAATGATGAAGATCTTAAAGTGATTGATGTGACTCCTATTGAATCTTTGTTTTCTAAAATAAATCTTGATAAAGATGGGACTGGAGATGAGTCCACTTTAGTTAGAAGGCGTCCCAATGATTCGGAGTTTATAGATCTTGATGCAAAAATTGATAAAAGTGGGATTGGAGAGGTCAAAACTTTAAGTAGGAATGAACCCACTCTTTTGGATTTCAAGGCCTTTAATTATGATAATTGTTCTTTAATATATTGTATTTCCTTGTTGCAATCCATGTTTATTTCTCCTCCTGCTTATAATCAGAATAAAGCTTTTACTAAACATATTATTGATGCTTTGATGAAATCTTTTGAAGAAAAGCTTGAATTGGAAGTTGCTATCCCTAGAAAGCTTTATGATGAGTGGGAACCTACTATTAAGATTAAAATAAAAGATTATGAGTGCCATGCTTTGTGTGATTTGGGTGCTAGCGTTTCCACAATTCCAAAAAATTTATGTGATGTGTTAGGTTTCCGCGAATTGGATGATTGTTCTTTAAATTTGCATCTTGCGGGTTCCACTATTAAGAAACCTATGGGAAGGATTAATGATGTTCTTATTGTTGCAAATAGGAATTATGTGCCCGTAGATTTCATTGTTCTTGATATAGATTGCAATCCTACATGTCCTATTATTCTTGGTAGACCTTTCCTTAGAACGATTGGTGCAATTATTGATATGAAAGAAGGAAACATTAGATTTCAATTTCCGTTAAGGAAGGGCATGGAACACTTTCCTAGAAAGAAAATTAAGTTGCCATATGAATCTATTATGAGAGCTGATACATCTCCAACGTATCTATAATTTTTGATTGTTCCATGCTATTATATTATCTGTTTTTAATGTTTTATATGCATTAATATGATATTTTATATTATTTTTGGGACTAACTTATTAACCTAGAGCCCAGTGCTAGTTTCTATTTTTTCCTTGTTTTTGAGCTTCACAGAAAAGGAATACCAAACGGAGTCCAAACAGAATAAAACATTCGCGATGATTTTTCTTGGACCAGAAGACACCCAGCACACTTGGAGTGCAAGTCAGAAGAGCCACGAGGCGGCCACAATGGGGGAGGGCGCGCCCCCTGCCTTGTGGGCCCCTCGGTGACCCCCTGACCTAGATCTTCCTCCTATATATTCACATATATTCCCAAACCACCAGAAGCATCCATGAAAACACTTTTCCACCGCCGCAACCTTCTGTTCCCGTGAGATCCCATCTTGGGGCCTTTTCCGGCATCCTGCCGGAGGGGGATTCGATCACGGAGGGCTTCTACATCAACTCTATTCCCCTTCTGATGAAGCGTGAGTAGTTTACCACAGACCTACAGGTCCATAGCTAGTAGCTAGATGGCTTCTTCTCTCTCTTTGATTCTCAATACAATGTTCTCCTTGATGTTCTTGGAGATCTATCCGATGTAATCTTCTTTTGCGGTGTGTTTGTTGATATCCGATGAATTGTGGATTTATGATCAGCTTATCTATGAATATTATTTGAATCTTCTCTGAATTCTTTTATGCATGATTTGATATCCTTGTAATTCTCTTCGAACTATCGGTTTGGTTTGGCCAACTAGATTGGTTTTTATTGCAATGGGAGAAGTGCTTGGCTTTGGGTTCAATCTTGCGGTGTCCTCTCCCAGTGACAGTAGGGGCAACGAGGCATGTATTGTATTGTTGCGATCGAGGATAAAAAGATGGGGTTTACATCATATTGCTTGATTTTATTCCTCTACATCATGTCATCTTACTTAAAGCGTTACTCTGTTCTTCATGAACGTAATACTCTAGATGCAGGCAGGAGTCGGTCGATGTGTGGAGTAATAGTAGTAGATGCAGGCAGGAGTCGGTCTACTTGACACGGACGTGATGCCTATATTTCATAATCATTGCCTTGGATATCGTCATAACTTTGCGCTTTTCTATCAATTGCTCGACAGTAATTTGTTCACCCACCGTATTATTTGCTATCTTGAGAGAAGCCTCTACTGAAACCTATGGCCCCCGGGTCTATTTTCCATCATATTACTTTTCGATCTAATATTTTGCAATCTTTTATTTTCAGATCTATAAACCAAAAACCCTAAAAATATTTACTTTATCTTTTGTTTAGTTTTATCTATCTCTATAAGATCTCACTTTTGCAAGTGACCATGAAGGGATTGACAACCCCTTTATCGCGTTGGGTGCAAGTGTTTGATTGTTTTTGCAGGTATTGGTGATTTGTGCGTTGTCTCCTACTGGATTGATACCTTGGTTCTCTAACTGAGGGAAATACTTATCTCTACTTTGCTGCATCACCCTTTCCTCTTCAAGGGAAAAACCAATGCAAGCTCAAGAAGAAGCAGGAGCTACTTATGGATTGCATACCAAAAATGACAATACCTAGATCTATGTGTTTTTATGCCTAGCTAAGGGCGTTAAACAATATCGCTTGATGGGAGGCAACCCAATTTTATTTTTGTTTTTACTATTTTGGTTCTGTTTTTCAAGAAATTTTTCATCTAGCCTCTGGTTAAATGTGTTTTGGTGTTTTAATTAGTGTTTGTGCCAAGTAAGACCTTTGGGATGGCTTACGGTGATAGTTGATTTGATCTTGCTGAAAAACAGAAACTTTTGCGTCCAGTAATAGAATTTTAATATTTCACTAGAGCGTTGAAAAACCCTGAAGTTTTTTACAAGAGATTGATATGCAAATTTCCTCTATTTTCCTAGTTGTTTAGAATTTATAGAGTTACATAAGTATTAGAACAGTTCAGATCTTCTCAGACTGTTCTGTTTTTTACAGATTCTGTTTTCTTTGTGTTGTTTGCTTATTTTGATGAATCTACGCGTAATATCGGGGGGTATGAACCATGGAGAAGTTGGAATACAGTAGATATTACACCAATATAAATAAAGAATGAGTTCACAACATTACCAAAAGTGGTGATTTTATTTTCTTGTACTAACGGATCTCACGAGTTTTCTGTTGAGTTTTGTGTTGTGAAGTTTTCAAGTTTTGGGTAAAGATTTGATGGACTATGAAATAAGGAGTGGCAAGAGCCTAAGCTTGGGGATGCCCTGGAAGGCAGCCCCTCTTTCGTCTTCGTCTAGCGGTAAATTTACTTGAGGCTATATTTTTATTCACCACATGATATGTGTTTTGCTTGGAACGTCTTGTATGATATGAGTCTTTGCTTTTTAGTTTGCCACAATCATCCTTGCTGTACACACCTTTTGAGAGGGACACGCATGAATCATGATTTATTAGAATACTCTATGTGCTTCACTTATAACTTTTGAGCTAGGCAATTTTGCTCTAGTGCTTCACTTATATCTTTTTAGAGCACGTCGGTGGTTTTATTTTATAGAAAATATTGAACTCTCATGCTTCACTTATATTATATTGAGAGTCTTTCTAAACAACATGGTAATTTGCTTTGGTTATAAATTTAGTCCTAATATGATAGGCATCCAAGAGGGATATAATAAAAACTTTAATATAAAGTGCATTGAATACTATGTGAAGTTTGATTCCTTATGATTGTTTTGAGATATAAAGATGGTGATATTAAAGTCATGCTAGTGAGTAATTATGGATTGTAGAAATACTTGTGTTAAAGTTTGTGATTCCCGTAGCATGAACGTATGGTGATCCATTATGTGATGAAGTCGGAGCATGATTTATTTATTGATTGTCTTCCTTATGAGTGGCAGTCAGGGACGAGCGATGGTCTTTTTCTACCAATCTATCCCCCTAGGAGCATGCGCGTAGTACTTCGTTTCGATGACTAATAGATTTTTGCAATAAGTATGTGAGTTCTTTATGACTAATGTTGAGTCCATGGATTATACGCACTCTCACCCTTCCACCATTGCTAGCCTCTCTAGTACCGCGCAACTTTCGCCGATGCCATACACCTAACCTTTTACCTTCCTCAAAACAGCCACCATACCTACCTATTATGGCATTTCCATAGCCATTCCGAGATATATTGCCATGCAACTTTCCACCGTTCCGTTTTATTATGACACGCTCCATCATTGTCATATTGCTTTGCATGATCATGTAGTTGACATAGTATTTGTGGCAAAGCCACCGTTCAGAATTTTTATACATGTCACTCTTGAGTCCTTTCACATCCCGGTACACCGCCGGAGGCATTCATATAGAGTCATATTTTGTTCTAAGTATCGAGTTGTAATACTTGAGTTGTAAGTAAATAAAAGTGTGATGATCTTCATTATTAGAGCATTGTCCCATGTGAGGAAATAAAAAAAAGGGCCAAAGAAGCCAAGCCAAAAAAAGAGAGAGAAAAAGAGAAAAAAGAAAGAAAAAAATTAGAGAAAAAGAGAGAAGGGGCAATGCTACTATCCTTTTTCCACACTTGTGCTTCAAAGTAGCACCATGATCTTCATGATACAGAGTCTCCTATTTTGTCACTTTCATATACTAGTGGGAATTTTTTATTATAGAACTTGGCTTGTATATTCCAACGATGGGCTTCCTAAAATTGCCCTAGATCTTCATGAGCAAGCAAGTTGGATGCACATCCACTTAGTTTTCTTTTGAGCTTTCATACACTTATAGCTCTAGTGCATCCGTTGCATGGCAATCCCTACTCACTCACATTGATATCTATTGATGGGCATCTCCATAGCCCGTTAATACGCCTAGTTGATGTGAGACTATCTCCTTCTTTTTGTCTTCTCCACAACCACCATATTCTATTCCACCTATAGTGCTATGTCCATGGCTCACGCTCATGTATTGCGTGAAAGTTGAAAAGGTTTGAGAACATCAAAAGTATGAAACAATTGCTTGGCTTGTCATCGGGGTTGTGCATGATTTGAATACTTTGTGTGATGAAGATGGAGCATAGCCAGACTATATTATTTTGTAGGGATAACTTTCTTTGGCCATGTTATTTTGAGAAGACATGATTTCTTTATTAGTATGCTTGAAGTATTATTATTTTTATGTCAATATTAAACTTTTGTTTTGAATCTTATGGATCTGAACATTCATGCCACAATAAAGAAAATTACATGGATAAGTATGTTAGGTAGCATTCCACATCAAAAATTCTGTTTTTATCATTTACCTACTCGAGGACAAGCAGGAATTAAGCTTGGGGATGCTCGATACGTCTCCAACGTATCTATAATTTTTTATTGTTCCACTCTATTATATTACCTGTTTTGGATGTTTTATATGCATTAATATGCTATTTTATATTATTTTTGGGACTAACCTCTTAACCTAGAGCCCAGTGCCAGTTTCTGTTTTTTCCTTGTTTTTGAGCCTCGCAGAAAAGGAATACCAAACAGAGTCCAAACGGAATAAAACTTCACGATGATTTTTCTTGGACCAGAAGACACCCAGGGGACTTGGAGTCGAGGTCAGAAGAGCCACGAGGCGGTGACAAGGGTGGAGGGCGCGCCATAGGGGGGGCGCGCCCCGTACCTTGTGGGCCCCTTGAGACTCCCCTGACCTAGCTCTTCCTCCTATATATTCACAAATATTCCAGAACCACCAGAGGCATCCATGAAAACACTTTTCCACCGCCGCAACCTTCTGTTCCCGTGAGATCCCATCTTGGGGCCTTTTCCGGTATCCCGCCGGAGGGGGAATCGATCACGGAGGGCTTCTACATCAAATCCATTGCCCTTCCGATGATGCGTGAGTAGTTTACCTCAGACCTACGGGTCCATAGCTAGTAGCTAGATGGCTTCTTCTCTCTCTTTGATTCTCAATACAACATTCTCCTTGATGTTCTTGGAGATCTATCCGATGTAATCTTCTTTTGCGGTGTGTTTGCCGAGATCCAATGAATTGTGGATTTATGATCAGCTTATCTATGAATATTATTTGAATCTTCTCTGAATTCTTTTATGCATGATTTAATATCTTTGTATTTCTCTTCGAATTATCGGTTTGGTTTGGCCAACTAGATTGGTTTTTCTTGCAATGAGAGAGGTGCTTAGCTTTGGGTTCAATCTTGCGTGATTTCACCCAGTGACAAAGTAGGGGTAGCGAGACACGTATTGCATTGTTGCCATCGAGGATAAAAAGATAGGATTTTCATCATATTGCTTGAATTAATTCCTCTACATCATGTCATCTTACTTAAACCGTTACTCCGTTCTTTATGAACTTAATACTCTAGATGCATGCTGGAGAGCGGTCGATGTGTGGAGTAATAGTAGTAGATGCAGGCAGGAGTCGGTCTACTTGACACGGACGTGATGCCTATATGCATAATCATTGCCTTGGATATCTTCATAACTTTGCGCTTTTCTATCAATTACTCGACAGTAATTTGTTCACCCACCGTATTATTTGCCTTCATGAGAGAAGCCACTAGTGAAACCTATGGCCACCGGGTCTATTTTCCATCATATTACTTTCCGATCTACTATTTTGGAATCTTTTATTTTTAGATCTATATACCAAAAAACCCAAAAATATTTTATCTTTTGTTTATCTATCTCTATCAGGTCTCACTTTTGCAATTGATCGTGAAGGGATTGACAACCCCTTTATCGCGTTGGGTGCAAGTGTTTGATTGTTTGTGCAGGTGTTGGTGATTTGTGCGTTCTTCTCCTACTGGATTGATACCTTGGGTCTTAACTGAGGGAAATACTTACCTCTACTGTGCTGCATCACCCTTTAAGTCTAACATACTTCCTATGCATAGGCATTTTATATGGATTTTTTTATCAAGACACGCAATTTCTAGGATATGCAAATAGGAAGAAGTAAGCATTAGTAATTTCAACGCAAACAAAGGTGATCTAGTAACATGAAAATTTCTACCACCATATTTTCCTCTCTCATAATAATTACATGTAGGATCATAATCAAATTCAACAATATAACTATCACATAGAATATTCTCTTCATGATCCACATGCATGCAAAGTTGACACTCTTCCAAAATAGTGGGATTTTTATCAAATAAAGTCATTACCTCTCCAAGCCCACTTTTATCAAAAAATTCTTAAGATTGATCATTCTCCAAAGTAGTGGGATCATTATTACTTAGAGTTGACACTATTCCAAACCCACTTTCAATATTATTGCAAACACTATTATCAATATCATATTCATCATGAGGCTTAAATAAATTTTCAAAACCATAAGAAGAATCACCCCAATCATGATCATTACAATAAGTAGTGGACATAGAAAAATTAGCATCCCCAAGCTTGGGGTTTTGCATACTACTAACACAATTGACATTAATAGAATTTATAAGAACATCATTGCAATCATGCTTTTCATTGAAAGAAATATCATAAATCATTTTATCAATTTCTTCTTTCAACACTTCATCACAATTTTCAGATTCATAATTTTCAATTAAAACTTCATAAAGATAATCTAGTGGACTCAACTCACTAGCAACAGGTTCATCATAATTGGATCTTTTAAAAAGATTAGCAAGAGGATGAGGATCCATATCAATAGATTTTTAGCAAGCAAAGATGCAAGCAAATAAAAGGCACATGGTAACACAAGCAAACAAAAGATCAAGCAAGAAAAAGGCAAACGAAAAAAGCAGGCGAATAAAAAGGCAAATTTTTGTGAAGTGGGGGAGATGAAAACAAGAGGAAAATGACAAATAATGTAAATTGCAAGGAGATGAGATTTGTGATTAGGAACCTGATAGATGTAGATGATGTCTCCCCGGCAACGGCGCCAGAAATTCCTTTGACGTGGCTTGAGACTACGTCGGTATTTCCCCAAAGAGGAAGGGATGATGCAGCACAGCTACGGTAAGTATTTCCCTCAGTTATGAAAACAAGGTTATCAATCCAGTAGGAGAACCAAGCAACACTATGTAAACGGTACCTGCACACAAAGAACAAATACTTGCAACCTGACGCGCAAGAGGGGTTGCCAATCCCTCCAAGGTAAAAAGATAGATTAATTTGTATGATATTGGGTAAATAGATCTAGCAAGAACACAAAATAAGATAAGTAAATAAAAAGTGCAGCAAGGTATTTTTGGGTTTTTAGATTAATAGATCTGAAAGCAATATGATAAAAGATAGACCCGGGGGCCGTAGATTTTACTAGTGGCTTCTCTCGAGAAAATAGCATACGGTGGGTAAACAAATTACTGTTGGGCAATTGATAGAAAAGCAAATAATTATGACGATATCCAAGGCAATGATCATGCATATAGGCATCACGTCCAAGATTAGTAGACCGACTCCTACCTGCATCTACTACTATTACTCCACACATCGACCGCTATCCAACATGCATCTAGTGTATCAAGTTCATGAAAAAATGGAGTAATGTAATAAGAACGATGACATGATGTAGAGAAGATCTATTCATGTAGGAATAGACCCCATCTTTTTATCCTTAATAGGAATAATACATGCGTTTCTCGCTGCCCCTTCTGTCACTAGGAGAGGACACCGCAAGATCGAACCCATCACAAAGCACCTCTTCCCATTGCAAGAAAAATCAATCTAGTTGGCCAAACTAAACCAAAGATTTGGAGAAGAAATACGAGGCTATAAATAATCATGCATATAAGAGATCAAAGAAGACTCAAATAATATTCATGGATATAGATCTGATCATAAACTCACAATTCATCGGATCCCAACAAACACACCGCAAAAAGTCATGACATCAAATTAATAGATCTCCAAGAACACCGAGGAGAACATTGTATTGAGAATCAAAATTAGAGAATAAGCCATCTAGCTACTGCCTACGGACCCGTAGGTCTATGGCGAACTACTCACGCATCATCGCAGGAGCACCAATGAGGATGATGAACCCCTCCGTGATCGTGTTCCCCTCCGGCAAAGTGCCGGAATAGGGCTCTAGATTGGATTTTGTGGTTCTGGAACTTGCGGCGGCTGGAATTGTGTTTCGTCGACTCCCCTAGGGTTTCTGGAATATTTGGGGATTTATAGAGCTGAGAGGCGATGGAGGAGACATCCGTGGGCCCCATCAGGGCGCGTCAGGCTCTAGCATGCCCTGATGGGTTGTGGGCCCCACGGGTCTCCCCCCTAGGTGCTTCCTTGGATCCCAAGTTGTCTTCTGGTCCAAAAAAATCGCCAAAAAGTTTTGCTGCGTTTGGACTCCGTTTGGTACTGATATTCTGCGAAGTAAAAAACAAGCAAAAAAACAGAAACTGGCACTGGGCACTATGTCAATAGGTTAGTCCCAAAAAATGATATAAAGTTGCTATAAAATGATTGTAAAACATCCAAGAATGATAATATAACAGCATGGAATAATCAAAAATTATAGATACATTGGAGATGTATCAATACCCTACTGATTTTCTAGTTCTTGGTTCCCCACAAGATGACTTTTGTCCCATTATCTTTGGTAGACCTTTCTTGAACATTGTCAATGCTAAAATAGATTGTGAGAAAGAAACCGTCGATGTTAATTTTGGTGATGTGTCTCATGAGTTTAATTTCTCTAAGTTTCGTAGGCAACCTCATAATAAAGAATTGCCTAGTAGAGATGAAATAATTGGTCTTGCTTCTATTGCCTTACCTCCTACTGATCCACTAGAACAATACTATCTAGACCATGAGAATGATATGCACTTGCGTGAAAGAAATGAAATAGATAAAAATTTCTTTGAACAACAACCTCTCCTTAAACACAATTTGCCTATTGAAACTATAGGAGGTCCTCCTCCACCTAAAGGTGATCCTGTGTTTGAATTAAAGCAATTGCCTGACACTCTGAAGTATGCTTATCTTGATGAGAAAAAGATATATCCTGTTATTATTAGTGCTAACCTTTCAGAACATGAAGAAGAGATATTATTAAAAATTCTGAAGAAGCACCGTGCTGCTATCAGATATAATCTTGATGATCTTAAGGGCATTAGTCCCACTCTCTGTCAGCACAAGATTAATATGGAACCTGCTGCTAAACCCGTTGTTTATCACCAACGACGATTGAATCCTCGATGAAAGAAGTGGTTGATACGTCTCCAACGTATCTATAATTTTTTTATTGTTCCATGCAATTATATTATCATTCTTGGATGTTTTACAATCATTTTATAGCAACTTTATATCATTTTTTGGGACTAACCTATTGGCATAGTGCCCAGTGCCAGTTGCTGTTTTTTGCTTGTTTTTTACTTCGCAGAATATCAATACCAAACAGAGTCCAAACACAGCGAAACTTTTTGGAGAATTTTTACGGACCAGAAGACACAACTTGGGCCAAAGAAGTACCAGAGGGGGGCTCCGAGGGGAGCACAACCCACCTGGGCGCGCCTGGGGGCCCAAGCGCGCCCTGGTGGGTTGTGCCCGCCTCGGCCGCCTCCCGCACCGCCTCTTTGCTCTATAAATACCCCAATATTCAGAAAACCCTAGGGGAGTCGACGAAACACAATTCCAGCCGCCGCAAGTTCCAGAACCACCAGATCCAATCTAGACACCATCACGGAGGGGTTCATCATCCTCATTGGTGCCTCTCCGATGATGCGTGAGTAGTTCATTGTAGACCTACGGGTCCGTAGGCAGTAGCTAGATGGTTTCCTCTCCCTCTTTTGATTCTCAATACAATGGTCTCTTGGAGATCTATTTGATGTAACTCTTTTTGCGGTGTGTTTGTTGGGATCCGATGAACTTTGAGTTTATGATCAGATCTATTTTATCCATGAAAGTTATTTGAGTTCTTTGATCTCTTTTATGCATGATTACTTATAGCCTCGTATTTCTTCTTCAAATCTTTGGTTTAGTTAGGCCAACTAGATTGATTTTTCTTGCCATGGGAAGAGGTGCTTTGTGATGGGTTCGATCGTACGGTGTTCTTTCCCAGTGACAGAAGGGGCAGCAAGACACTTATGTATCGTTGCTATTAAGGATAACAAGATGGGGGCTATTCCTACATGAATAGATATCGTCTACATCATGTCATCGTTCTTATTGCATTACTCCATTTCTCCATGAACTTAATGCACTAGATGCATGCTGGATAGCGGTCGATGTGTGGAGTAATAGTAGTAGATGCAGGCAGGAGTCGGTCTACTAATCTTGGACGTGATGCCTATATAATGATCATTGCCTAGATATCATCATAATTATTTGAGGTTCTATCAATTGCCCAACAGTAATTTATTTACCCACCGTATGCTATTTTCTCGAGAGAAGCCACTAGTGAAATCTACGGCCCCAGGGTCTAATTTCTCATCATATATTTTCATATCTATATTGCTATTTGCCTTTTTATTTATTTGCATCTTTTATTATCAGATCTATATTATCAAAAACCCAAAAATACCTCGCTGAATTTTATTTGCCGTTTATTTATTTGCATTTACCAAATTACATCTTTACCAATCTTTTACCCGGGAGGGATTGACAACCCCTCTTACGCGTCGGGTTGCAAGTATTTGTTCTTTGTGTGCAGGTACCGTTTACATAGTGTTGTTTGGTTCTCCTACTGGTTCGATAACCTTGGTTTCATCATTCAGGGAAATACCTACCGTAGTTGTGTTGCATCATCCCTTCCTCTTCGGGGAAAAACTGACACAGATAGGAGCCATCAGTGGTAAGAACTGAAATACTAAAACTTATGGAAGCATGTATAATCTATCCCATAGCTGATAGTAGATCGGTATGTCCTGTTCATTGTGTCCCTAAGAAAGGAGGTATTACTGTTGTTCCTAATGATAAAAATGAACTTATCCAACAAAGAATTGTTACTGGCTATAGAATGGTAATTGATTTCAGGAAATTAAACAAAGCTACTAGAAAAGATCATTACCCTCTGCCTTTTATTGATCAAATGCTAGAAAGATTATCTAAGCACACACACTTTTGTTTTCTTGATGGATATTCTAGTTTCTCTCAAATACTTGTATCACAACCTGATCAAGAGAAAACCACCTTTACTTGTCCCTTTGGAACCTATGCTTATAGACGTATGCCTTTTGGTTTATGCAATGCACCTGCTACCTTTCAAAGATGTATGACTGCTATATTCTATGATTTTTGTGAAAAGATAGTTGAGGTTTTCATGGATGATTTTTTCGTTTACGGAACTTCTTTTGATGATTGCTTAAGCAACTTTGATCGAGTTTTGCAGAGATGTGAACAAACTAATCTTGTTTTGAATTGGGAGAAGTGTCACTTTATGGCTAATGAAGGCATTGTCTTGGGGCATAAAATTTCTGAATGAGGCATTGAGGTGGATATAGCTAAAGTTGATGCAATTGAGAAAATGTCGTGTCCTAAAGGTATTTAAGGTATTCGTAGTTTCCTTGGTCATGCTGATTTCTATAGGAGATTTATTAAAGACATCTCTAAAATTTCTAGGCCTCTTACTAATCTTTTACAAAAGGATGTTCCATTTGTTTTTTATGATGATTGTGTAGAAGCCTTTGAAACACTTAAGAAAGCCTTAACTTCTGCACCTATTGTTCAACCACCTGATTGGAACTTGCCTTTTGAAATTATGTGTGATGCTAGTGATTATGTTGTTGGTGCTGTTCTAGGACAAAGAGATGATCAGAAATTAAATGTTATCCATTATGCTAGCAAAACTCTAGACAGTGCCCAAAGAAATTATGCTACTACTGAGAAAGAATTTTTAGCAGTTGTGTTTGCTTGTGATAAATTCAGATCTTACATTGTTGATTCCAAAGTAATTGTTCACACCGATCATGCTGCTATAAAATATCTTATGGAAAAGAAACATGCTAAACCTAGACTCATTAGGTGGGTTCTCTTGCTACAAGAATTTGACTTACATAATACTGATAGGAAAGGATCTGAGAATCCCGTAGATGATAACTTGTCTAGGTTAGAAAATATTCTTGATGACCCACTACCTATTGATGATAGCTTCCCTGATGAACAACTAGCTGTAATAAATGCTTCTCGTAATACTCCTTGATATGCTGACTATGCTAATTATATCGTTGCTAAATTTATACCACCTAGTTTCACATAGCAACAAAAGAAAAAATTCTTCTATGACTTAAGACATTACTTTTGGGATGACCCACATGTTTATAAAGAGGGAGTAGATGGTACTATTAGACGTTGTGTACCTAAGCATGAACAGGAACACATCCTACGGAAGTGTCACTCCGAAGCCTATGGAGGACATCACGCAGGAGATATAACTGCTCATAAGGTATTACAATCTGGTGTTTATTGGCCTACTCTTTTCAAGGATGCCCGTAAGTTTGTCTTGTCTTGTCATGAATGTCAAAGAATTGGTAATATCGGTAAGCATCAGAAAATGCCTATGAATTATTCACTTGTTGTTGAACCATTTGATGTTTTGCGTTTTGATTATATAGGACATTTTCCTTCCTCTAATGGGTATACTCATATTTTGGTTCCTGTTGATTATGTCACTATGTGGGTAGAAGCTATTCCAACTAGCAGTGCTGATCATAACACCTCCATTAAAATGCTTAAAGAAATTATCTTCTCGAGGTATGGACTCCCTAGATATTTAATGACTGATGGTGGTTCACACTTTATTCATGGTGCTTTCCGTAAAATGCTTGCTAAATATGATGTTAACCATAGAATTGCATCATCCTATCATCCTAAATCTAGTGGTCAAGTTGAACTTAGCAATAGAGAAATAAAACTAATATTACAAAAAACTGTCAATAGGTGCCGAAGGAATTGGTCTAAGAAATTAGATGATGCACTTTGGGCTTATAGAACAACTTATAAAAATCCTATGGGTATGTCTCCATACAAAATGGTTTCTGGAAAAGCTTGTCATTTGCCTCTTGAGTTAGAACATAAAGCATATTGGGCAATTAAAGAACTTAATTATGATTTCAAACTTGCCGGTGAAAAGAGGTTATTTGATATTAGCTCACTAGATGAATGGAGAACCCAAGCTTATGAAAATGTCAAACTTTTCAAAGAAAAAGTTAAAAGATGGCATGATAAAAGAATTCAAAGACGAGAATTCAAAGTTGGTGAACATGTTCTATTGTACAATTCTCGTTTAAGATTTTTTGCACGTAAACTTCTCTCCAAATGGGCAGGGCCATATATCATCTAAGAAGTTTATCGCTCTGGAGCTATTAAGATCAATAATGGTGAAGGCACTAATCTGAAGGTGGTTAATGGACAAAGAATTAAGCATTATATTTCAGGTATGCCTATCAATGTTAAAATCAGTATTATTCAAACCATGACACCAGAGGAACACATAAAACAAACCTTCCAGAACCCTGAAAAGGAAGAGGTACGTGATACGGTAAGTAAACGGACACCGAAAAATCCGCAAAAATATTTTATGTCAGTTTTGGAATATTAGAAAAAATAGGAAAATAAGAAACAATCGGGAAGGCCACCCTGGTGCCCATAAGACACCAAGGCGCGCCTGCCCCACCAGGCGCGCCCTAGTGGGTGGTGGGCCCCTCGGGCACCTTCCCGACTCTGTTTTCCTTCCGTATACTTGTTTCCCAAGATAAAAAATCTTTATATACACCCCCGGACGGTTTGACCACCGTATTGTGGGGAAATCTCTGTTCTTGTTTCGTGCTATTTTCCTGGCAGATCTGAAAATATGTCGTCTCAAGATTCGGAGGGAGAAAGCTATGTCGCTGATTTTATCGCAAATCCCAAGGTCTATGGGGAGGAGGATCCTTACGGTTGGACCACGGACGAGGAGGACGACGCTGACATGAAGGAAGCAAGGGATGATAGCTCCGATGAAGATGAAGATCCACTACCTCAACCTGAAGATATGCACATGGAATTGAAGAAGTCAAGCCTTTCTAATAAAGGAAACTAACCTAAGGTTCAATTTATCCCATCCCGTTTTCTGCAAGAGAGCAAGGCAGCATTATGCGCAAGAGGGTATTGAAGCTTGAGTTGGAGAATGACGATCTAAGGGAGGAAAATTTTAGCCTCAGACGCAAGTTGGAGAAAAAGACTACCTCAACACCATGATACGTCTCCATCGTATCTACTTTTCCAAACTCTTTTGCCCTTGTTTTGGACTCTAATTTGCATGATTTGAATGGAACTAACCCGGACTGACGCTGTTTTCAGCAGAATTGCCTTGGTATTATTTTTGTGCAGAAATAAAAGTTCTCGGAATGACCTGAAACTTCACGGAGAATATTTTTGGAATAAATAAAAAATATTGGCGAAAGAATCAACCAGAGGGGACCCACCGGCTGACCACAAGGGTGGAGGGCGCCCCCCCCCCCAAGGGCGCGACCCCTGCCTTGTGGGTCCCCTGGACCTCCACCGACCTCAACTCCAACTCTATATATTCACTTTCTGGGAGAAAAAATTAGAGAGAAGGATTCATCGCATTTTACGATACGGAGCCGCCACCACCTCGTGTTCTTCATCGGGAGGGCAGACCTGGAGTCCGTTCGGGGCTCCGGAGAGGGGAAATCAACGCCATCATCATCATCAACCATCCTCCATCACCAATTTCATGATGCTCACCGCCGTGCGTGAGTAATTCCATCGTAGGCTTGCTGGACGGTGATGGGTTGGATGAGATTTATCATGTAATCGAGTTAGTTTTGTTAGGGTTTGATCCCTAGTATCCACTATATTCTAAGATTGATGTTGCTATGACTTTGCTATGCTTAATGCTTGTCACTAGGGCCCGAGTGCCATGATTTCAGATCTGAACCTATTATGTTTTCATGAATATATATGTGTTCTTGATCCTATCTTGCAAGTTGTAGACACCTATTACGTGTTATGATCCGCATATCCCAAGGTGACAATAATTGGGATTCTTTCCGGTGATTACCGTAGTTTGAGGAGTTCATGTATTCACTAAGTGCTAATGCTTTGGTCTGGTACTCTATTAAAAGGAGGCCTTAATATCCCTTAGTTTCCATGAGGACCCCGCTGCCACGGGAGGGTAGGACAAAAGATGTCATGCAAGTTCTTTTCCATAAGCACGTATGACTATATTCAGGATACATGCCTACATTACATTGATGAATTGGAGCTAGTTCTGTGTCACCCTAGGTTATAACTGTTGCATGATGAATGCCATCCGACATAATTATCCATCATTGATCCATTGCCTACGAGCTTTTCACATATTGATTTTTGCTACATTACTTTGCCGTTTCCCCTGTTACAATTGCTACAAAACTGCTACTGTTACTTTTGCTACTATTACTGTTACTTCCATACTACTTTGTTACTAAATACTTTGCTGCATATATTAAGTCTTTTAGGTGTGGTTGAATTGACAACTCAGCTGCTAATACTTGAGAATATTGTTTGGCTCCCCTTGTGTCGAATCAATAAATTTGGGTTGAATACTCTACCCTCGAAAACTGTTGCGATCCCCTATACTTGTGGGTTATCAAGACCTTTTTCTGGCGCCGTTGCCGGGGAGCATAGCTCTATTCTCTGAGTCACTTGGGATTTATATCTGTTGATCACTATGAAGAATTTGAAAGATACCAAAACTAAGATCTATCCCTCTACTACGAGGGGAGGTAAGGAACTTCCATCTAGCTTTGCACTTGATTCACCTTCTGTTTTGCGTAAACTTGCGACACCTACACCTACTATTAATTCTGATATGTCGCAAGTAATTAATGATGCTACTTCTGCTATGAATGATGCTTATGATGCTACAGCTTTGCTTGATAAAACTGTGCCACTGGGTGGATTACTTGATGAACATCTTGCTAGAGTTAGAACTATTGATTATGCTGAAGATGATGATATTTCTGAAACTGATGAAATTATTGAAACTAAACACTTTGAGACACCTGCTAGACCTAGCTCTCCTAGATATGAATTGCTTGTTATACCTGAGGGTTATGTCATGGATGGAGAGGTAGCTAGGGACTTTCTTGCTTGTAAGGATAGAGATGATCTTAAGAAATTATTATGCAAGTGGAAAGAAAAATCTTTGAATGCTAGAATGCAATATGATCCTAAGTTTGCTACTTCACCTATCTTTGTTACTGATAAGGATTATGAATTCTCTGTCGATCCTGAGTTAATTACTTTGGTTGAATCTGATCCTTTTCATGGTTATGAATCTGAAACTGTTGTGGCACATCTTACTAAGTTGAATGATATATCCACCCTATTTGCTCATGAGGAAAAAATCGCTATTATTATATTCTTAAGTTATTTCCTTTCTCATTAAAGGGTGATGCTAAGTTATGGTTTAATTCTCTTGCTCCTGGTTGTGTGCGTAGTCCCCAGGATATGATTTACTACTTCTCTGAAAAATATTTCCCTGCTCATAAGAAACAAGCTGCTTTAAAGGAAATATTTAACTTTGTGCAATCTGAAGAAGAGAGTCTCCCGCAAGCTTGGGGGAGGCTTCTCCAATTACTTAATGCTTTGCCTGATCATCCTCTCAAGAAAAATGAAATACTTGATATCTTTTATAATGGACTGACCGATGCTTCTAGGGACCACCTAGATAGTTGTGCTGGTTGTGTTTTCAGGGGACGAACTGTTGAGCAACTTGAATTGCTATTGAGTAATGATAATGATTGGACACTTCCTGAACCAACTCCTAAGCCAACTCTGAAGAAAAGAGGTATTCTATTCCTCAGTCCTGAAGATATGCAAGAGGCAAAGAAATCTATGAAAGAAAAAGGTATTAAAGCTGAAGATGTTAAGAATTTACCACCTATTGAAGAAATACATGGTCTTGATAACCCGATATAGGTAGTAGAGGTAAATTCTCTCTATAGATTTGATGAAGGTGATATCCCTTATAATAAGTCTGCTAGCCAGTGCTTGGATGAGTTTGATAATTTTATTGTTAAACAAGAGAACTTCAACGCTTATGTTAGTAGACAATTGAAACGTAATGCTTACATGCTTGATTGCTTGGGTGATTATATGAGTAAAATTGTTAGTGATCTGAAAATTATTAGTAAACATGCTTCCATGGTTAAGACTCAAGTAGAACAAGTACTTAAGGCACAGGATGATTTGCTAAATGAGTTGAATAGTAAGAACAATAAAAATGTTGTTAGGGTTATTACTAGAGGTGGTAAAATGACTCAGGAACCTTTGTATCCTGAGGGCCATCCTAAGAGAGTTGAGCAAGATTCTCAGAGAATTAATACTGCACATAGTCCTAGTAATAAGAATAAAAAGAAAACTGATAGGACTTTGCATTCTTCTAGCGAACCTGTTATAGATACACCTGAGAACTCCAATGATATTTCTATTTATGATGCTGAGACACAATCTGGTGATGAACATGAACCTAGTGATAATGTTAATGATGATGTTCATGTTGATGCTCAACCTAGTAATGATAATGATGTGGAGATTGAACCTGCTGTTGATCTTGATAACCCACAATCTAAGAATAAACGTTATGATAAGAGAGACTTCGTTGCTAGGAAGCACGGTAAAGAAAGAGAACCATGGGTACAGAAACCCATGCCCTTTCCTCCTAAACCATCCAAGAAAAAGGATGATGAGGATTTTGAGCGCTTTGTTGAAATGTTTAGACCTGTCTTTTTGCGTATGCGTTTGACCGATATTCTGAAAATGTCTCCCTATGCCAAGTATATGAAAGATATTGTTACAAATAAAAGAAAGATACCGGAGGCTGAAATTTCCACCATGCTTGCTAATTACACTTTTAAGGGTGGAATACCAAAGAAACTAGGAGATCCAGGAATACCAACTATACCATGCTCCATTAAAAGAAACTATGTTAAAACTGCTTTATGTGATCTTGGAGCCGGTGTTAGTGTTATGCATTTCTCTTTATATTGTAGACTTGATTTGAATAAGTTGACACCTACTAAAATCTCTTTGCGCCGATAAATCAACTGCTATACCCATCGGTATTTGTGAGGATGTGCCTGTTGTGGTTGCAAACGTTACTATCTTAACGGACTTTGTTATTCTTGATATTCCCGAGGACGACAGTATGTCGACCATCCTTGGTAGACCCTTTTTGAATACTGCAGGGGCTGTTATTGATTGCAACAAGGGCAATGTCACTTTTCATGTTAATGGTAATGCGCATATGGTACACTTTCCGAAGAAACACCCTCAAGTTCATAGTATCAATTCTATTGGAAAAATGTCAACTATTACTATTGGAGGTTTTGAATTCCCTCTCCCTACTGTCAAAAAGAAATATGATATTCTTATTGCTGGGGACATGCATATCCCCATTGAGAAAAGAAATGATGAAGAGATGGTTGAGAGGCTCTTCGAGTCGGGGTTCTAGAGAAAATAAGAATGAGGAGAAGAAGAAGCCCAAGTACAACCTTCCCCGCACTGCGGAGGTTCGACCGTGTGAATGGCCATGTGATGCATTCTTGAAGGCTGTCGGAATTTATGATGATTTCTATTATTTGGCGGAGAATGCAGGCATCACCGACTTCCTCCACGATAAGTGTGATCAATACCTCCTACTCACTAATACTTTCGTGCAAAATTTTCACTTTCATGCTAGGAAATCACCACCCACGGTAGAATTTTATTTATATGATGAGTATAAGGAGATGACGCTTTATGATTTTTGTGAGGTTTGCAAATTACCTTTTGAGGGCAGCGTCGATGAACCATGTCCTAGAGATGTGGAAGATTTTATTGATGAAGTTACCGTAGGGGAAGGGAGAAAAGTGTCGGAAGCGAGAGTGGCTAGTTTACATTTTTCCTGTTTTGCGCTAATATTCATTATTTGCTAGGAGATGTTTAATTGGTCGCGGGGAGAGTGGAGGCCTTAGTGCTCCTGACCTTGCTATTTTGCGCCATGCTTTACTTCGTGATAGAACTTTTAGTTTGGGTGATATGGTTGCTCGACGGTTGAGCTTAAACCGTTCGAGGGGTCCTATATTTGGAGGTATCTATGCCTCCCGCCTTGCTAAGCGCTTTGAGATACCCATTAGGCACGATGAGAGAGAGGAGATGCTACAACCCACTTTAAATTTAGATTATAACAGTATGGTAGCACATGATTTTATTAGCGCTGATAAGGAAAAGAGACTCATCTATAACTTGGTATTCAGCCAGAAAACTTGTCACATTATTACTTTGCCTGCACCTTCTTTGTTCAATATTCATTCAGGCACGTACCTTATTCTGCCCGAGGACATTTATGCATACTGGGAGAGGACGCGATCCCTGGTTCCTGAGCCAGAACCATCACCTGATCCGTATGAGGAGTCTATTTATCAGTGGGAGCCATAGGAGCTCGCTAACCTGTGGAACCCCCAGGATCCTCCTCAGTACCAAGGAGAGGACTACTTTGATCCATGGGCGTAAACCAACTTAGGCCAAAAGCCTAAGCTTGGGGGAGTACGTATTTCTCACAGACATTACATTCATGTTCACACACTCATTTCAGTTGTCGGTGTTCATACTTTTTCATTGTATTATCCATGTTAGTTTATTTCTTTTTTCTCGCTTTCTTCTTGTGTGTTTGAAAAACTTTGAGAAAATCAAAAAAATTAGTTGTAGTATTAAAAGAAAACCCAAAAAGATTTCTCGTTCTCCTTTTGCTTGTTGGGAGCTTTCCCGTGTAAATAGTTTTTCTCGTCCTTGCTCTACTTTCTTCAGAAAAACAAAAACTCCAAAAACATTTCAATGTGTTTCTTTGAAATTCTTTTCCGTTCTTTGGGTCGTAAGGAGAAGACCACAATGAAAATGTTGAGTGGCTCTCCTATGCATTATTGTTGATCTAACAAAGAGCCCGTATTACCTTGTCTTCTCCTTTGTATAATTGTTTGTAGATTTCAGCTTAGTCCAATGCACGTGCACTATTATTATTATCCACACCGTTCGGTCATGCAAGTGAAAGGCAATAATGACGATATTAGATGAAATGATTGAGATGAGGAAATGCTGGTATGAACTTGACCTATCTTGTTTTTGTAAATATGATTAGTTCATCGTTCTTGATTCAGCCCATTATGAATGAAACATGTTTGCAATAACAATTAGAGATTATAGTTACTCGTGCCATGCTTAATTAGCTAGGAGTTTATAATGGTTTACCTTGAGTGCCAACATGCTTTTAAAATGGTTGTGATGTAGTATGATAGGATGGTATCCTCCTTTGAATGATTCGAGTGGCTTGACTTGGCACATGTTCACGCATGTAGTTGAAACAAAATCAACATAGCCTCCATGATATTTATGTTCATGGTAATTTATATCCTACTCATGTTTGCACTCAATGTTGGTTAATCTTAATGCATGTTTATGACTGTTGTCGCTCTCTAGCTGGTCGCTCCTCAATCTTTTGCTAGCCTTCACTTGTATTAAGCGGGAATACTGCTTATCCATCCACTTCCATAAACCCAAAGTTGTTCCATATGAGTCCACCATACCTACCTATATGCGGTATTTGCCTGTCGTTCCAAGTAAATTTGCATGTGCCAAACTCTAAACCTTCAAATGATAATCTGTTTTGTATGCCCGAATCGCTCATGTAGCGACTGGGGGCTATCAATATCTTTCATGCTAGGTGGGTTATTCTCACGATGAATGGACTCCGCTCATCATTCATGAGGAAATGGCTGGTAATCAGGATGCCCAGTCCCATGCTCAAATCAAATCAAAATAACTCTAAACAAAACTCCCCCAGGATTGTTGTTAGTTGGATGGTACCCGTTGTTTCGGACCAGCCGTGGAGTGTGCTTGTTGGTTGAGGGGGAGTAAAAACTTTACCATTCTATTTGGGAACCGCCTGTAATGTATGTCGCATGGAAGATACCGAGATATTTTGGTTGTTATGTTGACAATCAAAGCATACCGCTCAAAATTATATTCATCTCTGTTTTAAAAGCTCGAGCTCTGGCACCTCTGCAAATCCCTGCTTCCCTTTGCGAAGGGCCTATCTATTTACTTTTATGCTGAGTCATCATCCTCTTATAAAAAGCACCAGTTAGAGAGCACCACTGTCATTTGTATGCGTTGTTATTAATTGATATTGAGTATGACTATGACGGGATCTCTTTTACCATGAATTACAATGTCTAGTCAGTCGTTGATCTTCAGGGGTGCTCTGCATTTATGTTTTGCGGTCTCAGAAAGGGCTAGCGAGATACCATTTTGTTATATCATATCATGATTGTTTTGAAAAAGTGTTGTCATCCGAGATTTATTATTATTGCTCGCTAGTTGATTGTGCCATTGATATGAGTAAATGTGGGACCTAAATGTTATTGTGAATATGGTTAGTTCATAATCTTTGCTGAAAATTTGAATGCTGGCTTTACATATTTACAACAAGAAGATCAAACAGAGTTTGTAAAAAATTTTCTTTATCACTTTCAGTTTATCAACTGAATTGCTTGAGGACAAGCAATGGGTTAAGCTTGGGGGAGTTGATACGTCTCCATCGTACCTACTTTTCCAAACTCTTTTGCCCTTGTTTTGGACTCTAATTTGCATGATTTGAATGGAACTAACCTGGACTGACGCTGTTTTCAGCAGAATTGCCTTGGTGTTATTTTTGTGCAGACATAAAAGTTCTTGGAATGACCTGAAACTTCACGGAGAATCTTTTTGGAATAAATAAAAAATATTGGCGAAAGAATCAACCAGAGGGGACCCACCTACTGACCACAAGGGTGGAGGGCGCGCCCCCTGCCTTGTGGGTCCCCTGGACCTCCACCGACCACAACTCCAATTCTATATATTCACTTTCGGGGAGAAAAAAATCAGAGAGAAGGATTCATCGTGTTTTACGATACGGAGCCGCCGCCACCTCCTGTTCTTCATCGGGAGGGCAGATCTGGAGTCCGTTCGGGGCTCCGGAGAGGGGAAATCGACGCCATCATCATCATCAACCATCCTCCATCACCAATTTCATGATGCTCACCGCCGTGCGTGAGTAATTGCATCGTAGGCTTGCTTGACGGTGATGGGTTGGATGAGATTTATCATGTAATCGAGTTAGTTTTGTTAGGGTTTGATCATTAGTATCCACTATGTTCTAAGATTGATGTTGCTATGACTTTGCTATGCTTAATGCTTGTCACTAGGGCCCGAGTGCCATGATTTCAGATCTGAACCTATTATGTTTTCATGAATATATATGTGTTCTTGATCCTATCTTGCAAGTTGTAGACACCTATTACGTGTTATGATCCGCATACCCCAAGGTGACAATAATTGGGATTCTTTCCGGTGATTACCGTAGTTTGAGGAGTTCATGTATTCACTAAGTGCTAATGCTTTTGTCTGGTACTCTATTAAAGGGAGGCCTTAATATCCCTTAGTTTCCATTAGGACCCCGCTGCCACGGGAGGGTAGGACAAAAGATGTCATGCAAGTTCTTTTCCATAAGCACGTATGACTATATTTGGGATACATGCCTACATTACATTGATGAATTGGAGCTAGTTCTGTGTCGCCCTAGGTTATAACTGTTGCATGATGAATGCCATCCGACATAATTATCCATCATTGATCCATTGCCTACGAGCTTTTCACATATTGATCTTTGCTACGTTACTTTGCCGTTACCACTGTTACAATTGCTACAAAACTGCTACTGTTACTTTTGCTACTATTACTGTTACTTCCATACTACTTTGCTACTAAATACTTTGCTGCAGATACTAAGTCTTTCAGGTGTGGTTGAATTGACAACTCAGCTGCTAATACTTGAGAATATTCTTTGGCTCCCCTTGTGTCGAATCAATAAATTTGGGTTGAATACTCTACCCTCGAAAACTGTTGCGATCCCCTATACTTGTGGGTTATCAAGACACCACCACCATCATCATCACCAAAGGAGACTTTAGTACACGGGTATGGGCACTCCCCTTGGCTTGTGCCAAGCTTGGGGGAGATGTCCCAGTATCGTATCACCATTACTTTTATTGCCTTTACCTATCTTAGTTCGATCCTTAGTTATTTCGTGATTTAGTTGAATAAAAGTTTAGTATGATCTATTTTTTCGAGTGCTAGTTTCGTGATCTATCTATCTATGTAATCGAGTGACAGTTATATAATAAAGTTTACTTTGAGTTTTTGCTTCTTTACTTTTATGTTCCAATCAAAATAAAGGAAAATAATGAAAAAGATCATATGCTAATCTTATGGTAAGTAATGACATCACATAAGGAAAAGTATAAGTGGTAAAATTTATTGAAGGTTGACAAACATAGCATTGGTCAATGATGCAACTCATGAAAGAATTAATAAGGGAAGAGAAGATTCACATGCAAATATATTATCTTGGACATCTTTTATGATTGTGAGCCCCCACTAAATATCTTATGCCAGACTGTGGACGTTGGACAAGGAAGACAACGTAATGGTTTATGTTTGTTCCTATTCACATAGAAGTTATATTGCATAGATCCTTCAACATGTGGTGCTTGCTCAATATCTTTGCTAGCCAAAAATCCGCACTAAGTAGAGATACTACTTGTGCATCCAAAAACTTTAAACCAAATCCATGTTTTGAGAGTCCACCATACACTATGGATTGAGTAAGATCCTTCAAGTAAGTTGTCATCGGTGCAAAAGGGCAATAAAAATTGCTCCTAAATGTGTTTGATCCTTTAGTGTAAGGGAAAATAAGCGTTGTACGAACTTGTGATGGCAAACTAATAACAGTGACGTACTGCACAATAAAGGTTGCTAAAATAAGGGGCAATATAACATGACGTTCTTTTGCATTAAGAGATTGTGCATACAAATCCAAAAAGCGCATGACAACCTCTGCTTCCCTCTGCGAAGGACCTATCTTTTACTTTTATGTATTTACTTTTATGCAAGAGTCAAAGTATTTTCCTCTATTCCTTTCTATTTTCTCTTTGGCAAGCATCATGTGGTGGGGAAAGATCTAGGCACATATATCCAGTTGAATGTGAGTGATCATGAGTTATTATTGTTGACATCACCCTTGAGGTGAATAAGTTCAGAGCCGAAACTATAAGCCCCTATGTTTCTATGTATTTGATTGAAACTTTTTGCTCATATATATGTTGTGAGTGTTAGCAATCATAGAAGATTAAATGATGGTTGAGTATGTGGACTTGCCAAAAGGCTCCGATACGAGACCCTTCCTGAAAATATGATGAATTGTAGTTGCAAAGTTGACTGAGAACATAGTTTGTTTGTTTTCAATAAAGTTTATGCTTTTTACTTCGATGTTGTGATGAATTGTTACTTGTTCATGAGAAGTTATATGATAAAGTTTGTTGTTGTTATAATAATATCCATGATGCTACTATGCCCATATTTTCTTTTTATCGACACCTCTCTCTCTAAACATGTGGACATGATTTTCGATATCGGCTTTCGCTTGAGGACAAGCGAGGTCTAAGACTGGGGGAGTTGATACGTCCATTTCGCATCATGTTTTCCTAATGTTATTTATAATGTTTTTATGCATAATAACACTTTATGGAGTAATTCTAATGCCTTTTCTCTCATAATATGCAAGGTGGGAGTAACAAAGAGGGAGAATGATGGCAGATGGAATTCTGGACCTGAAAAAGCTATGTCAGAGATACCTATTCTGCACATCTCCAAATGAGCTGAAATTTTACGAAGAAGAATTTTGGAATATATAATAAATATTGGAGAAAAGAACTACCGGAGGGGGCCTGCAAGACACCAGGGCGCGCCCTGGTGGGTGGTGGGCAACCCGGCCCACCTCTGGTGCCCATCTTCTGGTATATGAGGTCTTTTGACCTAGAAAAAATAAGAAGAGGACTTTCGGGACGGAGCGCCGTCGTCTCGAGGAGGAACTTGGGCTCCTCACTTTTGCCCTCCGGCGGAGCGATTCCACCGGGGGAACTTCCCTCCCGGAGGGGGAAATCGAAGCCATCGTCATCACCAATAACCCTCTCATCTTTGGGAGGCCACTTCATCAACATCTTCAACAGCACCATCTCATCTCAAACCCTAGTTCATCTCTTAGGTTCAATCTTTGTACCGGAACCTCAGATTGGTACATGTGGGTGACTAGTAGTGTTTATTACATCTTGTAGTTGATGCTATATGGTTTATTTGGTGGAAGATTATATGTTCAGATCCATTATGATATTTAATACCCCTCTGATCTTGAGCATGAATATTATTTGTGAGTAGTTACTTTTGTTCTTGAGGACACGGGAGAAGTCATGTTGCAAGTAATCATGTGAATTTGATATTCGTTCGATATTTTGATGGTATGTATGTTGTGATTCCCTTAGTGGTGTTATGTGAACGTCGACTACATGACACTTCACCATCTTTGGGCCTAAGGGAATGCATTGTGGAGTAGTTATTAGATGATGGGTTGCTAGAGTGACAGAAGCTTAAACCCTAGTTTATGCGCTATTCCGTAAGGGACCGATTTGGATCCATATGTTTAATGCTATGGTTAGATTTTATCTTAATACTTTTCTCGTAGTTGCGGATGCTTGTGAGGGGGTTAATCATAAGTGGGAGGTTTGTTCAAGTAAGAACAACACCCAAGCACCGGTCCACCCACATATCAAATTATCAAAGTAGCGAACGCGAATCAAACCAACATGATGAAAGTGACTAGATGAAATTCCCGTGTGCCCTCAAGAACGCTTTGCTTATTATAAGAGATCGTTTTGGCATGTCCTTTGCCACAAAAGGATTGGGCTACCTTGCTGCACCTTATTTACCATTACCGTTACTTGCTCGTTACAAATTATCTTACTATCAAACTACTTGTTACCGACAATTTCAGTGCTTGCAGAAATTACCTTGCTGAAAACCGCTTATCATTTCCTTCTGCTCCTCGTTGGGTTCGACACTCTTACTTATCGAAAGGACTATGATTGATCCCCTATACTTGTGGGTCATCAACCCATGACCCCTTCGCACTTAGGATTTAGACCGGCGTGCTGACCTCTCTATTGAGCCTAGGTAGGACTACGGTGTGTCGATCAGCCGAGGCCGGGCATGACCCAGAAAAGTGTGTTCGATTGGAGTTAATCGAGCATGTTGGGTAAGTTGGTGCACCCCTGCACGGAAGTATATCTATTCGAATAGTCGTGTCCACGGTAACGGAAGCTCGGAGTTGTATCCCCATCTATTACAACTAGAACTGGATACTGGAGACAATAAATGGATATGATGGCCCCGGGATCGCTTTCTCGCGGGGAGTCGAGGAAGGATCTCTGGGCATTGCTACTACATACTTATTACTTATGTTATACGAATCTGCACTCTTCTAATGCTGCAAGACGCTGCAGGATGGTAGTCTTTGATAGGCTAGGTCTTCCCTTCTATTCTGGCATTTCTGCAGTATAGTCCAAAGATATAGCCCCATTCCTTTGATATCGATGCATACTTAAACTTTGGATGATTACTCACGGTTGCTTTGCTACCCCTTTTTCCCCTCTACCCGATTGCTGCGATCAGATCACGGAGCCCAGGAACCAGCTGATCCCGTCGCGACTACTAATACCCCGACGGAGCCTACTACTACGTGGAGACCGCCGACGACCAGGAGTAGTTAGGAGGCCCCAGGCAGGAGGCCTGCGCCTTTTCGATCTAGATATCGTTGTTTTGCTAGCCTTCTTAAGGCGGACTTGTTTATCTTATGTCTGTACTCAGATATTGTTGCTTCCGCTGACTTATGTATTCGAGCCTTCGTGGCCCTGCCTTGTAATATAAAGCTTTATGTTTGAATTTGTGTCTAGAATTGTGTTGTGATATCTTCCCGTGAGTCTCTGATCTTGATCGTGCGTATTTGCGCGTATGATTAGTGCATGATTAAGTCGGGGGCGTCACAGAGTGGTATCCTATGACCCATACTTTGAGTGCAAAGACGATGCCCTTGGCAAGCTTGCTTCTCCTCTTACCAGAAATGCACTGAGCTATTCGCATGCTTATATATTGAATTTCGGGCGATCTTGTGGATGAGTACATGCGTATGAGTGAGTCCACATGTCTCCTATCAATGTACAGTTATGCAAGGTCGTGGTGGCAGTGTTTTGACCTGAGTACCTGAGAGAGCCAACTGCCGCTGATGCAGAAAGGTTGTTGGCGATCAATGCCGATAGGAGCTTTCCGGGAATGCTTCACAGCAAAGATTGTATGCACTGGAAGTGAAAGAATTGTCCATTTGCTTGGCAAGAGGAGTACAAGGGGCATGTGAAAGGTGCCATTGTCATACTAGAAGCGATGGCTCCACAAGACCTTTGGATATGGCATTCTTTCTTTGGCATGGCTATCAACGTGCTTCAACGTTCTCCAGTGTTCGCAAAGCTTGCAAAAGGCCACTTCCCAGATGTCAACTTTGAGATCAATGGCCACAATTACAACAAGGGATACTACCTAACTGATGTCCTCAGTGGTCAACTCTTGTGAAGACAATAACCAATCCGCAAGGAGAGAAGAGACAAAGATTTTTCAAAATGCAAGAGAGTGCTAGGAAGGATGTGGAGCGTGCTTTTGGTATTCTTCAATCTCGATGGAGTATCGTTTAAAACCCAGCACTAATATGGTGACATGCAGCACCGAGAAGCTTCGGAAGGTGATGACTGCTTCTGTGATCATGCACAACATGATCATGGAGGATGAGCATGATAAGACCATCTACGACCAAGTGTTTGATTTTCATGGTGAAAATGTTGAGCCTAAACACCAACAACCGACAACGTTTGAACAATTTGCCCAATTCCATTGTGAAATGTGTGATTGACATATTCACACGCAGCTCCAAGATGACTTGGTTGAGCACATGTGAATCACATTGGCAACCAGTAGATGCATCGGTTCATTTTCTTTCTATCTATTTAAGACACTTTCGGTTGGGTTGTAAAACTATTTGATTGTGTTTTTTCTTCGAATGTGGAACATTTATTTGTAAAACTATTTGCAATGATTGATTTATTCGATAGTGAGACTATTTTTATAACATGCATAGTTAAAATGTGCACATAAGGGCTCCAGTCGGTCATGCAGAACCAGATGCGGCCGCGCGTTGGGAGCATGGCCAACACATCCAGAAAAACGGTAGGACGCCGCCCATTTCCCTACTCTACCGAACAATATCCGGACAAATGAATCCCTGCTCTAACGGACAAAATCCGGGCAAATGAATGTCCGTTTAGAATTGTGCGTTTGAATTTGGCCTTAGGGCTTTGCGGCCGTCCGAACTGCTTCAAAGCCCGCATCTGACCATCCTGTCCCACCAAAAACCCCTCGCCGCTCGCGCTTTTCATCTGAAACGGTCAACTTCGTTCCAGAACGTCAGTGCCGCATTCATGACGCAACCTCTCCGCTGCCGAAGCGGGGCCGGCTGAGAAAGCGCCACCAGCGCCGGTTCAAACGACAACAATGTTGAACCTTCGATCACCAACAACAATCTTGACGATGAACTTGATAAGTGGCTCAGCGGTTCTCCGGAGCACTTTTCCCATGTACACAAAAGATCAATAAAAACGGCTCCAAATTCAAAGCATCAAGCTAATAATCATAATGAGCTAATCAAGCGGCAGGACCAGCTTGGCGGCGTCGAGGCGCGGGTAGTGCCGGAGCACGACGCCCTTCATCTCCTCCGCGCCGCGCTCGTACCCTGCCCCGGCGTGCTCGGCGAGCCGCCGCTTGTACTCCTCGGACCCCAGGAACTGCTGCACCGCCGTCGCCTTGGCGCTCTCCAGAGTTGCCCGCTTCACCGCCGCGAGCTCGGCCTTCGCCTTCTCCAGCTCCGCCTCGGCGGCCTGCCTCGCCGTCTTCTCCTTGTCCAGCTGCTCCAACAGCGCCACCTTGTCGCGCTCCCGCGCCACCAGCTTCTCGTCCAGGTCCAGCGCGTAGCCGGAGGAGAAGGACACGTAGTTCGCGGCCTGCGCACGCCACCGTCGCCGCCGCACGGCACACACAAACAATGTGATTCGGGTCCTGTCTGAGCATACCTACGGACGAATGATTTGGTTGGAAGAATACCTGGAGCATTGCTACGTAGGTCGACGCAACGACGTCGGATGGCTTCGACGCCGCGAACTTGTCGTCCCGCGACGGCGTGACGATGCACTCTAGCACCTTCTGCGAGACCTTCCAGTCGGCGCTGTCGCCGTCGTGTGCGTCGGGCACAGGCGAGTGCTGTGGCTTCGGGTCGAAAAAACCCCGCCGGGCACACGGGTCGGACACCGCGGCCGAGTGGCCGGACAACGGCCGTGCAGGCAAGCTCGGTGGGGAAGCAGGCGGCGGCGTGGTCAGCGCAGAAAGGCAAACTTCGTCTTCTACATTAGCGGTTTTCCCCTGTTTCCTCTTCTTCCCAGACAACGGCAGCGCGTCGCCGTCCGGCTCGGTCTTCACCTTCGCCGTTTCTGCGGCACTCTCTTCCAATGGATCGACGCCTGGCGCATGAACCACAACAGTAAGGAGTATGTGCTAATTGGACAAGGGGAACTGTGTTGGGGGCGCGTTTACCTTTGGCGCCAGTAGCATGAGGGGAAGGCAGAGGTAGTGGTGGTGATGCGCCGGCGAGGTTGGAGGAGAAGGCCGCCGCAAGATTGGCCTCACGGAGGTAAGTCCGGAGATCAACCGCCGCGCCGTGTTTGTACACCAAATCTGCCACCGATTTCTTATCCTGGCTCGATAGCTCCGGACCTGCGGCGGAGATCTTAGCCGTCGGCGCGCCCCAGCGAACGGGGCACGGCCATTCCTCCGGCGACGTCAGGAAGAAAAACCCCCTTTTCCACTCCCCGTCGGATTCGGAACTGCCCAGGCCAGTAACCAACGCGCCGGCACCTTCCTTGCACCGGAAGCAGTACCAGCCCTTCCTGCTTCGGAGCGAGAAGAAATGACGGAACACGGCGACCGACGGCGGCACGGAGGCGTCGTGGCAGAGGGCGAAGAAGCCGACCAGGACGCGCCACCCGTCGGGCGTGAGCTGGCCGGGCGCGAGGTCGAAGTGGGAGAGCGTCTTGCAGAAGAAGTCGTGGAGCGGGAAGCGCACCCCGGCCTCCAGCGCGTGCACGTACACGCAGACGGCCTTCGACGGGGGCGGCGAGCACGCGCGCCGGTCGCCGGCGGGGCTCGCGGCGAGCTCCCGCGGGACGCCGTGCTTCTCGCAGAAGGCCTTGACTTCGGCCTGGGTGGTCAGGGACGAGGTGAAGCGCTCGGCGGCGATCAGCAAGAGGGCGGCCGCGTCGTCTTCGCTGTCACTGTCGCTGAGGATGATGACGGCGGACGAGGGCGGGGAAGGCATGGCACTGCGCTCTCGGTAGAAGCAGAGCGGTCGTATCGTCCCTGCTCTGCTCCCTGCGCTGCCTCGTGCAGAGGAACAACCGAACTAGTCTCCTCTTTTGACTCGAGTCCATGCATCAACTTGATCTCAGAGCTTCTCCACTAAACGCGCCACGCGAAAGCGTTTGCAGCGCCGCGAGGAGCGCTTGCTCCAGCGACCGACTACCAATTATAGCGCGCGCGAGCCGCTCCAGCAGACGCTTCGAAAAAAACTACGCTATGCACATAAAACAAATAAAGACATAGATAAAAAAAACGATACATAGATAAAAAAAAGCGATACATAGATAGTTCATCTAGCATAGATAGAAGACACTAGTCCGAGGTAAAAACTACGATGCAACTAGAAACTACTCCGAGTCATTGTCCTCCTCCTCGCTTGTGTCGTCCGACGTATCAAGCCACGCGTCTTCCCACCGCTCATCGTCGCTAGAGAAGAATGCTGCTGCTCCCAGATCGCACTGCGATATCGCCAGTGCCCTCCGACGATGCATGTCCGCCCGTTCCGCGCACCGCCTTGCCCTCCTCTCCGCCCAGAAGGCGTTCTCGTTGGCAACGTCCTCCGGGTGGCGCTGGCGCCACTCCGCCATGGCTCGCTCGTCCGCCTCGGTGATGAGGAGGCGGCGCTGCCGCCGACGGTGTTCCTGACGGTCGGCGTCAGTTATTAGCCGCGGCGGAGGGGCGACGGCCTGCGCCTGCTCGCACGTCTAGACGTCCTGAAAGTTCATCTATACGCGAGGCCTCTGGAGGCGCCACGTTGCCACGTCGTACGCGCGGGCGGCCTCTTGCGCGGTCTCGAACGTGCCGAGACCGAGGCGGACGTCGTCGGACCGAATCTCAGCATAGAAGGCGCCGGAGGGGCGCTCGCGGACGCCGCGGTGGCCCTAAGATCCCCGGCAGCGCGGCGACATGGTGGCGCGGTGGTGGCGCGTCGGTGGCGGGGCGAGGAAGCAGAGGTAGCGGGGAGAGAGCACGTGGCAATGTGGATAGCGATGAGAGGCCGCGTGGCGGGCGCAGCAATTTATAGGCGCGCCGGAAGCGGTGCGCCAAATCTAGCGCGCGACCTTCCGCTTTTCCCCGCGCGCACAATCATTTCCCACACGCCTGAATTTCCCGCCTCGGCTGGAGCACGCAAAAACATCCCGCGCGCATTAAAATCGTATTTTACCCTGCGCGCGGTTTTTGCCGCGACTGTTGGAGATGCTCTTATGATCGTATGTCTTTAATGCCGAATAGCTCACTCTCCTTGGGAGTACTAGTACGATCGCTAATTTGACCATGTTTGTGGAGTCAAATCTTATTTTTGTTGTCACCATCCCATATTCAGAATTCGAGATGCATTGAATCAATGGATGCAAAGATTAAGAGAAGACTTCACCGATGCATGTAAATTTTTTGGTCATTTATTTATCTCGCATGCATGCATAGACGTAAATACATTGGTAAACACAATTTAAAAAAAAATAAGTGCATTATTTGACTACTTTTGCAAACTACAAATATTATTTCAGCATTGACCATTTATTTTGGTTTGGAAGATTTTTGAATTGAGGCCTTCAAACTGGAAGGGAGAGAGTAAAAGATAGGTACGCGGAAAGTCCCCAACTCCTCCCGAGCACAAACGAGCTTGCAATGAGCAATAAATTCAGGAAAAAGTAAAAATAACATACAGTTCTGAATTTTTGATAAACTTTGAAATATCGAGTGCTTGCACAATTTCATCATGGAGTGACATTCCTGGAAGTCGCTGCAAAAAAAAAATCAGCACTTCAAAATGCTTTAGAAAGTGACATTTTTGGAGCATCGATATTTTTCTCCACGACTTTCAGGAATGTAATTTCACGATCAAACTTCGTAAACACTCAGAACATGTGTCAGTATTGGGCACAAAACAAATTCAGAAATTTTTTAATTTTATTTTATTTTATAAGGATTTACTGTTCAGTCGGGCTCATTTGAGCTCGATCTAACAATAGAATTTTGGTGTTCCTTGTTTCACTTCATGCTCTCTCTTTAGAGCATTTGATGTCGTGCATCAAAACAGATGCACCACATGTCTGCTAACATGTTCGGCCGTGTCCACAAACAGCTAGGGGGCGGCCATCAAACCCAATGCATCAAACGTTCATCTCTGGGTTTTTGTATATATCCGAAGCACTTAAAATAATTAAACATAAACACCATAATCATGATGTGCACATTTTTAAAATGCAAACAATAATTCAAATATAAATATTACAATCAAACATAAAGTTTTACAATAAAGTATATCATATTTGAATTCAAATTAACCAGGCACATTTTTTTACTTGCCCCTTGAAGCGTCCACAAATGCTCAATCAGATCATTCTGAACATAGTCATGAGTTCCCCGATGGCGAATCTGTTGATGCATTTCAATAAAATTCTGAAATATCGTCGTATTTTGCTTTGGAAGTTGGATATGATCACCCATGTGCTCAAATTACAGATTATGGCGAACTCCGTCACCCTCATCCTCCACAATCTTGTTACGCATGATCACACAAGTTGTCATCACCTACCACACCGTCTCTACACCCATAGATTTGCAGGTCCTCAAATAACTGCAAAACGGGCTTGAAGTACTCTAAATGTCCCCTCTCGACATCTTTTTTTTAACTCCTTGTCTTTGGGCAAAGTGAGATCTTTTCTCACACCTTTGCTCAGAGATGGTCTTGACGAAGATCGCCCACTAAGGATAGATACCAGCAGAAAGATAATTGCTCATTTATAGTCATGATCATTGATGGTATAGTTGCACACAGGAGCTTCTCCCGCACACAGCCTTGCAAACAATGGAGGCCGCTACAACACTTTGATGTCATTGTGAGAGACTTAGGCATCCCCAAGAAAGAGTGTCAAATCCAAACGTGGTGGCCCAAATATTGCCCTTCTTAAGCATATTGACAATTCTTCCATGTCCAATGCATGCAATCCAGAGATCCGTGCATACCAGACCACTCTCTTGGTTCTGACAATGCCATGAGGCTTGCGGGGTCTTCGGCAGTTGGTTCTCTCAAGTAGTCCGATCCAAACACCTTGACCACCACAGTAGAAAACCTGACCATGGCTTCGAGACATGTGCTTTCCTACAGCCGGAGATACTCGTCCCATGAATATGCGATCGCGCCATAGGCAAGCATCCATGCAACCCTGCACTTCTGGTAACCAAAGAATCCAATGGTTCCAATGGCATCCTTCTTCAAGATGAACTAGTCATCATAGACTAGGAGACCATTATAGAGATGATCGAACACAGTTCAGCGCATACTTAATTGACGACAGAAGAAGGTCTTGAATAGCGCATCGGGGACAAAGTAGTCATCCATCAACATCATATGGTCTCGTGTCCTGTGTTGATCCAACACTCGTTGTCCCTTCATTGATCCCTTGAAATTGAGAGCATGCTGCTTCGGGAACAAAGTAGTCGTCCATCAACGTTAATAAACTCGGCGTACAAATACAAATCATCCAAATCCATCGTACTTACTTTGAAGTAAACAACAAAAACATCAATAAATTGGCTATGCCATTTGGCCGAACACTTGTCTGGCATGGTGCCCGCCATGGACGGCAATGTGTAGAGGCAGAAGGTACCTAGGCGGCTGCCGGAATATCGGTGGAAGGCATGTCGGCAAAGTGGGCCTGGCGCCCAGGTGGATCCATGGAGGTCCGGCAAAGCTTGGGCGCCGGAGTGGGTGGTACAGCGGTGGCGTTGGTCTCAGACTAGGTGGTTATAGAGAAGGAGGCAGACTGACAGAATCGGGGCTCTGAGTGGGGTTTTTGGGATGGCCTGGGGTGTTGGAGGCTTATGTGGCGAAGTTTCAGACGCTCACAAAACCTCCCCCGATTTCACTTCCGGTCTGTGGGATTTCGGACTTTTGAATCGCGCCGCGCTCTGTCCCGTGGTACATCACGGCAGCTCGTGCGGGCTACATAATGTGTAGAATAACATTGAGGGAATGATTCAATCAACAAGTTGAGCAAGAAGAAGCAAAACTTACAATCTCCTCTTCTGCCGCTTGAAATGGCCACATTGCCTCCAGCCGACCAACCGCGTCACAAAACTTGGTGACGGAGGTCTGGATGGCGTACCATCGATAAGATAACGACCTCACATTGCATTGTTGGATGATGTTCATGTTGTAGGGCGCAATGTGCTTTCGTGCGTGAAACGAATCATGCACGTGCTACCGAAAGGTCCCCCCACTGCTCATGCCTACGAAATCCATGGATATGTCCAACCACGCATCGCGCAACAACTCATCCTCCATATTCGAGTACCCCGCCACCCTTTGTACTCTAAAAAACAACATGGCGTTCGAAAATTATCTCAATGGCATTTGATCGAACACCCCGGGCGCGGTGTCCGCCATGGGCGACGTCGACAGGGGGGCGGAGTGTACCTGGCTACGGAAGGGTCTTGGGTGGACGACGCTATCGTGAAAGGCGAGCGGGCGCATCAGTGCTGGTTGCAGAGGTCTAGCAATGCCGGTGTGCCGGCCGGAGAGGTACAACGGCGGCCTCGGAAGAGGAGGGTGTGGATGCAAAGCAATGGGGGGAAGGGGTAGAATGGAAGAAAATGGGACCGTGAGGGGGGATTTAGTGGGCCGGTGGTGTCGGAGTCCCAAGTGGCTGCTTCTGAACTCCCGCAACCCCCCCCCCCCCCCCCCAAACTCTGCTTCCGGTTTGCAGAAAAAACTGTGTTCAAACCGCCCGGCGGACCGATACAGGTCCGCGTTGGATGGCACAACACGTCCGGACAGCATGGTCCGGACGTATGTGGGTGGTTAGAGTGTCAATGTTGGAGATGCCCTATAGTTACTTTTGGCTTAAGATCAATGTTCATTTCTTAAGATGTTTCACCACAACGCTGGTTATTACTGTATAAATCTGATAGAAACATGTAGGACTTGGATTGAAAACACTAACATGGGGACACACTCTTAAAAATAACAGATTAATATTTGAGTTTCATGCATTGGGTTGGTCAAGTGGTTAGTATGGATGAAATAATATTGACCACATTTTTTTTATAAAGGATGAATTTTATTGAAGCATTAAGGATATACGAACACAATGAGTACATACTTGGTCTTTCCATGATTAAGATGCAGACAACCAACAGTTGTGCACACACAAAGAATTACATCGGCAAAGACCAAAGTCATACATGACCATCTATGTATAGGCGAACGAAAAAGAAAAAAGAAAACTTTGCAGCGATCAGAACAACGATCAACAAACTACAACAACAACAATCCGCATCAACTATCACATGACATCACAAAAGACAATATGAAAAGTTATCCAATAGAAACGCCTGCCTCTAGGAAGGGAACGACGCTTAAGCCATGTACAGAAAAAAATGCTCACTAACTGTAATTATAATCCCCATGTTTGATAAAGAAAATCTTTTAATACACTATGCTCCCTAATTTTTAAGGCCTCGCAATCAATTGAGGTCTCCAATTTGAAATGGGTCATCCGATTTTAATGCTCCCTAATTTATACTGGATCAACAGTTTCTCAAGAATTCTCTCATTCAATTCTTTTAATGCTCCCTAATTTTAGAGCACTTTCATATTATTGAGGTATTTAATTTTGATTTAGTTTATGATTTTAACTGGGACAATGATTTTTAAAATTAATTGGTAGCAATCGTCCTATAAAAATTATATCAATCCTATACACCCTCTCATCACCTAAAAAAGAAGCACCACCATGTCATATTGTAGCACCAATATAGTCCATACAGCCACCGACACAGAAATTTCCCCACATAAATATGAGTTGATTAGCAGATAACATAGAATCATAGCGCGAAAGACCCACCAAAAACACCACATTATATAAATAAAAATAAAATATACTCCATAATCTTCCCAAATCGCAAATTATATTTCATCAATTCCAAAATATAAGATATATTATATTTGGAAAGTCAAATTTCTTTAACTTTAACCAAATTAAGAGCCAAAAATATCAACATCCACAATACTAAATAAATAAAATATGTAAATACATTTCATGATGAATCTAATGTCACCGATTTGATATTATGGATTTTGGTATACTTATCTACAAATTTGATCAAATTTAAAGAAGTTTGACTTTTCAAAAAACTAATACGACTTATATTTTGAAACAAAGTGAGTAAAAAAGCTATGAAAACCCAACAACCCCAACAGCTCAACAAAGTGCACCCGACTCTTCTAGTAATGACTATTCTGACAAATTTGATAATTCATACAACTATGATTATGTTTTACATAATTTCAAAAGCAAACTCAACATTGTTCATTCTATTTCGTAAAAGAAAACATGCAACTTTTACATTGTGATAAAGTTTCTCAGTACCCACACTTCTCCAACATATTTAAAATCTAGGTTTATTTAGCTCTTTAGGTGTTCAATAGTGGGTCTAATATTAGTGGCTACACCTAAAATATGTTAAAAAAAACTCTTATAATAACGGCATTTGTTTTCTAGGTTTTATTATGTTCATTGTGCTTGACAATACATCGTGACATTTTGTTGAGTTCGCTTCAAATTGAAACCATGTTAGTCTTAGCAGAAGCAAACACAAATCTTTTTTTTCTTCTTTTGATTCATTGTGATTTGTCGTGCTCAAGAGTGTACCACATGTTTCTTGCGCTATTACCTTCCACGCGACTAGTAGCTGAGCTAGCCCATTGGGCCAGGATGGGCCAACAGTGCAAACTGTTCATATAATTATAATCTTTTCATTTTTTAAGCCTTGCATCCAAGGGTGGCCCCCACCCGATCACCCCTAGCTCTGCCACTGCACGTGACTAGGACGCGCCCAATCCTATTTAGCACGTGGATCGCTAGTTTGCGACCACGCACGCACCACCCAGCTCCCTGCATGTACATTTTTGGCCCGACCCAATTCGCTTTTTCCCAGTTTTAGGTAGGTCACATAATCTTTTGTGGCAGGTTTTTTCTGCTTTTATTTTTCATTTTCATTATTTCCTTTTCTTTTTTCATCTTTTCTTTTCTTTTTTTGTTGTTAGTCTTTTCTTTTCTTTTTTCCTTTTATTTCTTTCATTTGTCCATTTTGTGGTCATCCTTTCAAATTTGTGTTTTTTAAAAATCATGAACACTTTCCGGTATTTATGATATTGTAAACATTGTTTAAATTCATGAACTTTTTTCAATCATGAACATTTTTTAATGTGCAAACATTTTCTAAATCCATGGATATTTTTTTGAAATTGTCAACATTATTTCAAATGTTTGAATATTTTTTGGAATAGGTGAACATTTTATGAATTGATGAACATTGTTTTTGGAAAAAAAAATCTGAAATAACGTACATTTTTCTAATTTCTGAACGTTTTTTTACAAATTTGTGAACATTTTCTTTGAATCCCGTGAACCTTTTGTGAATCGATGAACATTTTTGGAAATTATGGAATAATTTTTTAAATTTACAAGCACTTTTTTGTTTCGAGGAACATTTTTTGAATCTGCGAATATGTTTTGAATCAATGAATATTTTTCTTATTGCATGACTATTTTTTTGAAATTTTGTGAACCTTTTTTTATAAATTCGTGAATTTTTTAAATTTGTAAACTTTGATCAATTACTCGAATACGTTTTTCAAAATCATGAATAATTTTCTATTTTCCAATTTTTTTTTTGAATATGTGAACATATTCGCGGTCGCCCGGCTCAACGCCACAAGCACACGCTGGACGCAGCGCCCGCCTCAGGTCCTTCCCTGCCTGCAGCAGCTCCGCCCAACGCACCAGGCACACGCAGGACGCAGCGCAACCCCGGCTCAGGCGAGCTGCCACTGGCCACTGCCGCATACCATGTGCCATGACCCTGTGGCCAGTCTTCCGATAGGTCAAGCGTGCACCCACGGGCGTCGGATCGTGAGATCACAGTTGCTGACTTTCCTTTGCACTGTATCATCACTCCATTTTTGGTTCTCACCATCACCAGTCTCATGCCTCCTCGACACGTTTCATGGCGCAGGTCATTATTGCATGAGTACTTGGATCAGCTCCAGCTTTTCTTTTTTGGAACGAAGCACCTCCAGCTTTTTTTTATTTCAACGAAGCAGCTCCAGCATTGTCTCCAGACACCCATCCCATCCGTCCTGGCCGAGTTAATTGCAAGGAAGTACCACACTTCGGTACGTTATAACAAATCAGTACCACTAGTCGCGCTTTTGTTGCAAGTCAGTACCATGTTTGAGGCAGTCTGTTACAAAATGGTCTAATCTGCGTATAAACGCGTATTGACGATGTATCTGACCGACAGGCCCCGTTTTTAAGGAGCCAGCGTGGCAAGTTTTTTTACAGAAAACCCCTTGTTTTAAATTTAATCACGCAAACTTCGTATTGAGCCCCGCCGCCTCGACCTCTCGCTGGAGCCCCCTCGCTGGCTCGCCGGAGCACCAGTGCCCCTTTCCCTTATCCTTCCTTCCTCTCCTCCGACCAACACTGCCCCGCCTGTTCCCCTTCACCGGAGCCCCGTCGCTGGCTCGCCGGAGCACCACTGACATGAACGAAGCTCGCCGTCGATCCGAACAGCGCTGCCCCGCCGGATCTCGTCCGACCAAGCTCGCCGTCGCCGGATTCGCGCCCCGCCGCGACACGTTCCGAGCAGCGCCGCCCCTCCGAATCTCTTCCGACCAAGCTCGCCGCTGCCGGATTCAAGTTCCACCGCCCCTATGCCTCGCCCTTGAGTTCTCGATCCGCTCGAGCAAGACGACTCAGCGTCGCGTGGGCCGCAGGACAGTCCAACCGCGGCCCAGTGCAGCCCAACGGTGGCACAAATGGATATTAATTATTAGTTTTTTTGCACACCGATTGCTGCTGTGCCGACATCACTAGTTCTTTCGTCTCGTGCACCTGGATGGCCATGGCATTCTTCCAGTATTCTTCCTGCTTGTTAAAACTTCCAGTATTTTTTCACATTTTCTTCTGAAGGGAGTGAGGCCTGCACATTGACAACATCTTTCTATCAGGATATTAATACATATAGACCTAAAAAGGATATTAATTATTAAACGCACAGTTACTCAAAAATTTGATAACATGTATAAAAAATTATTGAATAATCATAATAAATTTTATAATGCATGATTTAAAAAAAATACATTTACTATTTTTAGTTTCGAGTTGTTTCTTCCATCCAACTGACAAGCAGGACCCACATGGGCCCGCTGCCACGTTGCTGTACCTAACACATTAGATTTGACGGAAAATGTATAAATGAGCTGTTAAATCTTTTTCCGTGATTTGGAAGAACATAAAAGAATTATGGAAAAAAATATACACAAAAAAAGGAAGCGCTCAAAGTATAAAGAAGTGTATGCGTGCTAATCGACGTGAAGGATTCCGTGGCGCAGCTGTGGCGAGCGAGCTCCGATCGGCGCTGTATCGAATCCCGGCAGGCGCGCCTGCGTTCAAATGTTTCTTTTTATTGAACATTTTTTAAATAGTTCATCGTATAAAAGCATAGCGTATAATTAAAAAGATGTTCATTGCATCATATATTAAAAAGTTAATCATACAAAGTGTATCGTATATGAAACAAATGTTCATCACATCATTTAGTAAATATTGAACATGTTTTAATATAAAATTATCTTATTTAAATGTAAGATGAACATTTTAAAAAAATATGATGACCATTTTTCATTTTATAAAAATGAAATGTACAATGTACGGCCCGAAGAATACCCATGATATGACAAAAGATAAAAGAAATCTGAAAAAAAAGTATATAGAAAAAAAGGAAGAGGCAAAGTATTTCCAAATAATTATACGCTTGCCTATTTAGTTCAAAGATTCAGTGGCGCGGCGGTAGCGAGGGCCCGGTTTCAATAGCTCGGCGCGGGACCGAATCCCAGACCTTGCGAACGCGTGTTTAGTTTTTTTGATAAAAGGCGAACGACATATAAGTATAAAACTGCGCACGCCTGGCATTCAAACAAAAGTTGCGGTAGCGCAGTGGTAGCGAGCACACGAACACGTTTTTTCGGTAAACAAAGGATATATATGCGTGATTAAGTAAAAACTAAGGGGCTTTTTTGCAAAAGAACATGCTAGAACCTGCCAGGTGGGGCCGCGCGGTCAGATACACTGTCAATACGTTGTTATACGGGGGTCAGTCCATTTTGCAACAACTAGGCTCTGAAATGGTACTGACTTGCAACAAAAGTGACTATTGGTACTGATTCGTTACAACGTGCCGAAGTGTGGTATTTCCTTGCAATTAACTCGTCCCGGCCAAAAATGGAAAGATGAAAGAGAAGTTCCCGCAGACCTCTGGCCCCCACCCTCTATCATGGAGGCCCCGTCCTAAACCCTGCCTGGGATTGAGTTGTCGTGTGCTAGCTCACGAATTGCTAAACCATAGGCTTTGATTTTAATCTTTATTTGATAAACCATACGCATCTGGAATATTTTTTCAACTTCTAGGTATTTATAAAGGAGGTTTACTCATTTTGTGTTTGTTTTCAGTCACTTTGTGAGGTACATTTGTTTTCTTTTTTTGTAAAATACAAGTCAATCTTGTCCCATTTAAAAAGAACGCTCACTTTTGTGAAATTATAGTAAACCGTCCTTTTGTTGCTACGCATCAGCCGGCGGATCTTTTAAAAAGATCAGCCGCCTCGCGAGCCATCTGATTATGTGGCCCGAGCCGTCAGTTTCTCTTCTCTAATTTTTCGCAACAATACTCTTGTTGTGAAACCTTCTCTTCTCTAGTTTTCTGCAACAAGACCTTTGTTGCGAAACTTTCTCGTCTCTAATTTTCATCAACAAGTTCCCCGTGGCAAAACCTCTTGTCTAATTTTCCGCAACAAGATCTACAGTGCGGCGGAGCTCGGCGACGACGACCTACACACAGGGACGCTCGGCTTGGCTGCTGGTCCTGAGTGGTATGCAACAGACTATTTGTTTCGGTCAAGCCAATTGAAAAAATGGCAAGTTGCAAAAACTGTACCAGGATATATATTGCTTTTGACTCGTTTAATCGAAATCAAATCTGACGGCCACTGAGGAGGTTGACACGCGCACAAACATCTGCCGGTTGAGCGATAGCGTTTTCAATTTTTTTGTGTTTATTTTTTCTATTTTCACTATTATTATGGTTTCTTTTGTGCAGTTGCGACGCAACCGTCTCCTCTCCAAAAAAGTCTAGGGTTCCTCTGCCTCTCGCCCGCGCCACCGTCGGTCAGCCTCGTCTCCGATGGCCTTGGGGCCATGGGGCGCGGTGGATCCGGGTCCTTGCGATTTTATTTTTATTTTGCAATTGCACTTTAGCTTTGTGGTACAAAAGTTACTTAAACTTCCAATTTTTTAACTCACATTTGTCCTAGACACTCCCTTTTCTTATCACCTGTGAATTATGATGTCGATTGATGTTTTAGATGGAGTACACATAAATGCACATATGAAATCATTTTAAACAGATTGTAGAAGGATGATTCATAAGAAATGGGACAATCCAGAAGTTCTCATGCAAATACACATGCCTCTGTTTTCAGTTTTCTGTTAGCCTCTTGCGGCAGTGTTATGTGGAATTTTTTCTGCTTTCATTTGTTCATCCCGTTATCCTTTGAATTTGATAGTGGAATCCATTCCCTTTTCGAGAGAAAAATACTAGATGCCCCGTCTTAGTCTTTCTTGTCCAGTGACAAAGAAAACTCGCGAACTAGCTACATATACTACTACTCCTTGGATATGTAAGCTGTGATCGGTTCGAGTACTGCTCTTTCTTTATGAAACAACAACGATGGATTACTTATTAGCAAAGAAGGTTACGCAAAAAAAAAATTAGCAAAGAAATAGTTAAAGAGTTTTGGGAGCGGAAGCGTTGGCCCATTTATAAGAGAAACTAACATGAAAATTACACGGACTTAGCTAATTAAGGAAAATCATATGAAAAATGCACGTAAAACCAGATATAACTAAGCTTAAAGCACCACCAAGCAAAGTGGATATTGTGACAAACCAATCCGACAGAATAGACATTCACAGACAAAGCACATCTTTAAGCACCGTGAGCCTCATCAACCCCCCACCATCCATCACACCTTTCACCCAATGACTCATCATTGTGGCGCCACCGGCGTGAGTGCCTTCTGATCCACCAAAGCAATCTTAACCATTAAGAGAGTTTTGACACTCTCTGAGTGCTCACGTATACACATGTGAGACATAATCCCTACAGGACATTTGTGCAAGAAACGATCCCTAATTAAGCTCATGGGAGCACAAGGAATCCAACAATGTGATATGTCAGGCTGTCAATTCATCTATTGTCCCGAAGAGAACAAGGGGGTTTTCAACTAATTAATACATTTGTTTTCTATACGCAATCCTTTTTGAAAGTATTTTTCGATAAGGGACGCTTTATTACTTAAAAGGTTTAAGCCCTTTTTGGAAGTATACATCTCCAAGTAGTAATTATTGTTGAAACACACATGCACGCACATCGACTCAAAATGATAGACAAAAAAGATGAGAAAAAAACTAATGTGGCACCTACACACAAATCTGTCATAAGTTCATGATTCACATACTCCTTTTTGTAAACAGTAAACACTCACACCATTTCTTTTCACATTTCACATGATTGCTTCCGCAATGAGTCGTAAATTTTAGTTTCTCATTCTCTACCTTTTATTCATGAATTTCTCCGTTTATCGTTCTCCACCTTATAATTTCTGTTGTGACTTTTGAGGTAGTATAGGCTTTAGGGACTGACTAGTTGTCACTCAACTGGAAATATTTTTTGTGATAGACACCGGGCGAGCCTACCATCCTAAGATAGACATCGGGTGAGCCTGACCCTAAGAAGGCAACTGCTCCTTTCTACCACCGTCGGCGGCTTCCTTCGTGCGAAAAATCGACTGACCCAAATATTATTTCAGACGACATACAAATAGCTTCAATGAAAGTTTTACATAAAAACACCTAGAAGCGACCCCCAAAAAATAATAATAATGCTAGATCCACTGAGAATTACAAACATTTTACTTAACTTTCCAAACAATTCTTTCTCCCCTGAATTCAACTGGGGTGGGCCCCTTCATCTCCCTATTACCAATCATAATCCCCGCATCAGCTTCTTTGTAAAAAAAATATGTAACCTTTCATAAATGTAGCATTACTCGAAAAATAAAGACCAGCCAACAAAGTCCAAAAGAGTCACTGGACTTTGTACGCACATTTCCATCTTTCCGCTGCGCAGTGCGCCTGCCACAGGACAACAGGAGTGGGCGCAGGAGACGCGCGCGATGCCTTCCTCCTCCGTCGACCCGGACAACGGCGTCCCCACCTCCGCCGAAATCGACGACGCCGAAGCTGTGCTGCCGTCGAGGCGCACCGGCGACGAGCGCCTCGTCTCCTCCCTGCGCACGCAGGCCGAGGTCGACGACCTCCGCGAGTGGCACGGCATCCCGAGCGTGTACGCCGCGCGCCCCGCCGGCGACGACCGCCGCGCCTGCACGCCGCCGCCGCCGGGGTCCGTCTGCGTGTACGCGCACGCCCTGGAGGCCGGGATGCGCGCCCCGCTGGACGGCTTCTCGTGCGAGGTGCTCGTCCACTTCGGCATCGCGCCGGCCCAGCTCGTGCCCAACGCGTGGCGCGTCATGGCCGGCTTCCTCGCGCTCTGCAACTCCGCCGGCGTGCCGCCGTCGCTCGCCGTGTTCCGGCGCTTCTTCTTGCTCTCCATCGTCAACAAGAAGCACAAAGGCCGGTACTGTTTCCGAGCCAGGGACAGCTCCGGCGCCGGCTTGCGCTTCACGGGGATGCCAGGGACGCCCATGGACTGGAAGAAATTGTTTTTCTTCCTCTCCTCGCCGGAGCCGTGGCCTTGCCCCGTGGAGTGGGGCAAGCCGTCCATGAGCTCCTTCATAAATCCGGCCCTCACCAGTGAGGAAAATAAATCCGCGGCGAAGCTATTGCGCGCTTACGGCGGCGCCGCCGTTGATATCAAGACATGTCTGTGCGATCGCAACCGTGCAATCGCCATGGTTACTGCCGCATCTCCGCCACCACCTCTGACGCCTTCTTCTTCTACCACTACTCGTGTCAATTCCAGTTCCAAAGGTAACTGAACATCGAAATCCCTCTGATTCCCCTGTTTTTCGAGCGCTCATCTTGCTGTTGCGTGCTATCTAGCTATGTTGGATCCCTCCGTCTACGACATGATGAAGAGTATGCTCGCGGAGAAGGCGGCCGCGCAAGCGTCGGCGTCGGCGAAGAAGGTGAAAGCCGAGGTGGGCAGCAACGCGCCAGCGCCGCCACCTTTGTGCGGGAAGAAGAGGGGTCTGGAAGAAGCCAAGGGCGAGGATAGTTCAGCTCATTCAGTGCTGTCCGGCATGTGTTCGCCACCGCCGGGCTTCCCAAGGAAGTCACAGTACCTCCCCAGCAGGCACGACGGAGACGCCACGGGCTGGGAGGCTGCACGGGAGCGACTGCAGAGCGCCGTCTCGCCGCCGCTGGAGCGCGCGTTCGCGGCGAAGGAGCCTACCGACGTCGTCAGGTCAAGCTACGCTGCGATTCTGCAGGTATGTCTTGCCAGCAAATGCGATGGCGCATTTTTCATCGGGCTGCCCGGAGTCCAATCGACCGCGCTGTTTGTTCGCAGGCGGCGAACTACGCGTCGTTCTCCCTGGGCTACGCGCTGGAGCTGGAGAAGAAGCTGGCGGCGCGGGACGCGGAGGTCGCGGCCCTGCGGGAGCAGCTGGATGCGGCGAAGGCGGAGCTCGCCGCCGTGCAGCGCGCGGCAGAAGCGGGGCGGGAGAAGGCAAATGCGGAGCTCGACGCCGTGCAGCATACCCTGGGGCCCGAGGAGCGCGTGCGGCGGCGGGCGGAGCACGCGCTGGAGGGGTACGAGCGCTGGCGAGGTAGTAGGAGAGCGGCGCCGAGGACATGGGGCGCCGTCCGGCCGCCTGATTATCTCGTTGATTGATTTTTGAGATTTTTTTGCTCTAACGTTGTCGACGCATTTCGTGCTCACGTTCACCTGATGATGGCCAGATGACTCGTCGGCGCATGTCACGGCCTCTGCTGCTCCGACTACCTCGACTGCAACCACCCAGCAGATGATCCACAGCAATGGCCGGCACAAGAGAGCATGTGCATCCACCAAGTATGACAAGAAGCAGTGGGTTCTGTAGCCCCAGGATGAGTAGAGCGTGTGGATGAACTCAACTGAATATTAGAGAACTCTGATATTTTTCAATCTCTGTCGATTTTCAGTCCAAAGTTTCACTACGTTTAACTGTTTGTTTGTTTTCTTGCTTATTACTACTCCTACCACTCTTTTTTTTCTTTACAAAAGGAAGATAATCACCAGCCTCTGGTTGATCGATGCACACAAGACTTGGTTTATTGCTTCGGGCTTGCTATTTCATATCTAGATGTGAAATAGCTATCTCACATTTAAGTTTACAGCCACAGGATTAAACTTGCAATAAGATTTGTGCAACTGGGAAACCTGTCTCGTTCTGTTTCAGTCCTCATCGATGCGTGTTCTGTGTCTTGTTGGGCCTTCGTTGTTCGCTTTTGCTAGCTCGTCCCCTGTGTCTGTGTCTGGCCTGGGCCTTGTTGTTGTGGTCCTTTGTTTTTTCCGCTGTTGGCTGCGTTTTTTCTATTTCTTTTCACAAGTCTATGCTACGACTCGGTCCTAGTTCTTCTCATTTTTGTACACTCCCATTTTGGCTCTCAGAATTTGTTTTTTTTTGTTCGTTTCTGTTTTATTTTTGTTTTCTTTTTTTACTTCATTATTTGTTTTAAATTACAAACTATTTTTTAAAATACATGATCTTTTGTTTTTATTTATATTTTCTAGTTTCTAATTTTCTATTTCTTTCTCCATTTATTCTTTACTTATTTGTTTAAAATTCATGAACTAGTTTTCACTTTGTCATATGTTCATTTTAAATGTCGTACAAATCTTGATCGCCGGTCATTAAGTCGTGTGTTTGGTGTCTACTTGTCGACTTATTCGTGCGTACGTCTTTTGTTGTGCCATTTTCGCGGCGTGGTCTGGGTCCCGTTTTGGATTGGTTTGTTAATTCTCATCTAAATGAGAGTTAACAATGTTTTAGCTTACTCATATTACTGTTAGATACACGTGCTTCTGAGTCGTGCTCGTTGTTGTTGCGTCCTGTTTTTTGTTTGTCCGTCGTGAAGCAGTGAGACCCGATATGACACTTTTAGTGGTCTGTTATTATGTTTTGTGTACTTTTTATTTTTTTTGCGGCTTAGCTTTTTTTTGGATGGCCACGTATCTTTTTATTCCCTGTTTTGTTTTTTTTTTGTTTGACCGTGTAGCAAGATAAGATTGTAACTAGTTTTTTTTAGATTTGCTAAATCTAATCTAGATGAGTTTTAGCTCATCTAAGTCTATAAATGTCTGATTTGTTTGCTTTAATGTTTGCACGTGTTAGCTCGTCCTTTTTTGTCGCTTGTCTTCTTGTCCCGTTTGTTTTGTGTCGTCATGTCCTCATGTTTCTTTTCACCTAGGCCCATATATCTTGTCGTTTGGGGGCTCGACGGTGAAGCTCATCCCCTATCTTCTCACTGACCGAACTTTGGCTCCTGTTATTTTGCCTGTGTTTTGTTTTTCATCCCAGTTATAGGTTCACCTTTTGACATGCAACTGAGCCTGTAGTTTGTTTCATCCAAGTTGCAACTCGACCCTTGACTCACAACTGGGCATAGTTTCGTAGTTGCCCCAGAAGCAAATCCACCCTCGACTCGTAACTGGAGCATTTGCTTTTGTTTTCATCCTAGTTGCAGGTCTACCATTGATACACAATTGGGCATGTAGTTTGTTTCATCCTAGTTGCAAGTCGACCCTTGACTCACAACTGGACTCGTAGTTTCGTAGTTGTCCCAGGTGCAAGTCCACCCTTGACTCGCAACTGGAGCATGTGTTTTTGTTTTTCATCCCAGTTGCAGCTCCACCATTGACACGCAACTGGGCCTGTAGTTTGTCTCATCTTAGTTGCAAATCGACCCTTGACTCGCAACTTAGCACGTAGTTTCGTAGTTCTCCCAGGTGCAAGACCACCATCTACTCGCAACTGGGCTCGTAGTTGTCAGAGTTGCAAGCCCACCATTGACTCGCAACTTAGTGTGACGACCCCGGCTTAATCATGCACTAACCATACACGCAAATGCGCACGATCAAGCCTAAGGACTCACTTGAAGATATCACAACACAACTCTAAAACATAAATAAAGTCATACAAGCTTTATATTACAAGCCAGGGCCTCGAGGGCTCGAATACATAGCTCGATGGCATACAAGTGTCAGCGGAAGCATCAGATATCTGGGTATAGATATATTACAGAACAGAGAGATAAGCCTTCACAGAGGCGGGGCAAAATAAAACTCTACGATCGAAAGGCGTAGGCCTCCTGCCTAGGACCCTCCGAATCCTACTCCTGGTCGTCGGTCGGCTCCTCGTAGTAGTAGTACTCTCCGGGCTGGTAGTAGTAGTGGTCGTCGACGGGGACAACTGGCTCCGGGGCTCCGTCGTCTGGATGCGACAAAGGGATAAAGAGGGAAAAAGGAAAATAAAGCAAACGTGAGTACTCATCCAAAGTACTCAGCAAGCAAGGATCTACACTACATATGCAACATTTTCAAAGGAGGCTGTATATGTGGACTGGGCTGCAGAAATGCCAGAATAGAGGGGAAGGCCTAGTCCTATCGAAGACTAGCATCTTCCGCATCTTCAACAGTCTTGCAGCATAAGAAGAGAGCAGAATAACATAATGTAAAATATAGCAGTGTCATCAACCTCGGCCAGAGATTCTTCCTCGACTCCCTGCGAGAAAGCAATCCTAGAGCCGTACTATCCAGTTCTCATCTCAAGTCATGTTTTAGTTGTACCGATCGGGATACAACTCCGAGTGTCCGTTACCGTAGGACAGGCTATCGATAGAAGTTTCTTCCCTGCAGGGGTGCACCAAGTTACCCACCACGCTCGCTTAACTCCGGCCGGACACACTTTTCTGGGTCATGCTCGGCCTCGGCTAAGCAAGACGCCGCAACCCGACCAAATACTTAACAGAGAGGTCAGCACGCCGGTCTAACCTATGCCCCCAGGGGTCTTGGGCCTTCGCCCCGGGAACTCCTGCGCGTTGCGTGGGCGGCCGGAAGCAGACCTAGCAACCCCTTAATACAAGCGCGGTTGCGTAACCAGTCCAATCCAGCGCGCGCCGCTCAGTCGCTGACGTCTATTAAGCTTCAGCTGAAGTATACGACGCAGAACGCCCATACTATGCCCACGTGATGGTTAGTGCTATCAGGCCAGAGGCCCCTCGGATCAAATATCCAAACCGTTAGTGGATTAGGAGCGCGCGGTAACGAGCAGAGACTCACGATCGATGTGACCCCGTCGCCCCGTCTCGAGGACTTGCGGCAAGGGCTAAAAATGCCCGGCCACGCCTCGTAATTATCTCGCGGGCACCTCTCAGGTCAACCCGACTCCACATCACTTCGCATTCATGCTCGCGCGGGTACCCCTCAGGGCCGACCCGTCTTTAGTATCATGTTATCATGGTTCAGTGTTCAGTCATAGTAACCAAGTCTCCGTGTGTCTGACAACAAGGGGGAACCCTGAAGTATCACCCTCGATGGAATTCCCGCTCGATGCTATCGTCAAGGTGAACGAATGAGGCATCACCCTTGAGGCCCACACTTGAGAAGTTGCACGACGACGTCGTTATCGGGGGTGGTGTAGGAGGAATCACCCTCGCTTACCACGACCGAATAACTAACCTACAAGGTTATCATCAGAAGTGCTGACGAGGTATCACCCTCGGCACTCGATAGTAACCCAGTAGAGTCGAGCATCTTAGGGGAAGTGACGTGCGGTGCCAGGGTCTGATCTTCGATCCCGTTGCGCGGGTCTTCTGAGAGTCCAGCGGGGCAGTCGGGACAAGTGGGTCTCTGATAAGGCTCTACCCATCCTATACTAAACAGTTTAGGAGAACATGCAGGTATCAAAAGTAGGCTACAATAAAGCAGGCTATGCAGTAGGTATAGGACAACAGTAGCAGCAGTACTTCTAATGCAAGCATAAGAGAGAAGAGAGTGGCGATATCGGAATGCTCAAAATGGGGGTGCTTGCCTGTCTGCTCGACGGCAAGGGCAGGGTCGTCGGGGACGTAGTCGTACTCCGGAGCTGCGTCTGCCTCGGGAGCTACGTCAACGTCGGGGTCTACCGAAAGAGAAGAGGGGGAGGAAACAAGTAAATATAATGCAAACAGATACAACACAATGCGTGCGATGCTATGATGCAGTGCAGGGTTGCCTAAGTATGCCTCTAAGTCATTTTAGTTATTTTTAGAATTAATCTGGGATTTATTAATCGGTGTGTGTGCACTATTCATCTACCGGAATCGAGCTCGGAGTTACGAGTTCTCCTACGCAGGGGGTTCCGACAAGGAAACAGACGGCACGATCAGATTCGTCTCGTCGTTCTGAGCAACTTTCATGTTTTAACTTTTTCAATCCGAGCTACGGTTTAAAAGTTACGATTTTTCAAAGTTAAATGATTTTCTGGAATTTCTGGGTTTAATTAATTATTAAATTCGAATTATAACAGTGAAATACTTTTATTACACAGACTCAGCCAGCCACAGTCAATGACATGTGGGGCCAGTCAACTGCTGACTCAGCAGTCAACATTGACCAGGTCAAAGAGTGAACAGTGATGGTGGGGCCCAGGTGTCATTGACACAGAGGTTAATTACCCTATTTAATTGGGTTTAATTAGTGGTGGGGACCCACTATCAGTGTCACAGGGACTTAATTAGAGTTAAATAAGCGCTACAGTACATGGGTCTCACATGTCAGCGTCACATGTATTAACTGAAGGGTTATTTGAGGTGGGACCCGTTGTCAGTGGCTATTAGCAGACTAAATTAGTGCCTAATCAATAGTTAACGACCCGGGCCCACTGTCAGAGAGACAGGGCCGGGTCAAACTGGTCGTGCGCGCGCGGGCGAACGCCGACGACCACAGGCGCGGCGGAGGCCCGCCGGAATTGCGGCTCCGGCGTCCTCTTGTCACGCGGACGGGCCTGAGGGGTTCCTAGGGTCGCAGCGCATTCAGTGGAGCACGCGGGTGGAACTGAGGTGGATTGGGCTCGCCGAAATCGAGCTCGCGGCGGCAGCGGATCTCGGCCGTTGCTCAGGCGCGCGGCTGCGGGGCGTTAGCGGGCGATTCGAGGAGCGCGACGGTCTCCTGGGGTCTCCAGGAGCACAACTGCAGCTCGGGCGTGGTTGTTGCTAAGCAGATCGACGGTGGCGACATAGCAGGCGGCGGCACGGTCGGACGTCCATGGCGACAGCAGCAGCAGGCTACAAATCGAGCTAGGCGGAGAGGGAATCGACGACGGAGCTCACCAGAGGAGCTCAAGGTGGCTCGGCGACAGATTTGGAGCAGTAGAGGCGGCGTATTCGTCGGTCGATCTCGCCGGAGCCGAGGAGGAAGATGCAGTTATGGCGCTCGACACACTAGCTCCCGGCTTGTCCCAGCGGTTGCAGGCGTCGCAGGAAACGACGGCGGAGCGGATGAGCTCAGCGAAAAGGCAGGGGGAGCTCTGTGGCCACGCCGACGAGCTCGGCCATGGCGACGGCTTCTGGCGGTTGCGGTGGAGATCGATGGGGAGGCGATGGGGAAGAGCTGAGAGGGCTAGGGTTTGCGGAGGAGGAATCTCTGGGCGTTCTTATCCATCGGAGAGGGGACCGGATGGGCGACGAGTGCGGCGGCCGTCGCCGTGTCGGCGCGCGGGCGCGACAGCGCGAGAGGAGGAGGACAACCGCGGCTAGTTGGGCTGGGCCGGGGACTGTAGCTGTAGGCTTAAGTGCACAGTGACAGCGCCGGCCTTTTTCATTTTTCTATTTTCTGTTTCACATTTTATTTTATTCTTTTCTGTTTGGTATTAGTTAGGCCACTTGTGCACTTTTGTAAAATATGGAACTTGGTCCAAATAATGCAATGCAATATTACCCCTCACCGAAAACTTGTTTGTACAGATTTGGATTTCATTTGAATTTAATATGATTTTAAATGGATTTAATATTGCTGTTTTGGTGCTGTTTCAATTTGTTTGAGTCACTTAGCTTACTCCAATTATATTGATCATGGATTTATAAATGTTCCTGGATTATTTACCAATTAATGAACATTTTTTCAACAGTGTTTGATCAACTTCATATTTCACTTATAAATTTGAGTTGATTTTCAGAATTGAATTTGAATTGTTCATTAATCCAGGTGACTTGGCACTGCAAATGGTCATGACTTGGCAAGATTAACAGAGTGTCACAGAGCTTATTACAAGGGGGTGTTACACTTAGCACGTAGTTTTATAGTTCTCCCAGGTGCAACTCCACCATCTACTCGCAACTGGCTTGTAGTTATCAGAGTTGCAAACCACCCTCGACTCACTACTAGAGCATGTGTTTTTGTTTTTCATCCCAGTTGCAGGTCCACCATTGGCACGCAACTGGGATTGTAGTTTGTCTCATGTTAGTTGCAAGTCGACCCTTGACTCGTAACTGGGCACGTAGTTTCGTAGTTATCCTAGTTGCATGTCCCCCTCGACTCGCAACTGGGTTTGTAGTTGTCCAAGTTGCAAGCCCACCCTCGACTCACAACTAGAGCATGTTTTTTTATCCCAGTTGCAAGTCCACCTTTTGACTTGCAACTGGCCCATAGCTTGTTTCATCTCAGTTGCAAGTCGACCCTTAACTCGCAATTGGGCTTGTATTTTCTTAGTTGTCCCAGTTGCAAGTCCACCCTCGACTTGCAACTGGTCTCGTGGTTGTCCGAGTTGCGAGCCCACCCTCGACTCGCAACTGGGGCTTGTGCTTTATTTTTCATCTTGATGCAAGTCCAGCTTTCACTCGCAACTGGGCCTATAATTTATTTCATCCCAGTTGCAAGTCAACCCTTGACTCGTAACTGGGGTTCGATCTTTTTTTGTCCCAATTCCAAGTCCACCCATCGACAGCGAACAAACCGCAGATGAGTCAGCCCAAGTAGCTAGGGCACTTTTTTTGTTTTGTTTTCTTCATGATTTTCTATTTTGTATTTTATCATTTTTTCGTCATTGGTTTTCCTCTTGCTTTAATCCCAGTTGCAAGTCCACCCTTGACTCGCAATTGGAACAATAGTTTGTTTCATCCCAGTTGCAAGTCAACTCTTGACTTGTAATTGGGCTCGTTGTTTCTTAGTTGTCCCAGTTGAAAGTCCACCCTCGACTTGCAACTGGGGCACAACCTTTTTTGTCCCAGTTGCAAGTCCACCCACGACTCACAACTAGGGACCGACCTTTTTTTGGTTTTTACTTGTAAGTCCACCCTTGACTCGCAACCTGGGCCCATCCTTTTCTGTCCCAGTTGCAAGTTAATTTTTGACTCGCAACTCGGGCCCGACCTTTTTTTTACCAGTTGCAAGTCCACCCTCGACTCGCAACTGGGGCCGGGTCTTTTTTGTCCCGGTTGCAAGTCCACCCTCGAGTCGCAACTGGGGTCCGGTCATTTTTTCTTTCAGTTGTAAGTCCATCCTTGACTTGCAACTAAGGCCCGACCTTTTTTTGTCCCCGTTGCAATCCCACCCTCGACTTGTAACTAGGACCCAACCTTTTTTCTCTCCCAATTGCATGTCCACCCTCAACTCGTGACTGGGGGTCTGACATTTTTTGGTCTCAGTTGCAAGTCAACCATCGGCTCGCAACTGGGTTTGACCCTTTTTTATACTAGTTCCAAGTCAACCATCGACATGCAACCATGACCTTTGATTTTTTTTGTCGTAGTTGCAAGTCAACCATCGACTCACAACTAGGTTCGACCATTTTTTAACCAGTTGCAAGTTCCCCATTGACACGCAACGGACCCTAGATTATGTTTTTTTTCTCGAGTTGCAAGTCCATCCTTGACTCGCAACTGGCCAAGATTTTTATGACACAATTGCAAGTCCATCATCAACTAACTACTGGGCTCGACCTTTTTTTATCCGAGTTGCAAATCCACAGCCGACTCACAACTGGGCCAAAACTTTTTTGTCCTAATAACAAGTCCACCATTAACATGCAATTTGTCTATTTGATTAATTTTCCTTTTTTGTTTTCAGAAAGTCACAAAATTTGAAAAAAAATCATTGTATTTTTTTAAAAATTGTTCATTTAAAAATTCAGAATTTCAATAATTGTTCACATTTTCTAAATAATGTTCAGAATTAAAACTTTCAAAAAGATTTAAAAATTAAAAAATGTTCGCGTTTTCATAGAAAAATTGGAATCAAAATTGTGTTCAAGATTAAAAATATGTTCGCAAAATGTTCACAACTTCCAGAAAATATTCGTATTTTAAATTTGCCCCCTTTTTCAGAAAAAATATTCAAAGTTCCCTGCCGTTCGCTCGTATCGTGCAAAGAGAGCTCAAAGCAAGCACACAAGCAAGCACTTTGATTGATCTACAGTAGCGTGCATGCGTAGCGGCCACGGTCGAACTTTTTTGAGCGCGTGTAGCTATACGTGAATCGTGATAGCTTTCTTGTGTATATATTGTTAAAAAATACGAAAAGAAACAAGTGAAGGGGGCCACAAAACAGATGATGAAATCAACTTAGATGTGAGATATTATCTCACATCTTACATCTAGATGTGACATAGTCAGACCTTTATTGATTTATTGCGAAGTTTGAGTCATACAAAGAAAATAACAGCTCGCCGGCCAACGGCAACACAACAGGGATTTACCATGCCCACACTACTGCTGCATTGTCACCAAACCGGTTGAACGTAGCAAGCTCGTGCTACTGTTCCCAAGTATCTGCATAGACCTGAGAATCTTCCAAAGTACTCCTAGCTTGCAAAAACGTTTTTATTATATTCAGATTACAAAAAAAAGTTTATTTTACTACCCTGAAGAAAATGAATGGTTTACATAATCCCTGATTTTTTTTTCTGCTCCCTTAACCCCCTAAACTATACAATACTGTTCAAAAATCGTCTCTGCTGGATTTGCTCACGTCATTTGCTGACCTGGCCAGGGTCAAAGCAGTATTTGACATGTTCTTGCTTCTGCCGTGGCCGCCGCTTGTCTCCTCGTGGCCGGAAAACACCCCAAGGTCTGCTAGCTTGTCGCAAAGCCCCGCCTCGTGTGTACCTCTAGTTCGTGGGAATCGGTCCGAGAGTCCCCAAGACCATCACCCGCGAGCGCCTTGGCCATCCATCGGCTCCGTTGCCGCACCAAATTGGGCGCCGACGAGCTACCCCAGGCCGCCTCCGGTCCGGAGCGAGCCCGCGAGGCTCCTGGACATCACCGCAGTGAGCGCCGCTACCTCCTACGCCCGCTGCGCGTTGTTGCACTCCGATCAGCGCCTTGGCCATCCGCGGCTATCGCCAGTGGAGCTCGGCTCTGCCGAGTCGCCCCAGGCATCTTCCTCGATGCCTCCGGTTCGCGGTGCGCCCGCGAGGCTCTTGGACATCACTGCGGCGGGAGGCGTTATCCCCGGCACCCACTGCGCGTTGTCACGCCCCGCCAGCGCCTCGGCGTCCGCAGCCCACACCACCGGAGCTCACCTACGGCGGGCATCTCGGCTGCCCACGCACGCCCGCCACCTCTAGTCTGGGCGGCCACCCCCAAGGGATCGATCCCGCAGCCACTATGACGAAACTGTTGTGGGGTGGGGGGGGGGGGGAGTGGATCATGCGGTCAAATACCACTTTGACCACATCCTCGTCAGCAAACCACCAAAGCAAATCCCCCCAGGTCGATTTTTGAACGGGATTGAATAGTTTAGGGGGTTAAGGGAGCATAAAAAATGATCAGGGGTTATGTGAACCATCAATTTTTTTCATGGTAGTAAAATGAACTTTTTTCTATATTATAGGACGGAGGGAGTGTCACTTATATGGACCCTTTGCATCCTCACTACAAACCTATTTAAGGCGTGATGTACTATTTTTATTTTGTGTTCGTACAGGATAAATATAGTCAAACTTTTCTATATTTTCAAGCATAGCTAAAGTTTTTTTTCTTCACTTCATTATATAGTCAAACGAACTGATGCATCAAGGAATCAAGTTTTCGAACACTTTTGAACGCTTGATCGCCAAGGGAGACTGTGAAGGAGCAATCTTTTAGCCACAGGTGCGAAGCACTCTTGTACGCCGCCCATGCGAAGCACTGTACACCTCATTTGTCACATGTTCGATAAGTCTTGCTCCCAGCATTTCCTTTTCCTTCTTTATCTGCAAAATTGCCCAACTTGTTATCTAGTGACATATTTTCTGACCAACACAATTGGATCTTTAATCAGTTTCCTTTGAAACACAACATCATTCCTACATCTCCAAATGGCCCAAATGCAAACCAGTAGCAATTTTCTTTTGCTATTCTTTGAAAAGCTTTTAAACCAATTAGTACCATTTTTTTCCAATCAAATTTGGTACTTGAGTCATTGACCAAGCTTGACCGGTGCCACAAGAGTTGAGATGGCAACTCGCGCCAACGCCTACAACTGAATAAGCTCCTACTTTAGTTTAGTAGTTTGGTCTTGCGTCGCTTGGTTGGTCCACGGTCTGCACCACGGCTGCTTTCTTTTCGTTTGTTTCCGTTCTCTCGCCAGTTCCATGCCTGGCACGCACTAACGGCGTATCACTGGAAACTGGATCAACAGCAACCCAATCTCCGTCTGTGTGGACACTGCCCACGCTAGCACAAATGTAGGTGCTTGTGCGTGAGTAGGGGTGAAACCGGATCGGATTCGGACGGATAATCCTTATACCATATCCTATTCCATATTTATTTTCGGATTCGGAAGCGGAACAGATGCGGATTCGAATACCGGATTACGTGGATTCGAATAGCGGATTATGCGGATTCGGACACGGTACGGTAACGGAACGGCGTCGGATCGGAAACGGTCATTTACCATATTCATATACGAGGAAGATATAAATTCTTCAAACTAAAAGTAAACATAAACAATGAGCAAATTTTAATACTTATACATGTTAAGAACACATAAAGCATTAGATGGTATTAAAATAAGCCAAATAAATCACTAATAAACATATGTCTTGTCTCATAAGTAAAGATAACATTCATGTATTGCTATTTAATACTTACAAATTCACCCATAAATCGGATTCGGAAATTAAAATGTCAGATTATCCGGCAAGAAAAAACAGATTATCCTAATGCATCGTATATTAGCAATACCATATCCTATACCGTATCCTATCAATCGAACTCGGATTCGGATCGAATTATTGTCGGATGTGAAAAATCTCTTACCGTATCCTATAAAAACGGATTCGGACGGAAATTATCCTTACCACTTTCACCCTGATGCGTGAGTCACCCTCACTAGGGCCTTGGACGTGCAGTTTTGCCACACGCTCCCCATATCACACAAACGCAGTTGCGTCCCAGCACCAGTCGCACACATGGTCAGGTCAGTATGTCGGGCGGAGAACAGTTCTCCATGATCCAACGCCTGCACGATCCAACGAAAAAAATGAAGGAGAACCTAGGGCTGAGAAGCAAGCAAGGAGAGAAAACTAAAAATGAAAAGTTTGTCTCACCCTTCCTTTTTTCTTTGAGGACCATTGCGGTTCGTCTGCACGCAGCACAGGAAAAGCAAGGAGGAGAGGAGACGGTGCCGGCTGGCAGGCAGCCTACGCGCGCCATGCCTTCCTCCTCCTCCGTCGGCCCGGGCCACGGCATCTCCCCCGCCGCCGCCGCCGCCGCACTGTCCAGGCCCACGGCCGTCGAGGGCTTCGCCTCGTCCCTGCGCACGCAGGCCGAGGTCGACGCGCTCTGCGACAAGCACGGCGTGCCCAAGGACCAGTACACCGCGCGCCCCGCCGGCGACCTGCGCGCGAACTCGACGCCGCCGCCGGGGGCCATCTGCGTGTACGCGCGCGCGCTGGAGGCCGGGCTGCGCTTCCCGCTGCACGGCTTCTTCCGCGAGGCGCTCGCCCACTTCGGCATCGCGCCGGCCCAGCTCACGCCCAACGGGTGGCGCGTCATGGAGGGCTTCCTCGTGCTCTGCCACTCCTCCGGCGTGCCTCCGTCGCTCGCCGTGTTCCTGCGCTTCTTCTACCTGTCCGCCATCGACCGGAAGCGCAAGAAAGGGTGGTACTGTCTCGGACCCGTGCGCGAAAGCTCCAGCTTCAGCTTGCGCTTCACGGGGATGCCGAACCGGGCGTCCAAATCCATCATGGGCTGGAAGTACGACTTCTTCTTCCTCTCGTCGCCGGAGCCGTGGCATTGCGCCGTGGACTGGGGCGCGCCGTCCAAGGGCTCCTTCAGAAACCCGGCGCTCACCGTTGAGGAAAACGAAGGGATGGTGAAGCTGCTAAGTGCTCACGGTGGCGTCGCTGTTGATCTTAGGAACCTGCTCCCTGCTACGTGCCCACGGCGACGGCGGCGGCGCCGTCTCTGCAACAGCAACCCCGCCATCTCTGACGCCGCGATAACCACAGGATCCCCGCGGACCCCCCCGCCGCAGCCGCCGCCGCCTTCCAAAGGTAACTGAAGTTCTGAACATCGAAATCCCTCTGATCTGATTCCCCTGTTTCATCGAACCCTGAAATTGCTGTTTTGTGCTGCTAGGTATGGATCCCTCTGTCTACGACATGATGAAGGTTTTGCTGGCGGAGAAGGCGGCCGCGCAAGCGTCGGCGTCGGCGTCGGCGAAGAAGAGGACTTGGGAGGAAGCCAACGGCGGGGAGAACGTCGGACACTCGCCACCTCTTTCAGTGCTGTCCAGCGTGCACTCGCCACCGCCACAGCACTTCCCCAGCAGGCACGACGGACACACGGAGCTGCTGCAGGGAGCCGTTGCGCAGCAGCTGGAGCGCGCGTTCGCGGCGAACGAGCCTTCCGACGACTCAGCGTTCCGGCAGGTGGAGGAGAAGCTGGTGGCCAGGGAGCGCGAGGCCGCGGCGCTGCGGGTGCAGCTGGAGGAGGCGAAGAATGAGCTCGCCGCGGCAAAGAGAGCGGCGGACGCGGAGCGGGAGAAGGCTAAGTCTGAGCTCGCCGCGGTGGGAACGGAGCTGGAGACGACCAAAGCCGAGCTCGCGGCGGTGGAGGGGGAGGTGGTGAAGACGAAGGCCGAGCTCGCCGCGGCTCTGGCGGAGGCGGCGAAGACGAAGGCCGAGCTCGCCGCGGCTCGGGCGGAGGCGGTGAAGACGAAGGCCGAGCTCGCCGCTGGAAAGCGATCCGCGGAGGCGGAGTTGGTGCAGGCCAATGCCGTGCTCACTGCCGCGAAGCGCGCCGCGGAGACTGAGCTGGTGAGGGTGAAGGCCAAGCTTGCCGCGGTGGAGGCGGAGCTGGAGAGCGCCAAGGCGGCAGCGGTTCAGCAGCTCCTGGCCTCCGAGGAGCATGTGCGGCAGCGCGCGGAGGACGCGCTGGAGGGGTACAAGCGCTGGCGAGGTCGTCAAGCTCCGGCCGGCCGTGCCACCTGAGTACGTAGCTCGTCGATCGGCGTTTTGGAATTTGATGAAACTTCTCTAGGCAACATATGACTCGTCGGCACATCGCTGGAGATCACAAACAAATGTTTGCCACTCGATGCGCTCTGTTCATCTATCCTGGCGATCCACTCTATTTTTTGTTGCACGCGGATACATACAACTTTGCACGCGGATTTTCTGAGCTCAAGCTCGTACGAGCTCGGTGAACAGTAAAACAAAAAAATAATTAAAAAATCTAAATTTTTAGCAAACATTGACAAATATTTTGATTGCTTATAAAGTTTCATCGTGGAATGACATTTGTGGAAGACGTGGCGAACAAAACCAAATTGATGCTCAAAAATGTTACTCCCCCCGTCCCAAAATAAGTTTCTCAACTTTATACTAACTCTAGTGTAAAATTGTACTAAAATCAAAACACTTATTTTGAGACGGAGAGAGTATTTTCAAAAGCAATTTAGAGTCTTGATTTATTTTCATGAGTGTCATTTTATGATGAGACTTTGCAAGAATTCAAAACATTCTTAAAGTTTGCATACCGGCCTAATATGAGCTTGAGCTGAGAAGGGGCATTTTCGATTGCAACACCCGTTACTTCGTGATTTTCGTATTCCAAGCTCAAGGTCCACGTCCATTGGTGGATGTAGTTACTTCGTGATATTAAGCCACACCATGATTTTAGTTAACTAGCCAAAAGCTTGTGCATTGCAACAGTACAAATAACAATAATAGTTATTTCCATATTCCAAGATCAATAAATTGATTTGCTTCGCTACGGAGCAAACTATGAACCTGGTTGGCTAAGTCTGAGGAACTCAGCCGCGGATCATGATTCGTATCCGATGAAATCGGGAGCGTTGCACAAAGATCATTCATCATTTAGCTAATAGAATAAGAAAAGGCGAGGAGCTCATGCCGGACACACCAAGAGCTCTGAGTCTTTTTTTTTTTTTTGCGGGGACAAGAGCTCTGAGTCTGACACACCGTGGACTTCAGCGGGTCGAGCGAGGGGGATTTTCCTCGATGACGCGCATGATACGAGTGCATCAGTGTCAGACAGACGCTGGACGGTCGACGGTGAAGCCGTCACATTGTGTCACAGACCAAACTCACCTTGTACACGTCATCCACAGGGCGATGGCCCAACCACCCATCCGCTCCCGAATAGAATGGACAAAAGAGATCCCTCGGACGCAAATAGACAAAAGAGACCCCCTGGCACTGGTGGCAGCCCGCGGCGGGCGACACGTGGCCGCTGCCGCCCCGCAGCCTGGCGGCAGGCCCTGCCGCCACCCACCGAGGCGGCCGCTCGGCTGGCACGGGAATCCCACAGTGCGCACGGAACGGATTCCCTCGCGTGGGCCCTGCCGCCAGGCGACGAGGCGGCATGCGATGCCCCGCCCGACAGCTCCTGCATGCGATGTCGCTTTTGCGCTGATTCCCACGCATGTGTTGATTGCTGATTGAGCTGATTCCCATGCATGCGTTGATTCCGGTGGTCTGTAGTGCCGACAGCTCTTTTCACGCATGAGTTGATTCCCACGCCGGTGTTGATTCCCTGCATATTTCCTCGCCAGTGCTGCTGCTGCACGCGCGACAGCCCGTGCTGTTGCTACGGCTGATGAGACGTCACTATGCTGGAATCCGAGGTTGTGGGTAGATAATTTCTAACTGTTGTGCCGACAATACAGTGCCCCCTCTTCATTTTATAAGGAATGCCGCTGCTCCGTGTGCAAACACACTTCCACTCTCTCTGGTTGCCTTCTGTTCGTACTTTCTCTAAGTTTCAAAAACACAGAGAAAGAGCCGACTCAGTTGCCACTTTCACTTGCGATTTATAGTTGGATTTTGAAGATGCTGAAGTTGAAGAAAAAATAGATCAAGGTAAGATCTATCCATTTTTTTTGTTACGTTCGCATGCATGATGATTTTACTATGTTTGATTAGTTACTAAGTATGTAATCTCTGTTGTTTTAGGCATTATTATATCACTTTTGAGGAGTCATTTGGAGCTTCAGTAGTATGATTTGCCGTGCGAAGTCAAGTACAAAGCTGAAGATGGAGGTATGATCTTTGGAATACATGTAATTTTTTTTGTGTGTGCATGCACGGTGGCAATGCATCAATTTAGTTAGACATGCAAGAAGTTCTTAATATGGTAACTAAGAAAAAAATGTGTACTGTAAATGGTCATTGCATGTGGTATGTTATTTCATGTGGTATGTATATTAAAAAGTTATATAGTTAGGAAACCGTAGATGGAAGTGGTATATGAAGATTACATGCTAATATTTTTGTTCATGTGATGATAGGTTGACTCCGTTGATATATTACTGGTGATATGTTCATGGTGACGGATATTTTGTCGAACTATTGTGACACTTAATTTTATTCAGAACGACATCGATATTGTAGCAGAGGTATAAATTACGCCGTGTAATTTTGTGAATATCTTTTTCTATTGTTGTACTGTTGTGAATGATGTTAATGATGCTGCGAAAAATTGTTGTATTATTATTTGTAAATAAACAATTAATATATGATGCTATGAAAAATCTATTAAAATCGAAAGATATGAAATGTTTGACTCATATGATATTACAATGTTATTATTATCGTACTGTTATGTTTAAACTCTAAGCAAATAATTTAAAAGACAAACCGACAGATAATAATAGGAACGTTTTTTTATCGGTGATATGAAAATGTTATTAAAATCGATTAATAATAATAAAAAATTGATTGTATTAAATTTTGATGATATTAAAAAAACTGATTATTGCAAAGGAAAATACGGATATTAAATAGTTGTTGCCATTATTATGATATTTAAAGTTTTAAAGGACCTTTAATAAAATTTCGATCGTATTATTATGTTAGGTACTATGGAAAATTTGTTAGTGTACTATGGGGACGTCGTACGCGACGGTCCTTCCGGGCTCGATGTTTCCATGTGCGGGTCGATGATAGTGGTAGTGAGAGACATGGTCCAAGTAGGTTATGCAGCAGTTAGAAGATGCATTCGAGCGGCATTTGGCCGTGAGTTGCGTGAAAAGCAAATGACCATGGAGGCCTTTGTCGTTGAGCAGTGTCGTTGGGTGTTGCGGCCGGTCGAAGGTGAGAAGTCATGGGCGTCGTACATGAGGTTTGCAAGCAATCCATCTTGCTCCATGTTTGGACAACCAATGGTGTATGTGCAGTTCATTGCAGTCGCTGATGTAGCCGGATGCAGTAGCGGCGGTCGTGAGGTCGATTTGGCCATCACTACAGCCCCTACAGATGGCCCATCGGAACCGACAGGCGGACAACAAGTGTATGACACGGGATATTGGTCTGCGATCGTTGACATCAGCGAACACGTGGAGGGATTGCCGGAGGCGCTAGATGATGATGATGACGGTCATTCTTCTGCCTCTTCGGAATCAGACGAAGAAGAAGCTGTTCCTCCTCAGAGGGCGGTTGCGGCACCAATGGACCCTGAGTTCTTACAGGTTATGAGCATGACCAATGAATTTCACTCTGTTTCTGGCCTTGAAGCGGGAAGTCTGGATGTTGGGCAGATTTTCCCAGACAAGAAATCTGCTTACCAGGCAATGAATGACTATGCAATCGCCATCCACCGGCAGCATAGAGTGAAGCAGTCTGATAAAAAAGAGCTGAAGGTCATCTGCATCCATTCCGCGGAGGGTTGCCGCGGAAGAGTTCTAGCTCGCCTGAAGCCTGGGGTATGTCAGCCATGGCATATCACAAGAATAGTGGAACATAGCTGTGAGCAAACCGGGACGAGGAAAATATATCTGTTTGCGTATTTTTTGTGGCTCTTTGGTACGATGTTTCCAAATTCACATGGTGATGTTGTTCACCCTGGTCTCATCTACTATGCCCAGAACATAGTAGATGAATCTTTACCTCTAGAACCAAAATACAGCTTCGGTTCCGCTATGATTGCGTATACATATAGAGGGTTGTGTGATGCCACACAAAAATCTTCGTACACGACAAAGTCTCCGTTACTTTGTGTCTCATATGAGTTTCTACAGTTGTGGTCATGGGAATACCTCCCTGTTGGACGACCACAAATCACACATCCCATAACCCCATACGACTGCGGTGCAGGCAATGTAACTATGTCTAGCAGGTGGACACACGCACGAAAAAAATGGGCTACAAATATTGCTCAAGGTTGTTATCCTGTATACCACGAGCAGTTTGAGCTTCTTAGTGAGTTCCAAATCAGATGGAACCCATGGACTGAGCAAGATATTCTAATGGTCTTCGGTTGTCAACCATTGCCGGTCGAATGCGAGAGAGATAGTGGGTTCTGGCTGACTCGCTGCAACGTACTATGCCTATGGTTTGTTGAGGCATACAACCCAGAACGTGTAATGAGACAATTCGGTCTCTATCAGGCTATTCCACCTCCTCCTCCGAGATATATCGACGACAAAACTCATAAGTAAGTTCTCATGTACGTAAACACTTAATGTCTTTTTAATTTACAAAACTAACAACTTCTTTCAAAATTTTAAGGCTGAACAATAGTGGCAAGCCTTGTTACGATTGGAGGGCACACAACAGGCGATGGGTACACGAGTGGGAAAATGCAGCGCTACAAAATATAGTGCAAGAATATAGGTAATTTTTGTTTTGTACATACACACGTTCATGTACATTTGGCCATTTAAGCTATTTTATGTAAATATGAATAATTAATCATGCAGACTGTACAATGAAAATACAAGTGAAGCGTACAAGGAGTGGTACAGCATAAGCACGCGTACTCGCCTAACCGGTGTACCACCTCCGATGCATCTAACAACCATGCAGCAGTTGGACGTGGCGGCGATGGCGAGGGAAGGCTTGGAGGCACGGGGCGTTCGACCTAAGAATTCAATCTTCCAGCGTATTCTAGACTACCTCGGCAGAGGGGTGAGCTGCAATAGAGGCGATGACGTTGTCACTGGAGCATACAACATGCCAGAAGCGAGGTCAGCCAGACCGAGTGTTGCGCCGTCGTCCAGACCAAGCCAGGCGCGTACGAGCCTTCTCGGAGGGCGAGGGGAGGGTTCGACTAGTACGACGACATTGCCACGGCATGACTCGTCTCTGCCACTACATTGCTCTCCTTCGGCGCAGCTTACTCTTGGGCACACATCCCACGATCTTGGTGAGGGATCTCAGCCATATCTCTCCACGCGAGGGATCTCCATGCCCGAGAAAACTCGTTTGCCAGAGATAAACCAGTACGGCGGACAAGGGGCATTCACTAGAGGCGAGGGATCTCAGCAGGTACTGATGGTTAAATTTTTAATTCATTTGCAATGATTTTATTTTTTTAACAGTTCTTTGGGATGCAACAGGATATAGGACAAGACTACTACAGTCCAGGCCAGGGATCACAACGACGTGATCGTACATGGGAAGATGAACACACCCAACATGGGGTCAACAAAGGGAGCCTGAGAGCGAACCATGATCATGGCGACCCGGTCCTAGGGTTAGTAACAGAATTCTTCGGAGAGGACATTATTGGCTCATCTTATATCCCTCCGGAGTCACAAACATACCCCTACAATTACGCATCAAGTTCTCAACAAGGATACCAGACTCCACCACCTATGCCAGAGTCGCAGCTGCAAGAGGCCGAGGTGGTGTATGGCCCCGGTCTTCGTGAAACTCGAGCACCTAATCGCTTGTCGCCTTCCGGTCGTAAGGCCCGTCGTAGAGGGTGATTCGTCTATGTACTTGTCAGACCCATTTTATCTATGTATGTCAGTTCCAGACTTTACCATGAATGTAAGAGACATCTATGTATGAGGAAATATAATTGCATATAAATTATGAGGCGAGAAAAATAATGGCGGCCAATAGCTCGTACATTTTATTCCAAGCTACATTTTTCATTACAACACGGTACAACTGAAAATAAGATACATCGAACTGTTGAAATAAAGCTAGATTAAAATGCTGAAATTAAGATACAAACGGTTGCGAAATTTAAGATACTACCACGTAAATCTACTGAGTCCAGCGTGGATATTTTCCTTTTCCATCGCCAGCTTCTTCTGCTGCCTTGGCCTCACGAGCCCTTTCTTTCTTCCTCTGTCTTTCCGTCTCACGAGCCTCCTTTCGCTGACGTTCCAGCTCCGCCAAGCGACGTCCCTCTTCCTGATTTTTCTTCCTCCAATCGTCCAAGAAAAGCCTTTGCTCCGCATAGTATTTTTGTAACTCTTTCTCTTGCCATGCTTTCTCCTCTGCTTCCGCCTTTTCACGGCGCTCTTCCGCGAACAAACTATTCCATGCACGACGACTTCTTTCACGAATCTCAGTCACTGCCCAAGCCGGCATCTCCGTGTCAATCCAACGATAGTACATGCACAGAGGCGGAGGAGACTACAACAAGAACAAGAATGTTAATAAAGAGACTACAAAAAACCCAGACTATGTATTTTCTTTACATACCGGAGGCTTGTCGTACGGTGAACTAGCTACCGGTGGGTCTTCCTCATAATTGGCGCACATGAAAAACTTCATGCCCAACCAATCAGAAAAATCCGTCACCTCCTTCACCTTGCAAAGGTCACCACACCAACAACGCAGGTGTTCCAACCCCGGAGGCAAACTAGCACTCTTCATTTTTCTCGGCCTGATGCTTTGATCCGAACAAGGCAAACTCATAGCTGCTAAAAACTAAGTGCAGGAGGGGTTCCAAGTGTGACTGAATGATGAATGAAGAGAGGCTCGGTGCCTCATATGACAAACATCATGGCGGGAAACCAGAGCGAACAGACAAAATTTTAGGCGGGAAAATCACTGCAGTGCAGTGTCGGCAGCAACAGCAGCAGCAGTATTTGATTCCCGCATGCAGCAGCAGCAGCAACATCTGTTTTATTTTCGTGGGAATCAGCGCAATCAGCAAAGCGACATCGCATGCAGGAGCTGTCGGGCGGGGCACCGCATGCCGCCTCGTCGCCTGGCGGCAGGGCCCACGCGAGGGAATCCGTTTCGTGCGCACTGTGGGATTCCCGTGCCAGCCGGGCGGCCGCCTCGGTGGGTGGCGGCAGGGCCTGCCGCCAGGCTGTGGGGCGGCAGCGGCCACGTGTCGCCCGCCGCGGGCTGCCGCCAGTGCCAGGGGGTCTCTTTTGTCTATTTGCGTCGGAGGGGGTCTCTTTTGTCCATTCTATTCGGGAGGGGGTCCTTTTGGACAAAAATTCTCCGCTGCTACCGCCGTCGTCTCAACACATGCTTTTTTCGACTTTGGAGAAATGACCCCATCTTTTCCTACAAAGCTGACATTACCATATTAGGCATGCAAGCTTAACGTTACTGACTTTTAACAAGCTTATTACACATGTAATCTTTTATCGGCCATTTTATGATGGAATACTTTAAAAAAATGTAAAACTTGTCAAAAATTAAAACTGTTGACATGGAACCATGAATTGGTCACACTAGCACATGGAAAAAATATGGTACAATTTCTCCAAAGTCAAAAAAAAATTACATGCGCACAAATGGACCCATTTGGCCTATCTGCTACCGTCTTCTCAATACGGTGATTTTTTGACTTTGGAGAAATGTGCCTAAAATTTGTTTTGTTTTGCAAGACATGAATGAATTTTGTTTTAGATGAAAAAAGAAAAAAAATATAAAAATGGCCCGTTGGGCTCATAAGCGTGTAGCGTAATAAGCCTATCACCGAATCAAGCCCATAGGGGCGACACAGGACATGTCGTTCTGCGTACAATGGCCCAGCAACCCCGGTCCACAGGGCGAAGTCACGTTAGTCGGTAGTGTATTTGTTTGAGAGGAGCTCGATGGCTTACTCACAACTGGCTATTTAACCCGGTCACGGCGCCTTTTGCTTGGCGAGGTAAAAGTTCCACTTCCCCTGCCTCTGCGACGCGGATGCGCCGGTTTGGTTGGTTCGTTAATTGTCCGAGTCGGGCTATGCTCTTGGGTGTTGTGCGCGTGCTTTTTTTAAAGGGATACAACAAGACTCTGTTGTATATTTTTATTGATTTTCAAATTACACGCGTGCTGTGCCAAGCCCATCAATATTTTATTTCTTACTTCCTTTGTAAAGAATTATAAGAGCGCTTAGATCACTATAGTAATAATCTAAACACTCTTACACAAGAAGTAAAAGTCTCCAAACCCTCGTCCACCAATCCTTTCCCCCCTCTCCTCTCCCTTCCAGCCGCCACCAACACATACCCGCAAAAAAAAAAAAAAAAGGCGGAAGACGGTCTCAACGACTACGAGCGCCTCCGCCAGGACAACATCCGCCGCAACGAGGCAAAGCTTGCCCCCCTCCGCCGCAAGGCCGACGAGCTCTCCGCCGCCATCCGGCTCGCCAAGCCTAAACGAGCGTATCAGGCCAAGCCCAAGGCCCCGGCCGGCCCCGTCCGCTCCTCCGGCCGCTCCCGCGGCATCGCTCCCGACAACCTCCCCCCGGACCTCAGCAGCACCCGCCTCTCGCCCTCGCTCGCCTCCTCCATCCTCGGCGGGGCTCCCCCGCCGCCGCCGGAGGAGGCCAAGATTCGTCGTGCGACGGACGGTTTCGATGCCGGGAGGGACATGGTGCTGAAGCCCGCGCACGTGAGGAAGGTGGTGCCCTGGAGCATAACGTCGCTGCGGGTCCTTCCGCTCGTCGACCGGACCGTGGTGGCGGCGGGAGACAGACTGGGGAACATCGCCTTCTGGGACGTCGACGGTGTCTCGGAGGGCGACGGGGTGTTCCGTTATTGGCCACACAAGGGCCATGTGTCAGCAATCGTGGCGCACCAGGCGGCACCACACAAGGTCAGGTAACCTTCTTCTTCCTTCCGCTCTTTTTTTCAGTTTCATTTCCATATTCCAGTAGCAGTAGGTGCATCTGCTAATCATGGTCAAGGTAGCTAAACTAGGTTGGATTTATCGGACCCATTTTCCAGTGCGCAAAATAGTTATTTAGAGTTTGTACATTTCTTTGAACGCTCTGTGTCAATTCTAATTCTATTTGGTGGTGTATTCCATATACCTTGGCTCAAGATTTAGTAGCTCTAGCCGTCAGGGTGAAATTTGTCTTATGGACTTTGAGGAAGAGAACTTCAGTATGGCCCATTTGTGGGAGTGGCCTGTTTATTCGCTTTGTCAAGCACAAAATAGTGTCAGATGCCTATATTTTGGTGATGGAAACGGTGGGCTGACACTTTTCGACGAGCGCGTGGGCAAGGTGTTAACCACATGGGATGCACATGACGAGAGAATCAACTCAATAGATTTTCATCCGGAGAAAACACATATTCTTGCTACCAGTTCAAGCGATGGAACAGCCTGTATATGGGATGTCAGAAATATGAAAAGGAAGGATCCAGATAGCCTCAAGGTTTTCAAACTTCATAAATCTGCTCAGTCAGCTTACTTCTCACCTAGTGGCCGCTTGTTAGCAGTAACAAGGTACTCTATTTCTAACCATTTTCCTACCCTTCAGCCTGCTTAGAACCTTCTCCCCCCTCTTTGATTTAATAAACATGTTTCTTGAACCACCATTATGTCATGGCTGGACTCAATATATATAAGTTGCTGTTAGATTTTTCGCGGGTTGTGCCAATTTATTGCTAGATATATTTGATAGGCAGATCAACATAACTTGATAATGTTTTAAATAGTTTCTATCATGCTATGATTTCTAATCCAATATTCTGGCAACATCGTACATGTATTTTCAACTCTTAGCCTTAGTAGTGTCTAGCTTCAGGATTGAAAATATTCTGCACTGTTACTGACATCTGGATGATAAATCTGTTTTTTTCTGCATCATTTCCTTCCAAATGACGTTATTCTTATTGTATCAAGCTCCAACCATTGTGGTACTGTCCAAGTATTTAGCGTGGATGATTTTGAAAAGTCGCATGCTGTGGAGTATAATAACCAGACAGGCTGTTGGCCTAATAAATTCAAGTATGACAGCTCTTCTCACCTATTTCTGTGATTTTTTTTATGTAAAACCAATTTCTGTGGTCTTAATGAATATTTTGTTAATGTAATTGATCAAACAATTTTCATTGGTTGCAGGGTAATCTGGGGCTGGAACGACACCAACCTATATGTTGGAAACATGAGCAAGGGAATAGATATTATCTCAGTTGATGTCAATGACAGTGGCCTCTCGGCTCTGAAACTGAACAACGCATGTCTTCGGAGTGAACCCATTACACCCATTCCATACCAGTTTTCTGCACACCCATATAAAGTTGGCTATCTTGCCTGTTCAAACTCCAATTGTAGCAAGGTGTTCCTTTGGACCAGAGCTTAAATCAAAAAGATCTCTAGTGGCTGACTGGTGAATTTGTTCTTGGCTCTGTTATTGGTAAGTCATGCTTGGAGGATTATTTTTTATTTTTGGTAGTTGTAACCCATAATCTTGCTTGACATCCTGCTCAAGAAATGCATACTATGTGGTAAGTGATGTTTTAGATGGTGGACCTGCTGAATGTTGTGCTACGAGGAATATATTCTCGTGACGCCTATATTAAACCGTATTTGCAGTATTGTCACAATATATGTTAGTATCATTTTACATACTGATACAAGTATTGATTATCTCCTACTATGGCAATGTTGTAACTGATCTGGTGTGGTAACATGATCAGAGTGGGTGGTGGAGCATTCTTTTCGCGGTGCTTGCTGCCCTGCGGCGCCACGTCCGGCTTACGGTGCCGGTTGCCGTCTTTGCCGGGAGGGTGATGCCGGCTAGATCTAGTCTGTGACTCATCATTCTGCCGCCTAGGAGGAGGCCGGGGCGCTTGGGGTCTTTGTCGCGGCTATGGTGGGACTTGCCACCCTTGTGGCTGCTAGATCCCCCTGAAGCTTGCCTAAGGGCCTGTTTGTTTGTGCAGGGAAATCTGCTGCGAAAGGAAAGCTGCTGTTCTGAGTTTTAGTGTTTGGCAACTGAGCTGGCTGTTTGGCTGTAAACTGTGTGAAACACCCTTCTTAAGTCATGAATCTCGTGTATTGTTGTTGGCTTATGCGTGATTAGCAAATATGCATGTGCGTTGCAATGAGAGAAAAACAATCAGATTATATAGATGTGGTAGTGATAAAAAAATTATATGCAGATGTGGTAGAGATACAAAAAAAAAAAACCTGAATCAAATGCCAGGATGAGATAAGGATTTTCAAAATATCATTTCACAAACTATGTCTGAGTGATGTCATGATGAGAAGGGACTTTTAAAAAAGTCATTTCAAAAACTGAAAATGTGATGGTCTCATCACGACTTAATTTCCTAAGGAGCCACAACGAAATATTTTTTTGGCTGAGCAAACTATATTGATAGACCCCTGCCTGAGCTAGACTAATGCATGATGTGTCTCGCCTTGACCTAACGTAGCGGTGTTTTCCATAACCAGTAAAATTGTGGTACTAGAATAGCTGTGTATGGAGGCAAAATAGACATTTAGTCATTTTCATATAGCTTATAAAAACTAACCCATAGGAAGTTGTGTCAATTTTTTTGGGGTTCAGCGCTGTAAAGAACACGGAAACCTTTTTTAACCGACGCGCGAGGGACTAAATAAAATCATAATACGACTCTCTACAAGTCCCCTAATAAAACCTCTACCTAAGTGATGGTTCCTTTTGTTTGTTATTTACGAATCTGTTTTAATTTTTGTGAACATTTTCTAAAATTTCATGGACATTGTTTTCAAATTCCCGAATATGTTTTGAATAAACGATCATATTTTAAAAATCATGAACATTCTTCATTTCATGATTCTGTTTTGAAATCATGATTCTTTTATAATACATGAACTGTTTTTGAAATCACGAACATTATATGATTTCCCGAATGTTTTTTTGAATTCACAAACATTATATGATTTCTCAAATTTTTTAAGTACTCGCAACTTTTTGCAATTTGGATTTTTTTTAAATCCCAGATTAATTTAAAGAAGAAAAAATAGAAACAAAAATGAGAAAGGAAAAAGCAAAAAAAAAAAAACAGGGGGCGTCATGACCGGCATATGGGCGGCCCATTACCGCGTGCGGGCCTGCTGTATATAAGAGAAAAGGGGAGAAAAAGGGATAGAACCAAGGATCAAACCCTGGTCCTAAGGCCTTAGCCATTGCGCTGGTCCTAAGGTTGTGATATATGAGTGTATCAGATTATAAGAACCAAATACGGCGGCGATTTTGAATTTTTTTGAATCGTTTCCTGTTATTACGGGTAGCATCGGTGGGTATTATTTTGCAACTTTGGAGGCAATTTTATGGCGTATCGTTAGAAGCAATAGCTCCTTCATTACTAGGTATAGATTATATTTTTTTAAATTAAGAGGTTTGTTTCTATTATTTTTAATGAGTTTAAAATAAAAAAAATGCAATCTCGTCAATGCATCGGGCCCGCTGGTCAGCCTCAATGACTAGCCAGCCTTAGTAAGAAAATTTCCTCGCATTTTCTCCGATCTAGTCAAATTTCAACCTGCTTCAAATTTCAAATACTATATTCATTTGAATTTTAAATAGCCATATTTGTTCATTAATGTTCTCAAATTAGTGAAACCTTACATTCATTTTGATGAGAAAAATGAGAGGAAATCATAACTATAACTAGTTTTCAAAATAGATCCTTATTTTTCAATTTGAAATTTGAAATTGGTAATAGCCTTTTAAATTTTGGAAATTCATAACTTAAGTTGTATAATTTCAGTTTGAACAAGTAATTTATGATTTTTTATCAGAAAAACGTAAGGAATCTGAATATGATACTCATCCATGTTAACCCAACGTATACATATTGATATGTATAATTAAATTTAACTCAAATACAATTCAATAATAAGATAAACTTGCCAAATATGAAAACTAGTTGGCGTGAAGGCATGACTTGGTCATACTAGCACATAGAAAAAAGATGGGGCCATTTCTCACAAGTCGAAAAAATGACATACTCACAAATGGACCCATTTGGCCTATGTTTGGCATGGTCTTCCCAACAAGTGGTTTTTCGACTTTGGAGGAATGACCCCATCTTTTTGCATCAACGTGTCTTAACCAGTGGCAGAGCTAGCCGAAAATCACTAGGGGCGAAACGCAAATCATCAGTGTTTGGGGGGGGGGGGGCAAATGTTAAAAAAATTCTAATCTAAGTCTCCCTAAAAAAATTTCTTCAGAAATTCATCCAAGGCTTAGGGGGGGGGGGGGGGGGGGGGGGGGAGCGCCCCCCTGGCCCCAACATAGCTCCGCCACTGGTCTTAACCATATTAGGCATGCGTGCCTAATGTCACTGACTTTTAACAAGCTTTGCATGTTATTACACATGTACCCTTCTATGGGCCATTTATTGAAGGAAATAATTCATTAATATGAAGAACTTATCAAAAAAATAGAACTACTTGGCATGGAGCCATTTCTTGCTGATACTAGCACATGAAAAAAATATTGGGCCATTTCTCGCAAGTCGAATGATGACATGCTCACAAATGATCTCATTTAGCCTATGTTTCACACCCTCTTCTCAACAAGTGGTTTTTTTGACTTTGGAGAAATGACCCCATATTTTTACGCCATGGTGGAATAACCATCGTAGGCACGCATGCCTAATTTTAGCGACTTTTAACAAGCTTTGCATGTTATTATACATGTACCCTTTTATCGACAGTTTTTTGAAGGAAATAATTCAAAAATATGAAAACTTGTCAAAAATTGGAACTAGTTGGCATGGAGGCATAAATTGGTAATACTAGCACATGGAAAAAATATGGTGCAATTTATCTAAAGTAAAAAAATGACATGCGCAGAAATGGACCCATTTGGCCTATGTTTGGCACTGTCTTCTCAACAAGTGGTTTTTCGACTTTGGAAAAATGACCCCATCCTTTCCACCAAGGTGGCATAACCATATTGGGCATGCATGCCTAATGTTACTGACTTTTAACAATTTTTGCATGTTACTACACGTTTACCCCTTTTGTCGACCATTTTTTGAAGGAAACAATTCAATAATATGAAAACTTGTCAAAAATGGAAACCAGGTACCATGGAGGCATGAATTGGTCATACTAGCGCCTGAAAAAAAGATGGTGCAATTCTCCAAAGTCAAAAATATGACATGCACACACATGGACCTTTTTGACCTATGTTTGACACCCTCTTCTCAACATGTGGTATTTTCGACTTTGGAGAAACGACCCCATCTATTTCCACCAAGCTGGCAGAACCATATTAGGCATGCATGCCTAATGTTATACAGTTTTTTCTTCATATTTTGGTGTAATGAAACTATACTAGCCTTAAAGTATTTTGTTGTGGTTCGTCATCTTTGTAAAAGAATTATGTCTGTGCGGTCATTTTTCTGTGTACCGACAGAGACCGTGCTATCTCACACACGGCTTGCATGTTTTCTTTTGAATTTAAAATAATTAAATAAAACAGAAACAAAACTGTAATTTTTATAAATGGAAACGAAAAAAATGCCTCCAAACTAGCCCAACCTCACGCAGAACGTTTGGGAGCATTGCCCGCCTTGCGCGATAAACGGGCCGTGCCCGGGTTGCTAGGCCGTCATACACAGAAAGGCCTTTCCCTTGTTGCCCCTTGTGGGGTTAATTCGGTGATGGGCCAATTACGCTATGTGCCTGTGTGACCCGGTGGGCCTTTTTTTCTATTTTTTCGGAGAACTTTTCATTTTTGCCAAACTTTGAGCAAAAATACGCTTGAGTATGAATTTTCCTTGAATTTTTTTATCTATTTGGCAAAAAATTCTGAAACTTTCCCTAATTGAATATACGGGTAGTATTGATTCTTGATATTTTTTTCAAATTTTTTGGGAACTTATTTTGCCAAACTTTGAGCCAAAACGCTCGTGAATTTGAATATTCCTTGTAGTTTTTTATCTATTGGGAATTATTTTTCGAAACATTCCCAAATTGAATATAAGGGTAGCATGGATTTTTGAGATTTTTTTATAAAAAATTATGGGTACTTTAATTTTGGGGTCAATTTTTCTTGACACATTTACCTAGCATTATGGCCATTATGGACGCCTCTTATGTTCCAAACAAAAAAAAAATACTGAAAATGACACATAATTCAAGAACTTAGCTCTCACGCGTAATATCATTCTCACACATTGCTTACGTCTGACACATAAATCTCACACATAACAAAACTCTCACAAACACAAACTAAAACATAAGGACATGATGTTAATCAAAACTAGAACATGAGTCTTCTATGAAAAATACAGAGTAACTTGATTTCTGCCATCAATGAATGAAGATGCAGACCTAACTTCCGCCTGCTACCATATTGTTGCATAAAAGGACATAAAATAACTACTGAGAAACTACCAATGTTGGAATCAAGCAACCGAGCTAACATAAATATCCTAAAACACTTACTTCGGATTTTCTGAGCAAGTAGTCTTGGTATGGCCTTGTCTTTGGCATATGCTGCATAAAAATGCACTTCTCTCGTTGAATGCTTTGGGTCTACCATTTTTTGTCAAGGGAGGGTCATCTTTTGGAGGACATTTTGTGTTTCGCTTAGCTGCACCTTTGGCAGAAACTTTTTTAGTATCACCAACTTCAACTACATTTACCTTATGTGCATCTTCATTTGTGAAACTTCTGTGACCATCACCTACATTCTCATGCCCATGTTTCTTGGATATTATCTCCTATAGACACTCCTTCATCTTATCGAATAATGGGTCAGTGCGTGCCACATGGAAAGTTTGGCCCATAATATACTGTTGGGAAACGTTGCATGGAAAACAAAAAAATTTCTACGCATACGCAATGATCTATCCATGGAGATGCATAGCAACGAGGGGGAGAGGGTGTCTACGTACCCTCGTAGACCGTAAGCGGAAGCATTTAGTAACGCAGTTGATGTAGTCGAACTTCTTCGCGATCCAACCGATCGAGTACCGAACGTACGGCACCTCCACGCTCAACACACGTTCAGCTCGGTGACGTCCTCGCCTTCTTGATCCAGCAAGACGGCGAAGTAGTGGATGAGTTCCGGCAGCACGACGGCGTGGTGACGGTGATGGTGATGCTGTCTCCGCAGGGCTTCGCCTAAGCACTACGAAAATATGACCGAGGGTGTAAACGGTGGAGGGGGGCGCCGCACACGGCCAAGCGATTGTCGTGGTTATGTGTGGCGCCCCCCTCCCACATATATATAGGTGGGGGGGGGAGGGGAGAGTCCAGGGGGCGCCCCAAGTAGGGCTGAATCCTACTTGGGGACTTCCCCAAGTGGCGCCCCCCTTCCTTATTTGAGTGCGGGAGGAAGGAAGGAGGAGGTGGCGCCCCCCCTTTCCTTTCTCTCCCGAGGAGGGAAAGGCAGGATGGGCATCCACTCCTCTTTTCTTCCCCTAGGGCCGGCCAGCCAAGGAGAGGGGCGCGCCAGCCCCCTAGTGGGATGGTCTATCCCCTCCTTTGGCCCATTAGGCCCATACACTTCCCGGGGGTGTCCGGAATCCCTTCCGGTGCCCCGATGACTACCCGGTGCACTCCGAAACACTTCCGTTGTCCGAATACCATCGTCCTATATATCAATCTTTACCCCCGGACCATTCCGGAGCTCCTCGTCATGTTTGGGATCTCATTCGGGACTCCGAACAACATTCGGTCACCAAATCATATAACTCATATAACACTATATCATCAACGAACATTAAGCGTGCGGACCCTACGGGTTCGAGATCTATGTAGACATGACCGAGACACCACTCCGGTCAATAACCAATAGAGGAACCTGGATGCCCATATTGGTTCCTACATATTCTACGAAGATCTTTATCGGTCGAACCGTAATGACAACATACGTGATTCCCTTTGTCCGTCGGTATGTTACTTGCCCGAGATTCGATCGTCGGTATCTCCATACCTAGTTCAATCTCGTTACCGGCAAGTCTCTTTACTCGTTCCATAATACATCATCTTGTAACTAACTCCTTAGTCATTTGCTTGCAAGCTTATGATGTGCATTACCGAGAGGCCCCAGAGATATCTCTCCGATACTCGGAGTGACAAATCCTAATCTCGATCTATGCCAACTCAACAAACACCTTCGGAGATACCTGTAGAGCATCTTTATGATCACCCAGTTACGTTGTGACATTTGATAGCACACAAGGTATTCCTCCGGTATCCGGGAGTTGCATAATCTCATAGTCGAAGGAATATGTATTTGACATTAAAGAAAGCAGTAGCAATAAACTATACGATCAAATGCTAGGCTAACGGATGGGTCTTGTCCATCACATCATTCTCCTAATGATGTGATCCCATTATCAAATGACAACTCATGTCTATGGTTAGGAAACCTTAACCATCTTTGATCAACGAGCTAGTCTAGTAGAGGCTGACTAGGGACATGGTATTTGTTTATGTATTCACACATGTATTTAAGTTTCCGATCAATACAATTCTAGCATGAATAATAACCCTTTATCATGAATAAGGAAATATAAAATAACAACTTTATTATTGCCTCTAGAGCATATTTCCTTCAGGCTCCCACTTGCACTAGACTCAATAATCTATATTACATTGTAATGAATCTAACGCCCATGGAGTCTTGGTGCTGATCATGTTTTGCTCGTGGAAGAGGCTTAGTTAATGGGTCTGCTATATTCAGATCCGTATGTATTTTGCAAACTTCTATGTCTCCATCCTTGACTTGTCCACGAATGGAGTTGAAGCGTCTCTTGATGTGTTTGGTTCCTTGTGAAACTTGGCTTCCTTTGCCAAGGCAATTGCTCCAGTGTTGTCACAAAAGATTTTCATTGGACCCGATGCACTGGGTATTACACCCAGATCGTATATGAACTCCTTCATCCAGACTCCTTCATTTGTTGCTTCTGAAGCAGCTATGTACTCCACTTCACACATAGATTCCGCCACGACGCTTTGCTTGGAACTACACCAACTGACAGCTCCACCATTCAATATAAATATGTATCCGCTTTGTGACTTAGAGTCATCCGGATCAGTGTCAAAACTAGCATCGGCATAACCATTTACGACGAGCTCTTTGTCACCTCCATAAACAAGAAACATATCCTTGGTCCTTTTCAGGTACTTCAGGATGTTCTTGACCGCTGTCCAGTGACCCACTCCTGGATTACTTTGGTACCTCCTTGCCAAATTTATGACAAGGCACACATTAGGTCTAGTACACAGCATAGCATACATGATAGAACCTATGGCTGAGGCACAAGGAATGACTTTCATTCTCTCTCTATCTTCTGCAGTGGTCGGTCTTTGAGTCTGACTCAATTTCACACCTTGTATCACAGGCAAGAACCCTTTCTTTGACTGGTCCATTTTGAACTTCTTCAAAACTTTGTCAAGGTATGTGCTTTCTGAAAGTCCTATTAGACGTCTCGATCTATCCCTATAGATCTTGATGCCCAATATATAAGCAGCTTCACCGAGGTCTTTCATTGAAAAATTCTTATTCAAGTATCCTTTTATGCTATCCAGAAATTCTATATCATTTCCAATCAACAATATGTCATCCACATATAATATCAGAAATGCTATAGAGCTCCCACTCACTTTCTTGTAAATACAGACTTCACCGTAAGTCTGTATAAAACCATATGCTTTGATCACCTCATCAAAGCGTATATTCCAACTCCGAGATGCTTGCACCAGTCCATAAATGGATCGTTGGAGCTTGCACACTTTGTTAGCACCTTTAGGATCGACAAAACCTTCTAGTTGCATCATATACAACTCTTCTTTAAAAAATCCAATAAGAAATGCAGTTTTGACGTCCATTTGACAGATTTCATAATCATAAAATGCAGCAATTGCTAACATGCATTCGGATAGACTTAAGCATCGCTACGGGTGAAAAAGTCTCATCGTAGTCAACCCCTTGAACTTGTCGAAAACCTTTTGCGACAAGTCGAGCTTTGTAGACAGTAACATTATCATCAGCGTCAGTCTTCTTCTTGAAGATCCATTTATTTTCTATGGCTTGCTGATCATCGGGCAAATCCACCAAAGTCCATACTTTGTTCTCTGATGTGGCTTGAACTACGTCGGCATTTCCCCAAAGAGGAAGGGATGATGCAGCACAGCTACGGTAGGTATTTCCCTCAGTGGTGAGACCAAGGTTATCGAACCAGTAGGAGAACCACACAATACTACGTGAACAACACCTGCACACAAAGAACAAATACTTGCAACCCGACGTAAAAGAGGGGTTGTCAATCCCTCCCGGGTAAAAAGATAAATAAATTTGTAGTAGATCGGATAAATAGATCTCGCGGGAATGCGAGATAAAATAAATAACAATAAATTGCAGCAAGATATTTTTGGGTTTTTAGATTAATAGATCTGAAAATAAAAACAAATAAAAATAGATCTCGAAGGCAAATATGATAAAGAAGAGACCCGGGGGTCGTAGATTTCACTAGTGGCTTCTCTCGAGAAAAATAGCATACGGTGGGTAAACAAATTACTGTTGGGCAATTGATAGAACTTCAAATAATCATGACGATATCCAGGCAATGATCATTATATAGGCATCACGTCCAAGATTAGTAGACCGACTCCTGCCTGCATCTACTACTATTACTCCACACATCGACCGCTAGCCAGCATGCATCTAGTGTATTAAGTTCATGGAGAAACGGAGTAATGCAATAAGAACGATGACATGATGTAGACAAGATCTATTCATGTAGGAATAGACCCCATCTTGTTATCCTTAATAGCAACGATACATACGTGTCATTTCCCCTTCTGTCACTGGGATTAAGCACCGTAAGATCGAACCCATCACAAAGCACCTCTTCCCATGGCAAGAAAAATCGATCTAGTCGGCCTAACTAAACCAAAGATTCGAAGAAGAAATACGAGGCTATAAGTAATCATGCATATAAGAGATCAAAAGACTCAAATAACTTTCATGGATAAAAACATAGATCTGATCATAAACTCAAAGTTCATCGGATCCCAACAAACACACCGCAAAAAGAGTTACATCAAATAGATCTCCAAGAGACCATTGTATTGAGAATCAAAAGATAGAGAGAGGAAGCCATCTAGCTACTAACTACGGACCCGTAGGTCTACAATGAACTACTCACGCATCATCGGAGAGGTACCAATGAGGATGATGAACCCCTCCGTGATGGTGTCTAGATTGGATCTGTGGTTTCTGGAACTTGCGGCGGCTAGAATTGTATTTCATCGACTCCCCTAGGGTTTCTGGAATATTGGGGTATTTATAGAGCAAAGAGGCGATGCGGGAGGCCACCGAGGTGGGCACAACCCACCAGGGCGCGCCTGGGCCGCCAGGCGCACCCAGGTGGGTTGTGCCCCCCTCGGGGCACCCCTCTGGTACTTCCTTGGCCCAACTTGTGTCTTCTGGTCCAGAAAAAATCATCAAAAAGTTTCGCTGTGTTTGGACTCCGTTTGGTATTGATTTTCTGCGAAGTAAAAAACAAGCAAAAAACAGCAACTGGCACTGGGCACTATGTCAATAGGTTAGTCCCAAAAAATGATATAAAGTTGCTATAAAATGATTGTAAAACATCCAAGAATGATAATATAATAGCATGGAACAATAAAAAATTATAGATACGTTGGAGACGTATCATTCTCATTCATGGATCCTATCTCAGATTTCATGGCCTCAAGCCATTTGTCGGAATCTGGGCTCATCATAGCTTCTTCATAGTTCGTAGGTTCGCCATGGTCTAATAACATAACTTCCAGGACAGGAATACCGTACCACTCTGGTGCGGATCGTGCTCTGGTCGACCTACGAAGTTCAGTAGTAACTTGATCTGAAGTTTCATGATCATTATCATTTGCTTCCTCTCTAATTGGTGTAGGCATCACAGGAACGGTTTTCTATGATGTGCTACTTTCCAATTCGAGAGAAGGTACAATTACCTCATCAAGTTCTACTTTTCTCCCACTTACTTTTTTTGAGAGAAACTCCTTCTCTAGAAAGGACCCATTATTGGCAACAAAGATCTTGCCTTCGGATCTGTGGTAGAAGGTGTACCCAATTGTATCCTTAGGGTATCCTATGAAGACGCACTTCTCCGATTTAGGTTCGAGCTTATCAGGCTGAAGCCTTTTGACATAAGCATCGCATCCCCAAACTTTAAGAAAGGACAGCTTAGGTTTCTTCCCAAACCATAGTTCATACGGTGTCGTCTCAACGGATTTAGACGGTGCCCTATTTAACGTGAATGCGGCTGTCTCTAATGCATAACCCCAAAACGATAGTGGTAAATCGGTAAGAGACATCATAGAATGCACCATATCTAATAAAGTACGGTTACGACGTTCGGACACACCATTACGCTGTGGTGTTCCAGGTGGCGTGAGTTGTGAAACAATTCCACATTGTTTTAAATGAAGGACAAACTCGTAACTCAAATATTCGCCTCCGCGATATGATCGTAGAAACTTTATTTTCTTGTTACAATGATTCTCCACTTCACTCTGAAATTCTTTCAACTTTTCAAATGTTTCAGACTTGTGTTTCATCAAGTAGATATACCCATATCTACTTAAATCATTTGTGAAGGTCAGAAAATAACGATACCCACCGCATGCTTCAACACCCATCGGACCGCATATATCGGTATGTATTATTTCCAATAAGTCATTAGCTCGCTCCATTGTTCCGGAGAACGGAGTTTTAGTCATCTTGCCCATGAGGCATGGTTCGTAAGTATCAAATGATTCATAATCAAGTGATTCCAAAAGTCCATCTGCATGGAGTTTCTTCATGCGCTTTACACCAATATGACCTAAACGGTAGTGCCACAAATATGTTGCACTATCATTATCAACTTTGCATCTTTTGGCATCAATATTATGAATATGTGTATCACTACGATCGAGATTCAACAAGAACAGACCATTCATGAAAGGTGCATGAACATAAAAGATATTATTCATATGAATAGAACAACCATTATTCTCTGACTTAAATGAATAACCGTCTCACAATAAACAAGATCCAGATATAATGTTCATGCTCAACGCTGGTACCAAATAAAAATTATTCATGTCTAAAACTAATCCCGAAGGTAGATGTAGAGGTAGCGTGCCGACGGCGATCACATTGACCTTGGAACCATTCCCAACGCGCATCGTCACCTCGTCCTTAGCCAATCTTCATTTATTCCGCAGCTCCTATTTTGAGTTACAAATATGAGCAACCGAACCAGTATCAAATATCCAGGCGCTACTACGAGCATTAGTAAGGAACACATCAATTACGTGTATATCAAATATACCTTTGTTCACTTTGCCATTTGTCGTGGACTTAACACGGCAGATGCCCTAGCAAAAGGACTTAGGTGTGGAGCCATCGCAACTAGGTTAGCTTGAAGGGGTTAAACGGGACAAAGGACACAGAGAATTTACCTAGGTTCGTGAAGGAAATATGCCCTAGAGGCAATAATAAAGTTGTTATTTATATTTCCTTATATCATGATAAATGTTTATTATTCATGCTAGAATTGTATTAACCGGAAACTTAGTACATGTGTGAATACATAGACAAACAGAGAGTCCCTAGTATGCCTCTACTTGACTAGCTCATTGATCAAAGATGGTTAAGTTTCCTAACCATAGACATGTGTTGTCATTTGATTAACGGGATCGCATCATTAGGAGAATGATGTGATGGACGAGACCCATCCGTTAGCTTAGCATAATGATCGTTAAGTTTTATTGCTATAGCTTTCTTCATGACTTATACATATTCCTCTGACTATGAGATTATGCAACTCCTGAATACCGGAGGAACACCTTGTGTGCTATCAAATGTCACAACGTAACTGCGTGATTATAAAGATGCTCTACAGGTGTCTCCGAAGGTGTTTGTTGGGTTGGCATAGATTGAGATTAGGATTTTTCACTCCAAGTATCGGAGAGGTATCTCTGGGCCCTCTTGGTAATGCACATCATATGAAGCCTTGCAAGCAATGTGACTAATGAGTTAGTTATGGGATGATGCACTACGGAACGAGTAAAGAGACTTGCCGGTAACGAGATTGAACTAGGTATGATGATACCGACGATCGAATCTCGGGCAAGTAACATACCGATGACAAAGGGAATAACGTATGTTGTTATGCGGTTTGACCGATAAAGATCTTTGTAGAATATGTAGGAGCCAATATGAGCAGCCAGGTTCTACTATTGGTTATTGACCGAAGATGTGTCTCGGTCATGTCTACATAGTTCTCGAACCCGTAGGGTCCGCACGCTTAACGTTCGATGACGATTTGTATTATGAGTTATGTGATTTGATGACCGAAGTTTGTTCGGAGTCCCAGATGAGATCACGGACATGACGAGGAGTCTCGAAATGGTTGAGAGGTAAAGATTCATATATTGGAAGGTTGCATTTGGACATCGGAATGGTTCCGAGTGATTCGGGCATTTTTCCGGAGTACCGGGAGGTTACCGGAACCCCCCGGGAGAAGTAATGGGCCTATTGGGCCTTATTGGAGGAGAGGAGAGAGGCCACGTGAGAGGGGTGTGCCCCCCCTTGCCCAAACCGAATTGGACTAGGGGAGGGGGCCGGCCCCCCTCTTTCCTTCTCCCTCGCTCTCCCTTCCCCTTTCCCCTCTCCGGTGAAAGGAAGGAGGGGGGCCAAATCCTACTTGGACTAGGAGTCCAAGTAGGACTCCCCCCTTGGCGCGCCCCCCGCTAGGGCCGGCCTCCTCCTCGCCCTCCTTTATATACGTGGGGAGGGGGAAACCCAAAGGCACAACAGACAATCTCTTAGCCGTGTGCGGTGCCCCCCTCCACAGTTACACACCTCGGTCATATCGTCGTAGTGCTTAGGCGAAGCCCTGCGCCGGTAACTTCATCATCACCGTCGCCATGCTGTCGTGCTGACGGAACTCTCCCTCGTCCTCAACTGGATCAAGAGCTCGAGGGACGTCATCGAGCTGAACGTGTGCTGAACTCGGAGGCGCCGTACGTTCGGTGCTTGATCGGTTGGATCGCGAAGACGTTCGACTACATCAACCTCATTAAGCTAACGCTTCCGCTTTCAGTCTACGAGGGTACGTGGACATACTCTCCCCTCTCGTTGCTATGCATCTCCTAGATAGATCTTGCGTGAACGTAGGAATTTTTTTGAAATTGCACGTTCCTCAATAGTGGCATCTGAGCCAGGTCTATGCGTAGATGATATGCACGTGTAGAACACAAAGAGTTGTGGGCGATAATAGTCATACTGCTTACCACCAACGTCTTACTTTGATTCGGCGGTATTGTTGGATGAAGCGGCCCGGACCGACATTACATGACCGCGTTCATGAGACTGGTTCTACCGACGTGCTTTGCACAAAGGTGGCTGGCGGGTGTCTGTTTCTCCAACTTTAGTTGAATTGAGTTTGACTACGGCCGGTCCTTGTTGAAGGTTAAAACAACACACTTGACGAAAAATCGTTGTGGTTTTGATGCGTAGGTAAGAACGGTTCTTGCTTGAAGCCCATAGCAGCCACGTAAAACTTGCAACAACAAAGTAGAGGACGTCTAACTTGTTTTTGCAGGGCATGCTGTGATGTGGTATGGTCAAGACATGATGTGATACACGTTATTGTATGAGATGATCATGTTTTGTAAAAGTTATCGGCAACTGGCAGGAGCCTTATGGTTGTCGCTTTATTGTATGAAATGCAATCGCCATGTAATTGCTTTACTTTATCACTATGTGTTAGCGATAGTCGTAGAAGCAATAGTTGGCGAGACGACAACGACGCTACGATGGAGATCAAGGTGTCAAGCCGGTGACGATGGAGATCATGACGGTGCTTTGGTGATGGAGATCAAAGGCACAAGATGATGATGGCCATATCATGTCACATATTTTGATTGCATGTGATGTTTATCTTTTATGCATCTTATTTTTCTTAGTACGACGGTAGCATTATAAGATGATCCCTCACTAAATTTCAAGGTATAAGTGTTCTCCCTGAGTATGCACCGTTGCGACAGTTCGTCGTGCCGAGACACCACGTGATGATCGGGTGTGATAAGATCTACGTTCACATACAACGGGTGCAAGCCAGTTTTGCACGTGCAGAATACTCGGGTTAAACTTGACGAGCCTAGCATATGCAGATATGGCCTCAGAACACTGAGACTGAAAGGTCGAACGTGAATCATATAGTAGATATGATCAACATAGAGATGTTCACCATTGAAAACTACTCCATCTCACGTGATGATCGGACATGGTTTAGTTGATATGGATCACGTGATCATTTAGATGACTAGAGGGATGTCTATCTAAGTGGGAGTTCTTAAGTAATATGATTAACTGAACTTTAATTTATCATGAACTTAGTCCTGATAGTTTTTGCATATCTATGTTGTTGTAGATCAATGGCCCGTGCTACCGTTCCCTTGAATTTTAATGCGTTCCTAGAGAAAGCTAAGTTGAAAGATGATGGTAGCAACTACACGGACTGGGTCCGTAACTTGAGGATTATCCTCATTGTTGCACAGAAGAATTATGTCCTTGATGCACTGCTAGGTGAAAGGCCTGCTGCAGGAGCAGATGCTGATGTTATGAACGTCTGGCAAGCTCGATCTGATGACTACTCGATAGTTCAGCGTGCCATGCTTTACGGCTTAGAACCGGGACTTCAAAGACGTTTTGAACGTCATGGAGCATATGAGATGTTCCAGGAGTTGAAGTTAATATTTCAAGCAAATGCCCGAGTTGAGAGATATGAAGTCTCCAATAGGTTCTATAGCTGCAAGATGGAGGAGAACAGTTCTGTCAGTGAACACATACTCAGAATGTCTGGGTATCATAACCACTTGACTCAGCTGGGAGTTAATCTTCCGGATGATAGTGTTATTGACAGAGTTCTTCAATCACTGCCACCAAGCTACAAAGGCTTCGTGATGAACTATAATATGCAAGGGATGAATAAGACAATTCCCGAGCTCTTCGCGATGCTAAAGGCTGCGGAGGTAGAAATAAAAAAGGAGCATCAAGTGTTGATGGTTAACAAGACCACTAGTTTCAAGAAAAAGGGCAAAGGGAAGGAGGGGAACTTCAAGAAGAATAGCAAGCAAGTTGCTACTCCCGGGAAGAAGCTCAAGTCTGGACCTAAGCCTGAAACTGAGTGCTTCTACTGCAAAGGGACTGGTCACTGGAAGGGGAACTGCCCCAAGTATTTGGCGGATAAGAAGGATGGCAAAGTGAACAAAGGTATATTTGATATACATGTTATTGATGTGTACCTTACTAATGCTCGTAGTAGTGCCTGGGTATTTGATACCGGTTCGGTTACTCATATTTGTAACTCGAAACAGGGGCTACGGAATAAATGAAGATTGGCTAAGGACGAGGTGATGATGCGCATGGGAAATGGTTCCAAAGTCGATGTGATTGCCGTCGGCATGCTACCTCTACATCTACCTTCGGGATTAGTTTTAGACCTAAATAATTGTTATTTGGTGCCAGCGTTGAGCATGAACATTATATCTGGATCTTGTTTGATGCGAGACGGTTATTCATTTAAATCAGAGAATAATGGTTGTTCTGTTTATATGAATAATATCTTTTATGGTCATGCACCCTTGAGGAGTGGTCTATTTTTGTTGAATCTCGACTGTAGTGATACACATATTCATAATACTGAAGCCAAAAGATGCAAAGTTAATAATGATAGTGCAACTTATTTGTGGCACTGCCGTTTAGGTCATATTGGTGTAAAGCACATGAAGAAACTCCATGCTGATGGGCTTTTGGAATCACTTGATACTTGCGAACCATGACTCATGGGCAAGATGACTAAAACTCCGTTCTCTGGAACAATGGAGCGAGCAACTGACTTATTGGAAATAATACATACCGATGTATGCGGTCCGATGAGTGTTGAGGCTTGCGGCGGGTATCATTATTTTCTGACCTTCACAGATGATTTGAGCAGATATGGGTATATCTACTTAATGAAACATAAGTCTGAAACATTTGAAAAGTTCAAAGAATTTCAGAGTGAAGTGGAAAATCATCGTAACAAGAAAATAAAGTTTCTACGATCTGATCGTGGAGGTGAATATTTGAGTTATGAGTTTGGTCTTCATTTGAAACAATGTGGAATAGTTTCGCAACTCACGCCACCTGGAACACCACAGCGTAATGGTGTGTCCGAACATCGTAACCGTACTTTATTAGATATGGTGCGATCTATGATGTCTCTTACCGATTTACCACTATCGTTTTGGGGTTATGCATTAGAGACAACTGCATTCACGTTAAATAGGGCACCATCTAAATCCGTTGAGACGACACCATATGAACTGTGGTTTGGCAAGAAACCTAAGCTGTCATTTCTTAAAGTTTGGGGCTGCGATGCTTATGTGAAAAAGCTTCAACCTGATAAGCTCGAACCCAAATCAGAAAATGCGTCTTCATAGGATACCCAAAGGAGACTGTTGGGTAGACCTTCTATCATAGATCCGAAGGCAAGATATTCGTTGCTAAGAATGGATCCTTTCTAGAGAAGGAGTTTCTCTCAAAAGAAGTGAGTGGGAGGAAAGTAGAACTTGATGAGGTAATTGTACCTTCTCCCGAATTGGAAAGTAGTTCACCACAGATATCAGTTCCAGTGATGCCTACACCAATTAGTGAGGAAGTTAATGATGATGATCATGAAACTTTGGATCAAGTTACTACCAAACCTCGTAGGTCAACCGGAGTACATTCCGCACCAGAGTGGTACGGTAATCCTGTTCTGGAAGTCATGTTACTAGACCATGATGAACCTACGAACTATGAGGAAGCGATGATGAGCCCAGATTCCGCGAAATGGCTTGAGGCCATGAAATCTGAGATGGGATCCATGTATGAAAACAAAGTGTGGACTTTGGTTGACTTGCCCAATGATCGGCAAACCATAGAAAATAAATGGATCTTCAAGAAGAAGACTGAAGCTGACGGTAATGTTACTGTCTACAAAGCTCGACTTATTGCGAAAGGTTTTCGACAAGTTCAAGGAGTTGACTACGATGAGACCTTCTCACCCGTAGCGATGCTTAAGTCTGTCCGAATCATGTTAGCAATTGCCGCATTTTATGATTATGAAATTTGGCAAATGGATGTCAAAACTGCATTCCTTAATGGATTTCTTAAAGAAGAGTTGTATATGATGCAACCAGAAGGTTTTGTCGATCCTAAGGGTGCTAACAAAGTGTGCAAGCTCCTGCGATCCATTTATGGACTGGTGCAAGCATCTCGGAGTTGGAATATACGCTTTGATGAAGTGATCAAAGCATATGGTTTTATACAGACTTTTGGAGAAGCCTGTATTTACAAGAAAGTGAGTGGGAGCTCTGTAGCGTTTCTAATATTATATGTGGATGACATATTATTGATTGGAAACAATATAGAATTTCTGGATAGCATAAAAGGATACTTGAATAAAAGTTTTTCAATGAAAGACCTCGGTGAAGCTGCTTATATATTGGGCATCAAGATCTATAGAGATAGATCAAGACGCTTAATAGGACTTTCACAAAGCACATAACTTGATAAAGTTTTGAAGAAGTTCAAAATGGATCAGTCAAAGAAAGGGTTCTTGCCTGTGTTGCAAGGTGTGAAGTTGAGTAAGACTCAATGCCCGACCACTGCAGAAGATAGAGAGAAAATGAAAGTCATTCCCTATGCCTCAGCCATAGGTTCTATCATGTATGCAATGCTGTGTACCAGACCTGATGTGTGCCTTGCTATAAGTTTAGCAGGGAGGTACCAAAGTAATCCAGGAGTGGATCACTGGACAGCGGTGAAGAACATCCTGAAATACCTGAAAAGGACTAAGGATATGTTTCTCGTTTATGGAGGTGACAAAGAGCTTGTCGTAAGTGGTTACGTCGATGCAAGCTTTAACACTGATCCGGATGACTCTAGGTCACAAACCGGATACGTATTTATATTAAATGGTGGAGCTGTCAGTTGGTGCAGTTCCAAGCAGAGCGTCGTGGCGGGATCTATGTGTGAAGCGGAATACATAGCTGCTTCGGAAGCAGCAAATGAAGGAGTTCATATCCGATCTAGGTGTAATACCTAGTGCATCGGGTCCAATGAAAATCTTTTGTGACAATACTGGAGCAATTGCCTTGGCGAAGGAATCCAGATTTCACAAAAGAACAAAACACATCAAGAGACGCTTCAATTCCATCCACGATCAATTCAAGGAGGGAGACATAGAGATTTGCAAAATACATACTGATCTAAATGTTGCAGACCCGTTGAATAAGCCTCTTCCACGAGCAAAACATGATCAACACCAAGACTCCATGGGTGTTAGAATCATTACTATGTAATCTAGATTATTGACTAGTGCAAGTGGGAGACTGAAGGAAATATGCCCTAGAGGCAATAATAAAGTTGTTATTTATATTTCCTTATATCATGATAAATGTTTATTATTCATGCTAGAATTGTATTAACCGGAAACTTAGTACATGTGTGAATACATAGGCAAACAGAGAGTCCCTAGTATGCCTCTACTTGACTAGCTCATTGATCAAAGATGGTTAAGTTTCCTAACCATAGACATGTGTTGTCATTTGATTAACGGGATCACATCATTAGGAGAATGATATGATGGACGGGACCCATCCATTAGCTTAGCATAATGATCGTTAAGTTTTATTGCTATAGCTTTCTTCATGACTTATACATATTCCTCTGACTATGAGATTATGCAACTCCCGAATACCGAGGAACACCTTGTGTGCTATCAAACCGCACAACGTAACTGGGTGATTATTAAGATGCTCTACAGGTGTCTCCGAAGGTGTTTGTTGGGTTGGTATAGATCGAGATTAGGATTTGTCACTCCAAGTATCAGAGAGGTATCTCTGGGCCCTCTCGATAATGCACATCATATGAAGCCTTGCAAGCAATGTGACTAATGAGTTAGTTACGGGATGATGCACTACGGAATGAGTAAATAGACTTGCCGGTAACGAGATTGAACTAGGTATGATGATACCGACGATCGAATCTCGGGCAAGTAACATACCGATGACAAAGGGAATAACATATGTTATTATGCAGTTTGACCGATAAAGATCTTCGTAGAATATGTAGGAGCCAATATGAGCATCCAGGTTCCGCTATTGGTTATTGACTGGAGATGTGTCTCGGTCATGTCTACATAGTTCTCGAACCCGTAGGGTCCGCACGCTTAACGTTCGACGACGATTTATATTATGAGTTATGTGATTTGATGACCGAAGTTTGTTCGGAGTCCCGGATGAGATCACGGACATGACGAGGAGTCTCGAAATGGTTGAGAGGTAAATATTCATATATTGGAAGGTTGCATTTGGACATCAGAATGGTTCCGAGTGATTCGGCCATTTTTCCGGAGTACCGGGAGGTTACCGGAACCCCCCGGGAGAAGTAATGGGCCTATTGGGCCTTATTGGAGGAGAGGAGAGAGGCCACGTGAGAGGGGCGCCCCCCCTGCCCAAACCGAATTGGACTAGGGGAGGGGGCCGGCCCCCCTCTTTCCTTCTCCCTCTCTCTCCCTTCCCCTTTTCCCTCTCTGGTGAAAGGAAGGAGGGAGGGGGGGGGGGGCGAATCCTACTTGGACTTGGAGTCCAAGTAGGACTCCCCCCTTGGCGCGCCCCCCTCTAGGGCCGGCCTCCTCCTCCCCCTACTTTATATACATGGGGAGGGGGGCACCCAAAGGCACAACAGAGAATCTCTTAGCCATGTGCGGTGCCCCCCTCCACAGTTACACACCTCGATCATATCGTCGTAGTGCTTAGGCGAAGCCCTGCGCCGGTAACTTCATCATCACCGTCACCATGCTGTCATGCTGACGGAACTCTCCCTCGTCCTTAACTGGATCAAGAGCTCGAGGGACGTCATCGAGCTGAACGTGTGCTGAACTCGGAGGCGCCGTACGTTCGGTGCTTGATCGGTTGGATCGCGAAGACCTTCGACTACATCAACCGCGTTAAGCTAACGCTTCCGCTTTCGGTCTACGAGGGTACGTGGACATACTCTCCCCTCTCATTGCTATGCATCTCCTAGATAGATCTTGCATGAATGTAGGATTTTTTTTGAAATTGCACGTTCCCCAACAGTTCGGCCCCTCTCAACGAGGTAAAAGCCTACTCCTGCTTTAGGTTGTATTGTTTGGGTTTCGATTACCAAGGAGCGAATACGCTTGACCTAGTTCTCGATTGGTTGTTCCTTGAGTCAAGCCGCCGCCGGGTCACCCCTTTATATACACAGGTTGATGCCCGGCGGCTTACAAAGTCCTGGCCGGCTCATACATTACGTATCCGGCTCGGTAACCAACTAAACTTGCCTTACAATATAAGTTAAACATATGGCGGTTCGCACCCATGGGCCTTAAGTCGCCCCCGGGTCTTGGGCCTTCAATAAGCTTGCTCTATGGACCGCCATCTTCATATCTTCCTGGGCTTCTTTATCATGAGCCGCCAGGGGCATGACCCGGCCCCTCCCGGGCGGGTCATACCCAATACTTATATCCCCAACATTAGGCCCCAGGTTGATTTGAACTTGTTCACATCAATCTTCAGTGCTTGTCTTAACAAACCTTGCATTGTCAACTTTATGAACTTGCTATAACCCGCCATGACGTCAGCTCACAGAATCGTGTTAACCCGCCATGACGTCATCTCGCATTAATTTCGCATGAAGCCCAGAACATCTCAACAGATCTTTTATCTTTTAATGGACCTCCCGAAAATCGAGGCGTCCGCATAGCCACATAATGATTTTTTCGGCCTCCTCGATTCCCGCGCATGCCTTTTATCCATCTCCTTATAAATAGGGATAGGGGTCCTTTTCATTTTCCCCCTTGCCTCCTCGTCTTCGTCTTCCTCCTCGCAACGCCCACGCGCGCCCGAGCTCCGCCGTCGTCGACCTCATCAACTGCCTCAACTCTGGCCGCTGCATCACCCTGAACGAACCAGAGCACCGCGGCGCACCGCCGCTGTCCAGCAACATCAGTAAGCACTTCTTTTTCCTCATAGCAGATCTCCATTAGGGTTAGCCCCAGTTCATCAGGGTTCCTCTCTGTTCTTCTTTGTTCTTCCTCTAGATCGCACGGCTGAATTTGAAGATGACACTGAAAACGCGTAGTAGCAGCGTAGCATCCCTTTTTTCAATTGCAATAGGCACTTTTCTGTATAAGATCCATCCGAACACATGATTTCTTCCACTACCTTCACTTTAGGCCTACAATTTATTTTATTTTCTGAACTGTTGTAGATCCAAAATCGTAGCGTCGATCTGTGGAATCTGTTTGTCCATCACTTAGCAAATCCTCACTTATAGATCTGAAATATGGCAACTGCTTGGGCGGCTTAACTGACAAACAGTAACCCGCCATGTACCATTAGTCCCCTTTTAAGCCACCAATATGTGTATTATCTTCTGGCTTAACACATTGGCTTTTTATAGCACTTACCTTTGAATCAATAGCCTGCTTAACAACATAATCTTAAACCGGCAATATTTTCTTCGTAGACCTTCCTCCTCAAAAATGACCAAGACTGTCACCTCATGTAATTGGGTCGCCTCCCGGGTTACCGAGCAAGAACTACTCGAACATGTTCAAGTGGGCGTTTTAGCCGCCAAGAATGTCATTCATTGGAGAGCCCCAGGAGCAGAAACTGTCCCCAAACCCAAGGAGGGCGAAGTTGTCATCTTCACTGATCACATGCTCCGGGGGTTCACTCCGCCCGGTTCAATTTTTTTTCGTGATGTACTGCACTTCTTTCAACTCCATCCTCAAGACATCGGACCCAACTCTGTCACAAATATCTGCAATTTTCAAGTGTTTTGCGAAGTATACCTTCAGCAGGAACCCACTGTAGAACTATTCAGGGAGTTCTACTATTTAAACCGCCAAACTGAATTCACGGATGAGCCCAGCCTAGAATTAGGTGGTATTTCAATTCAGAGGCGGAAAGACGCCACCTTCCCAGCTACCAGACTGTCCAGCCACCCCAAGGACTGGAACCAAACTTGGTTTTACTGTCAAGACACCTCTCCAGAAGGGGAAAATCCTCTGCCGGGTTACCGTGAAAGCCGGCTTAGCAATAGGCACCCTCTCCCCGATCGAATCAGCACAGCAGAGCGGGCCAAATATATGCCCGTCTTTTCGAATATTAGAGCCTTAATGGCCAATGGTTTGACCAAAATCGACCTGGTTCGATGCTGGGTCGCCTGGAGAATTATGCCCTTAAGCCGCCGCTCCGGCTTGATGTGCGAATACACCTGCGACTTAAAAGATCCGCAACACCACTGCCAGATACAACTGACTGATTGTGACATCAATGAGATGACCAAGTCTCTGCTGAATGAGAGTTTGGAAGATTGCATCAAAACTGGACTGAATCCCTTCTGCGCTCTTAACAAGCCGCCAGCTGTAAGCTTTAAATAATTTCCGGTTTAATCATTTCCTTATTAAAATTGTCATCTTATACCCATCTGATTTCTGCAGGCTGATTCTACTTTTTGGAATAGGAAGCTGCAGGATAAGCCGGCCAAGAAGACCCGGACGAAAACTAAGGCTCAGAAAAAGCCTGCCAAGAAGAAGGCCACCCCCTCCGAGTTATTTAACTTGGATGACGATGAGTCGGAGGTAGAACTTGATTCCCTTGGCTCATTTTTTGTATATCTTATTGACAATGATCATTATCAGGACGACGCGGAAGGTAGCCACGCAGATGGTGAAGAGGTAACTATCCTTTCCTCCGACTCAGAATCTCTGCCAAGACAGAAAGTTCGTCAAGCAAGCCGGAAAGTAAGGTTTTCTCACCCTTTAGCTTACATGGATCCCAACTTTATTTTGACGAAACAATAACATGAAGCTCGCCGCACAACCCGAAACAGCGGCAGTGGGATTCTTTCTTCCGGCTTACCCAACACGCCGGTCCCTCGCAAGCGCCGTCCAGAGGTTTCACAAATTTCCGACTTAGCATATCCAAAAGCGGGCCTTATTCGACAACCCCTTAACCTGTCTGACTCAAATTATCAGGGAACTTCTCATTCCTCCTCCGGTGATTCAACTGGGACTCAAGTTCCCCTGTTCAAAACTGTTCCTGGGTAAGAAACACTTATGCCTGTTTGCCTTAATATCTTACTCCATTAATACACTAATCTCATCATGAGTTGTTATTTTCAGTGCATGGCCAAGCCCAGCAAGAAACTTAAGGTTAGCAAGCCGGCTGAAGATCCCAAGGTTGCTGACCCGGAGAAGCAGGCCGTGTCTGAATCCATGCATCAAATTTCAGACGCGGCTATGGATGACCCGCCACCAGAAGAACCCCCTGTCACCATGGATACCATGGATGTTGATCCAGAAAATGCCAAGCCGCCCAGCCCCGCTCAGCCGGCTCAAGAAGCCGAAGATATCATAGTTACTGGGACGGCTTACACAGCACCAGGTAACCCCATCGTCTTGTCCAAGCACAGCGCAAAAGAGGAAATCTCGGCTGCTGACAAAGGCAAGTGGAAACTGGATCTGGAAGACTATACTCAATTCAATGCCCAGGAGCTTCACGCGGGTTACCTGAACCGCCTCCACACCAGCTGTGACTTTGAAGCCAGCTTGGTTAATCTTATGAAGAATCGTTTGCAGGTAAGTAAATTTTTTTGTCTTATGCACATATCTTTCTGTCAGCCGCCAAGTCTACTGGATATGATAAACTTGAATATGCTGTAGACTTTAAATCTCCTTATTGATCTTGATGTCCATGCCATAGCATGCTGAAAAAAGTTAAATTGGAACTTCCAAGAGTAGTGCTTAATTTTGCACCTGTAGCCCCCAAGGGCCGGCTTAATCAGCATGGCTAAGCTGGAACTTTATCACCATAATTAGGAACAAAAAAATCCAAAGATATAGCCCCCATGAGCCGGCCATAGTCATAAGACTTGAAACGGGTCATCATAAAATGGTCTTCAAAAAAGAGCAATGTGCATTAGCCCCCAAGTGCCAAGTAAAATACTGGTATTGTGCTTGGGACTTCAAAAATGATCATAATGCTTCCTATGGTGTTCATGTTGCAGGCTGAATTAAATATGAAGGAATCCCAAGTCAATGATCTGAGAGCCAACATTCAAACCCAACAACCTGAAACATCAAAAGCCAAATCAGAGCTGAAGACTGCTTTGGAAAACATCGAAAAGCTTAAACAAGACTTCAATGCTGATAAAAGCGGCTGGGAGACCGAGAGGGCAGCTCTATTGAAAAGAGCAGAAGATGTCGAGGCTGCTCTTAAGCCGGTAACTGATGAGTTGTCCGGTTTAAAATATCAAATCAACAACATGACAGCGGCCATCTTTGGTAAGTAATAGCATACTTCAATATTTCTTCATCAATGTTGAACAACCATTGATCCGGCTCATAAATATACTTGCCAATATAGGTTCCAGAAGCTCGAAGCTGGGTGACGATATGCGCATAAAGCTGAAAGCCGTATACACCCTTGTAGAGCAGCTGTGCACTGGCGCCCAACGGCAATTTCTGCTGCCTTACATAAGAAGCAACCACCTTCCCTTATTAAGGAAGTGTTGGAGAGGCTATCTGTGCTACCACAAAGGATGGAAGAATTAAAACGATCAGCCGCCAGAGCCGGCGCTATCACTGCCTTGAGCCGGGCAAAAGCGTGGCAGGCTGAACTTGATCCGGAAGAGATATCAGCCGGCTGTCCCAGTGTTAAAGAAGATGGGTCCCCTTTCAGTGCTGATGACTTCACTGAAATAGTAAGAGTGATGCGTCCCTGGGCAAGCAAACTAGCTGACGAAACGGACCTCTCCAAGTACCACCCGGTTTATAATGCTGACAACTCAAAGGTGAAGGCGCCGGTTCACCAGGCTGTGGATCTTATCCTGCCTACACGTAAGCACACCTTTTCTCCTGACATTGATCCATCAAGTCTTATAGATGACGAGGCTGTGTTTAGAGCTTTGACCGGCATCAACTGGGCTACACCTGACTTCCGGCCAATGGGTAACCAAGAAGAAGAAGAGCCGATGCAAGATGATCCGGAAGCGTCAACACGTGAAGGCCAAGACAACTGATCCAAGGGCCGGCTTACCATTCACAGTATTGGACGCTGTGTGTATCAAAAAACACTTATTCTTTTGGGCTCAGGGAGCCATGTAATAGGCTAGATGAAAAAACCATGGCCTGCCACGCCATCGTGCGTGTTTATTTGCATAACACGTTTGAACTGCCGATCTGATGTTGAAGATCTGCCACTTATGCTTATAATATCATCAATCATGTCAACCATATTTATCATATTCCCTGCACACAAGCAGATAACAAGTGCCCTGGCGGTTTACTCCAGGGCAGGTCATAATACCCCATATAAAATCCACCGGTAACTGTATAATCCATAACCAGGGTGAGTTTATCAAAAACCTCATATAGTCATAACAAGTAAATATCATACCTGTGATATTTGTTCATACTGCCGGCTTACCATGCCATATGCAGCGAGGATAACATCCCAAAGACTTAGAGTGCATAACTCCAAGGTCATTATCAAAGCACACTGGTGACTTAAGGTCCAAGCCAGGTCGGGTTATCAAAACTCCAGATAGATTCAAATATGAATCATAAGGATCAAGCCAACATGGCCAGACTCAATTTTAAACCATATATCAATATGGTACAGAAGATGAACCTCAAAAAAGTGTTCAAAGAAAATACAAATCAGAAAAATCAAGGCCTTCATAGGCTACCAAGCCTCAATATCAAGTGCTATTCAGCGGGCTGCACAGCCACTGAGTTAATCCTTAATTCAAACCTGTAAGCCGGGCCTCACATGACCAATCGCCGTTTTAACTTTGACAAGTTCAGGGTCTTTATAAGATTGACTGTCAAGAGTACGACAAGTCATTCCAGGATTACCTGGTCGGAGTGGCAAGCATACAAAGGCAGGATAACCCGGATTTTAGGTGAATACACCTGGCGTCCAAGCCAATTAAAAGGGGAAACAAAGCTCTGTTTAATTAAACAAGAAGCCCCCAAGTAATTTTTCAATCCAGGCGTTCAAGCCGGATCAATAGGGTAGTCACAGCTATGCTCAATGAGCAGGAAGCCCCCAAATAATTTGCAATCAAGGCATACAAGCCGGATCAAGAGGGTAGTCATAGCTATGCTCAATGAGCAGGAAGCCCCCAAGTGTCATGGACTTAACACGGCAGATGCCCTAGCAAAAGGACTTAGGTGTGGAGCCATTGCAACTAGGTTAGCTTGAAGGGGTTAAACGGGACAAAGGACACAGAGAATTTACCCAGGTTCGGCCCCTCTCAACGAGGTAAAAGCCTACTCCTGCTTTAGGTTGTATTGTTTGGGTTTCGATTACCAGAGAGCGAATACGCTTGACCTAGTTCTCAATTGGTTGTTCCTTGAGTCAAGCCGCCGCCGGGTCATCCCTTTATATACACAGGTTGATGCCCGGCGGTTTACAGAGTCCCAGCCGGCTCATACATTACGTATCCGGCTCGGTAACCAACTAAACTTGCCTTACAATATAAGTTAAACATATGGCGGTTCACACCCATGGGCCTTAAGTCGCCCCCGGGTCTTGGGCCTTCAATAAGCTTGCTCTATGGACCACCATCTTCATATCTTCCTGGGCTTCTTCATCATGAGCTGCCAGTGGCATGACCCGGCCCCTCCTGGGCGGGTCATACCCAATAGTTATATCCCCAACACCATCCTTCTTATCCGCCAAATACTTGGGGCAGTTCCGCTTCCAGTGACCATTTCCCTTGCAGTAGAAGCACTTAGTTTCAGGCTTAGGTCCAGCTTTGGGCTTCTTCACGGGAGCGGCAACTTGCTTGCCGTTCTTCTTGAAGTTCCCTTTCTTTCCTTTGCCCTTTTTCTTGAAACTAGTGGTCTTGTTAACCATCAACACTTGATGCTCCTTTTTGATTTCTACCTCCGCAGCCTTAAGCATTGCGAAGAGCTCAGGAATTGTTTTATCCATCCCTTGCATATTATAGTTCATCATGAAGCCTTTGTAGCTTGGTGGCAGTGATTGAAGAACTCTGTCAATAACACTATCAACTGGAAGATTAACTCTCAGCTGAGTCAAGTGATTATAATACCTAGACATTTTGAGTATGTGTTCACTGACAGAACTGTTCTCCTCCATCTTGCAGCTATAGAACTTGTTGGAGACTTCATATCTCTCAACCCAAGCATTTGCTTGAAATATTAACTTCAACTCTTGGAACATATCATATGCTCCATGACGTTCAAAATGTCTTTGAAGTCCCGGTTCTAAGCCGTAAAGCATGGCACACTGAACTATAGAGTAGCCATCAGATCGAGCCTGCCAGGCGTTCAAAATGTCTGCTTCAGCTCCTGCAGCAGGTCCGTCACCTAGCGGTGCATCAAGGACATAATTCTTCTGTGCAGCAATGAGGATAATCCCCAAGTTACGGACCCAGTCCGTGTAGTTGCTACCATCATCTTTCAACTTAGCTTTCTCTAGGAATGCATTAAAATTCAGGGGAATGGTAGCACGGGCCATTGATCTAAACATAGATATGCAAAACTTATTAAGACTAAGTTCATGATAAATTAAGTTCAATTAATCAAATTACTAATGAATTCCCACTGAAATAAACATCCCTCAAGTTATCTAAGTGATACATGATCCAATCAACTAACCCATGTCCGATCATCACGTGAGATGGGGTAGTCATCAATGGTGAACATCTCTATGTTGATCATATCTACTATATGACTCATGTTCGACCTTTCGGTCTCCAGTGTTCCGAGACCATGTCTGTACATGCTAGGCTCGTCAAGTTTAACCCAAGTATTCCGCGTGTGTAAATCTGGTTTACACCCGTTGTATGTGAACGTAGAGTCTATCACACCCGATCATCACGTGGTGCTTCGAAACGACGAACTTTAGCAACGGTGCATACTCGGGGAGAACACTTTTATCTTGAAATTTAGTGAAGGGATCATCTTATAATGCTATCGTCGTTCTAAGCAAAATAAGATGCATAAAAGATAAACATCACATGCAATCAAAATATGTGACATGATATGGCCATCATCATCTTGTGCTTTTGATCTCCATCTCCAAAGCATCGTCATGATCTCCATCGTCACCGGCTCGACACCTTGATCTCCATCGTTGCGTCGGGGTCATCTCGCCAACTATTGCTTCTACAAATATTGCTAATGCATAGCGATAAAGTAAAGCAATTACATGGCGCTTGCATTTCATACAATAATTAAGAGACAACCCTAAGGCTCCTGCTGGTTGTCGATAATTACAAAACATGGTCATCTCATACAACAACGTATATCACATCACGTCTTGACCATATCAATGTTGGGAAATGTTGCATGGAAAACAATTTTTTTTTCTATGCACACACAATGATCTATCCATGGAGATGCATAGCAATGAGGGGGAGAGTGTGTCTACGTACCCTCGTAGACCGTAAGCGGAAGTGTTTAGTAACGCGGTTGATGTAGTCGAACTTCTTCGCGCTCCAACCGATCAAGTACCGAACGTACGACACCTCTGAGTTCTGCACACGTTCAGCTCGGTGACGTTCTCTCCTTCTTGATCCAGCAAGACGGGCAAAGTAGTGGATGAGTTCCGGCAGCACGACGGCATGGTGACGGTGATGGTGAAGTGATCTCCGCAGGGCTTCGCCTAAGCACACGGCTAAGACAATGTTGTCTTGTGCTACGTGCCCCCTCCCACATATATATAGGTGGGGGGGGGGGTGGAGGGAGCAGCCAGGAGGGCGCCCCAAGTAGGCCGAATCCTACTTGGGGTCCTCCCCAAGTGGCGCCCCCTTTCCTTGTATAGATGCGGGGAAAAGGCAGGGGAGGGTGGCGCCCCCCCTCTTTCCTTTCTCCCATGAGAGGGAAAGGCAGGAGAGGCTACCCCTCCTCCTTTTCCTTCCCTAGGGCTGGACGGCCAGGGAGAGGGGCGCACCAGCCCCCTGTGGGCTGGTCTGTCCCTCCCTTGGCCCATTAAGCCCATATACCTACCGGGGGGTGTCCGGAACCCCTTCCGGTGACCCGATGGCTACCCGGTGCATCCCGAAACCCTTCCGGTGTCTGAATACCATCGTCCTATATATAAATCTTTACCTCTCAACCATTTCGAGACTCCTAGTCATGTCCGTGATCTCATCCGGGACTCCGAACAACATTCGGTCACCAAAACATATAACTCATATAACACTATATCGTCAACGAACGTTAAGCGTGCGGACCCTACGGGTTCGAGAACTATGTAGACATGACCGAGACACCTCTCCGGTCAATAACCAATAGCGGAACCTGGATGCCCATATTGGCTCCTACATATTCTATGAAGATCTTTATCGGTCGAACCGTAATGACAACATACGCAATTCCCTTTGTCTATCGGTATGTTACTTGCCCGAGATTCGATCGTCGGTATCTCTATACCTAGTTCAATCTCATTACCGGCAAGTCTCTTTACTCGTTCCGTAATACATCACCTCGTGACTAACTCCTTAATCATTTGCTTGCAAGCTTATGATGTGTATTACCGAGAGGGCCCAGAGATACCTCTGCGATACTCGGAGTGACAAATCCTAATCTCGATCTATGCCAACTCAACGAACACCTTCGGAGATACCTGTAGAGCATCTTTATGATCACCCAGTTACGTTGTGACATTTGATAGCACACAAGGTATTCCTTCGGTATCCGGGTGTTGCATAATCTCATAGTCAAAGGAATGTGTATTTGACATGAAGAAAGCAATAGCAATAAACTGAACGATCAATATGCTAAGCTAACGGATGGGTCTTGTCCATCACATCATTCTCCTAATGATGTGATCCCGTTATCAAATGACAACTCATGTCTATGGTTAGGAAACCTTAACCATCTTTGATCAACGAGCTAGTCTAGTAGAGGCTCACTAGGGACACGGTATTTGTTTATGTATTCACACATGTATTTAAGTTTCCGATCAATACATTTCTAGCATGAATAATAAACCTTTATCATGAATAAGGAAATATAAAATAACAACTTTATTATTGCCTCTGGGGCATATTTCCTTCAGTCTCCCACTTGCACTAGAGTCAATAATCTAGTTCACATCGCCATGTGATTAACACCCATAGTTCACATCACCATGTGACTAATATCCAAAGAGTTTACTAGAGTCGATAATCTAGTTCACATCGCCATGTGATTAATACCCAAAGAGTACTTAAGGTGTGATCATGTTTTGCTTCTGAGAGAGTTTTAGTCAACGGGTCTGCAATATTTAGATCTGTATGTATTTTTGCAAATTTCTATATCAACAATGCTCTGCATGGAGCTACTCTAGCTAATTGCTCCCACTTTCAATATGTATCCAGATTGAGACTCAGAGTCATCTGAATTGGTGTTAAAGCTTGCATCGACGTAACCCTTTACGACGAACTCTTTATCACCTCCATAACTGAGAAATATTTCCTTAGTTCTGTTAGGTAGCTAAGGATCATTTTGATCACTGTCCAGTGATCTACTCCTGGATCACTATTGTACCCCTTTGCCAAACTCATGGCAAGATACACAATAGGTCTGGTACACAGCATGGCATACTTTATAGAACCTATGGCTGAGGCATGGGAAATGACTTTCATTCCTTCTCTATCTTCTGTCGTGGTTGGGCTTTGAGTCTTACTCAACTTCACACCTTGTAACACAGGCAAGAACCCTTTCTTTGACTAATCCATTTTGAACTTTCCAAAACTTTGTCAAGGTATGTGCTTTGTGAAAGTCCTATTAGACGTCTCGATCTATCTCTATAGATCTTGATGCCCAATATATAAGCAGCTTTACCGAGGTCTTTCATTGAAAAATTCTTATTAAAGTATCCTTTTATGCCATCCAGAAATTCTATATCATTTCCAATCAACAATATGCCATCCACATATAATATTAGAAATGCTACAGAGCTCCCACTCACTTTCTTGTAAATACAGGCTTCACCGAAAGTCTGTATAAAACCATATGCTTTGATCACCTCATCAAAGCGCATATTCCAACTCCGAGATGCTTGCACCAGTCCATAGATGGATCGCTGGAGCTTGCACACTTTGTTAGCACCTTTAGGATCGACAACACCTTCTGGTTGCATCATATACAACTCTTCTTTAAGAAATACATTAAGGAATGCAGTTTTGACGTCCATTTGCCAGATTTCATAATCATAAAATGCGGCAATTGCTAACATGATTTGGACGGGCTTAAGAATCGCTACGGGTGAGAAAGTCTCATCGTAGTCAACTCCTTGAACTTGTCAAAAACCTTTTGTGACAAGTCAAGCTTTGTAGACAGTAACATTACCATCAGCGTCAGTCTTCTCCTTGAAGATCCATTTATTTTCTATGGCTTGCCGATCATCAGGCAAGTCCACCAAAGTCCATACTTTGTTCTCATACATGGATCCTATCTCAGATTTTATGGCCTCAAGCCATCTGTCGGAATTTGGGCTCATCATAGCTTCTTCATAGTTTGTAGGTTCGCCATGGTCTAATAACATGACTTCCAGGACAGGATTACCGTACCACTCTGGTGCGGATCGTGTTCTGGTCGACCTACAAGGTTCAGTAGTAACTTGATCTGAAGTTTCATGATCATTATCATTTGCTTCCTCTCTAATTGGTGTAGGCATCACGGGAACGCACTACAAAAAAAATACACTTCCATGATGATACGTTTGTCACAGTAGGTCACATTTTCTATCATGCATGTACATCCATGATGATTTTATGACAGAATCAAGATAGTCATACCTGTGCTGTCGTAGAAGTGTTCCATGACAATACCAAAATTATCATCACGGAAGTGTTCACTTCCATGATGATAAATGACGCGTCATGGAAGTGATTTCGTTAAGGGTAACCGACACGTGGCATCCACCGTAACGGGTCGCCGTTAAGCTATCGGGTCCAGTTTTGGATCCGATAACCCGTTAACAGCCTGGACCAATGGGGATTTTCCACGTGTAATATTCTCATTGGCCGAAGGAAACACGTGTCAGCTCGTCATTGGGTTAGATAGGCACCTATGATATGTCGACACGTGCGACGGCCCAACACTGGCCCATTTAGCTTACAAAGGTCGACCCGTTTGACTTGGTCAAAAGCTAGCGGGCCGGCCCATGAAAAGCCTATTAACGGTTTGTTCGCATATAGCCCATTTTATGGCCCGGTAAATCACGGCCTGTTAGGGCCTTCCTGAAATCGGCCCAACAGCGCCATGTGGGCCGTCGAATATAACACCAGCCCATTTCACTTTCGGCCCATGTATGGCCGACGACGTCTTTCGGCCCATATGAGGCCTTTCGTATCTTTGGGCCCTTTAGTGGCTCACGGTGACTCTGGACCATAATGAACAGTAAATTTCTTTGTACCCATTAACGGCCCATGATTCACATGGGCCGTTTCTAGCCCGTGTTAGCTTTCGGCCTACTGACGGCCCATACATTCTTGGGCTCCTTTCCGACCCTCGATTACTTCCAGCCCATTACTGGCCTGTTCCCCTAATGGGCCAAATTCAGCCCGTGGTTAGAATCGGCCCGTTTGTGGCCTGTTAACCCGTTGCGCCGTTTCCAGCCCATCCTATATTCTGGCCCATTAACGACCCATTATGCCTGTGACAGAATTAAGCCTTTGCTGTCTTCCGGCCTGTTAACGGCCTGTTACCGTGCTGGCCCGATACCAATTACGCCCGTTTACGGCCCATGTGGGCCCATTTATTCGACGGCCCGAGGCCCACTGATTCTACGACCCGTTGGAGGCCCATTTATCCGACAGGCCGTAGGAGGCCCATGGATCCTACGGCCTGTAGCAGGCTCAAGGTTACCAGGGTCCATATATGGCCCACGATTGTTGCGGCCACTAGCAAACTAAGGAAAAAGAAGACTAGGAAATAAATAAGCCAGAAACTAATGCCAGGCTATTAAGGCGATTGCACAAATTACATCCACTGGGCATCAAAGTTCACCACTAGTGCAAATATAGGGAACACCCTAAACTATACAAAAATGGCTTGCTGTTTTCTTGAGCCGGTGGTTGCATGTTAAGAATAAATTTTGTATCGCAACAAAATAAATTACAACCATAAAACAAAAGGAAGGTTGGCATAAAAGTTAACAGTCCGGCAGATAAATGCACCACCAGAAGTTCAGAAGCTCAGTTCATTTGACCTGACTGTTATGTTTTCATGCTGTACTGTCCGATGGAGCACCATAACCTTCGCTTTCGTTTCTCCTAGGCTCCTGAACAACATAGCAAATGTCTGATAGTCTGGTTTCAAAACCATGAATATCTTGACGACATCGAACAATGGCTGTCCTTGTTTCACAAAGGGTCTCTATTAGGGAATGGACTTGTGTCTGGAGCGCAGATATAACATTGTTTTGAGCTTGCATATCTTGATCATGAGGAAGTTTGGACGAGATTGCCTTAACAACCAACCCAGTATTACGCAGGAACATGCTTTTGGCACTATTAGTGGACAAGTACTGACCCACTGCAGCAAGAGGTGACATTGCGGTTATAGTTGCCTCGTCACCTTCAGAAGGTGGCGGTTCCACCATTTGTTCCATAGCTTGCTGAAAAGTTGAGTTTTTACATTAGTAGTACCAGAACAGAAGATATTAAGGAGGCAGCAAAACCAAACAAAATAGCTTTGGTCTATATACAAAACTTATTCTGGTGAACCCATGTAAAATATTAGTTGTATTTTACTGCAAAGTACATAATAAAGCCAGGTTCCAAACATATGACCATGTACCATGGCTAATGTATTGTCTATTTCTTCACATTGTATTGACAGCTAAGGATAAAGAGACAAAGTTTATAATACGGTAAGCATAGTTTGACATCATTCATATCACAAAACAACTAAGAACAGACAAACAGGCAATTGTAACGTTGTGTGGGCAAGTCCAGCACGAAACTAGATTACAGATCAAGATCAAAGGAACATCACTCCTCTCTTTTAAACATTGTAAGGTGCAATGATACGCTAAGACAATTGTGTATAAAATTGAAAAGAGTAATAGACATTGGCTGCAAACAGTGCAGTTCAATGCACAAGTCAGAGTAAGTAGTAGTTAAAAGGCATGAGGATTAAGGACTTACAACAATGGCTTTGACTGGTGTAGTCATGCCCTTCGTCTTGCTGGTGTGACAGTCCTTGAAGATTTCCACAGCATTTGGGTCAGGTACTTTTTGGTCCTTGCGGGCTTTCCTCTGCATTTGGAACAAGTCAATATAGATCTGATAATATGGCACAGCGAAAAGATTGAAACAATGTCTAATTACAAGAGCCTCGCAGTGTGCAATATAGCTACGAGATCCTATCATCTGTTGGAATTTCACTTTCGTACGGTTGGCCTTGTTCTTTGAACAGTTCACCTACAAGATAGATTTGTGAGGCACATGCGTAAATAGGAGTTCAACATGTGATCTGATCACATATATATAACGTACTTGATACTTTGGATAAGACCAGTGTTTAACGAGGCCTCTCCAGTCTTCATCCGATATATTTTCCACTGCAGATGTTTGGGCAAGTTCACTGTTAGCCTTGCCTTCAAAGTGAGTTTTCCTCAAGTTATACCGATACTGTCGTAGAGCAGACTTGAAAACATGGGTGAAAGCTTGTCTGGTTGCATCATCTTGGCTATCCAACTTGAACCTCATCTGTTGAAAATTATGAGAGTCTCATTATCAGCAACCTAGAAAGTATGGGACAGAGCAAGACGATATTACTAGTTTCCATACATAACCATACTTACAGATAAATGGTCGAGGAAGGTGTTGAACTGGGTTTCGCCTTTGTCATTCCTGTAGGAGATATGCCCTAGAGGCAATAATAAATGTTATTGATTATCTCCCTGTTCATAATTAGGTTTATGTTCCATGCTATAACTGCTATGGTTCTCGAGTCTGCAAATAAAACGAGGCTCGGAGGAAGACCCATATGCACGTGTGGAATAATAAACGGTAAAATGCATTCCTAGTCTGGCCTCTAAGACTAGCTCAAGTGTTGCATGATGGTTCTGTTTTCCTGATCATGGGCATGTCTATGCCAGCAATTTTGAGGGCACAATGTTAGAAGAACATTTGTGTTGAATCGACCCGAATTGTTGTTATGCTATGAGTTACATTCGTCACTAGTTAATGGTTAATAACACAGAGATGGTTAACATTTGCATGATTCCTTAGACCATGAGAGTATCGAGTTTCTTCATGCTTGCTTCATGAACTTTGGGGTTTGTTAAACGTCATCCGTAAATGGATGGCTATTACGGCGGCTTACGGGTTCATGGGAAAGTATGTCAAGTAGCTTAATAGCTCAAGATTGGGATTTGCTCCTCCGACGATGGAGAGATATCTCTGGGCCCTCTCGGTGTTACGGTATCCATTATCATCTGGCCAGACATAGGGTGATTTGATCACAGGGATGCCAGAACACGGTAACGAGAAAAGAGAACAATACCGGTAACGAGGTAACTAGCATAGTGGACAAGTTGTTGATCCACGAGAATGCCAACATGTCTCACCTCGGGTATTTGTAACATATCGCGAAGCAACAGGAATAGCACACGACAACTGGAGGTTCACTCGAATATTCATTCGTGTGGGTATAGGGGTCAATATGGGTGTCCACGGCTCCGATGTTGATCATTGATCGGAAGGGGTTCCGGGTCATGTCTATACTTCACCGAACCTATAGGGTCACACGCTTAAGGGTCATCTATCTGCTGAATACTAGACAGGGAGTCTGAGAGAAAGTTTTCGGAAAAAGTTTTCCGGAGACAGCGGAAAAGTTCCGACGAGAGAGGTCACCGGATGAGTTCCGGTGATACTGAAAAGTTGTTTCAGAGGATACCATAAAGTCAAATTGGTTTCGGGACATGCCTGATAATTCTTGGAGGGTGCCAGAATCATTCTGGAAACTTTCTGGAATTTTCGGAGATGAAAACCGGAAATGTTCCGGAGCTGCCGAAACCGCTTCAGATGCTTTTCGCAGATGAAATCACTAACTGGAATTGTTCCAGAACGCGTTGAAAATTATTTTAGTGGGTACTGGAAATGTTCTAAGCCCACATAAATATTTTCAGTTCGAACGGACGCTGAAAAATGTCGTCGTGAATAGTGAAAGTGCTTTTTGGGATTTTTTATGGAAAGCACCTTTTGGGAAATTTCCCAAAAGGCTTCTAGAAGCCTTGGGCACTAAGGAAGCCCCCTTGGGGGGCCCCCCCCAAGGGGTGGCCGGCCATGGAGGGTGGAGCTCCATGGAGCTCCACATGGCACTCCTTTTTGCTTTATTCTTTATGTAAATGACATAAAGTGGGGGTACTTTTGGTATTTGTGAATGCCAACTTTACCCCTTGGCTTTCCTATAAATAGAGGAGAGTGGGCTGCCCACAAACTTCATCCCTTCTCACATACAAGTGCCATGCAATGATCTGGCTTCTCTCTCCCTCCCACGAAAAGAGTTTTGTAGAGCCGAAAGGTTGTCTGGGTTCCGGTGGGAACTAGTTCTGGACGGCGAAGCCCTGACGGATAGATGACACCGTATGTGTGCAACTCTGTAGAGAGGTCGTAGTTTCGATCTTAGTGCCTGAGGGTTTTTTCGAGAGTGCCTCCCGAAGGGCTGTCCAAGTGACGGTCTGAGTTCTGTGAGTCCTCCCAAAGGGCTGTCCGTGACACCGTCTGGGGGACTGTCCGACCGCCTCCCGGAGGGCTGTCCGAGTGGCGGATGAGGGTATACATCCTCGCGGTTGGGAGGTTGTAAATCCTAGCTGCGGGGATCTACACCGCCGATCGTCATCGACTCTACTTCCGCTGCGCTACGAGTCGGTAACGAAATGATCAAACCTTGTATGCAGTCTCCATAGTGGTCCTGGGCTGGTGCGTAGGTCGGAAATTTTTTGTTTTCTGCTGCGTTACCCTACAGTGGCATCAGGAGCCGTGCTATGCATAGATGCAGGTTGCGATCTAGAATACATGGAGATGTATGGGTGTTGCACAAAATAATTAGGTAGTAGATGAGTTCTATTACTGAAAATTATTTGTGCGGGTAGCAGATGAAATCTGTTACCTGATGTTCTTGTTGCTTCCCTGGAATTTGCATATTTCTGATCTTGATAACAGCATGGTGGAGTTTCAATGTTCTGGCAATCCGCGATCCTGGTTGATCAACGAAGTGCTAACAGTTCATTGAATTCCATCGTAGTTAAAAAGAAAGATGAAATTTCGCAGACAAAAGGGCAATGCAGATATGATCTGCACGGGGGTCATGCGTATGACGAAGTTTAGTATGGGGCTCGAGATTTTATTATCTCGGTTTTCGTACACCCTGGAAAGTTAATCTAGCGACTTGAATTATCATACTTGATGATGGACGTTGGTAGCTTCGGTTTGTTTCGAAACCTTAGAAGCCACGTAAAACAAGTTTTTGCCTGAACCGATTAGAGGCGTCTAACTTGGTTTTGCAGGAGGGTTTGCATGTGCATATGATGTGGTATAGCAGTGCTCATAATAATTTGATTATGTATGAGATGTCTATATGATGTAAAATTAACATGACCTGCGTGTCATGATTCGGCATGATGGCTGGAGCCATATGATTGCACTTTAATGACCTGCGTGTCAACCTTAAGTATTGCATTTATTTTATCTGCTATGGAGATAGCAATAATATCTGGTGCATCGACAAGGTGGTGGCAATCTTCGCGAAGGTGAACACCGACGTGAATACCGAAGACGAAGAAATACAAGACTTCTCCGTCAGAAAGGGCTATACCATATCATGCTAATTATGAATTGCCTGAGATGTTTATCCCTTATGTTGCACCCTTCTTGATTGCGTGGTAGTCGCTTTTATTAGGGTGATCTCTCACAAAAATATGAAGTAGTTAGTGTTCTCCCAAGTGTAGCACCGTCACGGCACCTAACTTTTCGGGGTATCACATGCTAACATGGGTACGAACGATTAGGGATGTGTGAGGCGGGTGAGTTGAGACCTCGCAGCGAGATCACTTGGTTGTCTTGACGTTCAGGCATGAAAGTCATGAGCTCGGAACACACGCATCGAAAGATGAACAAGAGTCACATAGAGATGTGATTGGCAAGTTTGCCTACCGATTGAGATTTTCGTCATCAGTGATGCTACCATCAATGGCGTTGAATTGAAATGCGGATCTTGAATCACTCACAATCTATTATGAGAGATATTGATTTGAGTGGGAGCGCACTGTTGAATTAACTTGTTTAATTCTCAGTGCAATTAATTATGAACTCTGTCTAAGTGTGATTTGCAAAATAGTTGTAGAATAATGGCTCGCGTTTCCACCTTCCCTGTTAAAATTGAATAGCTATTAAATATCTGGTTAAAACTTTACGGTTGGTAACGTAATGTGAGGATTGTCCTCAAGAGTGCCGAGAAGGACTTTGTCCTATCGCATACTTTCAGTATTCTCTCGCTTATGCTATGGATCATGTGACTCTCGTCCTTCGATCCAAAAGCTAGAATTCCGTTTTCAGTCAAGTGCAATACATTTGCTTCCATGAGACCCGAACTTCGAAAGTTTGGATAGTTATGTGATATTCATGGAATCTGAAAATCATTTTCAGAGACAGACAAAGGCTAAAAGATATGGGATATCCAGAGAAATGTTTGTTTGCAAATTATTAGTAAAGGAGTTTACTATGCATTAGACTGATAAAAGAGGGATCCAGAAGAACGCCTGTCATATGATGAAAGGTGAATAAAACAACAACTTAAAGAGAAAGGAAGTGTTCAAAGGGTGTTAGTGTGACTTACACGCCTAGGAAGTCCAGGGCTAACGCCACTCTTAAGTTGGGTGCTTCTTCTGAGAGTAGGAGAAATACTAAAAGTTAAACTGTTAGAAGTATAAAGGCAGAAAGAAAGAAGACTGGAAGATCCATCTCATGTATGAATGTCATACAAGTTTTTGATGTATAGAAGGCTGGTCAAAGATATAGTTCTTGGGAATTATGATTAAAATTGTTTAATCACTGATTCTTGGGTATTGTGAGTTAAATCACAAAGATACCCGCTCGATTGCATTCTGTTGCAACTCGATGTAAGAACTACTACGGCCTGAAAGACTAGCCAGGAATGAGGTTGAGATACACACATGGAACATAGTAAAATGTTACTATACTTTCCATCGGTGTATTACCTATGTATTTACTTTCATAATTTATTTTAGAGTTTCACACTCTAGCCCTTTGCATAAGGTATCTTGCAAGGAGGTTGTTCATAAGAGAACTTTTGATGTTCGGTGTTATGAATAACATAAGGGCCATACATTCATTATGAATGAGATGTATGTTATGAATATTGATAATAATACATTACCTCAGTTTTTACTTTCATAATTTATTTTAGAGTTTTTGCACTCTAGCTCATTGCACAATGTTTGTTGCAAAAGGGTTGTTCATAGAAGAACAATTGTTGTTCAGTATTATGAATAACATGAGGGCCATACTTCCATCATCGATGGGACGTATGTTATGAATATTGATGGTAATATGATACATCCATAACACTGACGCTAAATGTCGTAAGACTAAAAGAATACCACACAAGTGTGGCACTGCATTTGGTCACATTGGAGAAACCCGCATGGAAAATTCCATTATGATGGATTTTTTAAGTCGTTTGATTTTGAATCATCTGACACTTGCAACTTTCCTCCGAAAAGTGAAGTGACTGAAATACCGTTCACATGCCATAAGGAACGAGCAACGAACTTATTGGTGATCATACATTTTGATGTATGTAGTCCGATAAATGTTATTGCAAACAGTGGATTTATCTGTCTTCAGAAATGACTCAAGTAGATATATGTATATTTACTTGATGAGACGTAAGTCTAGATCGTTTGAATTCATTCAAAAGGTTTTCAAGAATGAAGTAGAAGTTATTGTAACAAGAAAATTCTGTTTCTACAATTCGATTGCAGAAAGGAATATTTGAGTTACAAGTTTAGCGAATGTCTGATGAGTTTTGAAAAGAGTTTCATAACTTACACCTCCCGGAACACCACTGTGAGTGAAAAGTCCGTGAAGATGTAATCGAACCATTTATGACATGGTAAGATCAAAGATGACATAAATAAATTTGCCATTATCCCTTTTAAAAGGTGATGCTTTAGAGACTGCGGCTTTTACACTGAAAAGAGCTCCATCGGGTCTGTTGAAATGACACCATGGTATGGTACGCCCAACCATGTTATATCTTTTCTTAACATTTGGAATATGGGGCTTGTGTAAAAGGTTACAAACCTATTCCAAATCAGACAAGTGCTACTTTGTAGGTTATCCCAAGCAATTGGGTATTCCTCCCTCACTATACCGAGGCAAATAGGTTTGCCACAAAGAATGGTATGCTTTTTGAAGAAAATGGTTCTTTCAAAAAGGTGAGTGGGAGAATAATGCAACTTGACGAGATAACCAGTATCTCCATCATCAGGTCAAAGGAAAGAGACCTTGGAAGTAATTCCAGTGTTTCCTACTGCGACTGATACGGAAGTCTCTACAATAAAATGTATGGACTTCGGTCAAACTTGCAGCTAAACCATGTAGGCAAGGCTCGTGCAAACCTCTCAGGTGCGCAGACGAGATATTGTTGTCAGACAACAGTATACCTACGATACACAAGGAAGCGTTGATGGGCCCTGACTCCGGAATTGGCTAAATGCCAATACAATCCGAGATAGTTTCCATATAAATGTTTCAAGATTAAAATCTTGATACACCTTTCGGAAGACTTAAAGTCTAACAAATTTTATGGAACTTAAAACTGATACGGATAAAAATGTTTTATCCATAAAGCTCGACTTGTTGAAATAACAAGTTCAAGGAGTTGACTACGATGAGGTTGTTTCACCGTAGCGTTGCTTAAAGTCGGTTCGGGTTGAACTAGCAATTAATACATATTTCAGTCATGAGATATGAAACATGGATGACAATAGGATTTCCATATGATGGAAAAGAAACCAAGGACTTGCATGTGTTACAGTCCAAGGTATTTTGTCAATCCAGAGGATGCTAGTGAGTGTGCAACTTCAGAGTTCCAGGAATGGACAGAAGAGAGCAAAATGGAGTTGGAATCTTCGTATTTTGATGAAATGGTCAAAGGGGTTTGACATCATCAATGGGTAACGAAGATGCTTGTGATTCAAGAAAGTAAGTGGGAGCATAATAATATTTCTAAAAACGTTGTGTGCTTGACACATTGTTAATTGGAAATAAATTTCTTGATACGAATTAGGACTTCATTTGAAAATAGTTTTTCGATGAAGTTCTTGGGCTAAATAGCCTTTATATTAGGCATGATGATCTATGGAGATAGATTTACCTAATGGGGCTGAGCAAAGATACATATTGACAAAATGCTAAAACCTTTTAGCATTAAAAACGTCAAGGAGTGATTCTTGCCGAAGTCACATGGAAAGAGTTTTTGCAAGACTCGGTGTCCCAAAACACTGATGAGCAAAATACATGATGGAAATTCCACATACTCTTGTGTTTGGATTAATCATGTATTCCATGGTATGTAAAACCAACCAGATATGTCCAATACTCCAAAGTTGTTGCGAGTATAGATACCAAAGTGATCAAAAGTACTGATCATGGGACAACAGTGAAAAAGGGTCATTGAGTACTATAGTAGCACTGATGACATGTTTTCTCGCAAGTGGAGATCATGAAGAGTTCGTTGTAAAAGGTTACATCGATACAGTCTTCATCAATGCTCCATGCGATTTTTGATTTAAGTTAAGGGTTTTGTGCAATACACAATATGGTGGCACGGTAGTTGGAAATTGTTCCAAACAAGTTACTGTGGCGAATTCTATAACAGAGGCAAAGTATGTTGCCGCTTTTAAAGCGACAAAGAAGATGTTGAATCATGTAGTTCATTCATGAACTTAGTATGGTTCCAAGATGGCTTGTGTCAATGGGACACTACTGCAGGTAGTTGCTCCATAACTCAGTCTGAGGAATCCAGGTTCGACCTGTGATTCACATATATACAAAGCCAAGTCCACACAAAATATGAATTTTGTGAAAGCGTGAAAACGCGAGGATATGCAAAGATACACACGGAGCTGAAGTCGTCAGATCCGTTGGACATCAGGCTATACCACAAGTGAAGCATATTTACACCGGTGTGCCACAGGTGTAATGTGCATTAGCATTAACTAGATTATTGACTCTAGTGCAAGTGGGAGTCTGTAGGAGATATGCCCTAGAGGCAATAATAAATGTTATTGATTATCTCCCTGTTCATAATTAGGTTTATGTTCCATGCTATAACTGCTATGGTTCTCGAGTCTGCAAATAAAACGAGGCTTGGAGGAAGACTCATATGCACATGTGGAATAATAAACGGTAAAATGCATTCCTAGTCTGGCCTCTAAGACTAGCTCAAGTGTTGCATGATGGTTCTGTTTTCCTGATCATGGGCATGTCTATGCCAGCAATTTTGAGGGCACAATGTTAGAAGAACATTTGTGTTGAATCGACCCGAATTGTTGTTATGCTATGAGTTACATTCGTCACTAGTTAATGGTTAATAACACAGAGATGGTTAACATTTGCATGATTCCTTAGACCATGAGAGTATCAAGTTTCTTCATGCTTGCTTCATGAACTTTGGGGTTTGTTAAACGTCATCCGTAAATGGATGGCTATTACGGCGGCTTACGGGTTCATGGGAAAGTATGTCAAGTAGCTTAATAGCTCAAGATTGGGATTTGCTCCTCCGACGATGGAGAGATATCTCTGGGCCCTCTCGGTGTTACGGTATCCATCATCGTCTGGCCAGACACAGGGTGATTTGATCACAGGGATGCCAGAACACGGTAACGAGAAAAGAGAACAATACCGGTAACGAGGTAACTAGCATAGTGGACAAGTTGTTGATCCACGGGAATGCCAACATGTCTCACCTCGGGTATTTGTAACATATCGCGAAGCAACAGGAATAGCACACGGCAACTGGAGGTTCACTCGAATATTCATTCGTGTGGGTATAGGGGTCAATATGGGTGTCCACGGCTCCGATGTTGATCATTGATCGGAAGGGGTTCCGGGTCATGTCTATACTTCACCGAACCTATAGGGTCACACGCTTAAGGGTCATCTATCTGCTGAATACTAGACAGGGAGTCTGAGAGAAAGTTTTCGGAAAAAGTTTTCCGGAGACAACGGAAAAGTTCCGACGAGAGAGGTCACCGGATGAGTTCCGGTGATACTGAAAAGTTGTTTCAGAGGATACCATAAAGTCAAATTGGTTTCGGGACATGCCTGATAATTCTTGGAGGGTGCCAGAATCATTCTGGAAACTTTCTGGAATTTTCGGAGATGAAAACCGGAAATGTTCCGGAGCTGCCGAAACCGCTTCAGATGCTTTTCGCAGATGAAATCACTAAACTGGAATTGTTCCAGAACGCGTTGAAAATTATTTTAGTGGGTACTGGAAATGTTCTAAGCCCACATAAATATTTTTAGTTCGAACGGACGCTGAAAAATGTCGTCGTGAATAGTGAAAGTGCTTTTTGGGATTTTTTATGGAAAGCACCTTTTGGGAAATTTCCCAAAAGGCTTCTAGAAGCCTTGGGCACTAAGGAAGCCCCCTTGGGGGGGCCCCCCAAGGGGTGGCCGGCCATGGAGGGTGGAGCTCCATGGAGCTCCACATGGCACTCCTTTTTGCTTTATTCTTTATGTAAATGACATAAAGTGGGGGTACTTTTGGTATTTGTGAATGCCAACTTTACCCCTGGGCTTTCCTATAAATAGAGGAGAGTGGGCTGCCCACAAACTTCATCCCTTCTCACATACAAGTGCCATGCAATGATCTGGCTTCTGTCTCCCTCCCACGCAAAGAGTTTCGTAGAGCTGAAAGGCTGTCTGGGTTCCGGTGGGAACTAGTTCTGGACGGCGAAGCCCTGCCGGATAGATGACACCGTATGTGTGCAACTCTATAGAGAGGTGGTAGTTTCGATCTTAGTGCCTGAGGGGTTTTTCGAGAGTGCCTCCCGAAGGGCTGTCCAAGTGACGGTCTGAGTTCTGTGAGTCCTCCCGAAGGGCTGTCCGTGACACCGTCCGGGGGACTGTCCGATCGCCTCCCGGAGGGCTGTCCGAGTGGCGGATGAGGGTATACATCCTCGCGGTTGGGAGGTTGTAAATCCTAGCTGCGGGGATCTGCACCGCCGATCGTCATCGACTCTACTTCCGCTGCGCTACGAGTCGGTAACGAAATGATCAAACCTTGTATGCAGTCTCCATAGTGGTCCTGGGCTGGTGCGTAGGTCGGAATTTTTTTGTTTTCTGCTGCGTTACCCTACAATTCCTGTACTGAATCCATGTTGGGAGGACATGTGCATGACACCTAACGGCAACCGCTGCCTCTGATACTAACTTGGCTGACTCTGTAGCATCACGTGGCCTTTTTAAACCTGCCTCAAAATGGATCTCCATTCTTCCTCCTCTAGATTTAGTTAACCTATCTAGCATTATCCCTGATGTCTGTTTCCTCTTGCGCCTAGGTGCTAGTCCAACAACGAACATAGGAAGTGTTAGTGTACATCAAACTATGAGACTACATATAAAGAAGCATGCGACTGTAACTTGACTCCAGCAACTACCTTCTTGCTGTTGAAGCTCACAAGGTTCATCTGATCTTGCCAACTCATCTTGTGTCAAGAGTGCTTTGGAAGTAGTGTCAGGTGGCAAGGGAGCTTGGGAACGTGCTGCTAGCTGAGTTGACAAACGAGTAACTCGTGCAACTGGTGGTACTGTGGAAGGTGTTGCAACAACTAGGGCTGTCGCTGCTTGTTTGGTGGCAGCTATTAGTTTCTGTTTGGCTTGTTTTGCAGCTCGTGTAGCACGGGATACCGCGTTTGTACAATTTTCCGGTGGACTTTGGCCTTCTATTGCACCATCAGTACCAGCAGAATCTGCATAATTCTTCCGCTTCCGTTTTCGTGTGTCCTGAGTACTAACACCATCCCCTGCCATTCTGTGTTTCTTCCTCTTTCTCTGTGCCATGTCATGTCAAGCCGACAAGAAAAAGGAATAAAAATTTAGTTCTTCAGAACAAATTGATGCGTGATACAGACGAACTGAACTTTGATGTTAAACAACCGCATGATAGGAGGATGTAATATGTACGAAAAATAGGACATCATGAGATAATCAGAACTATGATGTGTAAACTAGGCAGAAGGCATTTCAATAAATTAGAAGCAATGCAATGGAAGGTAGACACCATATGAAAGATGCTACAAATATCGCTCTGCCAAGTTAACAGTGTCTCGTCATAACTGCCATTTAAACAAATGTGAAGCAGTACAAGAAATAAATCATATGCAAGATGCAAACAACATCACACTACCAAGTTAAAGGTCTCTCGTCATTAGTGCCATTGCATATTCACAGCTTATGATATGTAAACTAAGCAGAAGGCATTTCAACAAATTAGAAGTAATGAAAGGTAGACACCATATGTAAGACGCAACGAATATCACTCTACCAAGTTAAAACTGTCTCATCATTAGTGCCATTTCAACAAATTAGTAGTATAAGCTAGAAAATAATGCGAGATGTAAACTATATCAGACTCCCAAGTTAAACGTGTCTTGTGAAAAGTGATTGTTGCAGGTTACACACCAGTAGTACTTTGATGTAAGAACATGGTGTGATAGACAGATATTGTATGTTCTAGAAACAGGAACACATGTCTTATTCACAAGTATAATGTGTAAAGTAAGCAGATGGAATTCAACAAAATCATATGCAACATGCAAGACAATATCACACTGCCAAGCTAGAGAAAGCACCTGGGATGTCGGTTTCGCCGGAAGACCGCCATCAGTCCCTGCCTTATTTTTTTCCTTCCTCTTTCTTAATTGTATTGCCTTGTCAAGTCAAACCCACAAGAAAAATGAATAAAAATTCGCTTTTCAGAACTCATTGATGCAGGATGCTGACAAGCACTACTTTAATGTAAGGCGGCCGCATGATAGGATGATTGAATGTGTAAGAAAAAAGGACAGCATTGCATATTTACAGCTATGATGTGTAAACTAAGCAGAAGGCATTTCAACAAATTAGAAGCAATTAAAGCTAGACACCATATGAAAGATGCAACGAATATCACTCTACCAAGTTAAAACTGTCTCGTCATAAGTGCCATTTCAACAAATTAGAAATAGTACAAGCTAGAAAAGAATGCGAGATGTAACCTATATCACACTCCCAAGTTAAACGTGTCTTATGATAAGTGATTGTTGCAGCTTACACAACAGTAGTACTTTGATGTAAGAACATGGTGTGATAGACAGATATTGTATGTTCTAGAAACAGGAACACATGTCTTATTCACAAGTATAATGTGTAAAGTAAGCAGATGGAATTCAACAAAATTAGAAGCAATACAAGCTAGACATCATACATAACATGCAACCACATATAACAGTGCCAAGTTAGAGGGAGCACCTGTGATGATGGACTAGGGGAGACGTGCTCATCATCAACACAGCTACGTTGAGTGTCTATGCATGTGTTGTCTTGCAAATCTTCTTGGGGGGGTGGCAGAGTAGAATCTGTAGAGGCCCTCCATTTTGAAGGAGCACCTTTATCCACTGCCTTGCTAATTTCCTTCCGCTTTATTGATTTTGAATTGTCAAGTAAAACCGACAAGAAACAGTGAAAGCACAAGTGCTCCCTGGGTGATTTTGGTAATTAATGTCAACATATCTCTTGTTGGACTAATATTTTCATCTAGTATATTTCAGATAGTTCAGCAAAGGCGTGGCATGGACAAGAGGATGTGGAACCCCTTCAAGATGCTAAGGACAGAAGATTGGCAAAGGCTCAAGACTCTTCATTTCTATTTCAGTGATCCAAGATCACATTGAGTCCATAGGAAAAGCCAATACTATTAAAAGGGGATGAGGTGTTGCTTAATGGTCTACTTGCTCAAAGTGCTTAGTGATATGCTCCAAATCCCTCAGCCACTTTCTCAAATCTAAATATGTCCTAAACCTAAAGTCAAACTCGGCCCCACCAATTTGATTCATCCGGCGCCACCGAGTTTCCTTGACATAGCCACTGCCAGAAACCCTAATCAGTTCGGTCTCACCGATGGGATCTCGGTCTCACCGAGATGGGCTTGCAAACTCTCTGTTGCCTATTGCAACTATTTCGGTCTCACCGAAATATGCAGTCGGCCCCACCGAGTTTGCTTGACCAACTTTCTGTTTGCTTATTACTAAAATCGGTCACACCGAGTTTGTGTAATCGGTCAAACCGAGATGAGGTTTTACCCTAACCCTAGCACATCGGTCCCACCGAGTTGATTATATCGGTCCCACCGAAAAGCCTAACATTCACATTTTTGGCTGGATCGGTCTCACCGAGTTTACCTATTCGGTCTGACCGAGTTGGCTCATTTGTGTGTAACGGTTAGATTTTGTGTGGAGGCTATATATACCCCTCCACCCTCCTCTCCATTAGAAAGAGAGCCATCAGAACATGCCTACACTTCCACTACTCATTTTCTGAGAGAGAACCACCTACTCATGTGTTGAGACCAAGACATTCCAATCCAACCACAAGAATCTTGATCTCTAGCCTTCCCCAAGTTGCTTTCCACTCAAATCATCTTTCCACCATAGCCAAATCTGTGAGAGAGAGTTGAGTGTTGGGGAGACTATCATTTGAAGCACAAGAGCAAGGAGTTCATCATCAACACACCATCTATTACCTTTTGGAGAGTGGTGTCTCCTAGATTGGTTAGGTGTCACTTGGGAGCCTCCGTCAAGATTGTGGAGTTGAACCAAGGAGTTTGTAAGGGCAAGGAGATCGCCTACTTCGTGAAGATCTACCCGAGTGAGGCAAGTCCTTCGTGGGCGATGGCCATGGTGGGATAGACAAGGTTGCTTCTTCGTGGACCCTTCGTGGGTGGAGCCCTCCGTGGACTCGCGCAACCGTTACCCTTCGTGGGTTGAAGTCTCCATCAATGTGGATGTACGATAGCACCACCTCTCGGAACCACGCCAAAAATCTCCGTGTTTCCAATTGCGTTTGCACACTCCAATCCCATCCCTTTACTTCCTTGCAAATTGCATGCTTTACTTTCCGCTGCTCATATACTCTTGCCATGCTTGCTTTAAATGTATTGTGAATGCTTAAACTTGTGCTAAAACTCCACCTCAACTTGAAGAACTTAAAAACTGCTACTTTTGCTTGTTGAGGGTCTAATCACCCCCCTCTAGACCCCTATTCTCGATCCTTTTAATTGGTATCAGAGCATTGGTGTCCATTGCTTTGGATTAATCACCATTGGAGAAAGATGGATGAGTCTACGATTGGGAGTATTAGATGTAGAGTACCTTTACTTGATGGAGAGTTCTATCATGCTTGGAAAGATGAGATGCTTGAGATTTTCAATGAATATCACTTGAACAAGTACATTACTACTCCTTGTGCGGCTCCTATTGATCCTTTGTATCCTACCCCCGATGAGTCTCTTGACATGATCCGCAATCTTAGAACTGTTAATCTTATCATTAGAGGATTGCCTAGAAACTTGATTGCCTGCTTACCTACTATTGAATGTGCTTACACTATATGGAGATATCTCGAGAAACGCTTTCCAAACTATTCCTTGAAAAATCTAGATGAGATTCTTCAAAAGTCCATTGCTTTAAATAAGATGAATTCTAGTGATCCTAAGTTTGGTGATTGTTTATTTGAGCTTCGTGACCTCATGCAAGCCAAAGGAGATGTTGGAATCATTAGTGACATTATCTCTCAAGTTATTAGAATTCATAAATATGAACATTGTCATGGTCATAAATCTAATGAATTTCCTTCTCTAGGTAATGATCATTCATATGAGGATGATGTTGAACATGGATATTATGATGAGGATGATGATAGTGACTTTGATCTTGAAGAGTCTATGAGGCACTTTGGTCTTATGGCTAACCTTCGTGGTTACATGGCCAGAGGAAAGGAATGGGTTCTTGATAGTGGATGTACAAATCACATGACCGGAGACAAGGAGATGTTTCGTGAGATTGCTGAAAACGACGGCCCTCGAAAGTATGTCACTTTTGGTGATAACTCAAAGGGTAAAGTGGTTGGCCTTGGTAAGGTGGCCATCTCACATGACAGCTCTATCCAAAATGTTATGCTCGTTGAATCTCTTGGCTACAATCTACTTTTCGTATCTAGACTAGCCTATTTCGGTCTCAATGTTCTATTCACTGAAGTAGATTGCCAAGTGTTTCGAAGAGATAATCATAATATGGTCTTTACCGGTATACGTAGAGGTGATCTATACATTGTTGATTTCACTAAAAAGGCTCGACCTAGAACTTGCTTAATTGCTAAATCTTCTAAAGGTTGCTTGTGGCATAGAAGGTTAGGTCATGTGGGCATGCAAAATCTTGATAAGCTTATTAAAGGTGATCGTATCCTTGGTGTTAAAGATGTTATATTTGACAAGGATAGACTTTGCAGTGCTTGTCAAGCAGGAAAACAAGTTGGAGGAAGTCATCCCGTGAAGAACATTATGACCACGAGAAGACCGCTTGAGCTACTTCATATGGATCTTTTTGGTCCCAATGCCTACAAGAGTCTCGGTGGTAACTCGTTTGGTTTGGTCATTGTTGACGATTTTTCACAATTTACGTGGGTGTTCTTTCTTGATGATAAATCGCAGGTCCAAAAGATCTTCAAGAACTTTGCTAGGAAGGCCCAAAATCAATTTGAAGTGAAGATCAAGAAGGTTCACAGCGATAACGGAACGGAGTTCAAGAACGCAAATGTGGATACCTTTCTTGACGAAGAAGGGATTTCACATGAGTACTCGGCTACATACACACCTCAACAAAATGGAGTTGTTGAGAGGAAGAACCGGACACTCATTGAGATGGCGAGAACGATGCTTGATGAATACAAGACGCCAAAATACTTTTGGGTAGAAGCGGTTGAGACATCTTGTCATGCAACAAATCGTCTATATCTTCACAAGTTACTCGGCAAGACGGCATACGAGCTTCTCACTGGTAACAAACCCCAAGTTGGATATTTTCGAGTATTTGGCTCAAAGTGCTATATTCTTGATAAGCATCGTCGTTCGAAATTTGCTCCTAAATCTCATGAAGGTTTCCTACTCGGTTATGGCTCAAACTCTCACACTTACCGTGTCTACAACAATTTCACCCGAAAGGTTGAAGAGATGGTGGATGTGAAGTTTGATGAATCTAATGGCTCGCAAGTAGAGCAATTGCCAATTGATGTAGGTGACAAGGACCCTTCAGAAGCAATACAAGACTTGACTATTGGCAAGATTTGCCCAACAGAGGTGAAGGAGAGTACCTCATCCGTTCAAGTGGAAGCCTCAACTTCACGACAAGGTGAACCACAAGTTGACTTGGAGGCATCCACAAGTGGAACACGACAAGATGAAGGAAACGAGGATGTACAACAAGATGAACCTCATCGACCTCCTTCGCCACCTCCACAAGAGAACATCAACGCCAACAACAATGAAGAAAGACAAGAGGAAGAACAAGATGATGAAGAGGATGTTCCACCCCAATGCAAACAAAATCTCTCGCGAGTTAGAGCAAGAGTTTCAAGAGATCATCCCGTTGAACAAATCTTCGATGATATTCAAATCGGGAGAATTACTCGCTCTAAGTCTCGTTTAGCCAACTTTTGTGAACATTATTCTTTCATCTCTAACATTGAACCTATGAAGGTTGAAGAAGCTCTTGATGATCCGGATTGGGTGAACGCTATGCATGAAGAGCTACACAATTTTGAGAGGAATCAAGTATGGACGCTTGTTGAACAGCCCGATGAAAAGCACAATGTCATTGGAACCAAATGGGTGTTTTGAAATAAGCAAGATGAAGATGGACAAGTTGTACGCAACAAGGCCCGTCTCGTCGCCCAAGGGTATACACAAGTCGAAGGTATGGACTATGGTGAGACATATGCCCCCGTTGCTAGACTTGAGTCCATACGCATCTTACTTGCTTATGCCAATCACCATGATATCCCTTTATATCAAATGGACATTAAAAGTGCCTTTCTAAATGGAGAAATTGAGGAGGAAGTGTATGTTAAACAACCTCCCGGCTTTGTTAATCCTAAGAAACCTAATCATGTTTACAAACTTCACAAAGCTCTTTATGGTCTTAAACAAGCTCCTAGAGCATGGTATAAATGCTTGACAAAGTTTCTTATTGAAAAAGGCTTTGAGATTGGGAAGATTGATTCCACACTTTTTACTAAAAGGGTTAATGGTGAATTATTTGTATGCCAAATTTATGTGGATGATATCATATTTGGTTCGACTAACCCTCATTTTAGTGAAAAGTTTGGAAGGCTAATGTCGAAGAAGTTTGAGATGTCTATAATGAGTGAACTCAAGTTCTTTCTTGGTTTGCAAATCAAGCAAACTAAGGAGGGTACCTTTGTTTCCCAAACAAAGTATACCAAGGACTTATTCAAGAAGTTCAACATGCAAGAAAGCAAAGGTATGAAAACACCCATGCCTACTAGTGGGCATCTTGACTTGATAAAGGATGACAAACCGGTTGACCAAAAGGTTTATCGCTCTATGATTGGTTCATTGTTATATCTATGTGCCTCCCGTCCCGATATTATGCTAAGTGTGTGCATGTGTGCACGATATCAAGCGGCCCCTAAGGAATGTCATCTTAAGGTTGTGAAAAGGATAGTGAGATACTTAATTCATACACCAAACTTTGGCATTTGGTATCCTAAGAGGCCTTCTTTTGATCTTGTTGGCTACTCCGATTCGGACTATGCCGGTGACAAGGTTGATAGAAAGTCCACTTCAGGTACTTGTCAATTTCTTGGTAGATCTCTTGTGTATTGGTCCTCCAAGAAACAAAACTCGGTATCCTTATCCACCGCCGAAGCGGAATACATTACCACCGGTTCATGTTGTGTTCAACTACTTTGGATGACCCAAACTCTTAAAGATTATGGGATATATGTGAAACATGTTCCATTGCTTTGTGATAATGAAAGTGCCATTAAGATTGCTCACAATCCTGTGTAACATTCTCGAACTAAGCATACTGAAGTTCGTCATCATTTCATTCGAGATCATGTTGCTAAAGGAGACATCGATCTTAAGCATGTTCGTACCGATAAGCAATTGGCGGATATATTCACCAAACTGCTTGATGAGAAAGTATTTTGCCGTTTGAGAGGTGAATTGAACATCATTGATGCCTCAAACTTGGAGTAGAAACTCCACTTGGATACATGCAAGGCATGAGCCTATGACAAATCCTTGATATTTCTCTTATGATGATGATCATATGTCTTAAATCTATACTTGTACCCTTGCATGCTATCTAACCCTTGTAGGTACTTGGATGAGTCCAAATCTATGAGATTGCAACTCACTCTCATCTTGAGCAATCTCTATATCACCAAGTCTCTACAATATGATGGTTGAAGACAAGGAAGCATGAATCCTTTCAGCATATCCTTTGACAATTTTGATATATCAAGCTTCATGATTGTCATTTTGGATACACAAGTGCTCTTCCTTGGAAAACTAACCCATGTAGGTAGATGAACTCAAACTACAAGTGGTGCTCCCAACTCTTGATGAACTACATCAATCTTGAGCATCCTACACAAGTTCAACTACATGATCAAGGTCAACACCACCACCCAAGGTATGTTATTCCATCTTAGAGGAGCTTTACCCCAAGTCATGAGTCAAAGCATCTCAACAAGATGTGAAAACATCAAAATGCTTAAACGATAAATGGTAACCCCATTTTGAGCTTAAACGATGAGTATGACCTATGATCAAGTGTTATCACTTGACTCCTAAGTCAATATACTCTAACATAGGTGACTCTGTCGCCGACCAACTCTAGATGAAGTTCTCTAGTGTTTCTTTGTGTTCTTGCATTTGTCTCTTGCTTGCTTGTTCCCCTTTCAAAAAAAAAGCTTCATCTAGATTTCAACTCTTTTAGTTTGTTATTCTCTGCATTCCCTGCATCTAATTCATTGCAAATCTTTCAGTTAATTCCTTGCAAATCCTTGTGAGATCTTATTTGCCAAGTGAGCTGAGAGGACAAATTTTTTCCTCCGTATTGAACTCGGCCTTACCGCTTTCTGCCTATTGGCTAGACCGAACTGCAATTTACATTGTAGTTTGTTCATCGGTACAACCGACAAGGACAAACCCGGTCTGACCGATATGCATCATCTATGACACAGCTAACTCGGTGTCACCGATGAAAATGAATCGGCATTACCGATTTCACTACTAAGAAAACATTTTGCCATTACAATGTTAGTTCTTCTCCAGCTCCACTCGATGATCCTTTTCATCTACTAGCATCTTAAACTACATGCTGCTCTGAACTGTGACTCAAGGATCAAACCTATTTGACTCATGCTCCAGAAGATCCCTTCTTGGAAATTGATGTCAAAGGGGGAGAGAGAGCACACATCAAAGCTTATCACATAAGAGAGAAGCACATCTAAGCTTCTCCAGATGCTTATTAACAATAGAGGAGAGAGAGAAGTCACATGTCTTTAAGAGGGGAAAGACATGTTAATACCTAGTTGATTGTACTATTTCTTGCTCTGATTTTCTTTTACCCTACCTTCTCCCATTATCCAATATCAGATTCAGGGGGAGAAATATCCAAGGTAAGAAAATCTTTGGAATTCATTGCATATCTTTAATCCTTGGGGACATGTCTATACTAAATTAAGAGTACTAAGTACTCACTCACTACATGTCATCCCAGTCTTGGCACTCTTGTGTTCTTCTGAGTTTGCTCTGTTTAGTGGTGCTTCTGTGTTATCTAACCCTGTTTTCTCAGAGTCATCTCTTCCAAAGCTAGCTCTAGACCACAAGGTAAGTATATGCATCACACTCATGTGCATTATGATCTCTTGCTGATGTACATATTGTTTGCAAGAAGGACTCATGAACATGAAGGTATACTCTATGTATCTACATCTTTTGCTCTGATGCATATAGCCAAGATACATGTAACTCATTGCTTGCTTTGACATGTTTATGCACTCACATGTTCTTATATTCTATCTTCACATGATTGCATACATGTAGGGGGAGTTTATGCATGTTACATGTCCTTCCAAAGCTTTACTTGTTACCTTTCTTATCTTTATCTAAAGCTTTGATGTATGTTGTCATCAATTACCAAAAAGGGGGAGATTGAAAGCACAAGTGATCCTTGTAAAAGCACAAGTGCTCCCTGGGTGATTTTGGTAATTAATGTCAACATATCTCTTATTGGACTAATATTTTCATCTAGTATATTTCAGATAGTTCAGCAAAGGCATGGCATGGACAAGAGGATGTGGAACCCCTTCAAGATGCTAAGGACAGAAGATTGGCAAAGGCTCAAGACTCTTCATTTCTATTTCAGTGATCCAAGATCACATTGAGTCCATAGGAAAAGCCAATACTATTAAAAGGGGATGAGGTGTTGCTTAATGGTCTACTTGCTCAAAGTGCTTAGTGATATGCTCCAAATCCTTCAGCCACTTTCTCAAATCCAAATATGTCCTAAACCTAAAGTCAAACTCGGCCCCACTGATTTGATTCATCCGGTGCCACCGAGTTTCCTTGACGTAGCCACTGCCAGAAGCCCTAATTAGTTCGGTCTCACCAATGGGATCTCGGTCTCACCGAGATGGGCTTGCAAACTCTCTGTTGCCTATTGCAACTATTTTGGTCTCACCAAAATATGCAGTCGGCCCCACCGAGTTTGCTTGACCAACTTTCTGTTTGCTTATTACTAAAATCGGTCACACCGAGTTTGTGTAATCGGTCAAACCGAGACGAGGTTTTACCCTAACCCTAGCACATCGGTCCCACCGAGTTGATTATATCGGTCCCACCGAAAAACCTAACGTTCACATTTTTGACTGGATCGGTCTCACCGAGTTTACCTATTCGGTCTGACCGAGTTGGCTCATTTGTGTGTAACGGTTAGATTTTGTGTGGAGGCTATATATACCCCACCACCCTCCTCTCCATCAGAGAGAGAGCCATCAGAACGTGCCTACACTTCCACTACTCATTTTCTGAGAGAGAACCACCTACTCGTGTGTTGAGACCAAGACATTCCAATCGAACCACAAGAATCTTGATCTCTAGCCTTCCCCAAGTTGCTTTCCACTCAAATCATCTTTCCACCATAGCCAAATCTGTGAGAGAGAGTTGAGCGTTGGGGAGACTATCATTTGAAGCACAAGAGCAAGGAGTTCATCATCAACACACCATCTATTACCTTTTGGAGAGTGGTGTCTCCTAGATTGGTTAGGTGTCACTTGGGAGCCTCTGTCAAGATTGTGGAGTTGAACCAAGGAGTTTGTAAGGGCAAGGAGATCGCCTACTTCGTGAAGATCTACCCGAGTGAGGCAAGTCCTTCATGGGCGATGGCCATGGTGGGATAGACAAGGTTGCTTCTTCGTGGACCCTTCATGGGTGGAGCCCTCCGTGGACTCGCGCAACCGTTACCCTTCGTGGGTTGAAGTCTCCATCAACGTGGATGTATGATAGCACCACCTATTGGAACCACGCCAAAAATCTCCGTGTCTCCAATTGCGTTTGCACACTCCAATCCCATCCCATTACTTTCTTGCAAATTGCATGCTTTACTTTCCGCTGCTCATATACTCTTGCCATGCTTGCTTGAAATGTATTGTGAATGCTTAAACTTGTGCTAAAACTCCACCTCAACTTGAAGAACTTAAAAACTGCTACTTTTGCTTGTTGAGGGTCTAATCACCCCCCTCTAGACCCCTCTTCTCGATCCTTTCAAAAAGCAATAAAATTCACTCTTCAGAACTCATTCATGCATGATACTGACAATCACTACTTTGATGTAAGGCAAACACATGATACCAGGATGGAATATGTATGAAAAACAGGACGGCATGGCATATTCACAACTATTTGTGTAAACTAAGTAGAAGCCATTTCAACAAATACGAAGCAATGCAAGCTAGACACCACATGAAAGATGCAACCAATATGACTCTGCCAAGTTAAAAGCATCCCATCATAAATGGCATTTCAACAAATTAGAAGCAACGCATGCTATAAATCATATGAAAGATGTAACCAATATCACACTGCATATACTAAAGGTGTCTCGTCATATTGATTGATGCGGGATAAAAAAAACAGTAGTTTTATGTAAGGACATGCTTAATAGATAGATGTACTATGTACCAAAATCAGGAAGGCATATCACATTAACAGGTATAATGTATAAACTAAGCAGAATAGCACATGCAATTTAACCAGATTGGAAGAATTACAATCTAGACACTATATGCAACATGCAACCACATATCACGCTGCCAAGTTAGAGAAAGCACCTGCGATGGTGGTGTAGGGGAAATGCGGTCATCAACTACAGAGCTACGTTGACTATCTTCATCTAGCATTGTTGTTTCTTGAGAATCATGTGGGGAGGCTGACACTGCATTCTTTAAAAGAGGATCTTTTCTTACAGCAGTCCACGAGCCTGACTGTCTCATCATAAGTGATTGATGAGGGATACACAAGAAATTAGTTTGATGTAAGAACATGGTTAATAGACAGATGTAGTAGTATGTACCAAAAACAGGAAGGCATGTCATATTCAAAGGTATAATGTGTAAGCTAAGTAGATGCAATTTAACCAAATTGGAAGCAATACAAGCTAGACACCCGACTGGAGTGGTGAGCATGATCATCGAGGACCTGAGAGCCTGGTGGGAGGTGGGCTGCTTCGCCACCACCGTGGCTTTTTAGTTGACTTGCAGGTGATGCCTGTCTGTGTTGGGCTTGTCACTGGCTCGGCCAGTGCCCTGACTAGCTATTTGGCTTCTGGTGCTCCCAGGATGGTGGTTCATGTAAAAAATATCTTTCCTTATCTTAATAAAGACCGACTTCAGCCTTTCGAATACAAGGTAGACACCATATGCAACATGCAACCACATATGACACCGTGAAGTTAAAGTAAGCACCTGGGATGGTGGTTCATGGCGAGCGAGATCATCAACTCTAGAGCTACGTTTACCGTCTCCATCTGCTGACACTGCACCCTTTATAGTGCCGAAACGTGTCTTGCCTAAGCCCGAAGAAAGCTGGAGCTGCTTCTCTCTTTTATTTCGTGCTTCTATCAACCGGTTGGTAGAGGCTGAAATACCCATGCATAAAAAAATAGGGAGAGTATGGGTGAAGTGTGTGCAGAATTAGTGCACTGTAAAAGTAGCAGATAGCAGGTGGCTGAAAAATAAATGGCAGGAGGCATATGATAGCTCTACAACATTGCATGGCAAACAAAATTAGATTCTACTCCGTATGATTTTGTAATATATGAGCACAGGGATGGCTGGGAAATGCAGGTACTCCTCCAGCACACCACCACATGTGGTCCTATCAAAATAACAGTCGACTGAAAATAAATAGGTCAGTCGATTTTTTTATGAACCGTCCGATCTACAAGGAACGGGCAGGTGGCCTTCGTCTACCTCCCGCCAGTCACTGTTGACGATCTTTCTCGAACCGCCAGCGACCACCGGCCCAGACCCCTGCCTTTGCTGCCCCGCCCTCCCCTCGACCTCACACCACCGCCGTGCTTGGCAGCGCCCCCGGCCATCCCTTTTAGCCCGGCCGACCTCCAGATCGGGCGTCAGTAGCTCCTAGGCCCCACACACCCCTAAGATAAACACCGAGGCGCTGCTTCCCCGATGTAATAGGCGGACTAGCACTTGTTATGCCGGGGAATGCTTCCTTTAATTGGGAATCAACTAACCAGGAATTGAAATCCAGGGGGGCGACTGACCTCTAGCTAAGGTGAAATAGTATATGAGGAGAAACCTTGCTCATCATGAGTTACTAGGAACATCTAGTATCAGGAAGAAGGTGTAGGAAGAAGCGGTCAACTAGTGTCTTCTGTGGGATGAATACCGTGCAAGTAGACACGTAAGATTTGCACGAATAAGGGAAGAGGAGTACCATTTCTGGTTGCCAGTGTTGTGTCCTCCTGATATCGCGGCGATGTTCTTCTTTTTATTGGGGGAACCGATGTTTTGGAGGAGGGTGGAGCCTTGGACGAACCCATGGCCAAATTGTTGACTGTGTTGCGGTGGGGAAGCAGATCCGAGGCGGCGAAGGACGGCTTAGCGGGAACAGCTCCGGTGCGGTGGACGGTGGTGATGTTGGAGCGGCAGCGGTGTGGCGCAGGACGGCGTGGTTGAACTGGCTCGGGTACGGCGCACGTCGGCGTCCTGGAGGCAGCTCAGACTCGGCTTCAACTACTAGCCGTGGAGGGCGTTGCGGTTGCGGTTGCGGTGGACGATGACATCGGGGTATCGGCTTCGGCGTGATGGAGGAGGGCGGCGGTTGATGGGTGGGATGGGGTGGCGGACGGAGGACGCCAGGGTTTCACGGCTGGTGGAGAGGTAGTTTTGGCGCTCACAGAGTATGAATGGGGAATCGGACGGGAGGCGGGGGTGGCGGGGGGATCTAAGGGGGAACCATGTTTCGGTCTGGGACGCGCTTGTTTTTGTTTTTTTGAACAGATGGGACGCGCTTGTTTGAAATTTGGGGAAAGTACAAACTTTGCCCCCCTCTTAAATTTTGGACCTACTGCGGGTCGGGGGTAGGACGGTAATCCCAGGTGTCCCAAATAGTGGGCGGGAGCGATTTCGGCCGAGCGAATGTGTGTTTAGGCGGCCATGGTGTATGAATGTTTTCGGAGGCGGTTGCGTGGCGTCTAGATGAAGTTACAAACCTACCCCAGTTTAGACCTATAGACGTCGGGCCGGTAGGCTTCATGGGTCGGAGTTAGAAAAGTAATTTCCTTCTACCAAACATTGGTCTCATGCGGTTTCGGGCGAGTAGAGGCTCTTTTGGCGCTTCGTTCGAAATTTTGAAACAGAAGCATTCACGTTTAGAGTACTCTTGAACTTTGAGGATTGACCTAAATAGACAACGTTAAATTTGACCTTGTATGTTTGAAAACCTCATTAAATTATGCGCTTCTTTTTGAAATTTTGACACTTGAAAATCCTATAACTACGATTATTTTGGAATGGAGGAGGTAAATTTTAATCTATTTTGTACATGACTGTCGGTGTCAAAACCGGCAGACCTCGGGGTAGGGGGTCCCCAGGTGTGGATTCTCGGATCAATGGTAACAGGAACGAAGGGGACAATGTTTTACCCAGATTCGGGCCCTCTTGATGGAGGTAAAACCCTACGTCCTGCTCTTGTTTATATTGATGAAGTATCAAGGTACAGAGTTGATCTCCCTCGAGATCATATGTTGTGGTCTAAACCCTAGAGGTATGATGAGTAATGTCATGATAATCTGTCTATCAACTAGCCTAGCCTCGGCTTATATAATGTACCGGAGGCCTAGGATAACAAGAGTCCTAGTCGGCTACGTCGGTGGAGAGGAGTCCTTGTCTTGATCACCAAGTCTTGTGGAATCTTCCTCGTATATGTCATCGGCTGTCCGAACTGGCCCATTAGTGAATCGCCATGGGGGTCCTTGGCCCGACCCACTGGTTGGGAGACGACGTGGTGAGTACCCCTTAGTCCAGGACACCGTCAGTAGCCCCTTGAACCGGTCTTCAAGTTGGGGACGCTCCTCGGTTCTTCCGAACTGTTCTTCATCTTCGGTCGTCGGTCTTGAAAACTGGTTCAACAAATCTTCCCATCTCTGATCTTGAGGATCACCGAGGTATATCCGAAGAGTTCATACATCGGGTATCCGAGGAGTCTTTTAAGTTGTTCACGGCCTTTATCAATGCCTTGTTATTTTTACGCCACACCTCGGGTTCAAAATTTTTCCCGTGCGGCGGTACCCTCTTGCATCCGAACTCCAACGCCGGATTGCTTATGAGGTATATCTTAGCAGCCGAGCTCCAACGCCGGTAAGTATCCGAGCTCCAGCGCCGGACTGCATCTGAGAAGGCATAAAGTACTTCATCTCTAAAAAAGTTTGAAGGAGGTTATCCGAGCTTAATGCCAAAAAAGTTCTCTATAGAGCCAGCTACTCGCGGCCGAGCTTTTATGCCGGACTGCTTCCGAGGTGGCCTCTCACAGCCGAGCACCAATGCCGGACTACATCAGAGTTGTCATCTCGCAGCCGGGCACCAATGCCGGACTGTATCCGAGATGTCATAGATTACCTCGGTCTTGAAAAAGTTAAAAGGGTTAAACCGAGCTAAATGCCGGAGATGCCCTCTATGGAGCTAGCCACTTTGCATCCGAGCTTTATGCCGAACTGCTCCCGCGGTGGTGCACCACCTCGGCTGTGGGCTGATTTTTGTGAATTTAATTCCGATTTGTGCAATTTATTCTCTGCCGAGACATATAGCGAGTATCCCTCAAGGTGTGTGTCGGCCAAAAATCTGAGATGCACCTGAAGGAAAACATAAAACCGCTGATCCCAGTAGCCCCTGAGACTCAGGTCAATTCAAAAAATCGCACTGAGGATCAACTCCTAGCTTTGCAGCATACTTAGGAATAGAAATGCGGTGTAATGTACTAGAGAGAAATAGGGACCGGCAGATGGGCCCTTGAGAGAGGGTCTTGAGAAGTTGCCGTAATATATTAGCTTGATGCCGGATAGGTCTAGATGGTACCTACTGTTGTCCGAAGACGCGTTTGCCCATAGCTCGGTCAAGCCGAACACTTAGCACTTTGAATTTTCTGCATTGAATAGGCAATGCAGTAGCCCCCGAGCCACTGGTCGGGTGGCAATACCAGATCAGGGGATCGATGTGCCCCTTTAATATTTGTAAATGATAAGCGCGAAGCCCAATAGCCCCCGAGCCTTAATGTGGGCACGGGGTGGCTGAATTAAGGATCGATATCCGTTTGACAGAAAATTTTGTTGTGTTTAACACGAACTTCTCAGAAAGAGAATAAAGATCTCTTAAAGGAGCTAGAGCTAACGAAAGCTGATCTCGCCAAGGTCGGCCTCAAGGGGCTTAATAGATAGGAAATTAATGCCAATAGGGAATTATGAGAGCATTATGTCAGCTGCTCGGTTGTCTCAGCGAGATTGTGCCCTTGACTCTTTGAAAGATTGGCTACAATTATTTGACTTTTGCTCGCAATTTATGTGTAATGATTCTATGTACCAAAGTACTACATCATTAAAGCTCGGATCCGCATTGTACAAAACTTTGTTGACCGACCATCAGCTTCAACCTCCTCAGCCAGTAGCCGAGAAGTGTTTGTCCCACTTTATAAAGCCTTTATGAGGGCAAGATTTATGGCAAACGAGGCAATCCGGCCATACGGTTTTATAAACAAAGGTATGCGGAGAGATATGCTATATTACTATGTAAAAAACATCTTCCAAAGAAAATAGTTCCGCTATCGGTTCCTTTCTTTGAGTTGTCATGCTGACCATGATCATGAAACCTCATCTCCGATCAATGTGGGAGGAAAATATTGAGGATTTAGTTAGAGGAGAGTTCCCGAACTCTGTGGTCCATGATGAACCAGAATTTTCGCTTCCATCATTGCTGACCAATTATATCCTTTAAGATGGCTAGCTTTCGGCTTCACCTAGTCTGAGGTACTAATCCGGATAACCCGGTAGTAACAATCACAGAGGTGCTCCCTTTACCGCCTAGCCGAACAATCGGGAACATAGGAGTAAGCACAGGAGCCAGGCAACCCAGCTTGGCCAAAATCTTAAGTCAAATTGATGCATATTTATGGCTTTATTACAATTATTATGGAAGGCAAATTCTCCATTGAGACTGTTTATAACCTGAAAGTGGCCCATCGTCGGCTTCCACCCCTTTGTAGATGCTACACAGGGTGTTTCCGTACTAACAATACAACCCTTAGCCGACGTCTCGGTGCCCGGAGGCGGTTGTGTTAGCGGAAATGAGGCAATCAGATATGCAGGCTTTATAAGTTTCACTTAGTCATAGGAGTTGGAAGTTCGGGGCCAGTTACTAGCCCTCGGTTAGTGTTCGGCGTCAGCCGGGGTCAAACCAGTAACACTTCGGCCAATCTTATGAAAGGCCCATCGGGTAGCCTCTATCGATCTATAGTTTGACATAGTCATCGGATCGCTGACCAGTTTGCGCTCATTGTGACAGTCAGTTTTCGGCTTTCTCCACTAAGGTACTTGACCAGTTAAATTGGAAGTACAATCACAGTGGTTCTCCCTTTGCACACCTAGCCGAACAAAGCGGAACGTAGGAGGCAATCACAGGAGTCGGGCAACCCAACTATTGACCGAAGACACAATTCGAAATTGATGCATATAAAGCAATATCCGAGAACGTTTTGCCGAGGACTCCTCGGAGTACCTTGGCTTTTGGTGGGTTCGGCTCTAGTCGCAGCCCCCTGTTGGTATTGCCGAATCTGTAAAGGTGTCCGGCGTTGCACTACGAGACTTATGCTAGAAACACACAAATAGGTTAAAAGTGCCATAGGCTTGGGAAACCAAAAAACTTCGGTAAAAACTTTACGCCCGAACTAAATCAAGTTTTTGGTGCCAATCCGAAAATTGGTCTTAAAATTAGTTTGTGCTTCTGTCGTGCTTTAACATGATACATCCGATCTCCAGACTTCAAGCGGGTCAGCCTTTGGCTTCAACCTCCTATCCCGAAGGCGGAGTGTTTCTCAGGCCAGTTTAGAGAACTAAACGCGAGCGGCTTTAGAGAGAAAACAGGCTATCAGGCTATTGACCACACATCCGAGTCGAGAAATAGTAGAAAAAGACTTTGCAACGACTAAGAAGAAAGAAAAAATATTTATTATAGAACGGCTCATATAAATTTTAAGAGCCCCCAGTTAACATGGGTAAAGGGAGTTTGTTTTGACAAACAACGTAAGTGAGCACGGTCGAGCCGAATACAAATTAAAAGTTTAAAAACTTTGAGCATGAAAGCGACTTAGCTGGTTAATGTGTTCGGCGTTGATGATGTGGGCCGAGCTTGCGGCGGGTCGAGGTCCCAGCCCCCAAGCCGGCCCCAAGGAGCCCGAGCGAAGAGCTCGGCTCGATGAAGTGGCGATGCCGCACGATCGATGTGGCGAGCCGAAGCCCCTGGTCCAGCCGAGGTGACAAAAACCTTCATGACTAAGGTGACGAAGAGCTCGGCAGAAAAAAGAAGTGTTTAACAATCAATGTTTGAACGAACAACTTTTTTATTTAACACAAATATAATGTTTGGTTGAACCGAACAAGAAATAAAATAAAAGAAAAATTTTTAAAGAAAAAAACTGAGCATGGAGGCGACTTAGTTGGTTAATGTGCTCGGTATTGTTGACGAGGTCCGAGCTCGTGGCGGGACAAAGACGTAGTCCGCAGCCTAGCCAAGGTCCCAGCCCCCAAGTCTGAGGTAACCGAGCGAGGAGTTCGGCTTGATGAGGTGGTGATGCCGCACGATCGATGTGGCGAGGCGAAGCCCCCGGTCCAGCAAACATGACGAAGCAGGTCTGCTGGTGACGCCGAAGTCACCGGAGTAGGTTGATGAGGAGATGGCGAAGCCCCCGGTCTAGCCGAGGTGACGGGGAAGGTCGGTAGTATGACGTTTGTAGCTGTAACACCCCCGGTGATTAGCAACAGTAATCACTTTTGATAATGACAAGTCAGCAAGGTTAACAGTGTCAAATCATCATTAGCATCATATTGCATTTCAACTCCTAACTCAAATTCAAAATTTAAATGAAAGTGGAAAATAAAACTTGTTCAACACAGAAACTAAAATGTGCAATAAATAGTAGATAAATCTGAGGCTATGTTAAAATTGTAAACAACATTGTTGGAATTTGATAAATGACTTGAACAACATCAAACAGTGGCTGAGAGCATTAAATATTAACACTTTTATTAATACAAAATAAATATGAAATGATAATTACCCCAAGCTAGTTTTTGGTGCTAGGTTACAGTGCACTGTGATTTATGGACCAGGTCACATATTTTACAAAATTCATTTGGGTGCCAAACTATTTACATAATAGGAAAATGTGAGAAAAAGAAATAAGAAAAGGAAAATAAAACAAAATGAAAAGAGTTAAAGGAAAACCCCCCTGGGCCTGTCGGCCCAGCTGGCCACCAGGCCGACTAGGCCGGCCCACCCCGCTTCCCCTTATCCCCCACCCGACCAAACCCTAGCCCGTAGCCACCCCCACTTCCCCCCCACGATCCCCCACTCCTCCCTCTGCTTCCCCCGATCCCGATCGGATCGGGCGCTCGACGGCGCCCCTCGCCGCTCGCCTGACACCGCGCCCCGTCGCCACCACCACCTCGCCGGTGCCGCTCCACCGCCTCTTCGTCGACGCCATCGCCTCGTCGCCGGCGCTCCCCGCGCCGCCCGTCGCCGTTGGACGCCGCCGCCCGGAGCGCTCTCCCGCCGGCCTGCTTCTCCTCCGTCGCCGTCGTCTCCGACTCCCTCCCCGCGCCCCGCTGCCACTTCCCTACCGGCCCCGTGAGCACGCCCCGCGCCCCTCCTCCTCTCTCCCCTGTCCCTGCTGCCGCAGCCCCGCGCTCGAGCTCGCGCGCGCCTCGCCGCGCCCGTGCGCGTCCTGCGCCCGCGCTCGCGGCGCCCCACCGCCGCGTCCCACGCTCCGGCCGCGCTCCCGCACGCCCTGCACGCGCCCAGCGCTCGCGCGAGCCCCGCCCCGCGACGCTCCCCGCCCTGCTGCTTCTTCCCCGTGCGCCGCGCCGCCGCCTCATCCCTGCCCTCCCGCTGCTCGCCGCCCCTGCCGCTCATCGCCACCGCTGCTGGCCACTCCGCCACGCGCCGTACCGCCCGCGCCACGCCGCCGCAACCTGCAGCCCGCCCCCTCACGCGACCCCCGCCGTTCCCGGCCGGCCTCGCCGCAGCCCCGGGCGTGCGCCCGAACGAACAGGTGCTGGGCACCCGTTGCGCCCGTGCCCGCTAACGCCCAGCGCCCGTTTGGCCCCCAGGGGCCTATGACATGTGGGGCCCCGCCCTGGAACGTTTAAATAAATAAATAAATAAATAAAAATTAATTAATTAATTACTTAAGTGAATTAATTAACCTAATTAATTTGGTTTAATAAACCTAATCATTTAGTTAAACTAATTAAACCCTGTTTAGATTAATCTAATTTAATTAAATGTTAATTAATTAGTTAACCCTAATTAACCTAACCAGTCTATGACATGTGGGACCCACGTGTCAGAACGCCTGCTGATGTCATGCTGACGTCAGCATAACACTATTTCGGATAATGTTAATTTAAATAATTAATTAAATTCCAGAAATTAATAAAAACTTTAGAAAATCATATTAAATAATCCGTAACTCCGATGAAAATAATTTATACATGAAACTTGCTCAGAATTCCGATACGAACTAGGATACACCCTCCGTATTCCCGTCAGACGCCCGCAGCTATAAGAACATTGAACTTTTAGACCGGTTTCAGTAAATGAATAGTGCCCAACTTCAATGAAATTAATCCAGATAAATTACCAGAATAACTAATGCACTCAGATAGGCATTATACCACCCTAGCACTGCGTTTAGACATGTCATGCATCCCTGTTGCATCATTAGCGTGTATTCATTGTTTCGCCCCCCCTCCGGTCCCTCTGCCCGAAAATGCCGGACACCGGGAATACTTTCCCGGATGGGTTCCCTCTTCGCCGGTATCACCTATCCCTGCGTTAGATCACCCCGGCACTGCATATTGTCATGTCATACTTTGTGTAGCATTGTTTGCTTTGTATTTACTGTTTCCTCCCCCCTCCTTCTCTCTCGATAGACGCTGAGACCGCTGACGACGCTGCCGTGAATGACTACTACGTCGACGACCCTTCTCTCTCGACACAGCTTCCAGGCAAGCCCCCCCCCTTGATCAACCCGATATCGCCTACTCCTTCTCTCTACTGCTTGCATTAGAGTAGTGTAGCATGTTACTGCTTTCGGTTAATCCTATTCTGCTGCATAGCCTGTATTTGCTACTACTGTTGATACCTTACCTGCAATCCTAAATGCTTAGTATAGGTTGCTAGAATTTCATCAGTGGCCCTACACTCTTGTCCGTCTGCCATGCTATACTACTGGGCCGTGATCACGTCGGGAGGTGATCACGGGTACATATACTATATACTATTACATACTTATGTTACTGTTCGGAGATGGGGGTTGAAGGGGCAGGTGGTTCCATCCAGGCAGAGGTGGGCCTAGGTTCCCGACGGCCCCCAAGTGTTACTTTGTGGCGGAGCGACAGGCAGGTTGTGACCACCTAGGAGATAGGTGGGCCTGGTCCTGGTCGGTGTCCGCGGTTACTTCAAATTAACACGCTTAACGAGATTGGGTATTTGATCTGAGTCTAGCTACGAGCCTATACGCGCTAACCACCACGCGGGAACAGTTATGGGTACTCGACGTCGTGGTATCAGCCGAAGCCTCCTAGACGTCAGCGACTGAGCGGCGCACACTGGGTTGGACCGCGTAACGCAACTTCCTTTGTAATTGAGGTTACTAGGTCTGCTCTTCGGCCGCCCACGCAACGTGCAGGTTTGCAATGGGCGATGGGCCCAGACCCCTGCGCGCATAGGATTTAGACCGGCGTGCTGACCTCTCTGTTAGGCCTAGGTAGGGCTGCGACGTGTTGATCTTCCGAGGCCGGGTATGACCCAGGAAAGTGTGCCCGGTCAAAGGGATCGAGCGTGTTGGGTAATGTGGTGCACCCCTGCAGGGAAGTTTATCTATTCGAATAGCCGTGTCCCTCGGTAAAAGGACGACCCGGAGTTGTACCTCGACCTTATGACAACTAGAACCGGATACTTAATAAAACACCCCCTTTCAAGTGCCAGATACAACTCGGTGATCGCTCTCTCACAGGGCGACGAGGAGAGGATCGTCGGGTAGGATTATGCTATGCGATGCTACTTGGTGAACTTACCATCTACTCTCTTCTACATGCTGCAAGATGGAGGCTGCCAGAAGCGTAGTCTTCGACAGGATTAGATATCCCCCCTCTTATTCTGGCATTCTGCAGTTCAGTCCACAGATACTACCCTTTTCATTGATACCATTGCATATGTAGTGTAGCTCCTTGCTTGCGAGTACTTTGGATGAGTACTCATGGTTGCTTTGCTTCCCCCTTTTCCCCCTTTCTTTTCTTTCTGGTTGTCACAACCAGATGCTGGAGTTCAGGAGCCAGACGCCACCGTCGACGACGACCCCTACTCTGGAGGTGCCTACTACTACGTGCAGGCCGCCGACGACGACCAGGAGTAGTTTAGGAGGATCCCAGGCAGGAGGCCTGCTCCTCTTTCGATATGTATCCCAGTTTGTGCTAGCCATCTTATGGCAACTTGTTTAACTTATGTCTGTACTCAGATATTGTTGCTTCCGCTGACTCGTCTATGATCGAGCACTTGTATTTGAGCCCTCGAGGCCCCTGGCTTGTATTATGATGCTTGTATGACTTATTTTACTTTTAGAGTTGTGTTGTGATATCTTCCCATGAGTCCCTGATCTTGATCATACACGTTTGCGTGTATGTTTAGTGTACGATTGAATCGGGGGCGTCACAATTTGGTATCAGAGCCGACTGCCTGTAGGAACCCCCTCTTCCACACTCCTTGGCCGAAGTTGAGTCTAGACAAAGAAAACTGTTTTACTAACATGGCTGTGTGTCTTACGGGCCCACGTCGCCATTGGGTGGTATTAGGATCTTTTATTCCTCGTCTATACTCTGGGACTCTGTTCTCTCTTCTATTCGGGTTAAATGATTTTGCTAAATGTAACTCTAGGTTCTCGTAAATATTTTCTCCCGGAGAGCCCCTCACTGGAGATGATCGCCTACTTCACCAGAAGATTCCGAAGATACCCTTCGATGTTTTCCCAAGACCTTTGTGCTCATCGCTTTTGAAATTCCTTACCACCGATATATCCTTATGTATAATTACATACACTTGCCATTCATACATTCAATCCAGTTGATCTTGTTATTACAAGATGCCCCGAACAAATTTTCGTTGTTCCGACAATCCTTTGAGCTTACTGCCTTGCAGTTCTTGCCTCATGAATACCCCCTACGGATAATTCCTCGCACTTACCGAGTATCCGTTCCTCCCCCTTTGTTCATATGATTCACAAGATGCATACAAATACTATTCGATCTTTCAAGAATCCTTAACAACTTATTGCTCTGCAAATACTTGTCTGCTTGCATTATGGATGCTTTCCATACGACTGGCAATATTCATTAGTATCCTTTGACACCGTCATTTTCATCTTATTGATTCAACATGAGTGCGAATGCACGCATTCATCAGTTGATCCTTTCTAATTATCTTCCGGCTCAGACGTCCTTTTGAACATGAGCTGGTTCTCGACCAATCAAATTGTCATCGATTGTGCCCCTAAGCCTACTCGACTTACCCATCCTTAATCAGAGCCCTTGCTCCTGATCTCTTGATTTGGAAATCATAAATTCCCTTGCATTGAACTTTGAGTTAGTCAGTTGTTTCTATAATCTGATGCCTCTGCATACTTCTTCTTCCTCTGATTGAGTACCGTTACTCACATCAGCTCCGTTGTGGATCGCCCGATCCATTGTTGGATTGTTATCCGACAGTGTCTTTCATATTCAATCACCTTGTGAGTTCTTCCCCTTATACATGATGCATTTGGTAAATTGTATCCTCTGCGTTCCCAACCATACTCTGCTTTCGAGCTTGTATAATTTACTCCTGAAGCGTTATATGTTCCTCAGATTCCCTATGGGATGAACATATACCTTCCCTAAACCGTGTGAACCCGAAAGTTTACACAAGACATTCTCTTCTGGTGTTTTACCAGATACTTTTCAATTCTACAACTTCTTCGAAGATGAGAAGCGAATGAAATGTTATGCATTGAAGAAGTGGGAGTCGACCCCGAACCTTTGTGTTCTTGCCCATGGACTCGATGTGGGGCTTATCATGAAAGCTTCTTGCAAGAATATGTAATCATTTGAATAATTCTTTCGGTGTCATTGAATTGGATCCCTTGCAGCTATGGTTCCGACCATGCTAACTTTATTTAATATATTTCTGAAAGGAAACCATTCCAGTGCCTCGTCTATTTTTGACAAGGTTAAAGTATCTGCTATCGCAGGTCAACGACTCAGTTCAACTTCTATCATGTTCTACCTTCGAGTTTACCCCGTGGTATCTCGAGGATATCATGCCTTTGCACGGCATCTTACTAACTTGTTGAAGTAATAACTTTCCTGGTCGTAATCACTCTACGGGTTCTAGGTTGCCGTCAACCGAGGACACCGTTTAGTAAATCAAATCCGCTCTAAAATTCAAATGCCCCTAGTAATTGTTACTGGGAAATTTAAACTCAGTCATGTCGTCCTAGACCATCGGCTACACCCTTATCTTGCTATCTTTGATTGTGCTACCTCGACCTTCTTCGGTGCACAAATTCTTCAGAGTGCGAGCACGACTTACGTCGAGCTTTCAACATCATGTTTCTTGTTCTGAAAGGCAACTTTGATTCTGAGTTTGCATCTTACTTGTTGTTCCTATGACTTTCACGTCGTCATTCCCTGCTTGACGCCGTCGCTGTTTGATTGCGTCCTCTTGAAACCTCCCAGTAAATGTGTCAGATCACTTCAACACTTTGACTTCTTTCGAGATGTCAACTGTGTTCATGTTGAGAAATACCCTCCTTGCCCTCGATGATTTTTGTTATCATCGACAACACTCTGAACTTCTTTTCATTGTGAGCTTGTCCGTGTTATGGATGCAACTTGCTATCCTGTTGCATTATATTCTACCTTGAAGTATTACTGTCCTTTATGCCGAGTATGTTGTGAGGATTGCTTCACCTCTTTGAAAATTCTTGGCATAGTGATACTTCTCACCGTCACCATTCTTTCTTGGTCCCCGTGTTGTTTCTAACCGGAATAGCGACAATCGAACTATGATGTGTGAATCCTGTACTTCTAGCAACCCCATTACTTGGAGTTAACAGTCGATAGTTTCATTCTAAGGCTTTTTGTTATTGGATCACCATCCTAACAATTGATCATGCTACCTAAGCACATGTTTCGGGTGCACCTTTCATCCAATATTTAATTATGTATGTTTTTCCTCGAGCATACATCATCATATCATTTGATCTGACAAATGTTATCTTCTTGTTCACATAATTGTGGAAATCCATCTTTTAGGGAATCTCGATGAATGGTCGCTGAGTCCATCAACCACCTCCTCATCCTCTCATTGGTTTAATGATGAACTCATGATTCGGGACTTGCTTCCATAGTTCATTACCCGAGAATCTTGCAATGCCATCTCGTCAACTTGTGTCGCACCTTTTTCTTCCCAGACATCCTGGGTCTGAGGTATCCTGACACCAATCAGATCTGAATCTCGGTCAGATATGATGGTTGGAACATAATTCCCGGAGTTATAATATTGGTCCTTTGATGACCCGATTAGCTGATGTCATGCCTAGCACACCTGGCTGGAGGACTTATTAATATAGTTTCTTTATTTTGCAAGAATAGCCATTCTTCCAGGAGGAAATTGTAAAACTTATTCTTGAGTTGTTCTTGATGGATCCCTTGTGTATCCAAAGCCTGACCTTTATCTGATAACCCTGTCGATGCTATCTCGAAGCATAACTATGGTACTCCGTACATCCTTAAGAACATTTGTGGCCCAATGCTAAATGTTTCTTGAACAGTTACCCAAACACCGTTGTATGGGTGCATATCATGATTCTTCTTACCCCTATTAACTAAATGGCCATGCCTTTGATCTCCGACACGTATATCATGCCCCGCTTAACCTTGGGAAGGATATACTCCTATTTACTTGTGTTTAAACACATTTTCCTTTCCATTGTTTTGTTTAATCTGATAAACATATTTTCCTTTCCATTGTTTTGTTTAACCTTTCTTGTGATCTATATGATCTAAGCAGTAATATTTTCCTGCTTGTGCAAACACCTCAGTGTACAACTCTGCCAGTAAGACCCTGTTCCTATTGTTGATGACATTTCGGTAGGTGCCGATGGACGAGAACTTTGCCTATTTGGTCCGCCTCGTTCAACGAGCAGGAAAATGGTTCTCTTCGTCCCTTGCCCTTGGTACCAACATTGTTACCGACATAACTGACAGGTTATTCTCTAACATGCCTTGCTATCATGATTATGTAACATGATAGCGCCCTTCCTACTTCTAACCCACATGGTGGGCCCATAACCCACAGTTCCACAGGATCGAAACCTGACTCTCCTGTACACCCCCTGTTCCCAAGGTTGTTCCTCGCGCGTGGCCTCATATGTAATTCACGAGCCACCTTCCGTGAGATCACCAATTCTGGTATTAAACACAATACTTATTCCCGTTGCTCTGAACCCCAGACATTGAACGATTGTCTATCCGCTTGAAACTTCATATGGTACCTTCTTACTTGGCTCTCAATGTGTTTCGTTTGTTCAACTCGAGAGATACTCATGTGTTCAATCCTGGGTTAACCCCAAATGGTTTTCCCTTATACCATTCTATCGTTGTAGAGCAGCCCCTCACCTATTCGTAAGTACGACGGAATTTCCGAAGAAAAGATGCCGACTTCCTCATGATGAGCTGAAGCAGAGAAATGAAGACATCAACGTAATGGGTCGACCTCTTCGAGAAGAGCACCCATGACCGAGAAGATCCGTTAGAGTTTCGTAACCATGACTCCCCCCCTACTCCCCCGCTTAAATTCTCGGGACGAGAATTCTTGATAGATGAGGAGAATTGTAACACCCCCGGTGATTAGCAACAGTAATCACTTTTGATAATGACAAGTCAGCAAGGTTAACAGTGTCAAATCATCATTAGCATCATATTGCATTTCAACTCCTAACTCAAATTCAAAATTTAAATGAAAGTGGAAAATAAAAGTTGTTCAACACAGAAACTAAAATGTGCAATAAATAGTAGATAAATCTGAGGCTATGTTAAAATTGTAAACAACATTGTTGGAATTTGATAAATGACTTGAACAACCTCAAACAGTGGCTGAGAGCATTAAATATTAACCTTTTTATTAATACAAAATAAATATGAAATGATAATTACCCCAAGCTAGTTTTTGGTGCTAGGTTACAGTGCACTGTGATTTATGGACCAGGTCACATATTTTACAAAATTCATTTGGGTGCCAAACTATTTAAATAACAGGAAAATGTGAGAAAAAGAAATAAGAAAAGGAAAATAAAACAAAATGAAAAGAGATAAAGGAAAACCCCCCCTGGGCCTGTCGGCCCAGCTGGCCACCAGGCCGACTAGGCCGGCCCACCCCGCTTCCCCTTATCCCCCACCCGACCAAACCCTAGCCCGTAGCCACCCCCACTCCCCCCCCATGATCCCCCACTCCTCGCTCTGCTTCCCCCGATCCCGATCGGATCGGGCGCTCGACGGCGCCCCTCGCCGCTCACCTGACGCCGCGCCCCGTCGCCACCACCACCTCGCCGGTGCCGCTCCACCGCCTCTTCGTCGACGCCATCGCCTCGTCGCCGGCGCTCCCCACGCCGCCCTTCGCCGTTGGACGCCGCCGCCCGGAGCGCTCCCCCGCCGGCCTGCTTCTCCTCCGTCGCCATCGTCTCCGACTCCCTCCCCGCGCCCTGCTGCCACTTCCCTACCGGCCTCGTGAGCACGCCCCGCGCCCCTCCTCCTCTCTCCCCTGTCCCTGCTGCCGCAGCCCCGCGCTCGAGCTCGCGCGTGCCTCGCCGCGCCCGTGCGCGTCCTGCGCCCGCGCTCGCGGCGCCCCACCGCCGCGTCCCATGCTCCGGCCGCGCTCCCGCACGCCCTGCACGCGCCCAGCGCTCGCGCGAGCCCCGCCCCGCGACGCTCCCCGCCCTGCTGCTTCTTCCCCGTTCGTCGCGCCGCCGCCTCATCCCTGCCCTCCCGCTGCTCGCCGCCCCTGCTGCTCATCGCCACCGCCGCTAGCCACTCCGCAACGCGCCGTACCGCCCGCGCCACGCCGCCGCAGCCTGCAGCCCGCCCCCTCGCGCGACCCCCGCCGTTCCCGGCCGGCCTCGCCGCAGCCCCGGGCGTGCGCCCGAACGAACGGGTGCTGGGCACCCGTTGCGCCCGTGCCCGCTAACGCCCAGCGCCCGTTTGGCCCCCAGGGGCCTATGACAAGTGGGGCCCCGCCCTGGAACGTTTAAATAAATAAATAAATAAAAATTAATTAATTAATTACTTAAGTGAATTAATTAACCTAATTAATTTGGTTTAATTAACCTAATCATTTAGTTAAACTAATTAAACCCTGTTTAGATTAATCTAATTTAATTAATTAATTTAATTAAATGTTAATTAATTAGTTAACCCTAATTAACCTAACCAGTCTATGACATGTGGGACCCACGTGTCAGGACGCCTGCTGATGTCATGCTGACGTCATGTAGATGTCAGCATAACACTGTTTCGGATAATGTTAATTTAAACAATTAATTAAATTCTAGAAATTAATAAAAACTTTAGAAAATCATATTTAATAATCCGTAACTCCGATGAAAATACTTTATACATGAAACTTGCTCAGAATTCCGATACGAACCCGGATACGCCCTCCGTATTCCCGTCAAACACCCGCAGCTATAAGAACATTGAACTTTTAGACCGGTTTCAGTAAATGAATAGTGCCCAACTTTAATAAAATTAATCCAGATAAATTCCCAAAATAACTAATGCACTCAGATAGGCAGTATACCACCCTAGCACTGCGTTTAGACATGTCATGCATCCCTGTTGCATCATTAGCATGTATTCATTGTTTCGCCCCCCCTCCGGTCCCTCTGCCCGAAAATGCCGGACACCGGGAATACTTTCCCGGATGGGTTCCCTCTTCGCCGGTATCACCTATCCCTGCGTTAGATCACCCCGGCACTGCATATTGTCATGTCATACTTTGTGTAGCATTGTTTGCTTTGTATTTACTGTTTCCTCCCCCCTTCTTCTCTCTCGATAGACGCTGAGACCGCTGACGACGCTGCCGTGAACGACTACTACGTCGACGACCCTTCTCTCTCGACACAGCTTCCAGGCAAGCCCCCCCCCCCTTGATCAACCCGATATCGCCTACTCCTTCTCTCTACTGCTTGCATTAGAGTAGTGTAGCATGTTACTGCTTTCGGTTAATCCTATTCTGCTGCATAGCCTGTCTTTGCTACTATTGTTGATACCTTACCTGCAATCCTAAATGCTTAGTATAGGTTGCTAGAATTTCATCAGTGGCCCTACACTCTTGTCCGTCTGCCATGCTATACTACTGGGCCGTGATCACGTCGGGAGGTGATCACGGGTACATATACTATATACTATTACATACTTATGTTACTGTTCGGAGATGGGGGCTGAAGGGGCAGGTGGTTCCATCCAGGCAGAGGTGGGCCTAGGTTCCCGACGGCCCCCGAGTGTTACTTTGTGGCGGAGCGATAGGGCAGGTTGTGACCACCTAGGAGACAGGTGGGCCTGGTCCTGGTCGGCGTCCGCGGTTACTTCAAATTAACACGCTTAACGAGATTGGGTATTTGATCTGAGTCTGGCTACGAGCCTATACGCGCTAACCACCACGCGGGAACAATTATGGGTACTCGACGTCGTGGTATCAGCCGAAGCCTCCTAGACGTCAGCGATTGAGCGGCGCGCGCCGGGTTGGACCGCTTAAAGCAACTTCCTTTGTGATGGAGGTTGCTAGGTCTGCTCTCCGGCCGCCCACGCAACGTGCAGGTGTGCAATGGGCGATGGGCCCAGACCCCTGCGCGCATAGGATTTAGACCGGCGTGCTGACCTCTCTGTTAGGCCTAGGTAGGGCTGCGACGTGTTGATCTTCCGAGGCCGGGTATGACCCAGGAAAGTGTGCCCGGCTAGAGGGATCGAGCGTGTTGGGTAATGTGGTGCACCCCTGCAGGGAAGTTTATCTATTCGAATAGCCGTGTCCCTCGGTAAAAGGACGACCCGGAGTTGTACCTCGACCTTATGACAACTAGAACCGGATACTTAATAAAACACCCCCTTTCAAGTGCCAGATACAACCCGGTGATCGCTCTCTCACAGGGCGACGAGGAGAGGATCGTCGGGTAGGATTATGCTATGCGATGCTACTTGGTGAACTTACCATCTACTCTCTTCTACATGCTGCAAGATGGAGGCTGCCAGAAGCGTAGTCTTCGACAAGATTAGATATCCCCCCTCTTATTCTGGCATTCTGCAGTTCAGTCCACAGATACTACCCTTTTCATTGATACCATTGCATATGTAGTGTAGCTCCTTGCTTGTGAGTACTTTGGATGAGTACTCACGGTTGCTTTGCTTCCCCCTTTTCCCCCTTTCTTTTCTTTCTGGTTGTCACAACCAGATGCTGGAGTTCAGGAGCCAGACGCCACCGTCAATGACGACCCCTACTCTGGAGGTGCCTACTACTACGTGCAGGCTGCCGACGACGACCAGGAGTAGTTTAGGAGGATCCCAGGCAGGAGGCCTGCGCCTCTTTCGATATGTATCCCAGTTTGTGCTAGCCATCTTATGGCAACTTGTTTAATTTATGTCTGTGCTCAGATATTGTTGCTTGCGCTGACTCGTCTATGATCGAGCACTTGTATTCGAGCCCTCGAGGCCCCTGGCTTGTATTATGATGCTTGTATGACTTATTTTACTTTTAGAGTTGTGTTGTGATATCTTCCCGTGAGTCCCTGATCTTGATCATGCACGTTTGCATGTATGTTTAGTGTACGATTGAATCGGGGGCGTCACAGCAGCCCCATGCCGGCCGAGGTGTCGAAGCAGGTCGGCGTGGTGGACATCAGCTTGGTCAGCCGGATTAGTATTTGGGATTTCTTCGGAATCGTCCTCCGGTACTATGGTGCGAGGGGCGAGTCCGGCCAGGGTTGACTCCTGATGTTCGGACGCCGAAGTCGCGTCCAGGATTGAAGCTGGATACGGGATAAGAGAGGCCAGTCCGGCCGGAATTGACTCCCGATCTTCGGACACAGAGGTCACATCCAGGCTTGAAGAAGCAATAGTGCGGCGATGCCGTCGCGAGCCGGATCTTGTGACGCGGTCGATGCCCGCTTGATGAAGTGACCATGCAGCGATGCCGGTGTGCCCGCTCCGTATAATTCATGGGGCGACAATATTGGTGATGATTTACCCTTCACGATGCCGAACTCTTGTTCGGCATGCCGAGATAATGATTCGAAGAGGTTGAGTTCGGCTCGATGAAGCGACGACCCGTCTGGCGCAGGTCGGCAGTCGTGCTGCAACGTTGTCAGGCTGGTTTGACACCGGCGCAACGGTGAAGGTTACCTCCGAAAGGGAGAAAAATTTGTGACCATGTGTTCGGAAACAAAACACAATACCCTAGAAAGAGATTACTCCAAAAATGTTGTCCAATATCCCGTTCATGAAGAAAGATGAACTCAGGTCGGATTCGTATTCGCGCAGAAAACACATCAGAAAATTGATGGGCTCATCGGAGGTTTCCTGGAGTTTGAACGGTCAGATCGAGCTGAAATTTTGAGGGGTGGTAGATATAGGAATTCCGCAGCTGATCAATGGTTGGATCTTCCAAAGGACGTCTGAGCTAGATGCTGGACCCTACGCCCTAAACTCGTCCAGATTCACGCCCAGATTTGACAGGGTTCCGGTATATCGTAAATCGCCGGAGATTCCTCCATCGGAATGCGACAAAATTTTACAGGGTTGTTATATACACAATTCCGCACTATTCCACCAAAGCAATCGTCAAAGCAACACTTGAGGAATCGGCGACGGGGGATACAAATCCGCTATATAGAAAAACAGCACGGTCGCCCGAGGACAATGTTGAAGTTGAGCCCCCGAGCTATATGGATGATTCCTCCACGATCTTGATAGAGATCGGAGTTGATGTTGATGAAGGCCCTCGTCCGATCATGGCGATCTGATGTGGAGCGCAGTCCTCGGTCGAGCCGTCGATGAATATGCCGACGTCGTAGTTGATCTTGCAGGCGAGCCATTGATCCATTGCCGATCACACAGCGGAACTCTCAATGAAAGCACCATTGTTGGTGTCAAAACCGGCAGACCTCGGGGTAGGGGGTCCCGAGCTATGGATTCTCGGATCAATGGTAACAGGAACGAAGGAGACGATGTTTTACCCAGGTTCGGGCCCTCTTGATGGAGGTAAAACCCTACGTCCTGCTCTTGTTTATATTGATGAAGTATCAAGGTACATAGTTGATCTACCTCGAGATCATATGTTGTGGTCTAAACCCTAGAGGTATGATGAGTAATGTCATGATAATCTGTCTATCAACTAGCCTAGCCTCGGCTTATATAATGTACCGGAGGCCTAGGATAACAAGAGTCCTAGTCGGCTACGTCGGTGGAGAGGAGTCCTTGTCTTGATCACCAAGTCTTGTGGAATCTTCCTCATATATGTCATCGGCTGTCCGAACTGGCCCATTAGTGAATCGCCATGGGGGTCCTCGGCCCGACCCACTGGTTGGGAGACGACGTGGTGAGTACCCCTTAGTCCAGAACACCGTCAACGAATATATATGCTATTATGTACAAAAGCAGGGCAAAGATTGGTACCCCCATAATTTAGGTATGATTTACAAATGCCATGATCTCGAATTCAAATAATTGAATGGACTTCATGTTCAATTCAAACTTTTTAAACCACCTTAAGTTGAATTCAAATGTATGCTAGTTCATAGCTAGCTATTTATAATGTTCATTGTGTAACTTTTGTATGTATAATGTGCTTTACACACACAACATGAACTATACTCACGTTTATATTTGATTGCTAATGCGATGCATTGTCTGGAGTTCAAAATACTAACTCTGTGGATCAATTATGTCGAATAATAACATAGACATGCTCAAATTTGATAGAATATAGATGTCTGATGGATCAATGACCGTTCCTTACGCGAATTGCAAATATCATGATCCCATCCTAATATTTGGATACAATTTATATTTCTAATCAATGTGTACATCAGTGTTTTACGTGTAGTTTCACTCTCCATAGGCCCCTCCTCACACACGTGCTGACTTTCTCTCTCACACATACGCGCACACGGTGTATATCCATCGGTGGTCTCTCACACATGCTCACACACTCTCTCCTGAGGTATCTTTCTCACAGACATGCTCTCGATATAACCCTCCCTCCCTCTCGCAACCATTTACGTCTGTTTTCACTAACCTTTATCACAAGCACTCTTCCTCTCACAAGCATACACATGCACAATCCCCATCGACCCTTTCTATATACATAGACCTGCCTACGTGTCTCCCGCACGCACATTATCTTTAGGCCTGTCTCGCACGCATTGTCTCCACCTCTCTTCCTAATTGATGAGTATAATTCTAGTAGAGCATTCTGTAGGATGCCCCTTAAAGTTAGGTTGGATGAATGGTAGTATCAGAGATAAGGGGTTACCTTAGTCCGAGGACCTAGGGTTACAAATCCTAGCCGGCTTTGTTAGTGGACACAGAGTCCTTCACGACTCTGGTATCTTTATCTTGTATGACTAGTCCTCCATGGGTCTCCCTAAATGCGTCACGGGCCGACCAATGTGGCGCAGGACGGAACCGACCAAGGGCCTCACCTCGGCCCACCGGACCTCACGCGGTGACACACCCTCTGCCCCCAGGTCTCGTTATCTTCTCACACCCACACATACCAACACAGACACCACACAAAATATTTTCTCCTCATGCCTCTATCCCCCCTTGTATATACACACTCAAGGGCATCTCTCGCTGTGACATCCTATTCATCTCTCTCTCTCTAGACCTATCTCATTTCTCGTGCCATCTCTCCCACGCCCCCCCCCCCACCGGCCCCTCTATCCTTGCCTCTCTCGAATACGTAATACATACACATACCTCTGTAGGCCCTGCCAAATACATCAACTACACATTCACACATGTTACATCACGTACCCCATTGATCTAGAAAGCCCTCTCTTCACGTTTATTTCGCATACAACATTCCTTTTGAATAAAACCACACAAAGTGTGGCCAAAAAATTATTTTAGAATTTCTACATATATACAACATTACAAAGTTATATGGAGGAGTATGAACGTTAATTTGCATTGCTTGGTGCACCCAATGATATTTATTCCGCACTGTGAATTTTTATATTTTTATACTATATATAAAGTTAGTCATAATAAAGAGAAACGAAGAGCATCTCTCTCTCCATCGCATACACCCCCTCTACGCCCCTTTCACGTACGCACACAAACTATCTCCAGGTCCTCTAAAAGTATGCCCCCAGCACATTCACCCATGTTTCATCTTTCTCTCGCGAAATATACAGTGACGATCATTGTATTTGAAGTGAAAGCATGATACATACATTGGACTTCAGAATCCACTTATTATGGTCACCATTTATGTTTTGTGGTTATTATACAGTCATTGGCTCACCGTACAGCTCTGTATTTGCTCAAGACACGACTAGTTGACCAGTTAAACGCTCCACGTGGCACCTCTAGTGTTGCATCACATTATCTCACTACCATTGGGCCCACCTGTCGGCGTGTATAAGAATGAAAACAAACGATAAAAAAATATTGGACGGTGGTTCGAAGTCATGACCGCGGGCACAGCGGACAAGGTAGCCTTGTATTGGTATGCTGAGCCGTCTGTTTTAACACACAGGAGCTGGTGTGGTGATTATACACACACGCATGCATGCACATGAACTGCATGCACGCAACACTCACACGAACACACGCAGCCACGCACGCACGCAACACTCACACGTACACACACAGCCACACACGCACGCAACACTCACACACACACACACGCACGCATGCATGCACAGACCACATGACCAACACACACTCTCACGCTCAAGTGCTCAACCTACACGTGCATGTGCACACATCAGGCCCTGACAGACACATACACAACCAGGTGGTTCCCGCGCACGGGTTGGAGTCTTGTCGCGCCTGCGTAAATTTGTGTTTATCTCACCTTTTTCCTATGCGAACTGACAGGTGGGACCCACAAGGAACATGGTCAATTTAACAAGTCAACATAGTGCCACGCAGACTATTTGGCTGGTCAACAGAGTGCAATCCGATGCTGAACGGTGAGCAAGTGACCGTATAATCACCGCAAAACGTATATAGTAACCGTAATGAGCGTATTCTGAAGTCCGGTGACCGTATTACGCTTTTCGCTTGAAATACACTGACCGCCCGTGTATTTATCTCTTCTCTCGCTCTCTCTGTGGAGCCGAGTAGGCCAACGTGCCAGTGCCTAAATTGGCGCACGCCACCCCATTGTTGTTGTACTGGTTTCGTAAGAGCGAACAAGCATTCACGTCTACTGTACAAACTGTAGATATGAGTTACAAATGCTATGAAGACGAATACAAATATTTGAATCCACTTTATGCCCAATTTCTCTCTGTAGGCCCTCCAAAAGTACATCTCTACACGTTCTCGCATGTTACATCTAACAACTATGCAATACAACACTACTACTACACTCTCACACAATAAATCATACTCTGTATGTGTTTTTAGTTTTACTAGATCTCATATTGTTACTTAATTATTCAGTTTGCATACATTAAAATTGCCTTTGAAATGTATGGCTAGTATCATCTACCGCACGGGAAAAATCCCGCCCTTGCCTGTTTAATCGGGTTTGTATCGATGGATCATGCGAAACAGCAAAACTATAGTAGTACTACAGTACAAGTAACAGTTCACTGGGCCGCCGTGTCTTGTACTCCTTCGTCGTAAGAGTGGAGCGCTCGCTTTCATAAATGTTCTAGTCCCTTTCGCCGACATGTGGGACATCAAGCAACCGGGTCCACGTGCCATATCAAAATAACAGTGCAGAGCAGCAGGGGTGAAGCACCCCAGTCATGGCGCCGGCGTAGTAATGAGCAATGAGGTGTCAAATCACAAAGCTGTACCTTTCCCGCAGTTAAGTTGGAGGGATGAAGTAATGCTAAAAAAAGAAGTTGGAGGGACGAAGCAACCATCATTTCACTCGTTGCTGAATCCACTTCTCCCTCGACTTCTTCAAGTTAACCACGTGTTGCTTCTGCCGTTGTTCTGCCTCATGTGGGACGCGGATCGGCTTGGTAAAGCACTGACACGTGGTACCGCATGTTAGCAAACCGCCAGGCCAACGTCCTCTAAAAATAAGAAACCTCCCCCGCCTTCCGCGCAGCAAAATCACCTCCTTTTTACTAATCTTGATACTATAATTTTTTAGATCAATATAATCAAGATTTGTATAGATAGCACACAGGAACAAAACCAAGTGGTACGGTTAAGGGCATCCACAATGTGTAGCCAAATGTGAAAATAGCTTTTGGCATCGATGGGAACCATTGTGGACGGTGCTGCCAAAGCCAAAAATATGGAACCGAAGCTCACTAATTGATTGATTGAAGGAATAGAAAAATGCAACCTCTCTCCTCTTTCTCCCGTGCTTGGATGCATGTACAGTATAGAGCATAGAGTCTACTCCCCTGTCCCTTCTATCACAAATCACAAAGCAGTGAGGCGTCAAATCACAAAGCACGGACGAAGCAACCATCATTTCACTCTTCGCTGACTCCGCTTCTCCATCGTCTTCTTCAAGAAACCACCTTACCGCACTAAGCTGGACGGACGATGCTATTGTGTAGTACTAGTACATTTACGCGTCCTTTAGTTCAACGGACCTCCTGGATGCAAAGAAGGCGGTTGTCTCGGCTTGCAGGCGGCACTTGCGAACGACTTACCGTGGTCTCCCTCAATGGTGTGCTCTGTTGAACGCACTTCGCCAAACCACAATGTTTGAGATATCGTCGACGTCACCGCAATGGGGACGGAAGTCAAATAGTTACTACCTCCATTTTTTTGTATACAAGGCCAGTATCAAAATTACAATTTGCAGAAGGCCACTAACACTAATCGAGGCAAAATTGATGGGGTTTGCCTCGTACTAGCAACCAAGGACATTAATATACCCTTGCATGCATGCGGAAGTGAGAAGGTTAGTTTGCATGGCGCTGCATTAATCAAGCAATGAGGAGTGAGATGGTTAGCTCTTTGGGTGTTGAAGAAAAAATACGCATTAATTGACACGTCAAACGAGGATTTGTATCGATCAATCCCATGAAGGAAAACCCCGCCTTTCTTTTTTAACACTAGTAGAACGTACGTACTTGTATCCTATTTGGGTCTAGGCCTTGCATTGCCATACTTCGCCACACATTTTTGCAAGCTTGCCTAAAGTTTTCAAAATGAAAAGGAGGTACACTTGCGCACGGCTGTCGCGGTCGCACCGCACCCTCACACAGTCGGTCCTGCACGCCGCAAACCCAACCAAGGGAACGCACCCTCACTGACACGTGCTACCGCATGTGATCAAACCAAACTCAGCCATCCTACCACTGACACATAATTTTTGTTCATACAGTATATTTATCCAACCGCATGTTGGGGAAGATCTGTACGGCCCGTGCGGTGGTCTGTTGGGGAAGAAGAAGAGGTGAGGAAGAAGAAGGGTTAGGAGACGTAGGATATTCATCCAACCGCCTGAAATGGTCGACTGACCCAAATGATGAAAGTCAGGCGACTTGCATAAATATATGTTTTTACATAGCAAAATGTCCCTAAAAACAACAACATAAAGAAAAACTATCACTGCTCGTGGAACGAGATGGCCTCGTCATCTTTGGCTGCCGGCGCGAACCAGTCGTAGCTGCCGACGTGTATCTCCGCACCGTGGTTGTCCTCGGCCTCCAGCTACTCGTTCACGCGGAGCGTGCGGGCTCTCTACACGGACGCGAGCATCGCCCGGTTCAAGTCCAGGACGTCCGGTTCCGCCTGCAGGAGGGCCTTGATGGTAGCGGCATCCGCGCGCTCCGCATTGAGTTGAGCCTCCGCCGCCCGGTTCAAGTCCAGGATGTCCGATTCTACCTGCAGGAGGGCCTCAATGGCAGCGGCATCCGCACACTCCGCGTCAAGTTGAGCCTCCGCCGCCCGGTTCACATCCACGACATCCGCTTCTACCTGCAGGAGGGCCTCGATGGCAGCGGCATCCTCACGCTCCGCGTCGAGTTGAGCCTCCGCCTCCTGGTCCTCCTTTAGGATCGCCAGGTTGAACCGCTGGTCCGCCTGCACCATGGGGGACCCGGACACCAGCACGAACTCGACGTCCATCATCTCATACGCATCGGGGGCCTTCTGCGCCGCGACCTCCGCCATGAACATTGGATCGGCTTCCTCCTCCTCAGAGCTTGGCTCCAGAGAACTCGGGGATTGGCCCGCCGCAAAGCGAGCTTGGAAATGGAGGTCTGTGCCGCCGACCGCCATCGCGATTTCTGCGCGGCACTCCAGCGTCAGCATCTTGTAGTACGTGATCTTGCGGCGCACAATGGCTTTCAGGCGAACTAGGGGACGGTTGATGCGGGCTAGGGGATCGAAAGGTGGGGGAATGGGCTGGAGAGGAGGTGTGGTTTTGGGGCAGTGGTGACCGGCCGGCAAGTAGCTGGCGTAGGCCGAGCAATGAAGGTTCTGGTGTGCATAGTGGTTCCGATGATGACTGGTCAATCGGTTTTGACTGTGCGGAGTTTGCAAAGCCGGACGGCTGGAGCCTGGAGAGTTGTGGGGTGGGATGGGACCAAAGTTTTGGAGTTTCACATGGCAGACATCCGGACCTCCCCACCTTTCCTGTCGACGATGAGGTGGTGACTTCGTAAATCTCAAGATGACTAGCAAGATGCCCGTGCATTGCATGGAACATCAGGATGCATTTTTTTATGATATCTCAAGAATTTCATCAAAAAATGGTATCTCGAGAATTTCATTGAAAAGTGATATCTCGAGAAAGATGAGAGATAAGGTGAGGAGGAGTGGGGCGCGGTGGTGATTGGTGGTCGGACTTAGCGGAGGCATGGGGATGGACGACGCCGGCAGCAGCCACCATGCCAGATTGTTCTAGAGGCTTCCTTTTTTAATTACTCAACAATGAAGTTGTGGGAGATAAGGATGAACGATAGAGGTGCGGGTATCCTTTTGTAAAATTGCCCTAGTTTGCTTTCTATCCATCAGATATAGATCGGACAGTCTATATTGCAAGATGCAGGCACACCATCATCACCAAGAGTAGAGATAGAGGTATGATGGCTCAGTCTCTCGAAGGTGCTCATAGGGGTAGGGTGTGCGTGTGTGCGTTCATAGGGGTGAGTGTATGCGCGCATGTATGAGCGCTTGCGTCTGTACTGTGTTAAAAAAAAGGAGTACTCGAAATATGCAAGTTCATAAGGAACGGACGGTGTACATTACTCTTGTCGCGTTCGCGTTGCACCCCGGCACGCTGGACCCTCCACGTCGCTCACCGAATGGAACACGCTTCTTCTTGTGTTTTTGCTCGCTTGTGGGACCGTAGTTGAGAGCAAACCGACGTCCCTCCCCCTTCCCCGCCCGCATCATTTATACTACTAGAAGAAAGAGAGGTCGGCCGAGTGTTTCCCTCCATTTTATGCGGAGTAAATAAAAATGGAGGGAGTATACTACTAGTACTATGAGCACTGCATACTCTCTACAGATGTTGTCAGTACTCCACTAGTACTACTACTTCTACTACTATTGGACAGGGAGCTTAAAAAAGTTACTATTGGACAGGCTATACGTGGCGAAATCCTAGTAGGAAGAGCATGCGCGAGAACAAGCACATTCACGTGTTTGAAAAAAAATTGGAAACCATCTCTGTTTGAATACAAATCTAGCGGTACGTACGAATCTAACAATATTGATTGGGCTTTGTTGAATGTTGATACATTTTTCTGTAAGTTTGGTCAAAGTAGAGATACTTTGACTACACATAAACTTATATGTAAACTAGAAAGGATCGGAGGGAGTATATTGTACGTTCAAAAGCGAAACAAACATTCAATACCCTTTATATATGATTTGTTGATGCTATGATCACCGGTTCAAAATTTTGAATCCGCCTTAGGTATCACACATGCACCCACTCGCTCTCTCTCGGTTTCATCTCGGGGTCCAGAGATCAATTGAAAGAGGACTAGGGTGGGTACAGTACGTTCGTTTCACTTTTGAACGTACAATATACTCCCTCCGATCCACACAGACCCCCCCGGGTCATTTCTATCACAGAAAGACACCAAACCTTTATCTCCTTGCATGACACGCACTTGATCTCTCAACATCAATTGATCTCGTCAAGATGTGTCGGGGCATGAACCGAATGGGATGTCAAAACTAAGATGGGAAGCGACACGTAGTGGAGGCAAAGTGAAACTTTAAATGAACCGTTTGTCTGTATGAATGTCGGATAAATTACAACATTGAAAATACAAGCATGGTCTAGGCCCACATGCGAATGATACTCGACGGAATGTTCAAATGAGGCATGCGGGAGGATGGGCTCGAACGGAGGGCGGCATGATCGATGGAGAAGAGGGTTGGAGAGGAATGAGAAATAAGCAACGCCACATGATTATACTTGAACGGCTCAAATAAACATAAAGTTATCTCGTTTTCCCTTCTGTCTTGGTCACGGAGTAAGATATTCCCTCCGTTTTTATTTACTCTGCATATTAGGTTTGACTGAAGTCAAACTTCATAAAATTTGACCAAATTTATAGAAAAAATATTAACATTTACAATAGCAAATCTATATCATGTGAAAGTATATTCAATAATGAATCTAATGGTATTGATTTGTTATTGTATATGTTATTATTTCTGTCTATAAACTTTGTCAAAGTTTACAAAGTTTGACTTTGAGCAAAGCTAAAGTGCGGAGTAAATAAAAACAGAGGGAGTATGCAGGGACTAGTATATAGTTACTACTGCCGGAACATGGTAAGTTGGACCCCTAAATGCGGGCACGGACCAGGCACACCTCAATTATTCCTTCAAATAGTCGGAGACCTACATTTGCACACCATCCGGCTACTTAATCAAGTGTTATGCTTCACTAGTTGAAAAGGAAAAGGGTGGTACCGTACCCAAAACCACCACACTTGGGGCTAGGGTAACAACTTGGTACTGTACCACATTTGAACCAGGGCACAAAACCACCTGTTCTGTGCCTAATGCGTAACACGGAGCACTGACGCTTGAATTTGGCCAGGAAAACAAGGAAACCAACACGTGGGGCACACCTGTCGGGATGATGTGGCACAGACTAGTCCAATGGAGGAGCTGGCCCATGACCTCCTCGCCACCGGCAACCGTTCATGTGGGTCGTGGGGACCAACAACGTGGCGCAGCTCCCGCACCGCCTCTGGACACGGCGACCGCGGTGAGAGACATGCTCATCGTCGCTGGACACGCTCGGCTTCAGGGTGCCGAGGGTGGCGTTAGCACTGTGGCACGACCAGCAGATCAACACCCGGCTCGTCGAGGATGCACGGGGCGCCGAAGTGCGCGCGCGTCGTGACGCATCCGCGGAGTGTTCTAGCGTGGCCAACTGCATCCCCAGGACCTGAGACCATGCCGGGTCGTCTTGCTTTTTCAATGACATGTGGGGATCGCATGTGAGCAAAGGGCATCTCCAACGTTGCCACGACCGCAGCTGACTATCCTGGCACACCAAAAACCCTCGTCCCTCGCGCCGTCGCGCGGTGCGTTCCCAGCCGGCGCCAGCTGCCCGCATTCATGCCGTCCGTCCGCATGCCGTCATTAAGAGGCTCGGTGCCCGAGGAACCAACTCCGGTGACTTGATGACGCAGCCGGAAGCTTGGCCTCACCGGAATGTGCTACTGAAAGCGGCAACGCCCAGCTAAACTCCACACCATAGCGCATCCTCCTGCTACCTGGCACGGTGGCACCACATCCACCATGACCGCGAGTGCGAACGCTCTGCGGGAGAGCTTGTCTTTGGGGATGAAGCTCGAGGTCGCCGCCCTCGCTCAAGTCGCCGCTCGCAACGCAATAGCAGTGTAGCCGGACACGGACGCGACCGCACAAGCGGTGGCCACACTGGTGGCCGACGACGGGAGCATCATCAGCCACGCGTCCTACTTGCTGCCGTCCAATGTTCGGTGGCGCATGTGGCAGGTGAAGCGACGGACCATCCACGTCCATCATCATCGACCTCACGTCCACCGGCACCGCTGAGGTCGGGGACTCCTCCGAGGATGAGTAGGGCATGGGAGGCGGCAGGGCATGGTGTGCCAACTGGCCTGTCCGTCTCCCGTGTTCTACTCTTCCTCGCCGGAGACCGCACCTTCATTTCACGGGTCTTGAACCCCGCCCCCGTACATGGAGATGGTAGATGGAGGACGTCGGTCGCCACCATAGAAAAGGTTTAGGGTTGGGTTTCTTTTATTTTTCTATCCTATAAAAGTTCGAAATGTAATGAAAATCTGCCGTGTTTGCATGAATCTCGTCCGGTGTATATGAACTTTCACAATAATAGTAAGATATATTGTAGGAGTATGAAAATATATGGAATGATGATTTGTTTTTGTGTGTATAAACTTAGAAGGTTTGACCCGAGACAAAGCTAACATGCGAAGTAAATAAACACATAGGGTCTACATACACAATTTATCTTAGGCACTCCAATAGTACGTCCACTACACATTCACGCATTTCACATCTTTCTACATCTACGGGAACCTACGAAAGGGTTAACGTAAATTGCCTCTCTCTCTCTCCCCCTGATTTTCATGGTGGTGGGCCCCTTCCTCCCCCAATCTCCAATCAACAGCCCACACGTTTCACATTATGTTAATTACGTAACTGGGATTACGTAGGTGTAGCATTACTCGTCCTAAAAAAACCAACTAAGCCAACCTCCCAGCATATTGCGCGGGAAAAGACCCGGCCGCGCCATTTTAGTTGGGATTACCGGATTACTAGTAGTAGTATCGATGGATCGCGCGAAGCACCAAGTTTAAAAGGAAAAAATGCGGTACACTCACAGCACGCCTATCGCGGTCGCATTGCACCCCTCACATGGTCGGTCCTGCACACGGCTCATGCAAATGAAACGCGCTTCGGCTTGCCTCTTCACTGACACGTGGGACCGCACTTGGAGAAACCGACCATGCGCCAAACTCCCCCGCCCACCGCGCGAAAATTCCTCCCAAAAAATCCCCCCAAATCCCAAATTCAACCGCCCTTCGGCCAACTAGCCAATAATATTCCCCAAACCCCCCCTCCCCCTGGCCCCCTTCACTCCATTCGCTCCGCCAAAGCAGCCCTCCCCGCCGCGCCGATACGTCGGCACCGCGGTTCATCGAGGGGATGCACGGCGATCCTCTCGCTCCCACAGTACGCTCTTGTAGACTGCCGTCCTCTAGCCACGTCGCCACCGCTGGCGATGTTCTTGTGGAGACGCACGGCGGTCAGCTTCTCCCACGGTATGCGCATTCTAGACTGAGGCCCCGTGCATGTCGGAGTAGCGCTGAATGTTAGCTGATAGAGGCTGTTAATCTCACTGTTTGCCAAAATAGTTTACAGTCAATATGCTCTGCTTAAGAAGCTTCCTTGCCCTGTTCTACACTCAATCTACTTAGCTGAGATGGCATGCCATGCCCGATTAGTTGCTAAAATATCCCGCCATATATTTATTGTGACGTAGATTGCTATGGTCTAGTAGCCAATCTGTTTGGTGAAATAGCTCTACACCGTTTTATACTCAATCTTTGTTGCTGAGATGGCCTTCGATGGCTGTGTGCTTGGCCTCATTGACTGCAGAAACAGCCTGCCATAATTTAGCACTCAAATCTGTTTGTTGAATTAGCTTTACATATATATTTCATTACTTAGATCTACTTGTCCAAATATCTTGCCATAGCTTTAGACATCGACCTAGGTATTTTTTTTCTGGACTTCATAAAAAGCATATATGTTTTTCCTGTAATATCTAGTAGAAGAACTAATTTGTATGTCTAATAGATGGACATGACTTGGATAACTTCTACTCAAAGATTCTCCGCTGCATATGTCGAGGGGGTTGAAAACTTCATGAACTTTATCAGAGCTGAGTACGGCGGTCCGAAATCAGATGTGCTCTGCCCATGTAGTAGTTGTATGAATTCAGTTACAAGACCCCAGTCAACTGTGCAAAATCATCTACACTTGTATGAGATGTCGGTCACATATACTAGGTGGGTTCATCATGGTGAAGCTGTGAACGTCAATGTTACTGACTATGTGGAAGCAGCAGATCACCATCTTGATCTGCCTGATGCTCAGGTGGAAGAGGAGGAGGAGGTGGTGGTGGCGGAGCCAGTGAGTTTGACCAACATTGAAACAATGCTACGAAATGCTCGCGCATTTCGTGAACTTTCACCTGCAGAAGAAAAACAGTGGGCCCGCATGTTGGAACAATGCAACGTGGCTGTCACCCCAGGAAATAAGCTGTCAGTATTCTCAGCTATGGTCACCTTTCTTCAGGTGAAGACATCTGAGCAGATGACCAACAAATCATTCGATGCGATGTTGGCTACTTTCCGCAAATCTTTCCCAGATGCGTCTGAGCTGCCACACACCTACAGTAAAATGAAGAATTTCCTTCGTGCAGTTGGAATTGGATATGATATGATCCATGTTTGTAAGAATAATTGTGTTCTGTTCCGGAAGGATTATGCCAACTTAAGTGAATGCCCAAAATGCAAATCATCAAGATGGAAAGATGGCGATGCTGTGAAGAGGATTCCTCATAATGTTCTGAGACATTTTCCAATTATACCAAGATTGCAAAGGTTGTTTCATGATGCTGAAACAAGAGAGGATGTACTGTGGCATTCTACGAACCAGGAGTACAGAGATCAGAATGTAATGAGCCATCCATCTCATGGTAGTGACTGGAAAAGCTTCAATCAGAAACACAAAAAGTTTGCTGCTGACCTAAGAAACATTAAACTTGGCTTAGCTATAGATGGATTTAACCCATTTGGCCACCAGAGCGCCACATATAGCATGTGGCCAGTGCTTGTTATCCCTTACACCATGCCTCCAAATGTCTGCACCAAAGAATCAAACTACATGATGGCCTTGCTCATCCCAGGTCCAAAAAGTCCTGGAAAGGATTTTGATTTATTCATGGAGCCTCTTGTGGAGGAACTTCAACAGCTATGGAGGGGTGTTCTCAATCGAGACCAATATAGCAGCCCACCAGCTGATTTCTTTCTGCGTGCTGTTATAATTTGGTGCATTGATGACCCACAAGTATAGGAGATCAATCGTAGTCCTTTCGATAAGTAAGAGTGTCGAACCCAATGAGGAGCAGAAGGAAATGACAAGCGGTTTTCAGCAAGGTAATGTCTGCAAGCACTGAAATTATAAGTAACGAGTAGTTTGGTAGCAAGATAATTTGTAATGAGCAAGTAAAGGTAATGGTAACATAAGTGCAGCAAGGTAGCCCAATCCTTTTGAGGCAAAGGACAGGCTAAAACGGTCTCTAGGATAAGCAAAGCGTTCTTGAGGGTACATGGGAATTTCATCTAGTCACTTTCATCATGTTGGTTTGATTTGTGTTCGCTACTTTGATAATTTGATATGTGGGTGGACCAGTGCTTAGGTGCTATTCTTACTTGAACAAACCTCCTACTTATGATTAACCCCCTCGAAAGCATCCGCAACTACGAGAAAAGTATTAAGAATAAATCTAACCATAGCATTAAACTTTTGGATCCAAATCAGTCCCTTACGGAATAGCGCATAAACAAGGGTTTAAGCTTCTGTCACTCTCGCAACCCATCATCTAATAACTACTCCACAATGCATTCCCTTAGGCCCAAATATGGTGAAGTGTCATGTAGTCGACGTTCACATGACACCACTAAGGGAATCACAACATACATATCATCAAAATATTGAACACATATCAAGTTCACATGATTACTTGCAAAAAGATTTCTCCCGTGACCTCAAGAACAAAAGTAACTACTCACTAATGATAATCATGCTCAAGATCAGAGGGGTATTAAATAGCATAATGGATCTGAACATATAATCTTCCACCAAATAAACCATATAGTAATCAACTACAAGATGTAATCAGCACTACTAGTCACCCACAAGTACCAATCTATAGTTCCGGTACAAAGATTGAACACAAGAGATGAACTAGGGTTTGAGAGGAGATGGTGCTGTGGAATATGTTGATGGAGATTGCCCTCCCAAAGATGGGAGAGTTGTTGGTGATGATGATGACGATGATTTCCCCCTCCGGGAGGGAAGTTCCCCCGGTGAAATCGCTCCGCCGGAGGGCAAAAGTGCTCCTGCCCAAGTTCCACCTCGAGACGGTGGCGCTTCGTCCCGAAAGTCCTCTCTTTATTTTTTCTAGGTCAAAATGACTTATATACCAGAAGAGGGGCACCGGAGGTGGGCCGAGGAGGGTACAACCCACCAGGGCGCGCCACCAGGTGGGTTGTGCCCACCTGGTGGGCCCCCTCTGGTAGTTATTTGCTCCAATAATTCTTATTTATTCCATAAAAATTCCTCGTGAAGTTTCAGCTCATTTGGAGTTGTGCAGAATAGGTAGCCTGACGTAGCTTTTTCAGGTCCAGATTTCCAGCTGCCGGAATTCTCCCTCTTTGTGTGAACCTTGCATATTATGAGATAAAAGGCATTAAAATTACTCCAAAAAGCATTATTATGCATAAAAACATCATAAATAATAGTAGGAAAACATGATGCAAAATGGACGTATCAACTCTCCCAAGCTTAGACCTCGTTTGTCCTCAAGCGAAAACCAAAATCGAAAAACATGTCCACATGCTTAGAGAGAGAGGTGTCGATAAAAATAAAATACGGACATAGAAGCATCATGTATATTATTATAACAGCAACAAACTTTAATATAAAACTTTATCATAGAACTTTTATCATATAACTTCTCATGAACAAGTAACAATTCATCACAACATCGAAGTATAAAGCATAAACTCTATTGAAAACCAACAAACTCTATTCTCAGTCAACTTTGCAACTACAATTCATCATCTTTTCAGGAAGGGTCACGTATCAGAGCCCTTTTTTGGCAAGTCCACATACTCAACCATCATATAGTCTTCTATGATTGCTAACACTCACCGCATACACATGAGCAAAATGTTTCAACCGGACACGTAGAAAGATAGGGGCTTATAGTTTCGCCTCCCAACATACTCACCTCGAGGGTGATGTCAACTATAATAACTCATGCTACTCATATCCAACTGGATATATGTGCCTAGATCTTTCCTCACCACATGATGCTTGCCAAAAGAGAAAATAAAAAGGAATAGAGAGAAGAACTTTGACTCTTGCATAAAAGTAAATACATAAAAGTAAAAGATAGGCCCTTCGCAGAGGGAAGCAGAGGTTGCCATGCGCTTATTTGTTTGTATGCTCAATCTCTTAGTGCAAAAGAACGTCACGTTATATTGCCCCTTGTGATAGCAAACTTTATTATGCAGTCTGTCACTTTTATTCATTGCCATCACAAGTTCGTACAACGCTCAATTTTCCCTTACACTAAATGATCCAACACTTTTAGGAGCAATTTTTATTGCCCTTTTTGCACCGATGACAACTTACTTGAAGGATCTTACTCAATCCATAGGTAGGTATGGTGGACTCTCAAAATAAGATGTGGGTTTAAAAGTTTTTGGATGCACAAGTAGTATCTCTACTTAGTGCGGAATTTTTGGCTAGCAAAGATGGGGGGCAAGCACCACATGTTAAAGGATCTATGCCAATATAACTTCTATGTGAATATGAACAAACATAAATCATTACGTTGTCTTCCTTGTCCAACGTCAACAATTTTGGCATATAATATTTTGATAGGGGCTCACAATCACAAAAGATGTCCAGGATGGTGTATATGCATGTGAATCTTCTCTTCCCTTATTAATTCTTTCATGAATTGCATCATTGACCAATGCTATGTTTGTCAATCTCCAATAAAATTTTCTACTTATACTCTTCCTTATGTGATGTCATTACTTACCATAAAATTAGCATACGATCTTTTTCATTTATTTCCTTTCTTTTTATTGAACATGAAAGTAAAGAAAAAAAAACTCAAACTAAACTTTATTATATATCTCGCACACGATTACAAAGATAGATCACTAAGCAAACACTCGAAAAGAAAGGATCGAACTAAACTTTTATTCATCTAAAGCAAAAGATAACTATGGATCGAATTAAGATAAGTAAAGGTAAAAGATAGTGGAGGTGATACGATACCGGGGCACCTCCCGCAAGCTTGGCACAAGCCAAGGGGAGTGCCCATACCCGATTACTCAATTTTCCTTTGGTGATGAAGAAGGAGGTGGTGGTGATGAAGTAGTGGCCCTCTCCAACAGCTTCTCCAATCTACGGATGATGCTCCGGAGAGCAATGATGTACTCTTGCAATAGAATATTTTCACGGGTGAGATATTTATTTTGCACATGAACCATTTTGATGATCCGTAAGGCTTCAATCTCAGTGGGGGTAAGATGATCATAGTAAGGTTTAAGGATATCTTCTTCTTCCTCCTCGGCAGGCAAAGCTTGCTCGACCACCGGCGCTTGATCTCCGGTGGCCTCCTTGCTCTTGTCCCCTTTGATGACTTCTTCAGGCTCTTCTCTCTTCAACTCGATCTTAATCAACCAAGCCTCCTCTTCTACATTGTTGGAGGAGGGAGAAGACATGATGCCTGGCTTAACAGATCTGACCGAAAACAACAAGAAAAGAAAACAGAAGATTTCTTCGCGATACGGTGGTCAATAGGTTCGGGGGGTATATAAAGATTTTTTATCTTGGGAAACAAGCAAACAGAGTCCGGAAGGTACCCGAGGTGGGCACAACCCACCTGGGCGCGCCTGGCAGCCAGGCGCACCCTGGTGTCTTGTACCCACCAGGGGTGCCTTCCTAGTTGTTTCTTATTTTCCTAATTTTTGTTATATTCCAAAACGGACAGAAAATATTTTTGCGGAATTTTTGGAGTCCGTTTACTTACCGTATCACATACCTTCCTTTTTTTCATGATTCTGGAGTGTTCCAGAAGGTTTCCTTTATGTGTTCTTCCGGTGTCATGGTTTGGATAATATTGCTTTCAACATTAATGGGCGTACCTGAGATATAATGTTTTATTCTTTGCACATTGACAACCTTCAGGTTAGTACCTTCGGCATTATTTATCTTGATGGCTCCGGATTGATAAACCTCCTCGATAACATAAGGTCCTTCCCATTTGGAGAGGAGTTTTCCTGCAAAGAATCTGAAACGAGAGTTGTACAAAAGAACATATTCTCCAACTTTGAACTCACGCTTTTGGATTCTTTTGTCATGCCATCTTTTAACCTTTTCTTTAAATAACTTGGCATTTTCATAGGCTTGGGTTCTCCATTCATCTAGTGAGCTAATATCAAATAACCTCTTTTCATCGATAAGTTTGAAATCATAGTTGAGTTCTTTAATTGCCCAATATGCTTTATATTCTAACTCAAGAGGCAAATGACAAGCTTTTCCATAAACCATTTTATACGGAGACATACCCATAGGATTTTTATATGCTATTCTATAAGCCCAAAGTGCATCATCTAACTTCTTAGACCAATTCTTTCGGGACCTATTGACAGTTTTTTGTAATATTAATTTTATTTCTCTATTGCTAAGTTCAACTTGACCACTAGACTGAGGGTGATAAGGTGATGCAATTCTATTGTTAACATCATATTTAGCAAGCATTTTACGGAAAGCACCATGAATAAAATGTGAACCACCATCAGTCATTAAATATCTAGGGACTCCAAACCTTGTGAAAATGATTTCCTTAAGCATTTTAATAGAGGTGTTGTGATCAGCACTACTAGTTGGAATAGCTTCTACCCACTTAGTAACATAATCAACAGCAACCAAAATATGTGTATACCCATTAGAGGAAGGAAAAGGGTCCCACGTAATCAAATCCCCAAACATCAAATGGTTCAACAGCAAGAGAATAATTCATAGGCATTTCCTGACGCTTACCAATATTACCAATTCTTTGACATTCATCACAAGATAAAACAAACTTACGGGCATCCTTGAAGAGAGTAGGCCAATAAAAACCAAATTGCAATACCTTGTGAGCAGTTCTATCTCTCGCATGATGTCCTCCATAAGCTTCGGAGTGACATTTCCGTAGGATTTTTCCCTGTTCATGCTCAGGTACACAACGTCTAATAATACCATCTACTCCTTCTTTATAAAGATGTGGGTCATCCCAAAAGTAATGTCTTAAGTCATAGATTTTTTTTCTTTTGTTGGTATGTGAAGCTAGGTGGTATATATTGAGCAACAATATAATTGGCATAGTCAGCATACCAAGGAGTGTTATGAGAAACATTTATTGCAGCTAATTGTTCATTAGGAAAACTATCATTAATAGTTTGTGGGTCATCAAGAATATTTTCTAACCTAGACAAGTTATCAGCCACGGGGTTCTCAGCTCCCTTTCGATCAGTGATATGTAAATCAAATTCTTGTAGCAAAAGAACCCACCTAATGAGTTTAGGTTTAGCATCCTTCTTTACCTTAAGATATTTTATCGCAGCATGATCGATGTGAACAGTCACTTTAGAATCAACAATGTAAGATCTAAATTTATCACAAGCAAACACAACTGCTAAAAATTCTTTTTCAGTAGTAGCATAATTTCGTTGAGCATTGTCCAGAGTTTTACTAGCATAATGAATAACATTTAATTTCTTATCGACTCTTTGTCCTAGAACAACACCAACATCATAATCACTAGCATCACACATAATTTCAAAAGGCAAGTTCCAATCAGGTGGTTGAACAATAGGTGCAGAAATCAAGGCTTTCTTAAGTGTTTTAAAGGCTTCTACACAATCACCATAAAAAACAAATGGAACATCCTTTTGTAAAAGATTTGTAAGAGGCCTAGAAATTTTAGAGAAGTCTTTAATAAACCTCCTATAGAAACCACCATGACCGAGGAAACTACGAATACCTTTGATATCTTTAGGGCATGGCATTTTCTCAATTGCATCAACTTTAGCTTTATCCACCTCAATACCTCGTTCAGAAATTTTATGTCCCAAGACAATACCTTCATTAACCATAAAGTGGCACTTCTCCCAATTTAAGACGAGATTAGTTTGCTCACATGTCTGCAAAACTCGATCAAGGTTGCTCAAGCAATCATCAAAAGAAGTTCCATAAACGGAAAAATCATCCATGAAAACCTCAACAATCTTTTCACAAAAGTCAGAGAATATAGCAGTCATACATCTTTGAAAGGTAGCAGGTGCATTGCATAAACCAAAAGGCATACGTCTATAAGCATAAGTTCCAAAAGGGCAAGTAAAGGTGGTTTTCTCTTGATCAGGTTGTGAGACATGTATTTGAGAAAAAACCGGAATATCCATCAAGAAAGCAAAAATGTGTGTGCTTTGATAGTCTTTCTAACATTTGATCAATAAAAGGCAGAGGGTAATGATCTTTTCTAGTAGCTTTATTTAGTTTTCTAAAATCAATTGCCATTCTGTAGCCAGTGACAATTCTTTGTGGAATAAGTTCATTCTTATCATTAGGAACAACAGTAATACCTCCCTTTTTAGGGACACAATGAACGGGACTTACCCATCTACTATCAGCTATGGGATAGATTATACCTGCTTCCAGAAGCTTCAGTATTTCTATTCTTACCACTTCTTTTATTTTAGGATTTAAACATCGTTGGTGATCAACAACGGGTTTAGCATCAGGCTCCATATTAATTTTATGCTGACACAGAGTGGGACTAATGCCCTTTAAATCATCAAGAGTATATCCAATGGCAGCTTAGTGCTTCTTCAGAACCTTCAATAATCTTTCTTCTTCATGTTCTGAAAGGTTAGCACTAATAATAACAGGATAAATTTTTTTCTCATCAAGATAAGCATATTTCAAATTGTCTGGCAATTGTTTTAATTCAAACACAGGATCACCTTTAGGTGGAGGAGGACCTCCTAGAGTTTCAATAGGAAAATTGTGTTTAAGCAGAGGACGTTGTTCAAAGAAAATCTTATCTATTTCATTTCATTCATGCAGATGCATATCATTTTCATGGTCTAGCAAATATTGTTCTAGTGGATCGGTAGGAGGCACAACAATAGAAGCAAGACTAATTATTTCATCCTTACTAGACAACTCTTTATTATGATGTTTTCTACTGAACTTGGAAAAATTAAACTCATGAGACTCATCACCAAAACTAACACCGACAGTTTGTTTCGCAATCTATTTTAGCATTAACGGTGTTCAAGAAAGGTCTACCAAATATAATGGGACAAAAGTCATCTTGTGGGGAACCAAGAACAAGAAAATCAGTAGGGTATTTTATTTTCCGACACAAGACTTCAACATCTCTAACAATCCCAAGTGGTGTGATGGTGTCCCTATTAGCAAGTTTAATAGTAACATCTATGTCTTCTATTTTAGCGGGTGCTATATCATTCATAATTTCTTGATATAAGGTAAAAGGAATGGCCCTCACACTAGCACCTATGTCGCATAAACCATGATAACAGTGATCTCCTATTTTAACTGAGACAACAGGCATGCCAACAACAGGTCTATGTTTATCTTTTTCATCGGGTTTGGCAATTCTAGCAGCTTCATCACAGAAGTAAATAACATGCCCATCTATATTTTCAACCAAGAGATCTTTAACCATAGCAACACTAGGTTCTACTTTGATTAGTTCAGCAGGTTTGGAAGTTCTAATATAACTTTTGTTGACCACAGTTGAGACTTTAGCATGTTCCTTTATCCTAACAGGGAAAGGTGGTTTTTCAGTATAAACAGTAGGCACAACTGGATCAACATTGTAAATAATAGTTTCATCTTTAGCTATTACTGGTTCTTTAATTTCTTCTTTGATAGGTGGGTGATATTTAAACCACTTCTCCTCAGGGAGGTCAACATGAGTAGCAAATGATTCACAAAAGGAGGCTACTATCTCAGAGTCAAGTCCATATTTAGTGCTAAACTTTTGAAAAGCATCGGTATTCATAAAAGATTTAACACAATCATACTTGAGCTTAATACCTGACTCTTTACCTTCGTCGAGTTCCCAATCTTCAGAGTTGCATTTAATTCTTTCTAAAATATCCCACCGGAAGTCAATAGTCTTCTTCATAAAGGAACCAGTACAAGAAATATCAAGCATGGATCGATCATCATGAGAAAGCCGAGCATAAAAATTCTGAATAATAATTTCTCTTGAGAGCTCATGATTGGGGCATGAATATAACATTTACTTAAGCCTCCCCCAAGCTAGAGCGATACTTTCTCCTTCGCGAGGCATGAATATAATATAATTCTGATCACGATGAACTAGATGCATAGGATAACTTTTTTGGTGAAATTCCAATTTCAATCGATTCCAATTCCAAGATCCAATATCATCGCATAGCCTATACCATGCTAATGCTTTTCCCTTCAAAGATAAAGGGAAAACCTTCTTCTTAACTTCATCTCGTGTAAACCTGCAAGCTTAAATAATCCACAAATTTCATACACATATATCAAGTGCATATCAGGATGTTCAGTTCCATCTCCTGCATAAGGGTTAGCTAGCAGTTGTTCTATCATACCCGAAGGAATTTCATAACCAATATTTTCAGTAGGTCCAGTAGGTTGAGGGCTAACTAATTGTGGTTTCGTTCGTGGTGAAGATACCCCGAACAAACCCCTCAAAGGATTGTTTTCCATAGTAACAAGTGACAATAAATTTCAGCACGTAGTAATAATTTTTCCTTACCGATTTCCACTTACCAAGAGCGCTTTACTCCCCGGCAACGCTGCCAGAAAAGAGCCTTGATGACCCACAAGTATAGGGGATCAATTGTAGCCCTTTCGATAAGTAAGAGTGTCGAACCCAACGAGGAGCAGAAGGAAATGACAAGCGGTTTTCAGCAAGGTAATGTCTGCAAGCACTGAAATTATAAGTAACGAGTAGTTTGGTAGCAAGATAATTTGTAACGAGCAAGTAATGGTAATGGTAACAAAAGTGCAGCAAGGTAGCCCAATCCTTTTGAGGCAAAGGACAGGCCAAAACGGTCTCTTATGATAAGCAAAGCGTTTTGGAGGGTACACGGGAATTTCATCTAGTCACTTTCATCATGTTGGTTTGATTTCTGTTCGCTACTTTGATAATTTGATATGTGGGTGGATCGGTGCTTACGTTCTGTTCTTACTTGAACAAACCTCCTACTTATGATTAACCCCCTCACAAGCATCCGCAACTACGAGAAAAGTATTAAGAATAAATCTAACCATAGCATTAAACTTTTGGATCCAAATCAGTCCCTTACGGAATAGCGCATAAACAAGGGTTTAAGCTTATGTCACACTCGCAACCCATCATCTAATAACTACTCCACAATGCATTCCCTTAGGCCCAAATATGGTGATGTGTCATGTAGTCGACGTTCACATGACACCACTAAGGGAATCACAACATACATATCATCAAAATACCGAACACATATCAAGTTCACATGATTACTTGCAACAAGATTTCTCCCGTGACCTCAAGAACAAAAGTAACTACTCATTAATGATAATCATGCTCAAGATCAGAGGGGTATTAAATAGCATAATGGATCTGAACATATAATCTTCCACCAAATAAACCATATAGTAATCAACTACAAGATATAATCAACACTACTAGTCACCCACAAGTACCAATCTATAGTTTCGGTACAAAGATTGAACACAAGAGATGAGCTAGGGTTTGAGAGGAGATGGTGCTGTGGAAGATGTTGATGGAGATTGCCCTCCCAAATATGGGAGAGTTGTTGGTGATGATGATGACGATGATTTCCCCCTCCGGCAGGGAAGTTCCCCCGGCGGAATCGCTCCACCGGAGGGCAAAAGTGCTCCTGCCCAAGTTCTGCCTCGAGACAGTGGCGCTTCGTCCCGAAAGTCCTCTCTTTATTTTTTCTAGGTCAAAATGACTTATATACCAGAAGAGGGCCATCAGAGGTGGGCCGAGGAGGGCACAACCCACCAGGGCGCGCCTGGGCTCCCTAGCGCACCCAGGTGGGTTGTGCCCACCTGGTGGGCCCCCTCTATTAGTTATTTGCTCCAATAATTCTTATTTATTCCATAAAAATTCCTTGTGAAGTTTCAGCTCATTTGGAGTTGTGCAGAATAGGTTGCCTGACGTAGCTTTTTCAGGTCCAGATTTCCTGCTGCCGGAATTCTCCCTCTTTGTGTGAACCTTGCATATTATGAGAGAAAATACATTAGAATTACTCCAAAAAGCATTATTATGCATAAAAACATCATAAATAATAGTAGGAAAACATGATGCAAAATGAACGTATCATGCATCCATGATTATCCGGCTTTGGGCACTATGTCAGGGCGAACGACACATGGTTACAATGCATGTGTTCGCTGTGACAACAATCCGCTGTCATATGCAATACTTAGCAAGATCTGTTACATTGGACACCGCCGTTTCCTTGCCAAGGACAAGCCGTGTCCTACAAAATACCGAAGACATGTGTTCAATGCAAAGCATGAAAACCGTGATGCGCCAAAGAGGCTCACCGGCGATGAGTTGCAAGTGGAATTAGAGAAGGTCAGGCATATTACACCAGGAAACCATCCTGATAATGGTAGCGGGAAAAGGAAGCGTGGCAGGGCAGAAGATTGATTATTGTTTACCTGTAGGTCCACTTTGTGGGACTTGGAGTATTGGAAAGATTTGGATCTGCGGCATAATCTTGATGTGATGCACATCGAGAAAAATATATGTGGCAGCATTATGGGCACACTTCTTAATATTGAAGGCAAGACAAAAGATACCTTAAAATCTAGGATTGATTTGACACACCTGGGTATCAGAAGGGATTTGCAGGTGGAAGATGAAGGTAAACCATGGGATATGGCACCAGCTGTGTACGTCTTGGACAAGGTAAAAAGAAAAGAATTCTGCAAGGTCCTGTCACGTGTGAGATCCCCACATGGATTTGCTTCCAACCCTGAAAGGAGAGTCAGTGCAGATGGAAACAAGGTACAAGGTTTGAAAACTCATGACTGCCACGTCCTACTTCAAAGGGTTTTACCTGTTATCCTTAGAGGATTGGGCCGCCCTGACTTATACAGAGCAGTTGCAGAGTTGGGACAATTCTTCAAGGAACTCTGTAGTAGAAATATCAGGATAGATGCTTTGGAGCATCTTAGAGACAAGACACCAACTATCCTATGCGACCTTGAGAAGATATATCCTCCAGCCTTCTTTGATGTGATGGTGCATTTGGCTTTTCATCTACCTGATGAGGCACTACTTAGAGGTCCAGTACAGTATGGCTGGATGTACCCTATTGAAAGGCGGCTAGGCACTTTCAAGGGCTATGTTAGGAACAGAGCTAGACCTGAGTGTTCCATTGCAGAGGCCTACATTGCTACAGAAGCTTTGACATTCTGCTCAAAATACATTGAAACAGCTGATGAGCTTAGCAAAGAGGTGGGTGAAGACAATCCCAAGCTCAATGTTTTCGATTGTTCTGTTTGAGTTACAGGGAAGAGTCGACAAGACGACAAACCTAAAGATTTGGAAAAAATGGTTTGGTATGTGTTGAATAACTGTCCTGAGATTCTACCTTATATCGAGTAAGTGCTAAGTACTGCGGCTTATACATCGTAATCTACTAAACTTGCAGCACATTCTTATATATTTAGATGTTTGACGCGATCACTATGTTGTGCAGCATCTACAAAAAGGAGTTACTGCTGCAAAATCCAAGAAACATTGATAAACTGGTTATGGCAGGATTTGCGAAATGGTTCAAGAGCCATGTATGCTTTTGAATTGCACTATCAGTTTTTTTTAATATATTGAGTACATAAGATGATCAGCTTGTCTATTTTCTAACCATAGGTTAAGAAGATGCGTGAGGATGGGCAGGCAGTTAATGATGCCCTTTACGCACTAGCAATGGGTCCTGATACTCGGGAAAGACATTATGAATCTTGCGTTGTTGGAGATGTGCGCTACAACACCCTTGCACGCGACGAAGGCATGAAGACACAAAACAGTGCCATCATGAGCACGGATAAGTACAGCGAAGAGAAAACTGAAATGTATGCTAACATAACAGACATTGTTCAGTTGCAGTATATCTCCAGTTTCGAGGTTCATCGGTGTGTGGTTCTGTTGTGCTGTCGTTGGTATAACCTATTTTCCAGGATCGCAAAACCCAGAGCTGATGATTATTTCAAATCCATCAATGTCAAGGCGGCGTACCAGACCTATGAGCCTTTTATTTTGGCAAATCAAGCAACACAAATATTTTTCTTGGAAGACACATTTGCATGTAGCAATGACTGGAGAGTATTGCAAAGGTTTGAGCAGAGGAATTCATTTAATGAAGTTGCACAACAAGATGATGCTTACACTACTCCTGATGTAGAAGATTCCACAGATGTTCCTAATATCTTTGAGAACCATCACGTCAATGACGCTGGCGAAAAGATTGCCTGTCGGGCTGTGGACATACGAGAGTTGATCAATAAGACACCAACGTTCAAGGACATTGAGGATGAAGAAGAAGATGACACTGGGGGGAATTACGATTCAGACTGATACACATGGCGAAGATGTTGACGCTGCTGCTGCAGATGATGATTAGATTGCTTTTGTCGTATTTGCCTGTCAGAAGACGTTTTTTTATCTACTATGTGAAATTGTGTTTGCTATGACAACTGAAACCTGATGAAGTTGTTGTTTAGTATTTTTGCTGTGAGAACATCACTTATTATGTATGTTGATTTGTGTTTGATGATTGTATGACGACTAAAACATGATGACATTGTTGTTTTGTTGTACTCATATTTGGCTGTGAAACTTGTATTTGATGACAAAGCTGACCCGACAGGGCCTCTGCTTATTTATTTATTAGCAAAAGGGCCAATGCTATTTATTTATTTATTTATGAGCAAAAGGGGATACCCCCCGATTTTCGTTAATAGAAATCATTAGATGTTCACAACACTATGCCCACACTGCTAAACAGGTTTCATTCATTACTAGTTTCAGCAAAGTGCTCATGTCATAGCCACTGAATACATCACGAGTGCTATATACACTGCAAATAAAGAGACAATCATCCTACAGAGCACATCAATTTTGCCCATTATCTTCACAAGCTCTTTCATCTCCTCATTGCTGTCAAGGCCGTTCAGCACCTATTGCTTGGCCATGATCAGAGGAACTACATCTTTAACCTTCTGCTCTTCATCTTCCTGTTCTGCCATTCCTTCAGTTACTTGTCCAACACCCCAACCTGCTGGTATTGGGATTCCTCGGCTAACCAAATAATCGGCGTAGTTGCATTCCCCCACATCAGCAACTTCCCAGAAATACAAATCACACGAATCTTCCCTTTTCTGCACGAATCAAATTGGAAGATCATCAACCAAACTATTAAAAAAATCAGCAACTGAAAGCAGCGGAACAACACTTAAACATATTATTACCCCATGATTAGGGCATTTGTAGAAGACTCGGCCAGGGTTGAGGATTGTGGTTGAGACGTGACGGATGACTCTGCGTGATTTGTAGCAGTGGCACCACACCAACGGCAGCGGGTTGCGATGAGCAACCGGCTGCGGTGCGTGTGCCGGCGGGGGTGTGATGAGACCCACAGGCGATGGTACGGGTGACGACTTGGCGCATATCTGGTTGTTGCCTGATGAAGAGCAGGTGGATGAGCCGCCAGTGGACATGGTGGCTGCGGCCAGAGCTTCTGATGCTAGGTAGAGTAAGTAGAGAAGAGGAGAAGCGAACATTGGATATGTCAGTTTCATTACTTGCATAGTAGCATAGCACCATATATAGTCATAGTCTAGGTTTGGATTCGAACCAGCTACAGGAGCACGTCTCTCTTTTTTCTAAAACTCAGCAACGTCTCTTTACTGGTACACTAGCTTGTTCTGTACGCCTTCTCAAGTCTTTGATTGTCTTTTCTTTTTTTTGCGAGGAAGGAAGGAGGAGAAAATTGAGGGTTCCTGGGACTCGAACCCAAGACCTCTCGGTTGAAAACCAAGGGTGCTAGTCACTTATGTGGCGAACCTTCCTTGGGAGGAGGATGGCAAACGAACGCATTTTCCTCGCAGTTTTAGTTGCGACACAAGATCAAACGGTCGCAGTTTCGGGAATGTTATCTGGCGAATGAGCCCAGTTTTTCTTTTCTTCCTATATATAAAAAGTATGCTACTTGGTGTCGGCTTAGTCAACAAACGATTGTGCCAACCTTGACCGTTGGATTGACATTCAACGTCTGTCATGTTTCTTCAGTCTCTTCTTCCTCCAGCCGCCAAACCCAAACCAGTGCCGGCGGGACCGCCTGCTCCGGCCTCCCACAGCTGGCTGTGCTGCTGCGCATGCATCGTGGCCACATCGCTCCCTAAAACTCTGCACTTCTTCCCCGGCTCCTATTCGTTCCCGTCCAAGGCCTCACCATCGTCCTCCGCCTTGGTTCGCTCACCGCGGCGCCTCCCTTCGGTTTTGTCAACATGGTCAACAACCGAGAGGAATAAGAAGATGACTGTACATGGTGAGGATGACAGTAGGGACCCACCAGGATCATGGTAGTTGGCAAGCAAGTGCCTCCTTTATTACAAGAAAAAAAAGGGTTCCTCCTGATGGTTTCCTGACATCTGGGTCGCACGCCACTATCAACGTAGTCAATAAGCGAGATAACTGCAGAAGGAGCGGTAGACACCCGGGACCCAGCAGCGTGCGCAGTAAATTTTTTTCTGGGACGGAGAAGGGTATCAACTGGGTTGTGCGGGAGCTATGGCCCGTCTAGCCCAGGCTTTTATTTCATATGTTTACCACATGACCAACCCATTTTTTTTCCTTTCTGAAAATGGCTAGCCCAGCTATTTTGTTCTTTGCAAAATAACCAACGTAGGCCTACTTGCTTTTCTATGCCCTGCTGGGCCGGAAATCTTTCAAGACGAGGAGGGATGCATTCGGGCTTGCCCAGAAAATGGGCTATAAGTAATAAGAAATGGGATATAAGTAATAAGAAATGGGCTGTAAAATGAAAAAAATACAACAAACAGGCAATTAGTTCCAAAATACTTTTTTTCTTTCAGATTTTGATATTTTAAATTTCATTGTTTTTGTGCGGGTAAAATTTCATTGGATTTAAATTATGGTATGTTTAGTTTTTAAATTAATTTGAATCTGGCAAGAAATTTCGGGCTGTATGCTGTTTGGGACAGATTTGGAGGCTGACTTGTGGGTCTACTAGGTTGACGTGTACAAAATGCTTTGTCAACTTAGTCCACAAACGATTCTAGCAGCAGTGACCGTTGGATGTTAATCTACCGGCCGTGCTGCTTCTGCAATATCTGATCTTCTTGCTCCAGCCACCCAAACCAGCACCGGTGGGACTGCCTGCTCCCGCCTCCCGTGGCCGGCTGTGCTGCCGCACAGGCCACACCGCCCCACCCTACTCCATCGCTGGCCAGGCCATTCCTCTACTCACCCACACCTCCTGTTATTTTCCAGGTGACGGTAGGCGAACCAGGAAACCCTCGTACTCCCCACCGCGTGGGCAACTACTGCCGAGTCTTCCCCGGCTCCGGGTCATTCCCTTCCTAGGCCTCGCCGTCGTCCACCGCCCTGGTGCTCTCGGCGCGGTGTGGTCAACGAACGACATCCATCGAAAGAGGACTGTACGTGGAGAGGCTGACAGCTGGGTCCACGGCCGCACGCAAGGAAGTGCCTCCTTATTACACGCAAAATAATGATTCCTCCACCTGACAGCAGGGACCCACCGGAAGGGCCTCTGTATTTCGCGAAAAAATAGTTCCTCCCACTGACAGCTCGGACCCACCAGCTATATCTTCGCACGCAAGGAAGTGCCTCCTTATTATGCACAAAAAAAATGAATACTCCCCCTGCTATCTGGGACCCACCATAGTTGGAGGCTCACTTGTGGGCCTACTAAGTTGACGCGGATGGAGGGCTTTGTCAACTTAGTCAATATGACTGATTCTAGCTCCAGTGACCGTACGATGTCCATCCAACGGCTGTAGTGCTTCTTTAACCTCTTGTCTTCTTGATCCAGCCGCCCAAACCAGCGCCGGTCGTGCCGCCTGCTCCTGCCTCCCGTGGCTGGCTCTGCTGCCGCGCAGGCCTCACCGCCCCACCCTACTCCCATCGCTGGCCTGGCCATCCCTGTACTCACCCAGACCTGTTGTTATTCTCCGGTGACGGCAGCCTCACACTGCAGCCCAACCAATAAACCCTCGTACGCCCCTCCGCGTGGGAAACAACTACCGAGTCTTCCCCGGCTCCGGGTCATTCCCTTCCTAGGCCTCGCCGTCGTCCACCGCCTTGGTACTCTCGGCGCGGCGTGGTCAACGTGGTCAAGGAATGACTTACATCGGAAGAGGACTGTACGTGGAGAGGCTGACAGCTGGGTCCATGGCCGCAGCAAGGAAGTGCCTCCTTATTACGCGCAAAATAATGATTCCTCCACCTGACAGCAGGGACCTACCGGAAGGGCGTATTTTGGCTTAGCTGTATTTTGCGAAAAAAACTGTTTCCCCCCTGACAGCTGGGACCCATCATGGTCATTTTTTTGGCGTGGTCAACGTGGTCAACGAACGACAGCCATTGGAAGATTAGTGTACGCGCTGAGGCTGATAGATGGACCCACCAGCTACATCTTCGCACGCAAGGAAGTGCCTCCATATTAGGCGCAAAAAAAATGAATCCTCCCCCTGACAACTCGGACCCACCATCAATAACTTCGCATGCAAGGAAGTGCGTCCTTATCCTCCCCGATAGCCGGGACCCACCTGGTCGAAGCGTATGTAGCATTGTCGTGAACGTGTACGTACATACTGGTCGATCGGTCTCTCTGCAACGATGAACCGTGGCCGAGTAAGCAGCGGCACGTGTAGTAGTAGAGCCCCTGACATAGCAGTTCAGGGAGTCCCTTCTAAACCGTGTACACATACATATAGCCACATGCCAAAAAATACGGCCACATATGTACATACGGGTGGGGTCTGGAACGCCTACTCACGCATACATACGGCCAGGGCTTGTGTACATGGAGAGGCAACGGACGGCAGCAACGGCGTCCTGTTCATCGGGCAGCCAACCGGCTGGGTCAGAACGGAGAAACAACATCCTGTTCATCGGGAGGCAGTAGACTGGGTCGGAATGTGTCCTGTTCAACGGGAGCCAATCGGCTTGGATGGAACAGCCGAAATGGGGTCTGGCGTACCGTAGTACGGAGGAAACTGCCTTCTGTTCGACCGGCTATGGTCGAAACGGGGGTCCTGTTCATCGGGAGGGGTGTGGCGTACCGCAAAATGGAGGAAACAGACTTGTGTTGGAGCGCTACAGTCGAAACGGGGGTCCTGTTCATTGGGAGGGGTGTGGCTTACCGCAAAATGAAGGAAACAGACTTGTGTTGGAGCGCTACGGTCGAAATAGGGGTCATGTTCATCGAAGGGGTGTGGCGTACCGCAAAACGGGACTCCACGGGCTACTATTAACCCACCGTCGACTTCCTTTAGCCTCTGCGGGGTCTTGTTCATCCACTAAAAAAAGACACATCTGTGACATTTTGGGCCGAACGAATTTTTTTCCTGTCATGGTTATGACACTTCTATGATGATAATTGTGACAAAACCGGTATCATCATAGATGTGGTGGGCTCCTACTTCTATGACAAAAAATCATGATAGAAAATAGGCTTTTCGTCCTGGGTGGGCCGGAGACGCACCTGCATGACATTCTTTGGGCCGTCCATGACAGAAAAAATCCTGGTAGAAGTGAGGGCGAGGAAAATTTTGAGGAGTTCCTGGTTACGGTGGGTGGTCGGGGCCGAGCGATGCACGGAGGTTTGCGTGTTTCTCTCGTACACGTACGCGCGTGTGTGCGAGGCCTTGTGCTCTAACTGAACCCGAGCGAGGCGTTGGGCTCTAACTGAACCCGAGCGATTGCACTAGCTACGTTACTGAACCCCGATCGATCCCTTGTTGTTAACTAAACCTGAGTGATTCCTTCGCTACTGCTACTAACTGAAGCCGATCGAAGCTGCCTCTTGATGAACAGTCCTCGGTGGGGGTTGGATGAACAGTTCCCGGTGGGGGTTGGATGAACAGGATCCCGTGGTAGTAGAGGCCGTTGCCGCTGGATGAACAGGACCCCGATCGAGGAGGCCCGATGGAGGGTGGATGAATAGGACCCCGTGGAGGCTCCATGAACAGTAGCCGGTGGAGGGTTGATGAACAGGACCCTGTGGAGGGCTGGTTGAACAGGAGTCGGTGGAGGCTGGATGAACAGGACCCTGTGGAGGGCTGGTTGAACAGTAGCCAGTGGAGGCTGGATGAACATGCCCCCCGTGGATGAACAGTAGCTGGTGGAGGCTGGAGGAAGTCGACGGTGGATGAACAGTAGCAGGTGGAGGCTGGAGGAAGTCGATGGTGGATGAACAGTAGCAGGTGGAGGCTGGAGTGAGGTAGTAGACGGTGGATGAACAGTAGCCGTGGAGTCCCGTTTTGCAGTACGCCACACCCCTCCCGATGAACAGGACCCCCATTTCGACCGTAGGCGCTCCAACACAAGTCCGTTTCCTCCGTTTTGCGGTACGCCACACCCCTCCCGATCAACAACACCCCGTTTCGACCGTAGGCACTCAAACAGAAGGCCATTTCCTCCGTTCTGGGGTACGCCAGACCCTTCCCGATGAACAGGACCCCATTTCGACTGTACGCGGTAGAACAGAAGGCCGTTTTCCTCCGTTCTGCGGTACGCCAGACCCTGTTCCGGCTGTTCCATCCAAGCCGGCTGGCTCCCGATGAACAAGATGCGTTCTGACCCAGTGGCTTGGCTCCCGATGAACAGGACGCGTTCCGACCCAGTGGCTTCGCTCTCGATGAACAGGACGTTGTTTCCTCCGTTCTGACCTAGCCGGTTAGCTGCCGATGAATAGGACAACATCTTCGTTGCCTCTCCATGTACACGAGCCCTGGTCGTACAAATGCGCGAGTAGGCGTTCGAGACCCCGCCCGTAAGTACGTACGTGGCCGTATTTTTTGGCATCTGGCTGTACGTATGTGTACACGGTTTTGACTAGACTGCCTGAACTGCTACGTCGGGGGCTCTACTATTACACGTGCCGCTGCTTGCTCGGCCACGGTTCATCGTTGCAGAGAGACCGATCGATCAGTATGTACGTACACGTTCGCGACCAGAATGACAACGCTATGTACGCTTCGACCAGGTGGGTCCCGACTGTCAGGGAGGATAAGGAGGCACTTCCTTGCATGCGAAGTTATTGATGGTGGGTCCCAGCGGTCAGGGGAGAGAATCAGTTTTTTGCCCGTAATATGGACGCACTTCCTTGTGTGCAAAGATGTAGCTGGTAGGTCCCAGCTGTCAGGGGGGAAATGTTTTTTCGCAAAATACAGAGTCCCTTCCGTTGGGTCCCGTTGTCAGGTGGAGGAATAATTATTTTACGCATAATAAGCAGGCACTTCCTTGCTGCGGCCGTGAACCCAGCTGTCAGCCTCTCCACGTACAGTCCTCTTCCGATGGAAGTCGTTCCTTGACCACGTTGACCCCGCCACGCTGAGAGCGCCAAGGCGGTGGACGATGGCGAGGCCTGGAAGGGGACGACGCGGAGCCGGGGAAGACACGGCAGTGGATGCCCACGCGGAGAGGAGTACGAGGGTTGACTGGTTCGGCTGCGGTGTGAGGCTGCCGTCGCCGCTGAATAACACGGGTTGTGGGTGAATAGAGGGATGGCCTGGCCATCGGTGGGAGTAGGGTGGGGCGGTGAAATCGTTCTAAGGAAAGGTCTACCAAGAATAATAGGACATGTAGGATTGCAATCTATATGAAGAACAATGAAATCTACGGGCACATAATTCCTATTTGCAACAATAAGAACATCATTAATCCTTCCCATAGGTTTCTTAATAGTGGAATCGGCAAGATGCAAATTTAAAGAACAATCATCGAATTCGCGGAAACCTAACACATCACATAAAGTTTTTGGAATTGTGGAAATGCTAGCACCCAAATCACACAAAGCATAGCACTCATAATCTTTTATTTTAATCTTAATAGTAGGTTCCCACTCATCATAAAGTTTTCTAGGGATAGAAACTTCCAATTCAAGCTTTTCTTCAAAAGATTTCATCAAAGCATCAACAATATGTTTAGTAGAAGCTTTATTTTGATTATAAGCATGGGGAGAATTCAACATGGATTGCAACAAGGAAATACAATCTATTAAAGAACAATTATCATAATTAAAGTCCTTGAAATCCAAAAGAGTGGGTTCATTGCTACTTAAAGTTTTAACCTCTCCAATCCCACTTTTATCAATTTTTGCATCAAGACCTATAAACTCCGAATCATTGGGACGCCTTCTAACTAAAGTTGAATCATCTCCAGTCCCATATTTATCAAGATTTATTTTAGAAAACAAAGATTCAATAGGAGTCACATCAATCATTTAAGATCTTCTTCATTATTTTCACAAGAACTAGAAGAACATGCTTTCACAAACCAATCTCGCTTAGCACGAATCTTAGCGGTTCTTTCCTTAGACTCATCAATAGAAATTCTCATAGCTTTTAAAGACTCATTAATATCATGCTTGGGTGGAATAGATCTAATTTTCAAAGAATCAATCTCAAGAGAAATTCTATCCACGTTCCTAGCCAAATCATCAACCTTAAGCAATTTTTCTTCAATCAAAGCATTGAAGTTCTTTTGCGAACTCATAAATTCTTTAATACTATTCTCAAAATAAGAGGACAACTTATTATAATTTCCATAAGAATTGTTGTAGGAATTACCATAATTATTAGAGGAATTACTAGGAAACGGCCTAGGATTAAAATTACCTCTATACGCGTTATTACCAAAATTGTTCCTACCAACAAAATTCACATCCATAGATTCATTATTGTTCTCAATCAAAGTAGACAAAGGCATATCATTAGGATCAATAGGAGCACTCCTACTAGCAAACAATTTCATAAGTTCATCCATCTTTCCACTCAAAACATTAATCTCTTCAATCGCATGCACTTTTTTTACTAGTAGAAGATCTTTCGGTATGCCATTGCGAATAATTAACCATAATATTATCTAGGAGTTTAGTAGCTTCTCCTAAAGTAATTTCCATAAAAGTACCTCCCGCGTCCGAATCTAAAAGATTTCCAGAAGCAAAATTCAATCCGACATAAAAAATTTGTATGATCATCCACAAATTCAAACCATGAGTAGGGTAATTTCATATCATCAATTTCATCCTCTCCCAAGATTGTGCAACATGTTCATGATCAAGTTGCTTAAAATTCATAATATCGTTCCTAAGGGAGATGATCTTAGCGGGAGGAAAATACTTGGAAATAAAAGCATCTTTACACTTGTTCCATGAATCAATACTATTTTTAGGCAAAGATGAAAACCAAGTTTTAGCACGATCTCATAGTGAGAACGGAAATAGCTTCAATTTAACAATATCATTATCCACATCTTTCTTCTTTTGAATATCACACAACTCAATGAAATTATTTAGATGGGATGCGGCATCTTCACTAGGAAGGCCGAAAAATTGATCTTTCATAAGAAGATTCAACAAAGCGGCATTAATTTCATAAGATTCCGCACTAGTGGCGGGAGTAATCGGAGTACTAATAAAATCATTATTATTAGTATTGGAAAAGTCACACAATTTGGTATTCACTTGAGTCATCATGACAAAGCAAGCAATCTAACCCACGAGCAAACAAAAAGGCAAACGAAAAAGACGAACGGAAGAAGGGCGAATAAAAAGGCAAATCTTTTCGAAAATTGTTTTAGAAGTGGGGGAGAGGAAAATGAGAGGCAAATGGCGAATAATGTAATGCAAGAGATGAGAGTTTTTGATGGGTACTTGGTATGTCTTGACTTGATGTAGATCTCCCCGGCAACGGCGCCAGAAATTCTTCCTGCTACTTCTTGAGCTTGCGTTGGTTTTTCCCTTGAAGAGGAAAGGGTGATGCAGCACAGTAGAGGTAAGTATCTCCCTTAGTTAAGAACCAAGGTATCAATCCAGTAGGAGAAGAACGCACAAATCACCAATACCTACACAAACAACCAAACACTTGCACCCAACGCGATAAAGGGGTTGTCAATCCCTTCATGGTCAATTGCAAAAGTGAGATCTAATAGAGATAGATAAACAAAAGATAAAATATTTTTGGGTTTTTTGGTATATAGATCTGAAAATAAAAGATTGCAAAATAGTAGATCTGAAAGTAATATGATGGAAAATAGTAGATCGGAAAGTAATAAGATGGAAAGTAGACCCGGGGGCCATAGGTTTCACTAGAGGCTTCTCTCATGATGGCAAATAATACGGTGGGTGAACAAATTACTGTCGAGCAATTGATAGAAAAGCGCAAAGTTTTGACGATATCCAAGGCAATGATTATGCACATAGGCATCACGTCCGTGTCAAGTAGACCGACTCCTGCCTGCATCTACTAATATTACTCCACACATCGACTGCTATCCAGCATGCAACTAGAGTATTAAGTTCATAAAGAACGGAGTAACGCCTTAAGTAAGATGACATGATGTAGAGGAATTAGCTCAAGCAATATGATGAAAACCCCATCTTTTTATCCTCGATGGCAACAATGCAATACGTGTCTCGCTACCCCTACTTTGTCACTAGGTGAAATCACGCAAGATTGAATCCAAAGCTAAGCACCTCTCCCATTGCAAGAAAAACCAATCTAGTTGGCCAAACCAAACCGATAATTCGAAGAGAAATACAAAGATATTAAATCATGCATCAAAGAATTCAGAGAAGATTCAAATAATATTCATAGATAAGCTGATCATAAATCCACAATTCATCGGATCTCGACAAACACACCGCAAAAGAAGATTACATCGGATAGATCTCCAAGGACATCAAGGAGAACATTGTATTGAGAATCAAAGAGAGAGAAGAAGCCATCTAGCTACTAGCTATGGACTCGTAGGTCTGAGGTAAACTACTCACGCATCATCAGAAGGGCAACGGAGTTGTTGTAGAAGCCCTCCGTGATCGATTCCCCCTCCGGCGGGATGCCGGAAAAGGCCCCAAGATGGGATCTCACGGGAACAGAAGGTTGCGGCGGTGGAAAAGTGTTTTCGTGGATTGCTGTGGTGGTTCTGGAATATATGTGAGGCCCACAAGGCAGGGGGGCGCGCCCTCCACCCTTGTCGCCGCCTCGCGGCTCTTCTGACTTGGACTTCAAGTCCCCTGGGTGTCTTCTGGTCCAAGAAAAATCATTGTGAAGTTTTATTCCGTTTGGACTCCGTTTGGTATTCCTTTTCTGCGAAGCTAAAAAACAAGCAAAAAACAGAAACTGGCACTGGGCTCTAGGTTAATAGGTTAGTCCCAAAAATAATATAAAATAGCATATTAATGCATATAAAACATCCAAAACAGATAATATAATAGCATGGAACAATAAAAAATTATAGATACGTTGGAGACGTATCAGCCCATGCTAAGGAGAGTATGACGGTTGACTGGTTCGGCTGCGGCGTGAGGCTGCCGTCACCGGAGAATAACAGGAGGTGCGGGTGGGTAGAGGGATGGCCAGGCCAGCGGAGGGAGTAGGGTGGGCCGGTGAAGCCTGCGCGGCATCACAGCCGGCCACAAGAGGAGGGAGCAGGCAGTCCCGCCGGTGCTGGTTTAGGTGGCTGGAGCAGGAAGATCAGAGATTGAAGAAGCACGTCGGCCATTGGATGGACATCCAATAGTCACTGATGCTAGAATTGTGTGTTGACTGACAAAGCCTTGCGTAAACAAGTCAGCCTCGAAATCTGTGGCGTGTACAACCCATTTGCTATTATTTTTATAATTTACAGCCCATTTGCTAATTCATATGAAATTTATTGCAGCCCATTTTCCAATTTTAAAATTGCTGCCTATTTTCTGGTCAGTGCCAGGGTTAAAATTTTGAACTAAAAAATATGCGAAATTTTAAAAATTCGCATAATTTTACTGGGGAACAAAATATTCTTAATCCAAAAATTAGTAGCCATACTAAAACAAATTTAAAAATAAAGTAGTACTATGTCATGTTAAAATCCAATGAAATATAAAATATCAGTGAAGAACAAAAACAAAAAATGAAACTAATCACTACTGGAATCAGCAGATTTGCCATCTGCCCACTCTTTGCCGTCCGCTAGTGGACGGCAAAGGTAGGCTTTGCCATCAGCCACCAGAAAGCGGACGGCAAAGAGTCAGCGGACGGCAAAGGTAGGCTTTGCCATCAGTCATCTCTTTGCCATCAGCTAGCGGACGGCAAAGGAGAGGCTGACGACAAAGCTTCAAAATTGACTTAACGGGGTCGTGCCCCCGCCGTCGCCCTCTCTCTATCTCATCTCCTCTTTCCTCCCTCTCCGACCCCCCCGCTCGCACGCCGCGCCTTCGCCCTCCTCCGTCCCGCCCCCTCCCTTCCTCCCCCCCCCCCTCCCGACCTCCCCTTCTTCGTCTCCCCTCCGCATACCGGTCACCGGCCCCGAGAGCCACCCGTCCCCTCCCCCTCCCGCCCCTCGCCACCCCGCCTCGCCGTCGCCCCTCGCCGCCCCCTCCCCGACCCGTCGCCGCCCCCCATGGTGAGCCCCTGCCACCCCCTCTCCTATTTTTTCTGTTTTTCTTTTCTGTTTAGTTTAGGTTTTTCAGTTTAGTTAGTTTAGGTTTAATTAGTTTAGGTTATTTAGTTTAATTAGTTTAGGTTATTTAGTTTAATTAGTTTAGGTTTTTTAGTTTAGGTTCAGGTTTAATTAGTTTAGGTTTAATTAGTTTAATCGGTTTCAGAAAACTACAATGCATGGTTCAAATGTTGTGTTGTCAGTGTTGAAAGCAATTTGTGAACCAGAGAGAATACTTTTGCTGGGGGTCTTTTATGATGTTTGCTTTGTAGGACAGCACTATAGATGGTGTGTTTTCTGGATAAAAAAAGTGATACTAAGAGCTCCTCTGATCTTTGGTGCATTCCTTGGATACATTACTTTTATCAGCCCTTGGTGTTATGGCCTGCTCAGCTACGACCCATGTTGCACCTTTGTGATTCCTTGATTGATGCTTGTGTTCTGAGAATTAATAGGTGGGATGAATTCATGATTGTCATTACATGTGTTTCTTAGCTCCCTTGGCTGTTACATATGTTTCTTGCTATATATGGTGACAGATTACATATTTGTGGCATGCTAAGTCTAGACTTCTCTTTGAATGATTCGGTTCATGCTTCTTCACTTCTCCGTAGTTTGTTAACTATCCGTAGCTTCTTTAGCAATCATATGGCATGACTTGAGGATCGAGGTGTCAAGGGGTCGAGGGGTCGAGGATCGAGGGGAAAAGGAGTCGAGGGTCTAGGGATCAAGGATCGAGGTGTCGAGGGGTCGAGGGTCGAGGGGAAAAGGGGTCGAGGGTCGCCGCCCCTACCCCCTGACCCCGACACCCCGACCCTGACACGACACCCCGACCCTACCTCGACACCCCGACACCGCGACCCCGACACAGACACGGCACCCCCGACCCTGACACACTTAAATATTTTATTATGTTCATGATGATGGTACACACTTAAATATTTTATTATGTTTATGTTGTACTAATTTCGTTTACTCTTTGTCATTGCAGGTGTTGACAGATGGTGGGCGCAGGTCGAGAGCGCTCCGAGCCTCCTTCCTCGGCGCGTGCTGGGAGGGGTGCTATTATTCCACCCCAGCACCTTCAGAGAGCGCTGGTAGACGACATGCAGACACTGGCGGGCGATTCTTCTTCAGCTGGGAGAGGTCGGGGGAAGCCCAAGAGGGCTGCTAGAGGTGGACGTGGCAGCGGGAGAGGTAGGAAGGCTGTAGCGCCTTCCTCGCCGCCACCCCCAGCTGATTCTCCGGACCACCGGAGTGCTCCGTCTCAGGTGGACCCGTCTGACTTGGACCCGTCTTGGACTCCGGTCCACGAGCCTCAGGCCGACGAGCCTCGGGTCGCTGAGCCTTTGTCCCACGAGACTCGGGCCCCAGAGTCTTCGTCACACGAGACTCCGGTCACAGAGTCTTCGTCCCACATGACTTCGGAGACTGGTGTCCACGCTGGTGGCGAGGACACCTTTTCTGACGATAGCTATAGCGAGGGCGAGCTGGTTGAGGGGGGCAAGAAGGTCTACCAGCGTGGTGGTACGAAGCTCCCGGCCATGCCGGCGACCCGCGATCACAGGTGGTTGATTGAGCCTAACGGGGAGAAGTAAGTGCCTTTACTCTTTTTTAACCTTTGTCCTTCATGTTTCTTCAACTTAATATCTAATGTGTTGGCCTTATCATACTGCAGGGGTTGGAAACACGCCCCTGGTGTCCGCAGGCCCAACCAGGTCCTTGGTGTGCTTTGCCGGCACCACTTCCCGGGGTGGCTCACGTTGCCCGGTGAGGGTCAGGCTCCACAGCTAGCACTGAGCTGGGAGCTGTACGTGGCTGCCCCGGCCCCGCTGGAGGAGAGGGTCGACAGTGTCGTGTGCGAGACGGTGGCCGACATTGTGAGGCGGCGGTTTTGGGTAATTTCTCCTTTACGGAATTAAAAATCAACAGTACCTAGTGATTGTACTAATCAGTGTTGTCTTGTTCGATTGCAGACCTTCTACAGGTGTCTTGAGGAACACGAGGCGGACGCGGCTATGGTTCTCGAAGCCGAGTGCAGGCGCCTACTTTAGAACTTACGGCACGAGGCTAGGGTGCAGGCTGTTCGAGACTACTACGCCTCGACTAACATTAAGAGGGCCAAGAAGAAGTGACGCGCCAAGTATCTGAGTAAGGAGAAGTACATGAAGGTAATTACCTATTCTTAAGGCCTTGTACTTAGTTTCCTTGATTTGATTCGTAGGCGTAGTGCTGAAATTTCTCTTTGTCTAACTTAGGTGCCCCCGAGATGGTGTGCAGATAGGATGGACTGTTGGGAGGCGTTGGTGGATGAGTGGTGCTCTCCCCAATGGCTAGCCGTCCACAACATGGCCAGGGATAAGCGTGCCCAAATGCAAGGTGTGCCACACCATCAAGGGAGCTCCAACCTGTTTGAGTACGGGGATCACTGGGTATGTGGTTTGAGCCCTTAACGATTCATGCAATTTCATTATTCATGCTAGCTTGAGCCCTTAACTAATATGTTGTTCCTCTCTTTTAGGCGCGACACAACAAGAAGGACGTGCCACCACTGTACGACCTCTATGCCATGGCCCATACTGCCCCGTACAAGAAGGCCAAGGCATTCTGTGAGGATGACCTCGATCATCCAGAGAGCTTCACCAACATCTCCTCCCACAACAAGCTCGTGAGGTACAGAGACTTTGGGAAGGCGACGAAAGGGGAGGACTTCAACCCGAGCCAGAGTCCTTTTGATCCAGAGCTCGTGATGCTATCTGGTGACCGGAGGTACCATGGCTCGGTAGCCATTGGGATGGACTCATACGTTGTCCTAGAACTCTCCGAGAGATCAAGAAGCGCCAGACGAGCTCCGATCCTGAGATACCGCCTCATCCACGGCCAATGCAGCTCGCCATCGAGGCTAGGGCCCAGGAGCTTCTGGCGGAGGCAAACAGGCAGGCTAAGCAGAGGGAGACGGAGTTGGAGGAGAGGACGGCCTGTCTGTTGGAGGCGAAGAGGAACCGGAACGACACGTCTCACCGGGCCCTATACGAGCTCCTCGTGGTAAGTTTCTCCTGCATATTAGCCAAATCATGCACGTAATGTTCGTTTCATTACTAACTAATATGACTGACTCGTGAAAACAAAATGTGCAGACCGTGTGTGAGAAGAACGGTCAGACCCCGCCGCTGATGCCCCAGATTGGTATAGCGGACACGGTGAGTTTCATTTGAATGGTCATTAGTTACTAGTATTCACATTTCAGTTGCATCATGCTAACAAGACATTGCAAATGATCTTTGGTGCAGCATGCCTCCCGACAAGCATCGACCGATACTTCTCCGTCTCACAATGGCGCAACCTTGACCCCGACCGGTCCTTCTCCGTCTGGCACTGGCGCAAACCCGGCCGATCCTTCACCTCCGTGATGATGGTAAGTTTTCCCAAGTGTTTTGCTTAACAAATGCATACTTAGCTTAAGAAATGACCTACTTAGCTCCAAAATGACCTATACTTAGCTTATTTTCCTCGAAAATGACATAATAACCTTACTTAGCTCCAAAATGACATATTTTACCTAGGATAGCTATAAAATGACCTATACTTCGCATTTTTTCGTCCAAAATGACAAAATATGCTTAGTTAGCTAGAAAATGGCATAACTACCTAGGATAGCTCAATAATGATCTATAGCTAGCTTAGCTAGTTCATTTATGACATAATTAGCTCACTTAGGTAAAAAAATGGCATAACTACCTAGGATAGCTCAATAATAATCTATAATTAGCTTAGCTAGTTCATTTATGACATAATTAGCTCACTTAGGTAAAAATGGCATAATAACCTTGGTTTAGCTCCAAAATGACCTATACTTAGCTTATTTTCCTCGAAAATGACACAATAACCTTACTTAGCTCCAAACTGACATACTTTACCTAGGATAGCTAGAAAATGACCTATACTTAGCATTTTTTTTCCTCCTAAATGACTTAATATGCTTAGTTCTCTAAAAAATGGCATAACTACCTAGGATAGCTCAATAATGATCTATACTTAGCTTACCTAGTTCATTTATGACATAATTAGCTTACTTAGGTAAAAAAATGGCATAATAACCTTGGTTTAGCTCCAAACTATCATATAATTAGTTTATTTACCTAGCTCCAAAATGACCGATTTTAACTAGGATAGCTCTAAAATAACCTACACTTACCTAGCTTAGCTAAAAAATGGCATTTTTACCTACCTTAGTTAGAAGAAGAAGAAGATAAAGAAGAGGAGAGGAGAAAAAGAAAGAGAAGATAAATTCTTCTTCTTCTTCTTCTAGCTAGTCTTCTTCTTCTTCTTCTTCTTCTTCTTCTTCTTCTTCTTCTTCTTCTTCTAACTTTCATCTTTCCTAATTTGCAGATTTGCTTTAGATGAGGAAGCTTGCATTGATGGAGTGTACTCTTCTCCTTGTGCTTCCTTTTTGTTTATGGAAACTTGTTGGAAACTTGTTTTGGATATGTATGTATGGATATGTTGTTGGAAACCATTGTATATGTTGGATATGTTCTTGGAAACTTGTATGTTGGATATGGTGTTGGAAACTTATTGTTGGTATGCTTGTTGAAATTATTTTGAAATGTGTATATATATATCTGTCAAATTCTGTCAAATTGAATGAATTTTAGAAAAAACAGAAAAACAGGGAATATATAGGCACTTTACCGTCTGCCAGCAGATGTCAAAGCTCTTTGCCGTCTGCTGGCAGACGGCAAAGCACGCCGTTAACCCCTTAACGGAGCTAAGCTGCCACGTGTGCCGTCCAGGCTCTTTACCGTCTGCTGGCAGACGGCAAAGACCTTTGCATCTTTGCCGTCTGCCAGCAGATGGCAAAGAGGCCATTGCCGTAGCTTATTCAGCCAGACCTATTGCCGTCTGCTAGCTGACGGCAAAGGCCTTTGCCGTTCGCCAGGCATGCCTTTGCCGTCAGCCATGGCAGATGGCAAACTGCCTGATTCCTGTAGTGAATTGCCCATTTGCTACATATTTTTTGGAATTTGCAACCCCTTTCATATTACTTTTAAGATATACTGCCCATACTCTTTGGCCAGGCCGGAATGCATCCCTCTTCGTCTTGGAAGATTTGCAGCCCAGTAAGTCGGAGAAAACAAAGTCCTAGCTTGGGTATTCTTCAAAAAGAAATAGTGGGCTACCTATTTTCCTAAAGAAAAAACTACTCGGCTGGTCATGTTGTTAGACGGGCCACAAAGACCGCACAACCTAGCTTATAGCCTGCTCCTCTGAACAAATCCTCAAAAAAAAAGTTGTGCAATTCTGTCGTTAATTGACTATACGTTGACAATGATGTGGGTCCCAAATATCAGCAGGGTGGATTAGAGTAAAAAAATGAGGGGTGCATCTGAGTAGTAAAAGAGGCGCTTGCTTGTGTTCGGGAGTGGACCTGGTGGGTTCGTACTATCATACTCACAACTACAGTCCTCTGCCAATTCACTATGTTGACAGAGCCGGACGGCGGCGCCACGGCGAGCGCACCAAGGCGGAGAACGACGGCGAGGCCTCGGACGGGAATGAACAGGAGCCAGGGAACATGCGGCAGTATGGCCGTAGGCGGAGGGGAGTATGAGGGTTCACTGGTTCTGGTGCGGGGTAGGCTGCCATCGCCGGAGAAGAATAGGATGTCAGGGGGAGTAAAGGGATGCCCTGGCCAGCATTTCAGGGTACGACAGGGCGGCGATGCGTGCACGACAGTGCAACCAGCCGTAGAAGGCAGGAACAGGCGCTCCCGCCGGCGCAGATTTGGTTTTGGCGGCTGGACCGGTCAGACCTAAAAACTCATTATGCTGGATTATAAGAATTAATTTATATGGCTAAAATTTATTGTAAAATGCTGCGGAGCACCTTTTTCTTGTTGAGTTTTTTTAGACAATTTTCTTCTTGAGGTGTGAAGCCGAGCACATTCAGAAGCCCTGGGATAAAGTGGTGTCGCCAATGTGATGGGCTGGGTTGGGCATTCTTATCGAAAAAATAATAATGGACTGGAACTATTTATGATGTTGACTATGATTTGCATGGGTCCGCTGGTTGCAGGAAGAAAATGGTGGGAGAAAAAAGACTGGTTGCTATCTTTGCCTAAGAATAATATCGACTGAATGTAATGACACTCTCATAGGATATAATATCCTCCTATTAAAATTTGACTTTTCAAATCGTAAATTTAAAGAACTGGTGCATGAGCATTTAGCTTTATTTATTTACTTACTTATTTATGTTTAGGGGACCATGAGCATGTACCTGGGCCGGATTCATGTGAGAGCTTCCCTTACAATTAATTATGGGCTCCTCTATTGGGCCTTCATCAGTGGGCTGCATGTTATCGACAAGTGGAAAATGTGTTCCGTACCAAAAATAGTATGCGCTACGTACAGGGCACTAAAGGATCAGATCGTGCAACGACTTCCAAAACATTGTGTTTGTCATTCTAATAACACATTTATTCAACCAACAGACGAAATATACTACTGATTGTACATTGAAAACAGCAGCAACAGCAACCAGGGCTGGGGGTGCAACAAAAGCAGTAAGCAGGCCAGAAGAGTAAAGACGCAGCTCTCTCTTCCAAACCAAACATCAGCCATCATTACAAAAGGGCTACCAAAAAAGAACAAGTGTATGCATCAAACTAAATAAAGATCCTACTGCACCAAGTGTACGCATGTAACTAACTGGCTTAGTTAGACGTTACTATTTATAAAGCTGTGGAAATTGGCTGACGGCTTGAACCAGATGGGTGCCTGGCGTGGGAAACTCCAGCCAGCAGGTCAAAGTCTAATACTTGCGACCCTCTCTCCTACTTTGGGCTGCAGAGCGTGGTGGCACATATCAGGGTATGGTGCATGGAGAGACGCATGGTACGCTGTGTACACACAGTTTTGCCTGATGAATGAAACTGCGCTGTCATCATGATCCTTGCCGTCGGTTATCTCCTGGTTAATCGGATAATTCAGTCTGAGAAACAAAGAGCGTGTACCAAGGCTACTTACTAGCCTCCAGTCAAAAATTCCTGAAGGCCCAGAGAAGCTGGGATCCTGCTCAAAGACCTTGTAGTGACTGTGATTGTATTCCGCAAAACAACACGTCTGGTATGTGCGAACGATCATCAATCGTTCGCCGTCGTCTGATCGAGCCAGGAACCACCTGCAACTGCCATGCGGCTTTTCTTTGAAAGGTTCTGGGATTAGAAAGGGTAGGGACACCAGGCGGCCTACAACATCATATCAAGTTGGAGTCAAATAAAAAAGGGCTCGTACTATAGTCAATCTTAAGAACAACATGTTATGAGCATGAATATTTTTTAGTAAATGTTGACAGTAATATAAGCAAGCCATCATGATATCATAGGAAAGTAACATACTGCTGTAACAGCCGTTTGTAGCAATGACTGTAGTAGGCCAGCAATACGTCCAGCCATAGAAGGAGTCCACAGCGTAAATGAAGCCCTTGTGTTCAATGGCATCAGAGAACCATGGAGGATGTATGATCCTGCGATGGACGTGCAGATTTATCCACTTACCGCAGTGACCTGTCAGATAGGCGAGACCGTGGTTGAAGAACGCAATTAGCCTGAAGTCTTTATAATTCGCAGATCTTGTGGGCACTTGGCGGATTACAACCTTGAGCAAATCAAACTTGGTATCGTGTTGGCTACTGTAAGATTCAGAGTATTCTGAGCCACGGTGCCAAAGCAGTGCAATGTTAATGGGGATCAATCGCCGGGTGTAGACCTCCACGAGCATCCAGCTGCCGCGACCATCAACGAGCACCATCCAAGACGTGTTCATGCCGACCCAGTACATACCGTTAATGTAGTTGAGGGTGACGGGGATCGGATCGCAGTCGAGGGGGTTGATGATCGCCACCCTATGATTGTTATGCTGCGTGACACGCCGTTTCTGAAGATCAGGCGGCATCAGCAAGCAGGGAGCTGGCTTAAAAAGCTCTGGCCTGAGGGCTTTGAGTAAACGGTACATCCCCGACGAGCACGCGGCGAGCGGCATGGTACTGAGATTGTCCACACGCGAAACAATGAGCTTGATTACCTCTGTGGGGAGCGAATTCCAGCCACTCTTTCGGCGGACGCTGCTCGGTTCTGCCATTATTAGTGCTTGGGTTCCGGAAGAGGGGGGAGGCGCCTTAGCGGGGATGGAAGATTGGACGATTATGTGCGGACGAGGATGGAGAAGCGGATATGTGCTGCGGGAAGTGGACAGGTGATGATGACAACAGCACGCCACTTGACTTACGAGACACATCCCAGCAGCGTAGGGTCATATCGATGCCAGACAACTTGCTTGAGTGATCACAATACTAGTACAATAAACTACAGTACCTACTACTATGCCCTAGTTTGCATATAGTGGAGTAGGACTCTGCTCTAGTACTAGCACCGGAGGAGTAGTATATTCTAAAATAGTTACAAACTTCAATGCCCGAGCATGTAACGACTACGAACCACCATCGGTACTAACTCCAATCCCCAGCAAACGTTCGCTGGGAGACATGGCAGTTGCAAATGCCCGCGAGGCAGTTACAGTACGTGTGTAAGGGTGGCGGTTTTGTCAAATACTACTATGGCTTAAAAACAGGCCACCATCGGATGGAAATCTGACGGTTATGTGGGATTCACTAGGATTGGGCTCGTGGCGAACAATCGCCAGATATCATTACTAAAAAAAGGTTAAAACACCCGGGGCTATAACTTGCACCGGCTGACCACTAACAATGATACTAACATAGTTGTAAAATGGGTCAAAGAACGTGTCTACGTGGTGATTGGAATTATATGCAAACTAGCAAGATGCCCGTGCATTGAAAGTAACATCAAGATGCATTTTTTTACAAAACACCTGTTGTGATTGACCCATGCAGGAGTAATCCCATGTGTAAAAACTAATGATATCTCGAAAATTTCATCAGAAAAATGGTATCTCGAGAATTTCATCGGAAAAATGATATCTTGAGAAAGATGAGAGATAAGGTGAGGAGGAGTGGGGCGTGGTGGTGACTGGTGGTCAGACTGGGCGGAGGCATGGGGATGGACGGCGCCGGCAGCGGCCACCATGCCAGATTGTTCCAGAGACTTCCTTTTTTAATTGCTCTGCAATGAGGTTGTGGGAGATAAGGATGAATGAGGCAAGGCCTTATTTGCAAATGTGGAGAGGGGTGTGGGTATCTTTTTGCAAAATTGCCATAGTTTCCTTCCTATCTGTCAGATATAGATCGGACGGCCTATATTGCAGGATGGCAGGCACACCATCATCACCAACTCTGTTTTTTATCTAGGGAGTACTAGTAAGGACACCATCTACTGCTTCGTGTGCTACTCCTGCGCTCCATTCGGCGGGCGCAATGTCCCCTATAGCCACTCCCTCCTGCGCTCCATTAGGCGGCGGGCGCAACGTCCCCTACAACCACTCCCGTTTCATGGACGGCCTGGGCGATGCCTGCAAGGTGCCCTGCGTCTACATGAGTTCCGGCTGCGAGAGGTACGTCGACCAGCACTCGCTGGCGGAGCATAGTTCTAGATGCGCGCACACGCCTTGCTACTGCTAGGAGTGCACGCCGCCATTTGAGGGCTCACCGGCGAGCCTCGTGCATCACCTCACGGCATCGTCCATCAATCACTACTGGCCCACGGCGGTGAACATCAAGTACGAGACGTGCTACCCGTTCGCCATGCCGGAGTCGCTGGAGGATCACCGCCGCCTGCTAGTCACGGAGGAGGACGGCAGCGTCTTCCTGTTGGCCATGGGCACTGGCAAGGCCCGCGCAGGCCGCCGCCCCGTCTCTGTAATGTGCGTCAGGGGCAACGCCGCTGACGCTGACACGAGGCCGGTGTACGGGTGCATGCTCACTGTTACTGTCCCTTCGAAGTACGAGGGCGCCCATGCCGCCTCCATCACGCTGACTGGGACTGTGCCGAGCTGCTCCGTTCCTGGCAATGTGGACATGTAAGACGCCTGGTATGATTTTCACCCCAAGATGGTGCACGGGGACTACAAGGAGGTTCACCTGGTCATATGCATTACCAAGTCAACTGTTCATCATTAGTCTTCGCTCAATGTAATCCGCTGTCTAAGCATGTGGAGACTTCTTATTTATATAGTATAGAACCTTCCATGCATGATCTTGCTCTATTAGAGTATTGCGCTTGAATAAAAGTGTATCCATTTTTGGTTTAATCTAGAATCTTCCATGTATGCTTTTGCTCCATTAGAGTTCTCGCTTGCCATTTATGAGATTAATTGAGAATTTTTACTACAGTAATGGTGAAAGACTTATGATGAACCATTTCTTACATCTCCTCTGCCCCCTTCCAAGTCATCCTGATTTACTCCCTCTGTCTAGGTGTAAGAACATGGTTAATAGTATAGGCAACTGTTGACTATAAGAAAGTGCCATGTCATCTATAGCCAACTTATAGCCAACATGTATAACAATTAGCTATAAGTATTTGCTACTTTACTAATACATGGCCCACTTTCCACTCTCACATAGTGCCTAGGAGCATGTGCTGCAGCTGGCTCTTGCATGAGAGCCCGCTTACATTCTGTCTCCTATCCTCTCTCCTCCAACTAAGCATTAGAAATATTACTTTACTTCTTACAGCCTGCTGACTGTACCTTATTGTACTCGCTCTAAGTCACCTTACGAAAACCAAATAATCCCAAAACACTTAGGCGCAGTGCATTAACTCCCACCTCATTTCTTGTTTCTTGACATATCAACCAATAAGAGATGTGGGGCGTGCATGTTTTCAATGACTCAAGACTACCAAACACGATCCTAAAAAAAATGACTACCAAACACGACATGCAGTGGTTAGTTCATTGCATGCAATGCTATTAATTAGCAAATAAACATTAAGTTCTCTCGTTTTCCCCTCCTTGGTCACGGTCCACAACCTAATATGACTTATTCACCTAGACGGAGGGAGTAGTCGGGATTCACCAAGGAGCAAAACCAAGTGGTAGGCTGCTCCTGTCGTGTTGGCGTAGCAACTCAGTAGAGTCACGGTGCACAACCTAAGATGACTTATTCACCTAGACGGAGGGAGTACATTCATGGTGGTCTAGAAAAAATAAACAAAATTGATACTCACAAACTAATTCTTAAAGATCATTTCTTGCAAAGCATAATAAGTGTTATTTCTTCACAAGCTTTGGATGCAGGTTGAATAGTTGAATGCTTTTGTTTGCAAAAGATACTTTTTATCTATTTAGCCTACATTTACTATTCACCTGGATGCTTGTGAGCTCTAGAGAAGAAATAATATCCGAAGAAACCTATCGATACTCGTTACACATGAGATGACCCCCACATACTTTGTCAAAATAAACAACTCCCCGATCAATGCATTTCACTGTTCCGTGCAACGCACGGGCACCTTACTATATATAGTACGACCATTAATTTAACTAACATTATATATAGTACGATAAATGCTCATGCATGTCACCAAAAATTATATCATTGAAAACTATGTTCAAATACGAATCCAACGATATAGTTTTTGTTGACATGCACTAACATTTTGTCAGTTAAATCTTGAGTCAAATTGCATGGGGGACTAATAAACCACGACGGAGGTAGTAGTACTAGTGTAGAGGGCGGCGCTGCACGGGAGTCTCAGCCCGCTCGTGGCGCGGCAGTAAAGCCGTCATATCACAAAACCGCACCACTCCTAGTAATAAGTGCCCTGGTAAAATAAACGGACAAGCAACCATCACATCCCTCTGTCTTTTTTGCATTTCATCTCTTTGCATTTACTTTGTCCGGTTCATCTCGCACACTCGATCCCTAGCTACTACTCCTAGTATCCCTAGCTACTACTCCTAGTATCCCTAGCTACTACTCCTAGGGCCAGTTCTTTTGGTGGCTTAAAAAATAAGTCGTCTCTTCCCCGTCTTTTCCCATAAGGCGCCTCACTCACTCATTTGGGCTTCTAAACTACTACCCCCATCTTGGTTTATTAGTCCCCATTGTAATTTGTGATAAATTTTGACCAAAGATTTAACTGATAAAATGTTAGTGCATGTCAACAAAAGTTATATTGTTGGATTCGTATTTGAACATAGTTTTCAATGATATAATTTTTGGTGACATGCATAAACATTTCATTAGTTAAATTTATGGTCAAAATTTGACATAGATTACAATGGGGACCAATAAACCAGGACGGAGGTAGCAGTTATGGGATTACTAATCTAGAAGCCTGAAAGAATTGGCCCCTGGTACTCCTAGTAGTAGTACTCAAGTTGGAATTCCAATTGGATGGCACAACTTGTTAGGCAAAAAATTCGATACAGGGTGTACGAAGCGGTTTGGGAATTTGCATGCCTTCCCGACCAGTGAGATACTCCGTACAAAGTACGATAGAGAAATAACCACAGAGAAGGAAGCTAAAAGTAAATAATCAAACGATCATTTTTGCATTTCTTTTGCATTGAATTGTTTCACAAGCTTGACTAGTGCTGTTTTTCTACTTTTACAAAAACCGCATCGTGATGTTAAAACATGCATTTGCACGTACATAAGTAATAGTAGTAGCATAGTCTGCAAGCATATATAGAGAGAGACGTGTAGTGCGATATATAGTTAAGTTTGTGCTATATGCACGTACTTACAAAATGCGTACGGATACACAAGGTTTCCAAACTTTTCCTTTTACATACTTAATTAAGGACGCTAATATTTCCCGAACATTCGGGATTTATCATTTGCGTCCCAAAACTAATGAGATCACCTTACGAAACTAAATTATTCCTAATAAAAGCCACAACGCTCGCACGAGCGCTTGCGGTGCGCCACGAGTGCCTTGGTGCGCGGCCGTTTCCCAGCGCGCCGACACAACGCCTCTTCCTCAGCCTCGCAACTCGCGAGGTTCTGATTGGCAGCTTGCTGGTGGGCGAGCGCGATCTCACCGGTGTGGTGATCCGGCGCCAACAGGTACTCCTCCTCGCTGGAAGCGTGCACCCGGTCCACGTACCGCCAAGCGTAGATGAGGCGCTTGGGCCCGACTTCACTCAGGGCTTTGGCACGGGCGTCCTCCGCCACCCTCACGGCCCTCGCACGAGCCTTCTGCTAAAGAGCCAATTGCCTGACTCTCTCGAACGTGACATAGGCCTGCCATGCAGCATGCCTTGCGGCGCGCTTCTCTTCCTCGGCCTTCTTCTCCGCCTCTATTTTGGCGCGCTCTGCCGGAGGCAAAGCCTCCCACAAGGCGACCTCCATTCCTTTCCAAAGCTCCTCAAGGCTGGGGAGGCTCGGCGAGCGGCGGGACGTTCTCCTCGTGGCGGGGAGCCAACGCGTCCTCCGACGCGCATGCTGGCGAGATTGGGAACGCCGACGCGTCCACCTCGATGCGTCACGGCGTGGAGCGGAACGCCGACGCGTCCACCTCGACGCGTCGCGGCGAGGAGTGGAACGCCGACGTGTCCTCCTCGACTAGTGGCGGCGAGGAACGGAACGGTGACGCGTGACCCTCCGCGCGGTGCAGCGAGGGGCGCCTAGGGATTGGGAGGGGAGATGCCATGGTGGTCGACGTGAGAGGGAGGGGGAGGAGATAGCGATGAACGTAAGCGTTCTTCCGAATGCCATGGGAGGCACAGTATTTATAGTGAGCAATGGCCCACCTACGTAAGATATGTTGCGTGATTAACGTAACAACTAAATGGGCATATTTGTTGGAGTAAATTACGGGGGAGGGAAGGGGTGGAAAGATTGCTGGTCACAACGGATTGGATGAGCGCGGGGGGAGGAGAGTCATGCATGCAGATTTTTTTCCACATGGGATGGAGTGGTGGGACTGCCAGAGGGAGAAGGAGAGTCAAGTCGGCAGATTGTTTTCACACATTGAGAGGAAAAGATTTTGAGATGAACGGGCTTCCTGCAGGTATGGGGAATGGTGCATAATAAGTCATCTTACATGCAATGAACTGACCATTGCATGCCGGGCTAGGTACAGTCTCAAGTCATTAAAAAGATACACGCCCCACATATGTTCAGATTTCAAGGTGCACTAAATTATTGCATGCGATGATTAAGGCTGGCCATAGTGGTGGTATCTTAACATACGCCTAATATTTAGTGGACCCGTCTAGTTGTTTAACATACGCTCCATTGAAGGACATGTGTTGTTGGCTGTTGACGTGGACATTTATACAAACGATTGAACATACAAGCTAGTATCATGCACACGGGAATAGCAAACATGCTGATGTGGCAAAGAATTAAAGAAGAGAGGGGGGGTTAGAGTAACATAGGTAGATACCGTATCATGTTAAATACTATGCTACTTTGTGTCATGCATGGCACTATAAAGGTAGTCCCGTATCATACACTAGTATCATGCACATGATACTAGTATATGATAGTTTCCACTATGAGTAGCCTAAAGAGAATATTGACTAATGCATGTAAAAATCTTTGTCATTTACTAGTGTTCATGCATGCATGCAATGCGATAATGCATTGGTAAACACATTTTTTTGTGAAGAACGAGAGCATTAATTGAGTACTTTTGCAGACTACAAAAACTATTCCACCGCCTCTATCTTGGTAAGAGTAGGTGAAAATTTTGAATCGAGCCCTTTAAACTAGAAGGGAGGTAGTAGTACTCTAATAGCTAACCTTGTTGTGATGACTAGATAGGACATGGCACGCACCTGGATGGAGGAACTAGTCTGCATTGTGCATATAAGTTTTGTCTGAAGTCAATGTACCTCTACTCTGACCAAACTTATAGAAAAATATATCAACATTCACAATGTCAAATCAATATTTTTATACTCATTATGAAATGTATTTTCATAAAATATATATTTGGTACTTTAGATATTGATATTTTTAGTATAAATTTGGTCAAACTTTGACTTGACACAAATCTTACGCGGAGTAAAAAGGAACAGAGGGAGTATCATGCATGCGGAGTAGGCAAAAAAAATTTGCTCATTTATAGCCGTCCGAAGTCTCAAAGGGCGCGACCACGCGAGGGAGGCGAAGGTCGTGGGAGGCGCGACGGTTGACGGAATTAAGTGAAGTTACATGCACGCGCCGGCATGGCGTGCGAACACGCAGAAGCTATACTGTCAGGCCTACGATATGGGTCTAGTAGACATGACATCTAGTGGGTCCCGCATAGTACTCGAGAACTCTTTGGGGGCATGCAGCCGTTTATCCACCGGGCAAGCCACCACCCCACGCCGTTCGCACGCCCTACTCTTCCCCGTCTTCTACCTTACAACAGTTCGCTCCCAGTCGTCCCGTCCTTTCACATTACACCAGTTCCACTTCTCCTAACCGCCTCCAAAATCCATGGCCTCCCAAATCTCCATAATCGGCGGTGAGTACAAGGTTAGAACCATCACCGGCGATGAGTTCATCGTCATCTACACCCGTAGATCCGCGACGGTGAAAGCATGCCTTGGTCGCTTCCTACACAAGTTCCAAAGTTCAAAGGATGTGTGGGTCGCTGGGCTAGATGTTGAGTACACCACAGTCCTGGAAAGATAGAAACTTCTAAAGGAGGCAGAGATGAAGAAGTTAGGTGCCAGGATATGCGTACATTACGTGTGCTTGGTCTACCACATATGCCATGCCGAGGTTAGGTGCCAGGATTTTGAGTTCTTCCTCAAGGACAAAAGAGTAAAATTTGTTACTGTAGACTTTACGAACGACAGGAGAGTCCTGGGTCGGATATGCCTCGTTGTAGGCCTACCCTTCGATCTCCAGAAGGAAAGCCATGATTGATCCTTCATACGCTCAACTGAAGAAACCTCACCCGGAGTTTCATCATGCATGGGAGTCAAAGACAATAGATGAAGATCACATCGTGTACGCAGCAACGGATGTCTACCTTTGTTTAAATATCTACAAGGGTTGGATGAAGAAGCAGAGCCTAGTGTTCGGTTCAAGCAAAGAAGTGTCGGCGAAGAGGAAGAGGGACGAGGACGAAGTCAAGGACGTGGACTCGGACTCTGAGTAAGGTGGCAGTGTCGTTGCTCATGCTAGTTCTACTGCAGTGTCAAGCGGACTAGTTGCTTAGTTTTATTTCAGGGGTGTGTTGTGCTGAGCCCCCAGCAGAACTATGTTTATGTTCTTTCTCGTTATTTGAACTCTTTAGTACGTATAGTACTAGTATGTCTTACTACTGTTCTTCTTGTAGTTGGTACTACTACTCGTATCTTCGTGTTCCTATTGTACTTAATACGTACTAGTACTATAATTTGGGTCAGTTGATTTGTGAAAGAAGTTCAATGGAGCGAAGGAAGAAGACGGCAGAGAAGCTACCCCAGTATCTATATTAGGGTGGCAGGGTGCCCATGATCTATCTTATGAGTGTTGGGTGTGGAATGCAGTTCGCCGGAAAAAATGGATCGTGCCCGGGGTTAAACGGATGGCGGGGGTGGGGGGGAGCATGGCGGTGGCAGGCGGTTCAAGGGAGGGCGGGGCGGCGGCGGCAGGCGGTTAGGACTGTGGCGGGCTGGCGGCTCGATGCCTGAGAGAGAAGATGAACAGTGCATCAATTACGGAGGTTGAAGAAGCCCTTCTGGCCGTCCATGTTGCATCCAATGGCTCACAAGAGTCGACTGACCCAAATTGTTCCTTCAGATTGCATGATCCACATGGCATTCAAGGTCTCGAAGGTAGATTCCACGTCCGCACCCGATTTGCCGGCTCGGCGCGGGCGCGACCGGCTTCCGCCGCGACAGCCACCATGCGCGCCTCCTCCGCTCGAGCGGAGACGACAATGACATGCTAGCTCCTCCTCGCAGGCGTGCTGGAGCACGCGCTCGTCCTCCTCTTCGTACGCTACGGGCATAGATGTGGCTCCACCTGCTCGCGTGCTTGGCAGCGCGGCGGCATCACGAGGAGGGACTGCAGATGACGTGAGCGGGCGAGCCTTCAACTTCATGGCACAGGGATGGCGGGGACACGGCGGTGATGGGCGAGAAATGGTTGGCCGGAGCAGGCGGGCGCCGGCATGCGCAACGGCAGCGGCGGCATGTTGATGAGTGCACGTATGGGAGCTTAGTTTAGTTTTATATAGGGTTGGTCAAACTTAAAAGAACACCATACTAGTACACGTAAACATTAGACTGAGGCAGCGCTTATACTACCACATTAGTTAGCACAGCATCGATACGGAATCATGTGCAAGCGTGTGCACCGCGGCCGCGCGGTCGATCGAACGGTGCGTCACCGTGTCGCGCTCGAAGGACATCCACCGAACCTTTTTGTGTGTGTGAAAACAATCCCCGAATATTATTCTACTTTTTTCCTGGAAAAGATCTTCACGCTACAATATTTCCATATATTTGAATTTAGCTTCAGTTCGTGCTTCTTTGGATTTGGACGTTTTAGGTGCGCCCTAGACATTTTTTTAATACTAATTATGTGTGTGTGACTGAGAGAGAACGCGTGTATGTGTCCATATGTGTGTTGTGTCGGAAGTGCAATGTGGAGACGGTGTGCGTGTGATAGAGACATAGAGAGGTGTGAATGTGCAAATGATCATGCATGAGTGAGACATACAGAGATGCCGATATATTGTGTATACATGAGAGAACGGTCTTCTATTTGTACTTGTGTGTGTGTGTGTGTGTTTGTGAGAGAGAGAGAGAGGAGCATCCGTAACACAACAACCATCTCTCTCGATTCATCCATCCCTCGCACGATCGCATGCAACACATGCATCAACGCGCACATTTTGACACCCTCACCCGGCCCCTGCCCACCTCAAGGCTCGCACATCGCTCTCTATCTCGGACACACAATCTCTTCATGAAAACCCTAGTTAGCATGTAGCTTTTCGTCACATACACACACATTCTCTCCATAGGTTTGATTTCTCTCAATATCTGACACACACACACACACACACACTGCACACACACTCCCCCCTCCCCTGAGCACACAATTCATCCCCATCCAAGGTTATATGGCAACCACTCTCGCTTGTGCTTCTATGCACCCGAGCATGCACACCACCTCAATCTTCAAAGAGGGCATCGAGGAGATCGAAGACGGCGACCACACTGCACTAGAGAATGTGGGGCCATTTGGAAGCAGGATGATGTGATGACGGCTGACTGACTCCTCCCCCCCTCTCTCTCCTGCACAAAATTATCAATCCCTCAACCCACGAGATCCTTCCCCTCTCGTCCATGTTTTTCCAGCTCTCTCATCAAACCCGTTGTCTCTTCTCCTTCCACATGTACCAAATCCGGATGCACACGCATCTCACGTATATTACATGTCTCCATCTTTCTCACAGACCTAACTTCTTCCTCTTTCTCTCTCTCTCTTGTTAGGTTTGTCTCCTACTCTCTGGCCCACATACATACAATCTTTCCCGCCCTATTTGCTCCATCTTCGCAAGCTCTCTCTACATGTTTCATTCACACATTGGGATGTGTTCAAAATGTTGCTTTATAATGGATCATGTAGAGTTATGGTTGGTTTTGTTGCATCCTACAAAGTAATAACTATGAAATGCATTTAGATTTTCATTTGACTGAGATTATGTGAGTTTGAGCATATTGTGAAGTACTATAGACCTCGTATACATCTTGGAATTCAACAATGATTCTAACTATTGAATTGTATAAACCATTGCATTCAAAGTCAGTAGCCTAATATATTTATTTCACGATTACAAAAATTATTAATTCCACTACAAACTAAGAAACCAAATGTGTACTCCCTCCGTTTTTATTTAAGTCCGCGTATTAGCATTGGTCAAAGTCAAGTTTTGTAAACTCTCACAAAGTTTATAGCAAAAAATATTAACCTATTTGCTATGGTAAATGTTTATATTTTTCTATAAACTTGGTCAAACTTTAGGAAGTTTGACTTCGGTCAAACCTAATATGCAGAGTTAATAAAAATGGAGGGAGTACTAGTAGTTACTAGTACTACTCGCTAGTTGCTTAGCCCAATCACCCAACACACCAAACGGGGAGTTCAGTGTTACAAAATTTTGAGGTCGGCGGGAAAATCTCCCGCGACCCTGATTCGAGCAGTGCGAAGTTACCATCATACCCTTCGGAACAGGCCTACGAATGCTGGTGGGTAGGGGGCTGTTTTGGTAACTACAGGTTCACCCTACCTAGCCAACACCACCCCGGCACCCAGAGTAGTACACCTGAATACTCCCCATTTTCTATCCCCACCGCAAAATAGACTTCTCCACGGCACCACAGCCTTCATGCTCCTCCCCTTCTACATTAGCGCACTCGTCCACCGCAGCGCATCTGCCTCATTGACGACGTAGTACGCCGCACTGGAGCCGGTCCACCATCATCGTCGTACACGGAGCCTCTTCCCCGGCACCGTCTTCCACGGTCTCGGATCTGCTTCCCGAAAGCTGACACCAAGCACAGAAGCACCACCGTCGTGGACAATGAACTGACTCCCATTGCCGACCATGATGCACAGAGGCCGCCGCGACCATCGTACTCCTCCTCAATTGGTAATGTGTATATTGAATCTCTTAGCAGTACATGTGCAGTTCCAATTTTGTTCATACCTACCCTTCAAATTTCCTGGTTGCTATTGTTCCCGTAAAAGTAATTGGTTATAGCTTGCATTGTCCAACAGAATATCACCTTGTAATTGTGCGTTGCTCCTATATTGCACTGTGCTTGGGTAGGTTCTTCATCTGCAACCAGTAGTGTGGCAAATGATGGAAAGTTTTTTAGAACTAGCAAGATGCCCATGCGTTGCACGGAACATCAAGATGCATTTGTATGAGTAGTTTATCTTGTGGGAGAAAAGGATGAATGAGGGAAGGCCTTATTTCCAAACGTGGAGAGAGGTGCGGGTATCTTTTTGCAAAATTTCCATAGTTTCCTTCCTATCCGTCAGATATAAATCGGACAACCTATATTGCAGGATGGCAGGCACACCATCATCACCAACTCTGTTTTTTATAAGAGTAGTGATAAATATAAATATAAAATAAATATATGATATTATATATATATATATATAAGAGTAGAGAAGAGAGTAGAGATAGCAGGGACGTCGGGAAAGGATCGCGCGCGCGCGGGAAAAAGCGGCCGGGCGCAAGCTAGTTTTGGCGCGCGGCGTCCTGCGCGCTTTATAAAATCCAACGCCCTCCCACCGCTCTATGCCTCGCCTCCGCTCTCTCCCTGCTCTTTCTCGCCTCGCCGCCGCCGCGCCACCATGCCGCCGCGCCGCCGGGAAACTTGGGGTTACCGCGGCGTCCGCGCGCGCCCCTCCGGCGGCTTCTCCGCCGAGATCCGGTTCCGCGAGATGCGCCTCGGCCTAGGCACTTTCGACACCGCCCACGAGGCCGCCCGCGCGTACGACGCGGCGGTGTGGAGCCTCTGGCGGCCTCATAGGGACATGAACTTCCCCAACGTGCCGATGCGGGAGCGGGCGCAGGAGCTCGCGCTTCCGCCGTGGCTTATCACCGACGAGGATCGTCGCGACAACCGGAGGCGGGAGCACCATCTCGGCATCGCCGAGATGGACGAGGAAGCCATGGCGCTGTGGCGCCAATGCTTCCGGCAGGACATCATCAACGAGCGCGAGTTCTACGCGCAAAGGAGGGCGAAGAGGGAGAAGAGGAGGGCGGAGCGAGCCGCCTATCACGAGGATAGGCGTACGCGGAAGGCAGCCGCTCAATTCAACATCAAGCTAGGAGCAGCGTCGCCCTGGGACTCCGACGACGATCGGTATCTTGATGCCTACATTGAGATGTCGGAGGAGGACATCACCGAGGCAGAGTTGGACGACGAGGAGTAGTTGAACTATCTATTTTTTTATCTATCTATGCTATATCTATGCTGAGAACTATCTATGTATCTATCTATGCCAGTATTGGCTCGTAGTCGAATGTGTATCGAGTCAGAGTAGAATGGAGAAAAAATTATAGCGCGTCTGCTGGAGCGGCGCGTGCGCGCAATTTTTTGCATCGGCCGCTGGAGCCAGCACTCCGCGGCTCGCAAAAACTAGCTATTCCGGCGTTATAAACGCTTTTTTAATGCGCCGCGCGTTGCACTTCTGTTGGAGATGCTCTAACATGGCAGATGAGTGCTTTAATGTTGCCCACAAGATGGATGAGTATTACTATATTTTTCTTGCCATGTTGAGATTTTAAAACTACGAGTGCGAATATGCAGAGGAGCAATGAAGGCCAAACACGGGATATTGGGGACATCTTCAAGGAACGTGGCAAGTTAAAGAGGAGCTGCACTGAACCTGTAAAACGAGCTTTGCTAAGTAACTCCCTTTCAATTACTTTCGTTTAGCCTCGTGTTATTCGATGTGTATACGTTGTAGTTTCTATTTCTCTTAGCCTCGTGTTCTTCGATGTGTAATAAGAAGAGTCTTAACCGTCCTAATGCTTTCGTTTTTAGCTTGATGTAGGAAGTGGGTGTTCTCACCTTGGAGTCTGTTTTTATATTTCTCCTTTTGAATTCACTTCTCCGAGTCCTGTTTATCTGGCTTCTACTAAATGGATCTGGGTTGCTCTGACTATTGATCTAAAAAAGAAGTAACTTCATGTCAGGATGCAGTTCCTGCGAGGAGGGAAGTATGGTCAACCTCGAGATCATGTTTCCAAAATAAGGATGGATTACACACAAGGTGCCCATTCCCTAATGATGCTGGATTAGACACAAGGTGCAAATTCCCAGATGATGCTGGATTACACACAAGCAAGGTGGAGTCGTCAACTATTCGTGTCCTCGTGGCTCTAGTAAAGGCTGAAAGAAAGCGTGCAGCAGCCCTTGAGAATGTAGCTGAGTTCCTAAACAAGCGAAAAGAGCAATCAGATGCTCTCTTCACCCAAGCCAAAGAAGAGATGGAAGAAGCCAGAAAGAAGCTAGCAGAGGCAGAGCGGGCTAGGCGTCTCCTGCTTTCTAAAACTGTTGTCAATACAAATTTTCCGTCATAATAGCTAGGTTCAAATGTTTATCCAGTCAGCATGCCTGTTGTGATGTCCATGCATCTACTGATGTGGCACAAAACAAAAAAAATTCGGGTCATGTAATAACAGCAATTACTTTCCAAACAATAACAGACGAAGCATTGGACATGGTATAGTTCACACGCAAGCCCAACATTCCAAGTTCAACTTCCACATCAAACTCATGTTCACAGATATCTGCACATTCATAGATAATGTCCACAACCATGATTCACGTCAAAGCCAAAAAAATGTGAGGAGAGTTATAAATAAAGAAAAATCTCTAGTTCCTACTACCAGTGCGAGCACAACAAGTCAAGACCATACATAATTAATTATATTTTGGACATTTTTTGACTAAACGCGAATAACTTCTGGAAGCAGGTATAATTTCTAATGCCGGCCGTGGCTGGGGTCCATGATGTTTTGAGCCAAACCGGGCAACACACCGGGTGTCTGCCGACGACGCGGTGGTCGTAGCATTCGTGGGTTCGGAGCGGCGGCGGCTCCCGTGGTCTACTATTCCTCGGTGTCGGCGGTGGCCGCAGATGTGTTGGCCATCTCCGCCAGCATCCCACAGTTCCACCAACGTTTGCGTCGGATGGTGCGGCCAACCACGGTGCACTGGACGCCGTGGTCCCCCGTGTGCCAGCGTGCAACAACTGGCCACTCCTCTGCGAGCAGGCTTGGAACGTCGAGTTGATGCACCAAGGGCCAGCTTGGAGCGGTGGCTTGCTCCTCCGCTTGCCCGCCTGCAGCCTCGCCCATTGTACTGACGGCCTGGGGCAGGGAGGGAGGTGGGGAAGCAAGTTGCCTGGCTCGTCGGGGCACCCAGCCGGCTTTTATGCCGGAGAACTCATCTTCCTGCTCACTGGATGCTATGGAGAGTGTGGAGAAAATGGTGCAAGGAGGATATGGGGAGCGGCGGTGTGGTGCAGTTCTTGCCATGCGTCTGGCCTCGTTTATATAGCGGGCGGACGAGAGGAGCCAACCAGCGTTGTGTTCTAAAATGCTGGCCGGCTTGTGGAAGGACGTGTTGCCGGCACACACGCGGATTCAATGGAGGCAGGCAGGGCAGTCTGAAGCCGGTTGCATGTGGCGAGGAGGCGTGTTCAGCCTGGCCTGCAGCAAGTGGGGCCCTCTTGGCCGGAGCGCCGGTTCAATGCCTACGCTATGAGAGGTCGCGTCCGTGTCAGAGCAATCACTCCCTCCAGTCCTTTTTTGTTTGGGTATAACAAAATCTCATTTTCCATTCACATTTTACAAAAAAATTCGTGGACAAACTTTGACCCAAAATACGATGGGGACTAGTAAACCAGGACGGAGGTAGTAGTTATGAATTCCATTTTCGCTCCATACCAATCGTTCTAAAACCTAGTATAATGCGCCATTGAAAATCGGAACTCTTACCCCGCTAAAAAAATGATATTTTAAACGTGGCTACTCGATCAGTGGCGACTGGCGAGCCACCGCCTCCAGGTCGTTCACCTGTGGTCCCGACCATCAACTCCTATGGATCAAATTATCACGCGAGCTGACCATTCCTACAAAGGTGCGCTCCATCACGTACCCGGTACCCGCGCATGCAGCAACCGTGCACCTAGGGTTATAGGGTTTATTTGTTTATGGTGCCTTTACGTAACTCTCATGTGTGTGAGACAGCAAGAGACCGAATGCGTGCGTGCGCCTCTTCTCTTCGTATATGTACTCCACCGTTTGTCTGTTGTCCAAAAAATTATACAGTAGTAATAACTACCAATGTGCCAATGTGTTGCCACACGTTCAAAGTAGATTAATACATATTCACCGATTTGATAGAAAAGAGTCTAGTTTTGAAATACGTATATCACTAAAAATATGTTATGTTTCACTCAAAATATATTCCTTTGGCGGTTTTGATGAGATAAGGGAGGAATGTGGTTGGTTTCAAGATTCGAGAAGTGGTATATTGTTGCAAAAATCCCATGTGTGTGTGTGTGTGTGGTGTGTGTGTGAGAGAGAGAGGGAGAGAGGAGGAGGACGGAGTGCGTGTGTGACAAAGACACAAAGAGTGTGGGTGCGAGAGGTATCACCATAAAATGAGGCGATAGTGTGTGTGTGCATGATCGAGAGGGTGTGTCTCAAGAAGGGACGAAAAATCTACATATATACAAGGAGCGCGACAGAGACATGTATGAGATAGTGGAAGCAAGAGTGTGCGAAAGTATAAACCTATCTGGAGGATAGTCGATCAAGAGAAATACGAATTGGGGGTGCGAAAGCGAGAGTTTTGTGTGTGTGTGAGAGAGACGGTAGTCGGGAGGGGGAGTGGAAGCAGGAGTTGTGTGTGTGAGAGAGAGAGATAGAAAGGGGGGAGAGTTTGTCTGATCGGTAAACAAATGCATAATGTCAGTTTTATAACTGAGATGAAGACGGAAAGGAGACCTCAACAAACGTTGTGTGTGTGGGAGAGAGTAATTTTAGTGGTAGGAGTCATATCTAGAAAGATATAGGGTGCGTGAGAGAACCCTAGAGATAAAGACAAAGTGAAAGATGAGTGAGAGTGTGTGTGTGGCGGTGAAAAAGAAAGCTTAGGTACCTAGTGATACCAGAGAACGATAGAGACGTGAGAGATAATGAAAACCGTGTAATGTATAATGATAGGGAGAGTGTGACACTTCTCAAGGGAGACGTCGAGAGACCATGTTCGCGAAAATAGGAGAAACATGAAGTGAGCGTGCGGGTGAGCTGGAGAAAAGAGAGTGATAGCTACATGAAGGAGCACGCGAGAGAGATGGGCGTGAAAGGAGATTCAAATATTTAGTTGCGTGTATAGAAAATGTGAACATAAAAGGGATTCAAATATTTGAATTCGAGATGATGATACATGTAATTCATACTCGAACCAAAATTGATCTATCAAACATGCATACTCATATGAATTCACGCGCATCTATGTTATTTAATATCTAGATATTACTGATCCATACATTTGAGTAGAACATAATTTGGTTTAAATTTTTTGAATTCAACCTTATGATTTTGAGATCATTGTATTTGTAAATCATATTATATATAAAAAGGAGCAGAATTCTTTGTTGTGCTTTTGAAAGTATATATAAAAAATGATGTATATAGAATTTTATTCGAATCGAAAATGGATCCTCCCGAAAAAAAAGAATACAAAATGGATTGGAATTGAGTTGGCACGGTAAACGTGCAAGCTTTTTCTCAAAAATTTGAATGAAGCGGCCAAACTCGCAGTAACCGCCCGAAACCAAAATATGGGAGTTGGAAATTACTGCATGTCCCTGACATGCAACACATGTCGGCTCGATTTCAATAGGTCTTTATAGGGGCGGGTTTGTAATTTCACTCAAACATGACATAACCGCCTCTCACCCGGATTCATACATGGTGGGCGCCAAAACACTGTGTCTCCTCGGCCGAAATCACCTCTCACCCGGATTCATACACGGTGGGCGCCAAAACAAACTCTCCTCGGCTGAAATCTCCGTCGGCAAATATTTGGTGTATGCGAGATTACCGTCCTATCCCCAGCAGCCCAATATTCCTGTGATGTCTGAAATTTTAAACGGGGGATAAGTTGGTAACCTTCCCCACATTTGAGACAAGCGCGTCCCAAAGACATGGTTCCCCCCAACCTCTCTCCCTCCATTTCCCCATTCGTACTCCGTGGGCGCCAAAACACCCTCTCCACCCCAGCCTCCTCCGTCCACCACCCCATCCACCGCCGTCCTCCTCCAGCATGCCGGAGCTGATACCCCGACGCCGTCGTCCATTACAAGAGATGACCTCTCTCATCCACGGCTTCGGACCAGGATCCTTGCATCCCGTCCTCTCGCTTCATCCCCACCATCGTCCACCTTGCCGGCGCTGCTCCTATGACCGTCTCATCCACCGCGCCGGGATATTTCCCCTGTCGCCACCGTCTACCCTCCTAGATCTGCTTCCATGCTGCCGACAGCCATCGCTACCGCAGCACCGTCAAATTCTTAGCAGATGCATACACGGCGCCGCACTAGAGGCGGTACTCTTTCGTATCTGCTCAACTTATTTATCGCAGCAAGAAAATATATCGCCACTGCTTTACTGTGATTTCTTGTCCATCACTTAGGATCTTACTTGTTAGTTGAAAGCAAACATTGGTTGCGAAGTTGCCTTTGTCCGGTTTGCACCTTGAGATCCGCCATGGCACGCTCAACACTATACTTGCAATGCTTATGGTTTTCCCCTTTTATATTCCACACTAGTTAAATGATAGTAGACTATTTTTCAAAATTGGGTCAGTTAATTTTTGAGAGCTCGCTGGAGTTCGCGGAGGGAAGGAAGGGGCTCGGGTGGGGACGGTGGTTGTGGGGGCGGTGGCCTGGCGGTGGTGGGGCCTCGCCGAACGAAAAAACTTGACGCGGATGTGGGTGGGGGTGGGGGTGGCGGAGGAACACGGGTGGTGGGGGCGGTTCAGGGGAGGGCGGGGGGGGGGGGGGGGGGGTCGGGGCCGGTGGTTCGGCCGGCGGCCCGTGCGGTGTTCTGTAGGGGAAGAATCAGAGACGAGGAAGAAGAAGGGTTAGGAGACGTAGGATCTTCATCCAACCGCCTGAAATGGTCGACTGACCCAAATGACAAAAGTCACGCGACTTGCATGCAGACATTCCTTTATATTCAGTACCATCATCGTAGCTGCTTAGCACTGCTCCTCAATCCATCAAGCTAAACAACGTGCCACTCATAATTCCAAATTTGTTGCTCAAATATGAATCTGATATGATGCTGATATTACTAAAACAAATAATGTTTAATTGGTCAGCTAATGTTCCTACTTTACTTTCGAGAAGCACGTGCACCACATATAGAGAAACTGCAGGGAGTTGCATTCTTAATGCGATCTGATTCATCATGTGTGGGCACTGCGCAACAAACATTTTATTATCCAAAATCTGCTTGCTCTTCTTTAGCATGTTCCTCTTCTGTTCTTCTTTAGTAAGTACTCTCTCCGTTCCTAAATACAAGTCTTTGTATAGATTCCACCATGGACTACATAAGGAGCAAAATGAGTGAATCTACACTCTAAAATGTATCTGTATACATCTTTATGTGGTCCATAGTGGAAATCTCTACAAAGAGTTATATTTTGGAATGGAGGGAGTATGATAGTATTACAGTATGTTCCTTGTAGTGAACAGGAGCAGGGACATTTGCAGTGTAGAGGTCTATTCGGTCGGTTGTGATGGACACTTTCAACTCTTCGGGCCTCTTTGATTCGTAGGATTTTGTAAACATAGGAATAGGAATTGTAGTGGCCTGCCCACTTGAATCCTATAAGATTAGCAAGGAAATGCGGGGAGTTGTGTCGCCTTTGAGAGTTACACTGATATTAACAGTACCGCACCTTCAGTTGAAGAGAGCTGGTATCCGAAGCCTTTCTAGCCGTACCGGCAATAGTAGCCCATATTTTCCAGCAAGTTCCACTTTCCTGATTTTACTTATGATGCTTATAGTTTTTCCGTTATATCTACACTATGATCTGTGTAGCTGCTTTGTGTCGCACTAGCAGCAGTCCACTCTTGAAGCTAAACAACACACTAATCATAAGTCCAAAGCTTACTTCTTCAAATACGAATTGTGATATGATACTGATATTAGTTAACAGACACACATTTAATTGGTCAGCTAATGCTCCCAGTTGATTTTCCAAATGCATGTGGCCACATATAGAGAGACAGCATGGAATTGCATTTCTTTGGGCGCTGTGATTCATCATGAGTGGGCAACCAACATTGTATGGAAAAAAGTGGAACCTCAAGAATATGCTTCCTCTTCTGTTCTTTAACATGTTCCTCTTTTGTTATTCTGTATTTAGTACGTATAGTATGTTCCTTGCCAGGAAGGGGAGCAGGGACATCTGCAGTCAACGGCTGATAGAGCTGGCCTGTACGTAATCGATAGGCTTTCAATTAATAGCGGCAATACAACACCATATTTTCCAGCCAGTTCCACTTTCTCAATTTATATATGCTGGTTATGGTGTACCCCTTTTTTGTACACTACGATATGCCTAGTTGCTGTGTGCTCTTGTTATCATGGTTTGGCAATAAACTTTCTATACAGTATATTATGAACCTATCATCTGCCAACTATTCTTACTTCTGGAGCCTGTTTTTTTGTGTACTTGTGCCAGATTATATTAATGCACGCACCATATTACAGCACACATGGGCTCTCTCATCAGAATCCAGTGATAGCACACAAGGGTTTACAGGGAGCACTATATTAGAATATCCTCTGCATTACAAAGATAATCTCAATACTATTTATGTTTTCATGCTTCTCAGATATTGTACGTAATCACAATGAATATCAGAATGCGCGCATCAGAAGAATATTGTGGAACACTGCAATGACTACCAAAATTGGCACCAAGGCATTGAGTTCCATTCTGGATGCAATGAAACTCATACGCTCCCCACCTGCAGATTCTTGTTCAGAATATGATCCTAATGACTATTCTGACCTCGAGGAGTCGAAGGCAGATGGCCTGTCCTGTTCACCCATCAAGGTGCCTGTTCTAATTTCGCAAGGTTTTATTGATTGCGCGTACCTTGCATAAGGTGTCTCGCATTTCTTCTACTTTGTTGCACCGCCATCTGCTTAGTTTACTCATCATATATGTCAAGATGCCATGCCCATCCATTATCAATACATATTCCATCTGTCATCATACCATGTTTTTCCACTCAAATGCTGTTCTTGTGCATCAGACATCAAAAGGAAGAGGGTGATTGCCGAACCTGAAGGAGCACCAGCAAAGTCCTTGAAAAACATGGTGGTGCCGGAGAAATCAAATTGCACCCCACTTATATTGGCTCTACAACCAGTGACACAAAACGTAGGACCGACTCCAGCAGACTGCACCCATACTTCACTGGCCACACCACTAGCCCCACCACACAAGACCTGCACTCCACCAAAAGGTATGCCGATTTCAGTTGCCATAGCACCACCCGTACCACAGAACAATCCCACTCCAGCAAAAAGTACAGCAAGTCCACCGGCCGAAGACCTATCCCAACTGCAGAGACGGCCAATTCCTGCAGATTGGAACCCCATTCCAGTTATTCCCAGTTTAAAAGACAATGCTTTCAATGTTGTTAGGGACTACGTGCATATATTCCCATCATGGGAAGATTATAGTGAAGACAAACACCATTTTCACATCTTCCTGTCCCACTTACGTGTAAGTGCTATTATTCATGGTGATTATTTTCGTGTTTTCTACTGATTGAACACATCAATGATTTACATTACATTGTTGTAAGTAGGCGAGGGTCAATCTGGATAGTCATGACAAGCTAAGCTTGCGTGCGCTTTTCAAGGAAGCATTGCAGCAGTATCGGTATTACCTGAGGAAATCACACTTTGATGGCAAGTCTATAAACAAATTTCCGGTGAAGTCTCCTGTGCTAAATTTAGAAGACATTGAATGGAAAAACCTTGGTATGCACTGGTCTCGTTCCCAGGATGAGGTACTGTCTATGATATCACATGACAATTTGAACTTCTACTTTCCGCATGTGCCTTACGGATCTCTTTTGCAGGAAATCTGCTCGAAGAAGAATTCCGGTTTGAAAAGGACAATGGGATATCGCAAATATGCTGCCCGCTGCTTTGCTCTTGTTAGTACATGTTGTCCTGTATCACCGTACTTGCATTCATACCTGGTTCATTATGTGACAGCAGTATGCATGATAGCTTGCTTATCAATTGTTTGCTCCAAATTATCAGATCTGTATTAATGGTTACATTAATGTAGAATATACCCAATGCCAATGAAAAAGTTTAGCTCTGCATTGTTCTTGTAAGTACCTGTTGTCCTTTATCAGTGTACTTATATTGACAGCTAGTTGTTCATCTACCATCACTCTGTAGCTTATTTTCCTTTGCCCTCCATTTTCTACACATCAGATCTATATTTACTCTTACCATAAGGTTGGATAACACCAATGGTACTGAAGAAGTTTAGCTCTGCATTGCTCTTGGCTGTACCTTTTGCCTGTATCGCTGTACTTACATTTATAGCTACTTGGTTATGTAGCATCACTCTTCATATTATCTTAAATATTCTCCATTTTTTCTTATATTATCACATCTATATTTACTCTTAACAAAATGTAGAATAAAGGCAATGCTTATGAAGAAGATTCTGTGGTAAACTTCTTGAATTTCCCCTCCATCAGCATGGACAAGGGCTTTATAGAGCCGATCTTCACCACTAATGTAAGTTTGTCCTTCTTAAGCCTTCAAACTTTGTTGTGTATATTTGGTTAGTCATGACTGCAACAGCTGTTTATTTTTGGTGTTTGCATCAAATTGCATGTTTAAAGTTTATTATGAAGTTCATAAACAAAAGTTTGTCCTTCTCAATTTAAGTTTTCAGTTGTACAACCAAGTTCCGTCTTCATACCATGTAAATTAAACTATACAGAGCAAGTGATCTTCTTTTGCACTGCATGTATGCTTCTATTCTTGATCCGTAATCCAGTGGTGTGGTGAAACTACCCACTACAGCACAATGTCATATTCTGCAATGTCTTAACTATGAACAATGTCATATCATTCTACTATTATTTAAACCGTCTCTTTATTTGCCAATCTGAAATGGGATAAATTGACAGCACACTAACCATTGATACTTATGAGTTCTTGATCTGTAATCCAGTGGTGTCGTGAAGCTGCCAACTCCTTCACAATGTCATTTCCTGCCATGTCTTAACCTGAACAATGCCATATTGTGTTAATGCTATTTTAAACTGTGTCACTTTATTCGCCAATAAGAAATGTGATGAATTGTCAGCACTGATACTTATATGTGCAAAACCTATCATCTGTCTGCTTGTTTCTCTTTCAGAGTGAGGAGGATATAAGCGTCAAACAAGCGTAGTCTCATCAGCTTGCTCAGCTGCTTGCGCTACAGCTCCCGAGCAGGGCTAACCTTTCTTGAACTCTATTGAAGTGCTGTCGGTTTTGTATATTATTTTGTCGGGGTGTTTATTTGCACTGGTGGTGATCTTTGATGCCCAGTGTATGTAATCTGCTGTCTGCTTGTGCTTTATTATCATAGTGGCGAACTTTGATGCCCAGTGGATGTAATATGCCGTAATTTCTTTATTGTATAGCCTAGGTTTTTTCTTATTCATGATGCTGCAGTTATTTTACAGTATATATATCCTCTCTTCGCTCCATGAAAAGTAAACCGGCCAAACCGTAAAATTACGGTACATAATTGGGCCGTCGTGCAAATCACTATGTATGGGCCGCATCATGGGCCCAGTCATCTTGGTCCGCTAACAGGCCTAAATGTAAACTGGCCCACTAGTAGTTTTGGGCCTTTAATAGGCCGAGTAAACCGCCGGCCCCATTTTGGCAAGAAAATTCAATGGGCTTTTAGTAGGCTGAAAAGTAGGATGGGCCTGAATCGTGCCGAACAGCTCATGGGCCAACAGCAGGCGGAAATAGACCCCGGCCCATGATTGTGCCAATCACACCACGGGCCATTAACAGGCCAAAATTGTCTCGGTCCTTGTTTGGCCCAATCAGATTATCGGCTGTGAGCAGGCCGGATGCAAAGCAGGCCATAATTAGGCCGAACTATATGACGGGCTTTTAACAGGCCGAAATAAATATAGGGCCGAAATGTTAAACAGGCCTTTAATAGGACGAAACTAATATCAGGCCGTACTATTAAATGGGCCTTTAGCAAACAGAAATCCTAACCGGGCTTCAAGTGGGCCCAAAAGCACAGCGTCCAGTTGACGGGCCGAATCTAATATGGGCCATAATTTAGCCCAAAGAATGAAAGGCTCTTAAAGGGCCGGATCTGATATGGGCCGTAATATGGCCCAGAACGTGGTAGGCCATTAACGGGGCGGATCTGATATGGGCCCTTATTAGGCCCAGAACGTGGTAGGCTGTTAATGGACCAGATCAAATATGGGCCGGGATTTGGCCCAAAACATGACAGCCTGTTAACGGGCCGGCCCACTAGTGTCTTCAAAAATCTTGTGGGCCTTTAGCTGGGCCGGCCCATTATGGTCTGCAAAATCTTGTGGGCCTTTAGCTGGGCCGGCCCATTTAATCTTTATGGGCCACTTTTGGGCCGATCCACGTGTCAACATATCATAGGCGCATCTCGCCCATTGGATGAGTGACATTTGTGCCAACGCGGAGCTGACACGTGTTTCCGTCGGCCAATGAGAATTTTACACGTTGAAAATCGCCATTGGTCGTGGCTGTTAGCGGGTTATCGGATCCAAAACCGGACCCGGTAGCTTAACGGTGACCCGTTACGGTGGATGCCATGTGTCGGTTACCCTTGACGAAAGCACTTCCATGACGCGGCATTTATCGTCATGGAAGTGGACACTTCCGTGATGATAATTTTGGTATTGTCATGGAACACTTCTATGACAACACAGGTATGACTATCTTGATTCTGTCATAAAATCGTCATGGATGTACATGCATGACAAAAACGTGACCTACTGTGACAAACACGTATCATCACGGAAGTGGTTTTTTTTGTTGTGATCCAACCCCCACCGGGAACTGTTCATCCAACCCCAACCACGTACGTCTCGACTCGTTCAACCAACCCCCATGTTCACTGCTCATCAAGAGGCAACAGGGTTGATCAGCTTCAGTTAGCAGTAGTAGCGAAGGAATCCCTCGATCGGGTTTAGTTAACAGCCAGGGATCGATCGATCGCTCGGGTTCAGTAATGTAGCTAGTGCAATCACTCGGGTTCAGTAAGCGAACGCCTCGCTCTGGTTCAGTTAGAGCCCAACGCCTCGCACACACGCGTGTACATATACAAGAGAAAATGCGCAAACCTCCACGCATCGCTCGGCCCCGACCACCCACCGTAACCGGGAACTCCCCGAAATTTTCCTCGCCCTCGCTTCTACCATGATTTTTCCGTCATGGACGACCCAAAGAATGTCATGCAGGTGCTTCTCCAGCCCGCCCAGGATGAAAAGCCCATTTTCTGTCATGATTTTTTGTCATAGAAGTAGGAGCCCACCACATCTATGATGATACCGGGTTTTGTCATAATTATCGTCATAGAAGTGTCATAAGCATGACAGGAAAAAAATTCGTTCGGCACAAAATGTCACGGATGTGTCTTTTTTTTTGTAGTGACAGTTTTCTGTGATGTGCTACTTTCCAATTCGAGAGAAGGTACAATTACTTCATCAAGTTCTACTTTCCTCCCAATCACTTCTTTCAAGAGAAACTCCTTCTCAAGAAAGGACCCATTCTTGGCAACAAAGATCTTGCCTTCGGATCTGTGGTAGAAGGTGTACCCAATTGTTTCCTTAGGGTATCCTATGAAGACGCACTTCTCCGATTTAGGTTCGAGCTTATCAGGCTGAAGCCTTTTAACATAAGCATCGCATCCCCAAACTTTAAGAAACAACAGCTTAGGTTTCTTGCCAAACCATAGTTCATACCGTGTTGTCTCAACGGATTTAGATGGTGCCCTATTTAACGTGAATGCGGCTGTCTCTAATGCATAACCCCAAAACGATAGTGGTAAATCAGTAAGAGACATCATAGAATGCACCATAGCCAATAGAGTACGATTACGACATTCGGACACACCATTACGCTGTGGTGTTCTAGGTGGCGTGAGTTGTGAAACAATTCCACATTGTTTTAAATGAAGGACAAACTCGTAACTCAAATATTCACCTCCGTGATCAGATAGTAGAAACTTTATTTTCTTGTTACGATGATTCTCAACTTCACTCTGAAATTCTTTGAACTTTTCAAATGTTTCAGACTTGTGTTTCATCAAGTAGATATACCCATATATACTCAAATCATCAGTGAAGGTGAGAAAATAACGATACCCACTGCGTGCTTCAATACTCATCAGACCGCATACATCGGTATGTATTATTTCCAATAAGTCATTAGCTCGCTCCATTGTTCCGGAGAACGGAGTTTTAGTCATCTTGCCCATGAGGCATGGTTCGCAAGTATCAAATGATTCATAATCAAGTGATTCCAAAAATCCATCCGCATGGAGTTTCTTCATGCGCTTTACACCAATATGACCTAAACGGCAGTGCCACAAGTCTGTTGCACTATCATTATCAACTTTGCATCTTTGGGATCAATATTATGAATGTGTGTATCACTACGATCGAGATTCAATAAACCATTCACATTGGGTCTATGACCATATAAGGTTTTATTCATGTAAACAGAATAACAATTATTCTCTGACTTAAATGAATAATCATATTGCAATAAACATGATCCAATCATATTCATGCTCAACACAAACACCAAATAACATTTATTTAGGTTCAACACTAATCCCGAAGGTAGAGTGAGTATGCGATGGTGATCATATCAACCTTGGAATCACTTCCAACACAGATCGTTACCTCGCCCTTAACTAGTCTCTGTTCATTCTGCAACTCCTGTTTCGAGTTACTAATCTTAGCAACTGAACCGGTATCAAATACCCAGGGGCTACTGCGAACACTAGTAAAGTACACATCAATAACATGTATATCAAATATACATTTGTTCACTTTGCCATCTTTCTTATCCACCAAGTATTTGGGGCAGTTTCGCTTCCAGTGACCATTTCCTTTGCAGTAGAAGCACACAGATTCAGGCTTGGGTCTAGCTTTGGGCTTCTTCATGGGAGCGGCAACTTGCTTGTTGTTCTTCTTGAAGTTCCCTTTCTGTCCCTTGCCTTTTTCTTAAAACTGGTGGTCTTGTTAACCATCAACACTTGATGCTCTTTCTTGATTTCTACCTCCGCTGATTTCAGCATCGCGAAGAGCTTGGGAATCGTTTTTGTCATCCCTTGCACATTATAGTTCATCACGAAGCTCTAGTAGCTTGGTGATAGTGACTGGAGAAATCTGTTAATCACTTTCTTATCTGGAAGATTAACTCCCACTTGATTCAAGTGATTGTAGCCCCCAGACATTCTGAGCATATGCTCACTGGCTGAGCCATTCTCCTCCATCTTGTAGGAAAAGTACTTGTCAGAGGTCTCATACCTCTCAACACGGGCATGAGCCTGAAATACCAATTTCAGCTCTTGGAACATCTCATATGTTCCATGGCGTTCAAAACGTCTTTGGAGCCCCTATTCTAAGCCGTAAAGCATGGTGCACTAAACTTCAAGTAGTCATCATATCGAGCTTGCCAAACGTTCATAACGTCTACATTAGTTCCTGCAACAGGTCTGTCACCTAGCGGTGCATCAAGGACATAATTCTTTTGTGCAGCAATGAGGATAATCCTCAGATCACGGACCCAGTCCACATTATTGCTACCATCATCTTTCAACTTAGTTCTCTACTAACATATAAAAAATAGGGGAGCTATATCGCGAGCTATTGATCTACAACATAATTTGCAAAAACTATTAAGACTAAGTTCATGATAAATTAAGTTCAATTAATCAAATTACTAATGAACTCCCACTTAAATTAACATCCCTTAAGTTATTTAAATTAACATCCCTTAAGACTAAGTTCATGACGATGCTTTGGAGATGGAGATCAAAAGCTCAAGATGATGATGGCCATATCATGTCACATATTTTGATTGCATGTGATGTTTATCTTTTTATGCATCTTATTTTGCTGAGAACGACGGTAGCATTATAAGATGACCCCTTCACTAAATTTCAAGATAAAAGTGTTCTTAGTCATCAAACAATTGCAATTCATCTTATTTTTAGGAAGGGTCTATATAAGAGCTTTGATTTAGCAAATTGCACATACTCAACTATCATATAGTCTTCCATGATTGTTGACACTAAAAGCATATTTTTAGAACAAATAGCATCCATCGAACACAGAGAAATTTGGGGCTTAATGTTTCGCCTCCCAACTTATTTATCATATAGATAATTGTCAACAATAATAATTCATGATCAAATATATTTGAATGGCCATATATGCTTGGATCTTTCCCCACCACATGGTACTTGCCAACTAGAGAATAATTGAGGTTGAAATAAGAAGGAATATTATTGACTCTTGCATAAAAGTAAATACATGAAAGTAAAGATATGCCCTTCGCAGAGGGAAGTAGAGGTTGTCATGCGCTTTTTATTTTTGGATGTGCAAACCCTTAATGCAAAGGAACGTCACATTGTATTGCCCTTTGTGATAGCAACCTTTATTATCCAGTCCATCGCTTTTATTTCTTTACCATCACAAGTTCGTACAACACTTATTTTCCCTTATAATAAAAGATCATACATATTTAGGAGCAATTTTTATTGCTTTTTGCACCGATGACAACTTACTTGAAGGATCTTATTCAATCCATAGGTAGATATGGTGGACACTCATGGCACGAAACTAGGTTTAAAGGGTTTTGGATGCACAAGTAGTATCTCTACTTAGTACAAATTTTTGGCTAGCAAAAGATCCTAAGCAAGCACCACATGTTGGAGGATCCATAACAATATAACTTCTATACAAATATACCCAAACATAACTCATTACGTTGTCTTCCTTGTCCAAGTTCAACTAATTTTCTCAAGGTTGAAAATAATTAATGGGGCTCACAATCATAGACGATGTCCAAGATAGTATATTTATATGTGAAATCTCTCTTCCCTCAATATTCTTTCATGAATTGTTCAAGTGACCAATGTTGTGTTTGCTAACTTTCAATTAATTTTACCACCTATACTTCTTATATGTGAAGTCATTACTCCCCATGGGATAAGCATATGAAACATATATAATTTCAGATTTATGATACTCAATTCAATCAACCATTTACTCATACGATATAAGTGAAGCACAAGAGTAAATGACAAACTACTCCAAAAAGATATACGTGAAGATCAATGAGTAGTCAAATAGTTAAATAGCCATGTGAGGACTCTCTCTCATTCAAGATTTTAGATACAATGATTTTATTCAAACAGCTAGTAAAATGAAAATACTCTCCAAGAAAAACACATATCATGTGACGAATAAAAATATAGCTCCAAGTAAGGTATACCGATAGTTTTGAAGAAGAAAGAGGGGATGCCCCGGAGGGCATCATCAAGCTTAGGTGCTTGAGTCTTCCTTGCATATTACCTTGGGGTGCCTTGGTCATCCCCAAGCTTAGGTTCTTTCCACTCTTCATTCTTCTCATATCGATATCTCACCCAAAACTTGAAAACTTCAATCACACAAAACTTAACGGGACTTCGTGAGATAGGTTAGTATGATAAAACAAATCATTCACTTGGTACTGCCAAGACAAGATTCATAATTGTTCTCATACAAGGCCTACTGTACTCTATCATTTCCACAATTTATATTGACCAATATAAGCCATAGAAACTATAAAAACAAGCAAACTATGCATTGAAAACAGAATCTGTCAAAAATAGAACAATCTGTAATGATCTGACAAATGACCATATTTCTGCTACTCCAAAAATTCTGAAAAATTAGGAAAACGTAGGAAATTTGTATATCAATCATGTGTAAAAAATTCAGATCAAAATCACGTTCCAGTGAATTATAGAAATTCCTGGAGTGAGCGCAAAAGTTTCTTTTTTTTTGCACAGAATCAAGTCAACTATCATCCACACTATCCCAAAGGCTTTAATTGGCAATTTATTGAAACAAAAAACTATAAAACATGATTACTACAGTAGCTTAATCATGTGAAGACACAAAAACAGTAAGGATAAATATTAGGTTGTCTCTACACAAGAACTTTTCTTTAATGCTTTTTAGCTAAATAGTGATATTTTAATGATACTCTTCCAAGCCCAATTTCGATGATAATTTTATTCATACTCTAAAAGATATAAGTGAAGTTCATAGAGTATTCTACAATTAATATATATTGACCAATATCCAAGCTCAAAATATATAAGTGAAACACACGACGCATTCTATAAAGCCATACTCAAAAGATTTTAGTGAAGCACAAAGAGCATTCTATAAAGCCATACTCAAAAGATTTAAGTGAAGCGCATGAAGCATTCTATAAATTAATGAAGGACTATCTCATACTATCATGGTGCATAAAGGAAAAGAAAAGAAAAAAAGACGCATATCATGTGAACAAAACAAAAACCGAGGTATATCGATAATTGTTGAAGAATAAAGATGGGATGCCAACCGGGGCATCCCCATGCTTAGATGCTTGAGTATCCCTGAAATATTTACTTGGGGTGCCTTGGGCATCCCCAATCTTGAACTCTTGCCTCTCCTTATTCTTCTTATATCGATAACTCCTCGATCTTTGAACACTTCATCCACACAAAACTTAACAAAACCCTCGTGAGATCCGTTAGTATAATAAAGCAAATCACTAAATTTAGGTACTGTTATAAACTCATTCCAATTTCATACTATCATTATATCTACTGTATTCCAACTTCACCATTGTTCATACCCCCCGATACAACCCATAGATTCATCAAAATAAGCGAACAACACATAGAAAACAGAATCTGTCAAAAACAGGACAGTCTGTAGTAATCTGGAAACTTTTCATACTTCTATAACTCCAAAAATTCTAAACAATTTTGAAAAAATAAATAATTTGCATATAAGTACTGTGTAAAAATTTCAGAAAATTTTGACATTCTAGTAAAAAATATAAATTCATGCACTACAGCCAAAGTTTCTGTTTTTGCACCGCACATAGCAAACAAGCAATCTAATCATCCTAAAGGCAAATCTTGGCACATTATTTTTATAATACAATGGATATATACAAGGGGATATTTATTCTTGAGAAAATTCCATGAAAAATTCTACATTGTTTCCATGAGCATGAACACAAGTGTTCAAGGTCGACCCTCACTTCTCCAGTGCATAACCTTCCAATCACTTCTCTTTTTGAAAAAGGTTTTAGGCATAAGAGGCAAGTAATATTTTTGGTATTTTGCATTATTTTAATTTTTTTTGTTTGTTTCGCCCACAACTAACAAAAACAAAAGGGAAAACAAAATCTACTTAGTGAAGAAAGCAAACAAGCACACACACGAGAATATCAACCCCACGCTATTGCTCCCCGGCAACGGCGCCAGAAAAGAGCTTGATAATCCCCAGGTGCAAGGAATCATCATAGCAGTTTCCAAAGGTGGAAGTGATAAGTATGGAGTGTCGAACCCACAAGGAGCTAAAGGTAAGATCTATATTCTCTCAAGTCCTATCTGCCACTGATACGACTCTACATGCACCGAACGTTTGCTTCCATCTAGAAACGAAAAATAAAACTACGTTGTGGGTATGAAGAGGATAACTTTGCATGATATCGGAGAACTAAAATATAAAAATAGGTGCTGTTATCATAAAGTTAGAATATATCACAATATATTACAAATAGCGAGTGTGGAATAATGATGGAACGATGTGCGGAATTGTCTTAGGCAATCGTTAACAAGGTCGGTAATCGTTATTGCAATTTTATATGAGCGAGAGGCATAAGCTAACATACTTTCTCTACTTGGATCATATGCACTTATGATTGGAACTCTAGCAAGCATCCGCAACTACTAAAGATCATTAAGGTAAAACTCAACTATAGCATTAAAGTATCAAGTCCTCTTTACTCCCATATGCAAACAACCCCCTTACTCGGGTTTAAGCTTTTGTCACTCTAGCAACCCACTATAAGCGAATCATGAACATATTGCAAACCCTACAACGGGAATCCCTCATGTGTGCGCGACACGGAGGGCACCATAGGACAGCACGAAAATAAAACATACAACTCAAACCAATCTAGATCATCAATCAACCCAAAAGACAAAAGAAATCTACTCAAAACATCATAGGATGGCAACACATCATTGGATCATAATATGTGGCATAAAGCACCATGTTCAAGTAGGGGATTACAACGGGGTGCGGGAGAGTGGACTGCTTAAAAGAGATGAGGACGGTGATGAAGAAGGTGTTGTTGATGAAGACGATCACCGCGGCGATGGTTCCCCCGTCGGCACTCCGGCGCCACCGAGAGAGAGGGGGAGAGAGTCTCCCCCTTGTGCTTCCTCCTCCATGGCCTCCCCCTAGATGGGGAGAGGTTCTCCCTCTGGTCATTGGCCTCCATGGTGATGATGGCCCCCTCCGGCTTCCTCCTAGATGGCCTCCAGTGATGATGGCCCCCTCCAGCAGGGTGCCGGAGAGGGCCTAGATTGTTTTTTCGTGGTTATAGAGGCTTGCGGCGGCGGAACTTCCGATCTAGGGTTCTTTTCGGAGGTTTGGGTATTTATAAGAATTTTTGGCGTCGGTCTCACATCAAGGGGGTACCCGAGGGGCCCGCAAGCGGTAGGGGCGCGCCCTAGGGGGGTGGGCGCGCCCCCTGGCTTGTGGCCTCCTCGTCCACTTCCTCGCCCAGCTCTTGTGCTTCGGGGGTCTCTTTTGGTCAATAAAAAATCACCATAAATTTTCAGCTCATTCCGAGAACTTTTATTTCTGCACAAAAAGCGACACCACGGTAGTTCTGCTGGAAACAGCGTCAGTCCGGGTTAGTTCTAATCAAATCATACCAAAACCATATAAAATTGTTGTAAACATGGCATGAATACTTCATAAATTATAGATACGTTGGAGACGTATCAGAGAGTGTGTGTACATACCCTCGTAGACCGTAAGCGGAAGTGTTTAGTAACGCGGTTGATGTAGTCGAACTTCTTCACGCTCCAACCGATCAAGTACCGAACATATGGCACCTCTTATTTCTGCACACGTTCAGCTCGGTGACGTCCTTGCCTTCTTGATCCAGCAAGACGGGCGAAGTAGTGGATGAGTTCTGACAGCACGACGGTGTGGTGACGGTGATGGTGAAGTGATCTCCGCAGGGCTTTGCCTAAGCACTACGAAAATATGACCGGGGTGTAAACGGTGGAGGGGGGCGCCGCACACGGCTAAGACAATGTTGTCTTGTGCTAGGCGCCCCCCATCCCACATATATATAGGTGGGGGTGGAGGGAGCAGCCAGGAGTGTGCCCCAAGTAGGCCGAATCCTACTTGGGGTCCTCCCCAAGTGGCGCCCCCCTTTCCTTGTATAGGTGCGGGGAAAAGGCAGGGGAGGGTGGCGCCCCCCCCCCCCCTTTCCTTTCTCCCTTGAGAGGGAAAGGCAGGAGGGGCTAGCCCTCCTCCTTTTCCTTCCCTAGGGCTGGCCGGCCATGGAGAGGGGCGCACCAGCCCCTTGTGGGCTGGTCTGTCCCTCCCTTGGCCCATTAAGCCCATATACCTACCGGGGGGTGTCCGGAACCCCTTTCGGTGACCCGATGGCTACCCGGTGCATCCCTAAACCCTTCTGGTGTCCGAATACCATCGTCCTATATATCAATCTTTACCTCTCGACCATTTCGAGACTCCTCGTCATGTCCGTGATCTCAACCGGGACTTCGAACAACATTCGGTCACCGAAACATATAACTTATATAACATTATATCGTTAACGAATGTTAAGCATGCGGACCCTGCGAGTTCGAGAACTATGTAGACATGACTGAGACACCTCTTCGGTCAACAACCAATAGCAGAACCTGGATGCCTATATTGGCTCCTACATATTCTATGAAGATCTTTATCGGTCGAACCGTAATGATAACATACGCAATTCCCTTTGTCTGTCGGTATGTTACTTGCCCGAGATTCGATCGTCGGTATCTCTATACCTAGTTCAATCTTGTTACCGGCAAGTCTCTTTACTCGTTCCGTAATACATCACCTCGTGACTAACTCCTTAGTCATTTGCTTGCAAGCTTATGATGTGTATTACCGAGAGGGCCCAGAGATACCTCTCCGATACTCGGAGTGACAAATCCTAATCTCGATCTGTGCCAACTCAACAAACACCTTCGGAGATACCTGTAGAGCATCTTTATGATCACCAAGTTATGTTGTAACGTTTGATAGCACACAAGGTATTCCTCCGGTATCCGGGAGTTGCATAATCTCATAGTCGAAGGAATGTGTATTTGACATGAAGAAAGCAATAGCAATAAACTGAACGATCAATATGCTAAGCTAACAGATGGGTCTTGTCCATCACATCATTCTCCTAATGATGTGATCCTGTTATCAAATGACAACTCATGTCTATGGTTAGGAAACCTTAACCATCTTTGATCAATGAGCTAGTCTAGTAGAGGCTCACGAGGGACACGTATTTGTTTATGTATTCACACATGTATTTAAGTTTCAGATCAATACAATTCTAGCATGAATAATAAACCTTTATCATGAATAAGGAAATATAAAATAACAGCTTTATTATTGCCTCTAGGGCATATTTCCTTCAATCACATCACAACATACCCTGCAAAAACAAGTTAGACGTCATCTACTTTGTTGTTGCAAGTTTTACGTGGCTGCTACGGGTTTCTAGCAAGAACCGTTCTTACCTACGCAAAAACCACAATGGTGATTTATCAAGTTTGCTATTTTAACCTTCTTCAAGGACCAGCTGCAGTCAAATTTGATTCAACTAAAGTAGGAGAAACAGACACCCGCCAGCCACCTTTATGCAAAACTAGTTGCATGTCAGTCGGTGGAACCGGTCTCATGTGCGTGGACATGTAAGGTTGGTCCGGGCCGCTTCATCCCACAATACCGCCGAATCAAAATAAGATGTTGGTGGTAAGCAGTATGACTATCACCGCCCACAACTCTTTGTGTCCTACTCGTGCATATCATCAACGCATAGACCTGGCTCTGATGCCACTATTGGGAAACGTTGCATGGAAAAAAATCTACGCACATGCAATGATATATCCATGGAGATGCATAGCAACGAGGGGGAGAGTGTGTCTACGTACCCCCGTAGACCGTAAGCGGAAGCGTTTAGTAACACGGTTGATGTAGTCGAACTTCTTCGTGATCCAACCGATCAAGTACCGAACGTACGGCACCTCCGTGTTCAGCAGACGTTCAGCTCGGTGACATCCTCGCCTTCTTGATATAGCAAGACGGCGAAGTAGTGGATGAGTTCTGATAGCACGACGGCGTGGTGACGGTGATGGTGATGCTATCTCCGCAGGGCTTCGCCTAAGCACTACGAAAATATGATCGAGAGTGTAATGGTGGAGGGGGGCGCCGCACACGATAAGAGATTGTCGTGGTTATGTGTGGCGCCCCCCTCCAACATATATATAGGTGGGGGAGAGGGGAGAGTCCAGGGGGTGCCCCAAGTAGGGCCGAATCCTACTTGGGGACTTCCCCAAGTGGCGCCCCCCTCCTTATTTGAGTGCAGGAGGAAGGAAGGAGGAGGTGGCGCCCCCCTTTCCTTTCTCTCCCGAGGAGGGAAAGGCAGGAGGGGCCACCCCTCCTCTTTCCTTCCCCTAGGGCCGGCCAGCCAAGGAGAGGGGCGCGCCAGCCCCCTAGTGGGCTGGTCTGTCCCCTTCTTTGGCCCATTAGGCCCATACACTTCCCGGGGGTGTCCGGAACCCCTTCCAGTGCCACGATGACTACCCGGTGCACTCCGAAACTCTTCCAGTGTCCGAATACCATCATCCTATATATCAATCTTTACCTCAGGACCATTCCGGAGCTCCTCGTCGTGTCCGTGATCTCATCTGGGACTCCGAACAACATTCGGTCACCAAATCATATAACTCATATAACACTATATCGTCAACGAACGTTAAGCGTGCAGACCCTACGGGTTCGAGAACTATGTAGACATGACCGAGACACCTCTCCGGTCAATAAACAATAGCGGAACCTGGATGCCCATATTGGTTCCTACATATTCTATGAAGATCTTTATTGGTCGAACCGTAATGACAACATACGTGATTCCCTTTGTCCGTCGGTATGTTACTTGCCTGAGATTCGATCGTCGGTATCTGCATACCTAGTTCAATCTCGTTACCGTCAAGTCTATTTACTCGTTCCGTAATACATCATCTTGTAACTAACTCCTTAGTCATTTGCTTGCAAGCTTATGATGTGCATTACCGAGAGGGCCTAGAGATACCTCTCCGATACTCGGAGTGACAAATCCTAATCTTGATCTATGCCAACTCAACAAACACCTTTGGAGATACCTGTAGAGCATCTTTATGATCACCCAGTTACGTTGTGACGTTTGATAGCACACAAGGTATTCCTCTGGTATCTGGGAGTTGCATAATCTCATAGTCGAAGGAATATGTATTTGACATTCAAGAAAGCAGTAGCAATAAACTATACGATCAAATGCTAAGCTAACGGATGGGTCATGTCCATCACATCATTCTCCTAATGATGTGATCCCGTTATCAAATGACAACTCATGTCTATGGTTAGGAAACCTTAACCATCTTTGATTAACGAGCTAGTCTAGTAGAGGCTCACTAGGGACACGGTATTTGTTTATGTATTCACACATGTATTTAAGTTTCCGATCAATACAATTCTAGCATGAATAATAAACCTTTATCATGAATAAGGAAATGTAAAATAACAACTTTATTATTGCCTCTAGGGCATATTTCCTTCATATACTCAGTTCGCTATACCTGGCTCGCTCCCTTGCCCCTGACCAGCCTTAGCTAAACAGATCACTTTTGCGCGAGGCAGGCGATCCATCTCTTGCTTTTTTTTAGAACCGTTGAAGTGCAAAACACTTTGGTATTTTAGATAATTTCACATTCTTCAACACATGCGGGATATGCTTGTAAGGGAGCCCCACACGAATCATCCTATGACAGCTGCACTTTATAGTTTCCTTAGAGTTCCCAGGTGTATAATCCCCAAGAAAGGTGTGTTAACGGTTATTTTTTCATGCCACCATGAAGCTTTGAGAATCAGTTTTCACCAGTGTTTCAAAACCCCCAGCTCATCAATCTTTTTTAGTTCTTCTTGCAAAATGTAGAACTTTGCCAGAGTAAATGCATGGGAAGCAACCACCTCAATGTCCATGGAATCAGTAATTGGAACCGGTAAAGAGTGATAAGCCACGCAGTCTTCTTACGCCTCGTTTTCACGGAGGCGAACAATGCAGTTGTCATAGTGCACAATCAAATCCACTAGGGTCATACTAAAGTCGAGGTGAAGGTGAAGACATGAATTCAAACTTTCACTCCTCTGGTTCCTTGACATGCCAAGAAAAAGAAGCCACCAGACAGATATGAGGCGGCCCAAAGCCTCTTCTTCTTATACATCCTACTCACCCAATCTTTGGTTTTATCCATCTACCATTTTCGAACAAATGCATTCCATCTCTCCTCAAAGGTAGCACATGGCGTGGCGTCATACAAAATCGACCTAAACTCCTTGAAGGACTGATGATTAAGGTGTTTCTGCAAATTTTTGATATGCCACGCACATAAACGGTGCCCCACATTTGGAAGGACCTTCTGAATAGCTCTGATCATCGCTCCATCCCCATCCGTGATTACCAACTTCAGCTTTTGCTGACACATTGCTCTCATGAATGCCTCAAGTAGCCAAATATAGGCAGCTTCAGTCTCGTCTGATACGATGGCGCACACGAATATGGTAGTGTTATGGCAATTGTGCAGGCCGATGAAAGGAATGAATGCATACCATACCGATTAATCTTGTAAGTGCTGTAAAAAATTGTTACATCACCATAATCTTGATAGTCTTGACGTGACCAGGAATCACACCGGAACATACTTTCCAAACACCCTTCCACATAGACCTGGCCATGGGCAGCCCGGCCCTGTCGGCCCAGCCCGACCTTGTCCACGGGTCGGGCTCGGGCCTAGATTTCAAGCCTGAAGGCCGGGCCGAGCCCAGGCCCGCCATATTAGCGCATTAACAAAGAGGCCCGGCCCGAGGCCCAGCGGGCTTTTACGCTGGCGGGCCGGGCTTGGGCCTGATTTTTAGGCCCAGGCCGGGCCGGGCCTGGGTTTTTTGCATTGGGCTTGGTTAGGCCCAGCCCGAAGCCCGGCCTGGCTCGAGGAATGGCCAGGTATACTTCCACATCTTCCTAGTACCCGTCCTTCTCCTTTCTGCTTACATAATACCAATGGTTGTGCCAGCATCACCATCTTCAATTAGTTTTCTCTTCTCCATGCAACATAGGTTATAAACATCCCGAATCCTGTTTTATCGTACCCACCATATCAGCTGATGAAATTATCCATGGTGATGTCCTTTCTGATACCAGCTGCTCCTATTGCTAATATCTCAGCTCTCTAGAACGCCTTGATCTTTCCGTGAGACCAAAGAAATGGGACTTCATCAGGTCTAGAGAGGACAAGGTTGTGATCGTCGACAAAACTCCCAACGAACCAAACTCCACGCGATCTACCAAGCTTCACAATGAAATGTGCTTTGCAGTCACACCGAGTCTCCGGTCTTAGCATGCGGCGGCAGCGATTCTAGCTTAAGAACTTATTTTACCGTTTCCCTGCCCTGTAGCAAACAAACCGCTTGAAGCGTACAACTGCTGTAGGCGCCTTGGATGCAGTCTTCAAACGCAGTTGCATCCCCATGGTCAGTAGTAGGAGTACTATCGGATTTGCACATAATTTACACGACGCGCACACACCCATGAGCCTTACATGAGCTGACCGACATAATGAAACGTAGGCTTGTAGCTGTACTAGTCGAAACGTAAAATGCAACGCAGTGATTCTATCTCCATGTTTTCTTTCAGAAACCATGCGCAACGAGCGTACTAGTAGCTGGCTACAACAAGAGTGACTTGACGGCCGTTTTAAAGCTTGTTCCGCAATGGTGGTCGTCGTGGTGTACTGGTCTTGGGTACAAAAACAAACAGCTTTTGTTAGGTTTATCTTTGCTTCTCTGCAAGACTGCAACCAAAGGCAGTTCTGTTCATTCAAACAAGAAAAATACCAACTTCTCTGCAAGACTGCACCATGTTTTCTTTTCGGTCTCAGGCCAACTCCAGTGCGCGACCCCATCTTGTTCGGGTGCGTCCGTTTGGGTAAAACGGACATACCAGATGGCCCAGCGCGCGGATGCAAACGGACTTTTGTTCGTTTTCTGTCCGCTTTCGACCCATCCCGGTCCAAGTTTGGGCCGCTTTTGAGGTGAAACGGACAGCGCGCGGACGGGCAGGCTGTGTGCGCGTGTCCTCCCCTGGCCCGCCCGTCGTTGGCACAAGGATCCCTTTTTCTATCCGCCCCCTCCCCCCTCCAGCCGCACCCCCTCCACTCTTGCCCCTCGCCGTCGCCGCCGCCTCTGCCATTGCAGTTGTGCAGCTCGGACGCGCGCTCGCCCAGCCCCCTTTCCCTCGACGCCTCCGAGCTACCCAACCACGGCCACCTGATTTGTGCACCCGACGGCCGGATTTGGAGTGGATCCGGTCGGGCTTGAGCTCGCCCGGCTGTGGGAGTCCGCGCCGCGCCATGGACTGGCCAGGCACCGGGCCGGAAGGCCCCGGCAAGGCCGCATGCAGGTACTGACTCCTCCTCTAGCCGCTCGGATCTACACCGTCGGCGGTCCGCCGGTAGATACATGAATGGCGGTCGGCCGGGCTCGGTGCTGGCCCAAAAGCTCGTCGGCGCACCGTTGCCACTCATTAAGTGCGACGACTGCCCAAAGAAGGTCTTGCGCCGCGTGTCTACAACACCGGAACATCCCATATGGGTGTTCATCAAGTGCTCAACCGATGGGGTATGTGCTACTTTAGCTTCGGTTGTGCTCTCGGATTTGACTAGTTGTGCTAACTTAAAATTTTATTGTGTAGAATGGATACAAGTTTTGGTATTGGGAAGAAGAGTACATCGATATATTGATAGAGCGCAATTTTAGTAGATGTTCGTGCACTTTTAGCTAGCATATAGGCTAGAGATGAGACTAGTGCACTTGTTGCTAGAATAGAGGCTAGACATGAGACTAGATGCGAGGAAGCAACGTCTACTTCTTTACACTCGAAGAAGAAAGAAGCACGCAAGATCGAGCCTCCGCAGATCAACAATGAATGCATCGAGAAGGCACTAATCCAACTTACAGGAGCAGTTATGGAAGTTGGATATCTTCTAAAATGTATTCTTGTGGTTCTTGTTTCTCTTTGGTCTTGCTTTTCTAGTCAAAATTTGATGATGTATTTTTATGTATCAAAAATCAATGATAAAAAAAAGATATGTGCTTGCAAAGAAAAATATACGCGGACGGGATGCGGCCGGGATGCGGCCGCGTGTTGGGCGTACGGCCACCGCATCCTAGAAATGGCCCGGACACGACCTCATTGCCCTACCCAAACGGACAGAATCCGGGCAAAACGAACGTCTGTTTGGGGTCGTGCGCTGGAGTTGGCCTCACCAACTCAACTCATGCGTGGAAAGGCAGGAGAAAGGGGATCGCGGTCTTCGGGAGTAGACCTGGCCAAGGGAAGCCCGGCCCGGATGGCCCGACCCGACCCGGCCCGAAAATCCCGGGCCGGGCTGAGCCCGAACATGCCATCGGGCCGGGCTCGGGCCTGAAAATCAAGCCCGATGGGCAGATCGGGCCGGGCTCGGGCCTGTGAAAATTATAAGAACCTGGATAACCCAAGTACTCGAAAAGCTAGCATAATTTTTGTATGACAATGGTTTTAAAGTCAGACTACATATTGGTTGCATGGCTGCATGGACTACTGATTCTTATAACACACACCTAATATATTTTTTTCTTTACTCTGTCAATATTTTCAGTGAGATGCCATCACACTAACATACAAATCAATACTTGTGGGTCATGCTGAATTAGCTTCCAGAATCCATATACATACGAAATGTAAGTCATAAAGACAATGGACATATCAGAATATATGGCGGTCCATAGAGAAATCTGGGAGATGAGTTTCAGTTTTGTCAAGTTTGTTACTTTGTTTGGTGTTAACAGAGTCGAAAAAAATGCCAGAAGCAAAAGAACAAACAGATACAACATGTTGATTTCCTACCAACTTCACAATAGTGTGTCGTTTTTTCTGAAGTAGATTAACTCCTGAACATTGGCATCCTTGTAATCTGGAAATAATTGAAGAGAATAGTAAGCAAAGTATTCTGCGATCTCGCATGAACTGCATGAATAGTAAGCGAAGTAGATTAACTCCTCAGCATTTCTTCGTACAGTTTGGAAAATGCTTACTAACTGATAGAAGAGAAATCAATAAGCTCACATTGAAGATATGAGGCAAGCACCCCCTACAACCTATCCATCACCCCGTAGGCAGTAAGCTCCCCTTTTGCTCGGTTCCTCAGTGTTGCACGTACCAATTAGTGGGATCAGGTTTTTTTTGTATTCTCTACTTTGGAAAAGAAGAGGTAAAGACCTACAGTACTGCAGATTCTCATATTTAACCATATTAACAATCCCTTGTTTTATTATTATTATTAAAGATTATCTTAAAATCGATTTCTACTATGTGATTTGTCTAAGCATAAACAATAGTGTAGAATTAGAGGTCGTATTTGAATGATTTGGATGTTCCATTGACATCTGATAATTACCTACTGCATGTAATAGTTAGTGATCGATGGATGTGAGTTGGTACAACTTTAATGTCAAATGTATAGGAAAATATCGGAAGTCTAGTCCTGGTGCTGCTGCAAGGATTAGATGCTGGCATGTTGCGACTGGAACCAGCAGAAATTATACAAAATATACAATCTTATGAACTAACTGAGCTTATTTTCCTCTTCGTGTTGCAGCTAAAAATAAAGTATAAATAAATTAGATGAACCAGCAGGTATTATACCAGCGAGCTCTATAGGTGCAACTATCAGTAACAGACCATCTCGATGAGCTTTGACTCCATGATCACTACGTAATACAGGAAAAAGAAAAGGCCAATATTGCTCAATTGTTACTGCAATTTTAAAGGAAATCAAGTGGCACTACAATATCAGGATATATGTGTAGAACGAAATGTCCATTGGTTGCAGTACAAGACAATTCACTTCATCTCCTTTTAGAATAACACATTTACTCGGTATATACAACAGAAACAGAACATAAAACTAACCAAGAATATACATACCCATGTGCGCCACTTTCAGAATATATGACATAGTACCTCTGAGATATCTAACTTTTTGTTTCCATGCATTCAAGAAGCGCTTTATTATTTTTAGGGATCTTATTCCAAATTTAATTTGTTTGACTCAAACTTATGTAGTAGCATGGTATTTTTCTGTGACATCCAAAAAAATATGTTTTCATATCAAATAGAACACAGGTTTGCATCTGCTAAAGAACACCATATTGTTTCTCCTGTTCCACAACCTAATGACCACATTTAAGCACACATGCCCGTGCGTTGCAACGGGAGAAAACATCTTTACCTAAGAACCATGGTTGGCCATGCATCGGCGGAAACGACAAACTCCGAGTCCTCCTTCTAGGCACGGCTTATCTTACAACTAGACAAATCAAATCCATGACAGCAATGTTATGAAAGCAAAGATATTAAAACTGAATTAGCCAGCCTGAGTAGAAGGTAGAAAAATGGAACATAATAAAATTAATTAGTTTGATACGTAAATATAAATATGTTACCATTGTACATAAGAAAATAAATGAAGAGATAAATTGTATGAAAAATAAGCCATGCCCCTACTACAATGTTGGGAGAAAAGGCAAAGACTCAAAACAGGCAAGACTGTCACACTCACATTGCGAGTTTCGCAGGCAGCAATAGCAAAAATAATTGGAGGATTATCTGGTGTTCTGCATATATCAGCTTGCCATCATATAGATGCACAATATAATGCAAAACAATTCATCAAGTTGATATCATCGTTTAAAAGCAGATGGAAACTCACTTGTGAATTGTGATGCAAAAGCATGCGAAGGTATATCAGACATGAGTCCATGAAAACAATATTCTAGAGGGCTTAAGCATAACAGACATGCGAAGGTATATCAGTGGATATACTTACATGCAGGCAAAGGACCAGGACGCTTCCTTATCAGTTTTTTTCCTCTTGCTGCTGCTGCGACTGTTGTTTCAGGGAATCAGGATGGTCCGATCTGATTTTGGGTGCTGTGATATGTGACTATTGCTGGAGCAGGGAAAGTGCGGTGAGTGCCCGCAGGTCCTGCCGGAGAGCCACCAGGCGCCAGCAGACGAGCCGCAGAACATCGTAAGGTAAATTCTACAAGGAAACTAATGAACAACCTGTACAATTTTTTGATAACAAATCACATGAATCGAATTGTGTACGTATCTTCTCTCAACTCTAAAAAGAAATTGAATTAATATACTGTACCGAACAACAGAGGCAACCATGCAGCAAATTGAAATCATATAAAAGAATTTGATGCGGCCTCTTCATGCCTGGTGATAGTGGTATTGAGTGGAAGCTGATGAAGAAGAGAGATTAACTCCAGTAATTTTGTTACTTGTCAGCGGTTGTGCTTGTCAGCCTAGTGGAGGAGGTAGAGATAGGTGACAGGCCTTCTTCACCTCGGGTGACTGCACCGGCATGTTCTTTACAACCTATGACACATCTGTCCGAATTATGGCGGCGGCGGCGTAGAGGTGCTTGTCCGTACCCTCCGGCTCTATCTGGCTATGGCGGCGTGGATCTCGTCGGGGACGAACAGTCCCGTCTCCAACCACTGAACCCCGCGATGCCCAACCTGCCGCCTGACTGCCAACAACCCCCCCCCCCCCCCCCCCACACCTTTGTACCACTACATACTCAAAGAAATTAACCAACACCTTCCTGGAAAATAAAGTTGTTCAACTTTGCTGGCGATTCCTGGTTGGCCATGAGGTCCAGCCTCATTCTATCTAAATGATTGACTGATTACATACATATCAAACAAGAATTTGTTAATCCTACAAAAAAAGAGAATTTGGTGATTGAGTATCATCAATTTTATTTTTGTGGAATAAAATGCAAGCTACTCCAAAATTAATATGCCTCTGAATCAATTCCAAGATATATTCATACTGTACCTCATGAACTGGTGACATTGCACAAAACGCAAGTTGAATCCTAAAATAAATAGGATAATCATTGAGACAATACATAAGCATGTACTGTATGTGTATGATAGATTCAAGGTGAATAATAAGAAGAGATTAGCATGCTGATTGAGGGGGCTATGGGCTTTCTCATCACGGGGAAGGAGGCAGCTGCTCCATGCCGTGCTCGCGTCCGATGCGGTGCTGTGGCAACACAGTGCTCCAACCCCAGCCGCCAGGTGATTTGGAAGTCTCGCACCACACCAGCGAGGGCGCGGCTGTCCGCCAGCAGCACAGCGAGCCCCATGGTGAGGCATATGTTGAAGAAGCTCCACCTCCGCTTGCGTCCGGAGCGCCTTCACCCACGCCGAACTGGGCGACGCCAGCAACTTCGTGACGCTGTGGCCGGCGTCCTATTGGACGAGGTGGTTAGGGCGGCATCCATTGGAGGGGGGGGGGGTTGCGACGGGGGCGGCGAGCGGGCTGAGGTGCGACCACGGCGGCGGGGGCGGCGAGCGGGCTGAGGTGCTGCCGCGGCGGCGAGTGCGCTGATGCGTGGCGGCGGCGAGGGGGAATAGCTTGGCCTGGGCAAAGGCGAGAGAAGGCAGATGCGTACGGGTGTTTTTTCCTCAGCGAATCGTTTTTTCCTCCTGTCTGCCAGATTAATGATGGACTGCGGGTTGATTTCCTAAAAACACAGGGGCTTTTCTGCAAAATCGTTGTGACAGCGGTGAGCGGCCAGAATCGATAGCCGCTTTATTATTAGGGAAAATTTATTATTATTATTATTTGAGCTGCCAATGGTTATTGGCAACATATTTGGTGAATCCTACCTAGTTCGTGTGTCTGTGTAGCCATTTCGTTTCAACCCCACGATCTAAATCCTGAGCATCACGTGCAGCCTAGGGACTAATTACGTTTACACGCCCGCTTTGTAACTTGACGACATTTTAATTCACAGAAAACCCCCCAAAGCCTTTTAACAGGATGGCCCCGACTGCTTCTGTGCGTCTTGCGCCGCCGCCGTCGTGTGCCACCGATTTCTGTTGACTCGATCCCGACGTCGTTTGGCGCCGGTGACAAAGCGAACCAGGCGGATGTCTCGACAGCGAGTCCATGACGAACTGACGTTGTTCGCCGCCGGCGACGAAGCGGCCCAGGCAGTCGTCTCGACGGCCAGGCCATGACGAACTGTCGTCGTTCGGCTCCGGTGACGAAGCCTCTCAGACCAGGCGCTATCTCCCTGGATGGTCTACCCCGACCGAGATGATTCCTTCATAGGAAGTTGTAGCGTCTCGTCTCCAGGACGTAGGCTGTAGTCTGCAACAGATGTACTTGTGCAAGTACTGTCCTGTTGCATTCGGCCGACTGACATGCACATTATTAGTGCAAATGACCGTATCAGTAAACTGTATCAATATTTGCAGCATAATGAATGGCAATGGCAGGTTCAGATCAGAGGCTCTGGTTGAGCTTTTCCCTGTTAGTTTGCTTGGCATTTTGTAAAAAAATGTCCTCTTTGCTGTTGCCAAGAAGACTACTGACTAATTCAGTTATACGTTAGTAAAACAGGTGACCATCTCAGTCATGTGCTCAAAGCATAAACTTTTCAGTAAAGCTTTTGAAGTACAGAAGTGGCCTGGGATGGCTATGTCCGGTTTCTGAACATCTACAAACTTCATTGTGTGCTACTGGACAATGCAAGTCTGATCAAAAAATAAGGAGGAAATAAACATGCAGTATTGCCACACAGTACAAGTTTTAATATTAAAAAGAAATTTAATCATGCTTGCATAGCTGGTAAAAATGTCTGAAATTGATAAATATGTCCGATACTCTGTAGCAATTTGACAAGCATCAAAACCTCTCAGAAATCAAGTCAACTTTAATTTGGCACGACACAAATTCTCATCGATTGCATAATTCAGTACATCAGAGTGTACATGATAACATAGATAAAATCATTTTTTGCTTGGACCATATCAGGAAGCACCATTTGACTGCATACAGTCACACTCCCTTTCTCTTTTTTGCTTGAACAATTACGACTATCATGAAATACCATTTGCTTGCACGTCTTGCACAAGCGTGCGACCTTTGCCTTGCCTTCTTTGTCCTTATTTTTTTGACCCCCCTCCTTGATCTCCTTTCCTCGCTTGATTCTTTTGCATCTCCCCACCGTACGGACATCAGTCGACGGATGTATATGAACTTCAGTGGGAATATTGCAACCAATAAAAGCCTCATATTCCTCTTGCCTTGTGCTTTGGGTGGCTGCAGGGATCATTTGGTCCAAAGGCGCCTCAATGTTCATCACACTTGATGTTAAGAAGTCCAACGCTTCATCTGAATGTTTCGCCTTTTGAATAAGCTCTTCCATCTTATCCGAACCCCAAACACATGAGTTCAATCTCGTCCAAAATTCAGAATCTTCTCTAATCACAGGTCCAACTTTTTCTGGAACCTTTTCCATTATATGCCACATGCACAACCTATGAACGGTGGTTGGAAGAACTTCGTCAATACCATTCTTGATGCTAGTGGCTTCATCGGTTATGATGAGCACCCTCCCATTGCTCTTAAGAAGGTCTCAAATAACCAAATGTATGACTCATCCTTCTCATTTGATAAGAATGCAGCAGCAAAAAATACACTTTGTAAGTGATGCTAACCACTCTAACAAGTTAATTCGTGGTATATTTTATTGACATTTCTTGATAGATGGTACCATTACTTGCAACTATAATACCATTTATAATGCTGGTAAATATTTTGGACCCAAGTTTTAATGCCAAATGAGTGCTTACTTTTGTTGAACTATGATATTAGCGATGTTGCTGATAAAAATATTAATCATATATCGGAGGGTGGGATATGGAAGATGAAATTTGAGGTTATGTCAGAAATTACTCTTTCATAGGTGACTGGGAAATAACCATTTCTGTTTCTAAATCACCACCAATAACCACCTGATGTAAACAGGAGATTCATACAAGTATAGAATTGGATTTATTTTTTCTAGAACATGAACCAAATTGATCATCCGTGCAAAGAAAAAAAGAACCAAATTGATGAAAATACCTTGAACATACGTCCACAAATTTTGACTGGGAAATAAAACATTTTAATTGATTGAGCTGCCGTTACTCTAAATTAATATGTAGGTTCAATGTTTAAAAATTGGGGATACTGCTTGAGTAGCTCTCTGCAATACTACATGCACTAACCTTAATTTTCCCAATGGATTTGTCGGAACTGGTTGCGTCTGCACCCTATTTTGAGAACACACATCCCAAAGTTTCATTTTTTTTTTTTGAAAAACTCGTGGATATGTCACATATTATAACATAAAACTTCTTGCCAGAACTTTCACAAAACCATTCGTACATGTAGGTGATTATAAAAAATGCTTAAAAAACAAAACAGTAGTATGACATGCACACACTATTTTTGCATGTATGTTTACAAGGCTTGAAATCTTTAGTGCATGTTGTCAAACCGGCCACCGTACGTGTTTTTCTCAGTCTTGCCACTTCTCATTCTTGGCCCATTCATCAACTTGATGTCAAGAACGTCTTCTTACATGCTGATCTTGGTGAGACGGTTTATTGCACGCAGCCTACTGGATTCATCGACACCTCTCATCCCAACCATGTTTGTCTCCTCAAAAATTCATTGTACGGGGTGAAACAAGCTCCTCGCACTTGGTTCTTGCGGTTCAAATCCTTCATTCTTTCTTTAGGGTTTATTTCTTCCAAATGTGACACATCCCTCTTTATGTATCAACATGGCTCATCCATTGCATATCTCCTACTCTATGTAGATGACGTTATTCTTACTGCCAACAATTAAGCCACACTAAATTCCATCATCACATCTCTACACTCCGAGTTTGCCATGTCTGACCTTGGTGATATACATCTCTTTCTCGGTGTTAATGTCATTCACTCTCCCACCAGCTTGTTTCTATCCCAACAGCAGTACGCACTCGAGATACTGGACTGCGCCAACATGGTTCACTGCAACCCGATTCCCACCCCCGTGGATACTAAATCCAAACTTTCCTCCACGGATGGCGATCCCGTATCCGATCCTACTAGGAGTCTTGCGGGGGCCCTACAATATCTTTACCATCACTCGACACGACATATCATACGCTGTCCAGCAGGCTTGCCTATTTATGCATGACCCTCGTACCTCCCATCTACAGCTCGGCAAAAGAATCCTACGCTATGTCAAGGGCACCTCGCACTTTGGGCTTCAACTCTACAAGTCCGCGTCCTCTGATTTCGTGGCTTATTCTGACACTGATTGGGCCGGATGCCCCGATACCCGGAAGTCCATATCCGGCTTTTGTGTTTTTCTTGGATCTAATCTCATCTCCTGGTCCTAAAAAAGACAGCCCATTGTATCACGATCGAGCCCAGAAGCAAAATACAGGGCCGCCGCGAAATGCGTTGCGGAAACTACGTGGCTGCGCCAACTACTTCAGGAACTCCATCGCCCTCCAGCGCGCGCCACCATTGTCTACTATGATAATATCAGCGCCACCTACCTCTCCTCCAATCCGGGTCAACACCAGCGCACGAAGCATGTCAAAGTCGACCTCCACTTCGTCCGGGATCGTGTCGCCTTGGGAGAGACAAGAGTTCTGCATGTACCCTCTGGATCGCAATTTGCTGATGTGTTCACCAAAGGATTGCCTAGGATCGTCTTTCAGGACTTCCGAGACAGCCTGAACATCCACCCCAGCGGCATTCGGACTGCGCGGGGGGGGGGGGGGGGGGGGGGGGTAGGGTTAGCGCATGGTCATAGCTCTGTAACGCACATATGTGTGTAAGTGTAAAGTAATCTTGGGGATATCGCTTATTGAGAATTTATCGGTCGACCCAAGATAAGAGGTAAATTGGCCATATTATCGACATATCGGCCGATTTATCATCATATTGGTCGATTTATCTTATTGGTCAGACACAGGTAAACGATAAATTGACGGATTTATCGGAATATCGGCCGATATATTAACATTATTGTAAACTGCATGCATCTGTTGTAACTTCCTCCTCTTCCTTAGGATTATGAGCCACTTCTCCACGTCAAAGGGGCCTGCGTGCCTCTAATCACGGGAGTAGTTAGAGGCTCCTCCTATATGTAACTTGTACCGCAGTGAATAACATAGTGTGCACAGATCTCTCTTCTACTAGCTAGCAGGAGCACCAACGCGCACCATGCCTTCCCGCTCCGTCAACCCGGAACATGGCGAGGTCAGCACAGAGGAAATCCTCGCCCCCTACGCTGCCATGCCAACGAGAGCCACGGGCGCCGAGGGCTTCGCCTCCTTCCTGCGCACCCAGGGCGAGGTGGACGCGCTCTGCGAGAAGTACGGCGTGCCCAAGGAGTTCACCGCGCGCCCCGCCGGCGACCTACGCGCGAACTCACCGCCGCCACCGGGGGCCATCTGCGTGTACGCGCGCGCACTGGAGGCCGGGATGCGCTTCCCGCTGGACGGCTTCTTCCGCGACGTCCTCGCCCACTTCGGCATCGCACCGGCGCAGCTCACGCCCAACGGGTGGCGCGTCATGGAGGGCTTCCTGGTGCTCTGCCGCTCCGCCGACGTGCCTCCGTCGCTCGCGGTGTTCCGGCGCTTCTTCCACCTCTCCGTCTACGACCGAAAGCACAAGAAAGGGTGGTACTTCTTCGTATCCAGGGGGGGCAGCTCCAGCTTGCGCTTCACCGGGATGCCCAACCGGAATTCCAAATCCATCGTGGGCTGGAAACACTACTTCTTCTTCCTCTCGTCGCCGGAGTCGTGGCACTGCGCGGTGGAGTGGGGCGAGCCGTCCAAGCGCTCCTTCGGAAACCCGGCGCTCACCGTTGAGGAAAACAAATCGGCGGTCAAGCTGCTAGCTGCTCACGGTGGCGCCGCTGTCGATCTCAGGGACCTGCTCCCTGCTACGTGCCCATGGCAGCGCCGCTATCCCTGCAAAACCAACCTTGCTGCCGCCATGATAACCACAGCATCCCCGCCGCCGCCGCCGCCTTCTACAACTCGTACTACTTCCTGTTCGAAAGGTATGGATCCCTCTGTCCATGACATGATGAAGATTATGCTGGCGGAGAAGGCGGCCGCATCGGCGTCGGCGTCGGCGAAGAAGAGGACTTGGGTGGAAGCCAACGGCGGGGAGGAGGTTCCGCCTCTTTCAGTTCTGTCCTGTGTGCACTCGCCACCGCCACAGCACTACCCCAGCAGGCACAACGGACACACCACAGACTGGGAGGCTGCACGGGAGCTGCTGCAGGGCGCCACCGAGCCGCCGCTGGAGCGCGTGTTTGCGGCGAACGAGCCATCAGATGCCATGGGAAATCGGGCTGCCGACGACGCAGCGATTCGTCAGGTATTGCCAGCGAATACCATGGGAGATCGTTACATTGACGCAGTCCAATCGATCTTACTGTTGTGTTCAGGATGCGAACTACGCGCTCGAGCTGGAGGAGAAGCTGGTGGCCAGGGAGCGCGAGGCCGCGGCGCTGCGGAAGCAGTTGGAGGAGGCGAAGAACGAGCTCGCCGCGGCAAAGAGAGCGGCGGACGCGGAGCGGGAGAAGGCTAAGTCCGAGCTCGCCGCGGCGGGAACAGAGCTGGAGACGACCATAGCCGAGCTCGCCGCGGCCAAGCGAACGGCGGAGGCGGAGCTGGTGAAGACGAAGGCCGAGCTCGCCGCGTCTCTGGCGGATGTGGTGAAGACGAAGGGCGAGCTTGCCGCGACAAAGCAAGCGGTAGCCGAGGCGGTGAAGACGAAGGCCGAACTCGCCGCCGCGACGCGAGCCACCGAGACGGCGGTGGCGAAGGCGAACGCCGAACTCGCCGAGGCGAACCGGGCCGTGGAGGCGGAGCTGGTGAAGGCCAAGGCCAAGCTCGCCATGGCAGAGAAGGAGCTGGACAGCGCCAAGGCGGCGGCCGCGGTGCGGGAGCTTCTGGCCTCCGAGGAGAAGGTGCGGCGGCGCGCGGAGCTCGCGCTGGAGGGGTACCAGCGCTGGCGAGGCCGTCACGCTCCGGCTGGCCGTGCCGCTTGAGTAGCCCGTTGATCGTTTCTTTTGGAAGTCACACTGCTCGTTGGTCGTTTTCCTCTATGCAATTTCGTAACGCAGAACGATTGTATCCAAGAGATCACCAAATTTTGTAGCTGCAGTTTCCTCAGATACACAATGCAGCAATGGCTGCTATGTGGCTTTGTTGTTCCATGCTCAGGAGACAACCGAGTACGTGGGCAAACGAAACAAAAACGTTTTGCTTAATGTGTCTTCAGCAGACATCTATGAAGCTGCAAACATCTTTTTCTTTTTTGTGCTTAGTGCTGTACTTGTTTATTTAACTTGTGTTCTATACATTCAGGGTGCGTTTGGATGCAAAGTAATTTTACAGTTTTTTAGGAATACTGTGGTTTTTGAAAAAACCTTGGTATTAAATACTTTGAGTGTTTGGATGAAAAAAATACTATAGTTTAAAAAACTGTGGTATCTCTCATACCGTGGTTTCTTTGCAGTATTTAAAAAAGTGGTCATGACCACTTTTTTCAAAACTAAGCCGAGAGAAAACGGCAGCTCCTTCGACCCCTCGTCATCATTATTTGTTAATTGAAGTGCTATTTATCTCTTTTTTTGCGGGTAAAAGTGCTATTTATCTCCTGATTAATGGCGTTTCAGGTTAGGTGCTTAACTTTTTTGTTTCCTTGGTCTCTCAAGCCCATCTTCTTCCAGACGCTGTCGCCAGCGATTCCTTCGTCTGTTGGTCACCACTGCCGCAAGGGGTAGCCTGTACTCCGTAGTTAGCACTCTACAAGATAGAATTCTAGTCCGTAGGCTGCTACAGCTCCATCTAGGAGAGGCCGATAGGACTTGGCTTGCATGTCATGGCTGCATGCATTGCATGGCCGATTTTACATGCTGATCGCCCCCTTGAGTGTAGCTGAGTTGGTGCAGTTAGTCAAAATTACGGTAAAACAGCACTTGCCAAACGGATCGGTGGTTTTGGCAAAACAGAGGAAAACAACGCATTTGACAAACCGAGGTATTCATTGCCCTAATCTTGAAAAACTGAGGTTTTGAATTACCACGGTTTTAGAAAAACAGTGCTGCCAAACTTGGCATGTTCTCAAGTACTCCCTCCGTGTCATAATATAAGAACGCTTTTTGCACTAGTGTAGTGTAAAAAACGCTTTTATATTATGGGATGGAGGGAGTACAATATTTAGATCGGCATTTAGGTGCCTGAATTTTTTCTGGTTTCAGTCATTTTTTCCCTGTGAACAATCACGGTATAACCATCACAGTTTATATATTGACATGTATATTTACTTGCACACGCGTACATCAAAATTATATGATTATTGGAAGGAGAGAAAAAGGAATTAAGGGTTTTTATTCTTTTATTTTTAACAACCATTACGGTATTTTCTTAATTAAATCACATGATAAATTACATTGGTCATATCGAAATCCTACATACTACAATATTCCTACACTATGGACTTTAAGGAGTGGAACTAAGATCAACACCACGACCTGGTTAATCAAATTTGTTGTGGTAAAAAAAAGATACAAAACAAAAACTGAATTTGTTCTAGGGAAGAATGAATTACATCCTTTAAATTGGCAATGGTACAGCCTTTAAATTCTAGGAGGTGACGCGATGTAAAAGTTTGCTACTGGAGTCGTCAACTGAGATTGCCCGGTGCCATGATGATGTTCATGCGATCATTAGGCTAAGCTAGTAGTAACTGAGTGTGACACATCCCCCCTCCTTCCTCGCGTCGCCCTCCTAGGGGCGACTCGAGGGCGACCAGATCTTGTCCGCCGCCACCCCCCTCCTCCGCTTATTCCCCTTGCCGCCGCCGGAGGCAGTCGCCGGCATCCCCGCACAGCCGCCGATGAGGGTGGCGGCGAGGTCCTCGGTCTCTTTTCCCCTTGCGATTGGACCTAGGGTTCCGAGCGGCGGCTCAGATGGAGTGGGCGGCGTCGTCCCGTCGGTAGGTGGCGTTCGCCGGAGTTGTTGACCGCTCCCACTCGGCTGCGTGGGTAGCGAGCCGGCGGTGGAATTGGGCGTTATGCGGCGGGTCCCTCGCGACCCCCTGCACCAGATCTGAAGACGGCGCCCCCGACGTGTGCAACCGCCTCCTCCATGTCTTGGCGGACGGATCCGGCTGCTAGCTGCGTGGTTGTAGGGTGGGCAGCTCTGGATTGGGGTAAACCCTCGGCCGACGGCGGCGGACTCTTCTTCGGCGACGTTCCGGGTGCCATTCCCCTTCCTGAAGGCGACTTTGAGGTCCATCTCCCCCTCCTCCTGCTTCCCCTACGCCGGGTGAAAACCCACAACCTTGGCTTGGGCGGCGGCGGCGCCATGGCGCCGCCGTTACCTTCTTGAAGGCGCCGTTTTGGGTGGGGAAGTGTGTAGGTGGTTGCTTGCTTGGGGCGCTCCTGATGGCGGTGGTCTCTTCTTCAAGTGGCGACACTTCATCGCGAATGTCTGGTTCCCTCCTGTGGTCGCTGTGCTCTCCTCCTTGCGGTCCTGTTTGTTCGGCGGATCGACGCCCACGAGCCTGGGCAAGAGGGGATAGTGGTCCCCCCTTCGGCGACTTGGACATGCAGGTGTGAGATGGTGGAACTGGCGAGTTCTGGTTCCTCCTGGTGGCTTCGTTGCTCTCTCATTGCCGTGTCTTCTTGGGATGCTCCTGTTCTATAGCTTGTCTCTTCGGCGAACTTCATTGTTTGGGCGGTAGCTTGTGTCCTCATGGTCTTCAAGCTATAGTCTTTTTCATTTCTGTCCGTAGCGTTTTAGCTTACCGTCAACTCCTTGTTTCGGCCGTCGTGGGGTTGCATCCCCGGTTCTTTTCCTTCTTTGGTTGTATGGTTCGGTTTCGTTGTAATCCTGGCCAGTTGATGGCTTTGTTAATTTAAAGTCGGGCTAGGCTCGAGACCCATCTCGATCTCGGCTTCAGTCTTTTCCCTAAAAAAAAGATTGCCCGGTGCTCCGAGAGTTCAGGTGCCAACTCTTCTCAACATGTTTTCAGTCAGATCAACTCTTACCTTAGTTCAGTAGTTTGGGTGATCTAACTTCATATTCTCGAGAAGTCAGTACCTTTGATAAAACTAAAGAAATGGTTTATTGAGGACATCGTTTTGGTTCTCAGGTGCATCTGCCCCTGTATGAACAGTAAATTCAGATATACATATTTTTGAAAAAAAAAAGTTCTTTTGACACCAAAGATGCTGAGTGTGCTAGGAGTGCAAAATTTCATGTACAAATAACATTCCAAGAGCTCTCACAAAAAGAACAAAATCATCTCACAAAGAACTTTTAAAAAAGACATTTCGGAGACCCCTTTTTTGGTCTACGGCTCCTCGAATGTGATTTCACCACACAAAAATACATGCTCCTGGCACACTCGCATCTTAGGTGCGAAAAAATTTCATGATTTTTCTTGTTTATGCTTGCTAGTTTTTTGAATTTACTGTTCATCAGCCTAGTCTTATCTATGGGTTGTCATTGTTTAGTGGAGAAATATTTATATCACAAAAGATATGACTATGGGATATCTAATCTGTTAATTTTCATTTTTGATATATCTGCGTTGGATACTCTTTTCTGTTTCTATATGGATGGCCATAGGCACGCACGGAATTAAGTGTTATTGGGATAAGTGTTGTTTATTGTTAAAAAGAAATCCTCACTTGGGTGTATACCAGTATACGGCCAGGTTTCCGATAGGTCAGTCAACTGATATTCTCTGTGTATGTCACGTGGTAGCGGCCCATGCTATCTCTCAATCTGTATGGGCCTCACTTGTCAGTGGAATGGAGAAAGAAATAGCGTACAAATAAAATGAGAGGAGTTTCTCAAAAAAAAAAAATGGGAGGAGAGGGAATCAAACCCGACAGGTGAGTTCCACCCATATACACAGGAAGCTTGCCAGCCCGCTGGCATGTTGGGTTGGGGTGCCACATACGAAGAGAGAACGGTCATTTGATAACGCGTACATAAAATATTATGTACTCCCTCGGTTCTTAAATATAAGTCTTCGTAGAGATTCCACTATGAACTAGATACGGAGCAAAATGAATGAATTTATACTCTAAAATGCATCTATATACATCCGTATGTAGTTTATAGTGGAATCGCTACAAAGACTTATATTTAGGAACGTAGGTAGTACTCCCTCCGTTCCAAAATAAGTGTCTCAACTTTGTACTAGGTCTAGTACAAATTTGTACTAAGCTCAAGACATGAGACACTTATTTTGGGACGGATGGAGTACTACCTAAGTAATATAAGACCTTTTAAATCACTAAAATATACTCCCTCTAAGTATATGATATTGGATTTGCACAGAATTTACACCCACAAGCATCACATGAACGAGACAGCATAATTTCTGGGACATGCTGGTGTCCCAGAAAACGTAAAATGCCAACGAGCGTGCTGCGTGCCGTCGAGAGGAAGCTAGTATCGTGAGACCGTTTTAAAGCATGTTGGTTCATCCATGGTGGTGGTCGTGGTGAACGCAGACAGCTTTTGTCAGGCCAAACCATCACGTGTCTGCTCCTCTCCACCTAAAGCTACTTTGCCTTTTCAGGTGCCCAACCCTCTCTCTGCTGGACTCCATCGGTGCCTATTGCCTGACCTTCCTTTTTTTTTTTGAGGGAACCCTGCGCTATCATTAACATAAACCACATATTACAAGCTCACACGCAGACAGATCCAGAGAGAACGAGAGAGAACACGCGTCCAGGGAAACTTGCGGAAAACACCCCAGAAGAACAGAAATTACAGAGAAGGGCCTAGGAGACCTCGCAGTCACCACCATCCTTCGATGCCGGAGCCGAGGCAGCACCATCGCCTTCGCCGGCTTTGTGAGTCGATGGAGAGGCCCGCCGCTCGCAACGAAGCCATTGACGCTGTGGCACGTCGACCGGGGATCTTCCCCATGCAGAACCTCGGATCCCAGAACCGGCCGTCTTCTCCGACGAAGTCGCAGAGGAAGAGCCGGACTGCCACCAACAAACCAACCAGCCACTCCTGGACCGCCATCCTCACCCGTAAGCCAGCGCTGCCACCCAAGGCAACAGCCGCCAGCCACCTGCATCACTCCTCCTGTACAGGGTCTCATAGACTCCGCGCGCGACACCGGAGGACGCGCCGACACGGCGACGGAGTAGGAGAGCAAAAAGCTGCTGTGTGGGCGACGCCGCCGCCGCGACACCCACACCCAGCAAACTTGATCCCGCTCCCTCCGAGAGGAAGCGCGAAGACGCCGCCATCAGCTCCTCGACGCAGCCGTCGAAGTGGGGTTGGAGCTGCGGCAGATTATTCCCCACCATCGCCGTCGCCACCACTCCAACAACGACGGGCAGAACCCTACCCCTAACACTATCTACAGGCCGAAAACGCAGATCCGCGGTCCCCCCACTCTCCCGTCGCCGGAGCGGCCGGCGGAGAGGGAGGGGACCGGCGGTCTGGCCGGCGGCGACGCGGGGAAAGAAGAGCTCCTCCCTTTCGCCTCTCTCTCACTGTAGCAGAAAAAGGGGAAGGGGTGTGCGGGGCCACCGCCTACAGAATCGCTAAAGCTAACATCAGTTCGTAGCTTGCCTGACCTTCCTTTGGACTGTAACTACTCCTACAACGCAGGTGCTCCCTCTTTTTTTTTTTTTCCTTTTTGTTCTCAGCATGGAACATCTCAAGCGCGTTCGCTTCCCAAGTTCCCATCCCTCGTACACGGTAAAGAAAAGATGAAGGAAATGTTTAGCAGGCACAACCCTTTCATTCAATACATAGATGCCTAATGTATGTTGAAATAAAAGTTTCATTTACATTATGTTTGCACAATTGTGTCTTTTTTTTTCTTACCACAAGATCTTTAAAACAAGACCTATATTGAATATATTTTTAGAAGTATTTTTTTGGCAACTAAATCACCATGGTTCATACTGTCACATGCAAATTTATTAATTCAATGTGAAATATTCAGTAATGTTTCATTCTGTTTCGCAAATCAAATCTTATTGTTTCACTATGGCTCGCCATGTTTCGTTGTCTATAATAATGTTACATTGTGTCCCAATGTGTCTCAAATTGATTCTTAGTAATCTCAAAGTTTGTAAATATCGATATATTTTATTGCAACAAAACTTTGAACTTTTATAGTATTTAACAAAACATCTCATAGTTATGTGTACTTTTATAGTGTTTCACTGTGTTTCGGAATTTAATTTTTAATGGACTCGTTTTAAAGTTCTCGTCGTCATAAACACAAATGTGCAAACGATCATAAATTATAATTTCGGTTCAAAAGATAAAATAAATTAAACTTGGAAATAAAATAAAAACACATTGGATGGTGGAGCATAGGCTTGCATATGTGGCGAGAGAAATATCTACCCAACTACGAGCAATATCAATGCATGGCATCGAATCTCCAAGCAAAACCAAGCGCTCTCCCATGCGTGGGACCTCCTTTGCATGTGAGAATGCTTTTCTACAGGAATTTTTATGCTGGTCAATGATAATTTTTGCTAATTACTCTAACATGTTATTTTGTGGGAATCACTCTAGCATGTTAATCCATGTTTATTAAATGGCATTTTTTAGTAGGGCATATCTTACTTGCCATTACTAATTATAATATCGATTAATATTTTGGACGTGTGTTTTAATGCTATAAACAAGTGCTTACTTGTGTTGCAAATGTGATATTAGTTATAAAATTAATCAAGTATAGGGGAGCGGAATGTGGAAGATGTAATTTGAGGTTATGTGGGAAACTACTATTTCTAAGGCGGCTAAGGAATAACTATTTCTAATTCAGCACTAATAACCATGCAGTTTAAACACGAGATTCATGCAATTACAGAATATGTTTAGAAAACAAACAAAATTGGTGCAAGTACCTTGACTGGACAGCTACAAATACTGATTTACAAATAAACATTTCTAAATTTATTTATTAAGCTACCGACACACCTGAACAAATATAAAGGTTCAATCTTCCAAAATTAGGGTCAATGATTGAGTTGGTCTTCGGAGTACTAAATCCACTAACTTTAAATTTCTCTACGGATTCGTGGAACTAGCTAGCTGGGTATGCATCCTATTTTGAATATATGCATCTCAAAGTTTCATATTTTCTACCGCACAAAGAAAAGTTTCATAATTTTTGAAACAACTCAAGGATGTGTCACATGTTCTGACATGAGAAGTTTCGCAAAACCATTATTCATGTAGGTGATGTATAAAAAAAACTATTAAAAACACTAGTATCACATGTAAACACTATTTTTGCATCTACGTTTACAGTCAAATAAGGACATATTTGTTTCGAAGGACTTTGAAATATTGAAGGATCGGAATCCTTAGGAATATTCCAACGTTGGCCATTTGATTTGTAGGATTGAATCATATATGATTTATTCCTCGGGATACATTGGGACTACATTTCTTAGGAATTTTAACATTGACTCATGCGTCTTGAACATGATTGTTTGTTTTTATGTGATACAATAAAACAAACCAAAACCATGTACGATTCAATTGAGCATGACATTGTAATCATGTGTTTTCCCTATTTCCATGTTCTAGATTTCTATGAATCAAGGAGTTTGTAAAATGGTCATATTTTGACATGGTATTTCCTTATAAATGCTTGTACCATAGGATATTGTAAGTATACTAATTACGTCACATCTTACAAATTCGCTAAACAACGGACAATTCCTGCAGCTAGTCGCAGATTCTCGATCTTACTATGTCACATCTTAATATTTGAAATATGAGGTGGAAGTTTCACATAGATGCCACAATCCAAGCCTATGATTAAGAAGAAAATGAAGAAACAAGTGCTGAGAAGCAATTAATAAAGAGAGGAAACGAAAGAAAAAAGTTTGTCTCACCCTCTTTTATCGGAGACCAGCCTACAAAGCCCAAAGAAGCCTCAAGGCCGAAAGAGAATTGGCCCAAGAAAGGCTACAAAAGTACTCCACCATCCTCGCAGGACAGGGTAGAAACGGGGGAGACGCCGCCGGCTAGCAGGACCACCAACGCGAACCATGCCTTCCTCCTCCTTCAATCCGGAACACGGGGTCGCCGCCGCAGCCGAACTCCTCGCCTCCTACGCTGCCATGCCAACGAGGGCCACGGACGCCGGGAGCTTCGTCTCGTTCCTGCGCACCCAGGACGAGGTCGACGCACTCTGCAAGAAGTACGGCGTACCCAAAGAGTTCACCGCGCGCCCCGCCGGCGACCTGCGCGCGAACTCGACGCCGCCTCCGGGGTCGATCTGCGTGTACGCGCGCGCGCTGGAGGCCGGGATGCGCGTCCCGCTGCACGGCTTCTTCCGCGACGCCCTCGCCCATTTCGGCATCGCGCCGGCCCAGCTCACGCCCAACGGATGGCGCTTCATGGCGGGCTTCCTCGCGCTCTGTGACTCCTCCAGCGTGCCTCCGTCGCTCGCAGTGTTCCTGCGCTTCTTCACCCTGTACGCATTCGACCGCAAGCACAAGAAAGGCTGGTACTTTTTCCGGTGCAGGCAGGACAACTCCAGGTTGCGCTTCAGAGGGTTGCCGAAGTCGGATTCCAACTCCATGAAGTTCTGGAAATACGAGTTCTTCTTCCTCTCGTCGCCGGAGCCGTGACATCCAAGCGCTCCTACAGAGACATGAGGCTCACCGTTGAGGAAAACAAATCGGTGGTGAAGCTGCTAAGTGTTCACGGTGGCGCCGCTGTTGATCTCAGGAAACTGCTCCCTGTTAGGTGCTCAAGGCCGTGCAGCCGTATCTGCGACCGCAACCTTGCTGCCGCCATGATAACCACAGCATCCCCGCCGCCGCCGCCTTCTTCAATTCGCTGTTCCAAAGGTATCTGAAGTCTGAACATCGAAAACTCTCTGGTAATCTGGTTCCCCTGTTTCATCGAGCCCTACAGTTGCTGTTGCGTGCTATCTACTAGGTATGGGTCCCTCCGTCCACGACATGATGAAGACTATGCCGGCGGAGAAGGTGGCCGCGCAAGCGTCGGCGTCGGTGAAGAAGAGGACTTGGGAGGAAGCCAACGGCGGGGAGGAGGTTCTCCCTCTTCCAGTGCTGTCCAGCGTGCACTCGCCACCGCCACAGCACTTTCCCAGCGAGCACGACGGACTCGCCACCGCCACAGCACATGTCCAGCGTGCACGACAGCTGCTGCAGGGTGCCGGCGAGCGACCGCTGGAGCGCGCGTTCGCGCTGAACGAGCCATCCGACAACGCAGCGATTCGGCAGGTATTGCCAATAAATGCCATGGGAAATCGTTCGATTGGTAGGTGCTTGTCGGGAGTCCTCGATCATCTTGTTTGTGTTCAGGCTGCGAACTACGGCCTCGAGCTGGAGCAGAAACTGGTGGCCAGGGAGCGCGAGGCCGCGGCTCTGCGGGAGCAGCTGGAGGAGGCTAAGAACGAGCTCGCCTCGGCAAAGCGGGCGGCGGACGCGGAGCGGGAGAAGACCAAAGCCGAGCTCGCCGCGGCCAAGCGAATGGCGGAGGCGGAAGTGGTGAAGACCAAGGCCGAGCTCGCCGCGGCAAAGCAAGCGGCAGAGGCTGAGGCGCTGAAGACGAAAGTCGAGCTGGCCGCCGCGAAGCGAGCCACGGAGACGGAGGTGGCGAAGGCGAACGCCGAGCTCGCCGCGGCGAACCAGGCCGTGGAGGCGGAGCTGGTGAAGGCGAAGGCCAAGCTCGCCGCGGGGGAGGCGGAGCTGGAGAGCGCCAAGGCTGCGAAGGCGGTACAGGAGCTTCTGGCCTCCGAGGAGAAGGTGCGGCGGCGCGCAGAACTCGCGCTGGAGGGGTACCAGCGCTGGCGAGGCCGTCACGCTCCGGCTGGTCGTGCCGCTTGAGTAGCTCGTTGATCGTCTTTTTCTTTTTTTGGGAAATCACATTGCTCCTGGAGATGACCAAAATTTTGTAGCTGCAGATTCGTCAGATACACAATGCAGCCATTTCTATGTGGCTTTGTAGTTCCATGTTCAGGAGACAATCAGAGTACGAGAAATGCTACCCATACGAAAGAAGTTAGGGAAACGCTTTCGATCAGAGGTCTGATTTATTTCCTTCGTCAGATCAATCTTATACCATTGATTCCTTTTTCATCGTATGGTCCAGAACCTCCCTCTCTCCAAGCCATACACCCATTAATCTAGGACAGCTGCCCACCAACCCGTTAATCATGCACCCATGGTTAGGGAAATCAAAACGGAATCATAATTAATCGCTTGGTCGCTCCACCGCTATTTTCGCCTTGCTCGGCGATCCCTCCTGCCGCTGTAGCGCAGCCCATCGTGCTGGAGCGCAGCGTCGACGTCCTCTCCTAAAGGCGACCATGGCGGCCCTAACGGTGAGCACCTCTTCGATCTGGTCATGATTTCGCTCCTCCGTCCTTATCTCGCTGCAGCGCCTATGCTAACCTAGTCATCTATGTAGGCCTTCAATAACGGCGCACCAAGGTGACCGGGAGCCTCACCCATCTATATATGTTGACCGGGCGTCCGTTCTTCATAACGGCAAAACGACCATGCATCGTTGGTCCAGCCGACATGCTACATACGTGTTGTGCTTTTGCATTTTCAGTCCGTATAGATTGCTTTTTTTTTTTACCGTGTCAAGCTTTGCCTCGTCTCCATGCTTCCTACGTGTATGCAGTCATCTTGTTTTTACTTAATCAATAACCAATTCTTCCTTCCTAATTTCACATGTATTATGGACAAGAAGCCTATGTCCATGCTTCCACTATACAATCTGCTTCCATAGGTTGTAAAAACAATCTAAGCATTTGTATGTTGGTGACACAAAACATCCATCCCCTTGTTACCAAAAGTATTAGTCTGCTTCAATGTTTGTTGTTATATGCTTCCATTTGAGCTCTTGTATATAGCGGATGTTCTACTTATTGGCAAGCATCTTGCAACACGCTCTTTCCATGCTTCTTACTCATGGAGATTTTAAATTGTAACACACATGCTTCTTGGGGTCAGAGTTTGCTTCCATAGGTAAACAAAATTCAATGAAATTTGTATGTTGTTGAGACCAAACATGCATCCCAATGTTTGCCGAATCTTTGTTTATTTTCATTTTCAATGTTCTATATTTCCAACTAAGAAAAATCATATTTATATAGCATATTTTCATGCTTCCTGTGAGCTTCCAAATCATACTTTAAGTGCTTCTTCGGTTTATGCATACTGCTTCTTTATTTCCTGCTTTCTATTTTATAACTTTTGTGTTTTATCCTCGTTATCACGTGTGTCTTCATTCCAGGTAGTTTGTTCACATAGTTCCAGCTTGTCATTTTTTTTTAAAATTATTCACATTTGATCACACATATGTAAACATTGTCGTTGTGCTACATTCATGCTTCCACTGTGTATCATGAATGTTTGATAGATCAAATCATTGCTTCATATAAGCCATGATTTCTACCTTTATATTTTGCATATGCCTCTATAGCAATGATTGTTTTTCTCCGTATCAATTCTCTATTCTTCCACTACCTATCATGTGTGTTGTGATAGATCAAGCTATTCCTTCTTGTAAGCTATGCTTCCTATTTTTATGTTTTTTTAGTAATGACTCTTTTTTCTTTATCTCAATATTCTACTCCTCCACTGCCTAGCATCTATGTAGTGATATATCAAAATGTGTCATATTTTCTCATGTGTTTCTGTTATACAAATGTTTTGTGCCACACAATTCCGACCATGCATCATTGGTTTTCCAATCGCCTTGTAGTGCCCTCTCCCCATGACGTCGACACTGACGATATGAAGGCAACAGAGGTGGTGGAGGTGGTGAAGGCAACAGAGGTGGTGGAAGCAACAAAGGTCACTGAGATCTAGGTCCTTATCGCGACGCTGCAGCCCAAGACCATACCCATGCTTCCCAGATATATTAGGCCTGAATTTTGTATCATATTTTGTTGTAATGTAATTAATATGTGTTGTATTATATTTTGGTTTCATGGAAGCAGATTATCTATTCTTTGGAAGCAAATTTTCGTTTCTTGTGGAAACAATGTATAGCTATAACAGAAATCAATTTATTTTTGAGTGGAAGCAAATATATATATATATATATATATATGATATAAGCAAAATTAAGTTGCAGTGGTAACAAATATATGAGTCGATGGAAATAAATTGTTGCTTGATTGGAAGCAAAATAAACATTTATATTCACACATTTTCATCAAATCGACAATTTGGTTGTACGCACTTGAAGCATATTATTGAGTAGATGGAAGCAAATATGCGTTGGCTCAAAATAGAATATGTGAAATAGAGAAATAAATCATGTGGACAAAATGATGCATCAATCTTGGAAGCAAACTAATTATTGGGAGCTTAATTAGGAAGCAATATATAGAAACGAACTGCCATACTGGCCCATCCCGTAAAAAAATGAACTATCACCGCGCCATGCACACTAGCAGTTACTATGACGAAGCAGCCAATTAAGGCTTCAATCCAGCAAATCATGCAGCGGGGTTTCCTAACAGATCGGACGTTGGTGGTAAATTCGATCGAATGGTCTAGGACTAGTCTGATGCGAAGAGATCATCAGTAGTTTGATGCCTAGCGCTTCCCAAGAAGTTAACATAATGTTACGTGATTAGGCAGTTGGCAGATTTTGATTGGTGTTAGGCGGAGGCGGGGCCCACCCCCACTGAAAATTGGGGGGAGACAATCAGAGTACTAGTAATGCTACACTTACGAAAGAGGTTAACATAATGTTATACATGATTAGGCAGTTGGCAGATTTTGATTGGTGTTAGGCGGAGGCGGGGCCCACCCTCACTGAAAATTGTGTGTGTGAGAGGGAGGGAGGGAGTGAGGGGGGGGGGGATTAGGGAAGGAAGGTTTACGTAGCCTCTTCATAGTTCTTCGTAGGTGTAGGATTATTGATCGAGTACCATGCTCAGGAAAAATGATTTTTGCTTGATGTGTGTTCAACAGACCTATGAAGCTGCAAACATCTTAGTACTTGTTTACTACTACCTCTGTCTTAAATATAAGAGACGTCTTATAATTTGAGACGAAGATAGTATGTATTTAACTTGTGGTGTATACATACATCATGTATACATAAATTTGACACTTGGTCTCAAGTGATCGGCATTTCAAAGTTGGGAGCACCTATGTGACAGGTGCCTTAATTTTTCTGGTTTCAGCCATTTTTTCCCTATGAACAATCACTATATAACAATCACAGTCTATATATTGACAGGTATATTTACTTGCACACACGTACATCAAAATTATATGATTAATGGAAGGAGAAAAAAAGGAATTAAAGGTTTCTAGTATTTTATTCTTAGCAACCATTACGGTATTTTTCTTCATTAAATCACATGATAAATTGCACTGGTCATATCAGATTCTTACAATATTCTTACACTATGGACATTAAGATGTGGAACTAAGATCAACACAATGACCTGGTTAAACAAAATTTGTTGCGGTAAAAAAATGGATACAAAAATTAAAGCACAAACAAAAGCCAATTTTTTTCTATGGAGGAATGAATTACATTGGTATTACCCTAAAGAAGAAAGAAAATGAAAGAAAAACTTCTTACTGTGAAGTATCATATTCTTTTCTATAAACTTGGTCAAACTTCATAAAGTTTGACTTAAGACAAAATTAATATGTGTAGTAGAAAGATACTTGAGGAGTATTATGCAAAAATATGCGTAACAGAGAATTAGGGAAGGAAGGTTTACGTAGCCTCTTCGTAGTTCTTCGTAGGTGTAGGATTATTGATCAAGTACCATGCTCAGAAAAAATGATTTTTGCTTGATGTGTGTTCAGCAGACCTATGAAGCTGCAAACATCTTAGTACTTGTTTACTACTAGCTCTGTCTTAAATATAAGAGACGTCTTATAATTTGAGACGAAGATAGTATGTATTTAACTTGTGGTGTATACATACATCATGTATACATAAACTTGGCACTTGGTCTCAAGTGATCGGTATTTCAAAGTTGGGAGCACCTATGTGACAGGTGCCTGAATTTTTCTGGTTTCAGCCATTTTTTCCCTATGAACAATCACTATATAACCATCACAGTCTATATATTGACAGGTATATTTACTTGCACACACGTACATCAAAATTATATGATTAATGAAAGGAGAAAAAAAGGAATTAAAGGTTTCTAGTATTTTATTCTTAGCAACCATTATGGTATTTTTCTTAATTAAATCACATGATAAATTACACTGGTCATATCGGATTCTTACAATATTCTTACACTATGGACATTAAGATGTGGAACTAAGATCAACACAACGACCTGGTTAAACAAAATTTGTTGCGGTAAAAAAATGGATACAAAAATTAAAGCACAAACAAAAGCCAATTTTTTTTCTATGGAGGAATGAATTACATTGGTATTACCGTAAAGAAGAAAGAAAATGAAAGAAAAACTTCTTACTGTGAATGTTCATATTCTTTTCTATAAACTTGGTCAAACTTCATAAAGTTTGACTTAAGACAAAATTAATATGTGTAGTAGAAAGATACTTGAGGAGTATTATGCAAAAATATGCATAACATGAACAATCATAAAGACTTGTTGTCAAACGTTTTTTTTATATGGGGAAATCAAAATTTATTAAAAGCTTGCATAGAAAATATGCAAAACTTGCACAATTCGGTAGTGTGAAAGAACAAGTGTAAACTAGTGCAAATTGAATAATAATAATCATGATTCAAAATAGATCAACACACATAAAAAAGTATTCCATTTTAAGTTTCTAGCAAAAATTATGTAGTGTCACATAATTGCGGAATTAATATGTTGTCATATGCATGACTATGGCGGAAAAAAAATCCAAAAACCAAAAAAGCAAACTAAGCATTGTTAAAAAATCATAATACATTTTTTTATTGATTTAAATTGATCAATACAAAAATGATTTTCATTTTAAGTTCCTAGCAAATAATTAAGTGGTGGCAAAGGATTGTAACATTAAATACTCGTCGCATGCAGGAATATAAGAGAAAAATCCAACGACTAGAAGACCAAACGAAGCATCTATTAACAAAGACATAATTAAAAAGAGTATTATTGTAAGGTGGAATGACTTAAGGGCATTGATATTACCAAGAAACGAAAATGAAGAAACAACTCAAAGCAAATGATGACAAAATATTGCTAGCTATTTCATAGAACTTACACCCCGTTCGAAAATATACAAGAACAATCATATACTATCGTAAGAGCATCTAAAACCACTAGTACCAAAATCTGCAACCCCACCCCAACCGCCCGCGGGCACGCCTGGGTGCATCCACAGACAGTGACCGAACACCAAACAAAAAATCCACAACCACAAACACCATTTTCAAATCACCAAATCCATATTATTACATGCTATGTAAAACCTACTCTAAGCGGAGTTTGTCCGGCTTCGTCGTGCCCATGGCCGGCGGCTCGCTGCGCCCCTCAGAGTGTTGGTCCGGTCACCGACAAGGTAGAGTAGGACATGAGACACGGTCCGGCTCCACCTCGCAGCCTAAGGGCATGATGCGTGGAGCCCTAGTGACTCCCCTGTATCCCCGTTCGTCACTCATGGCTCTGTTCGTATCGAAAACTACATCACATATTATTATTTTTTGGTCCTTGAAACAGTATTTTTCTGCAGAGTCCAAAAACATGCAAAAAATAGCAACTAGTACTGGACACTAGATTAATAGGTTAGTCCAATAATTCAATATAAATTTGTGCGAAAACTATGCACATGATATAAAAGTAGCATGATCATAGAAAAAACTACAGATACATTTGAGATGTATCTCAGTTCTGCCTGTTACCAAAACCATCAAGTGGCATCTCACCAAGGGATCTGTAGTGATCCTGGCTCCAGCCTGCAACATGACATGTTCCGACGCTAGATACTTTGCAGGAGCACAATCTGAATTCATGACGCGTCCCTCCATCGGCCAAAAGCTGACTTATGCTGGACATAAGGGCATGGCCAATGCATAGTCCTAGGGTGATGCTTCACAGGGCTTATAGGATCGGATGTTAGGAAAAGTACGTTCGTATGGGGTAGCGGGATCCTCGGCAGAAGGCGGGTGCTTGGGGAGAAAAAAATGTGGTCCGATGCATAAAGCTAAAAAAGTTGAAGTGAAGAGTAGGAATGCATGTGTAGTGGGAGTCTACTTCTTTTCTTTGATGAAGCCCACTAGTAGTAGCTTGCATTGGGGGCAAAATTAATATAGATGTCTCAACCTACTTTTTATCATGGAGCATATATATATCCAAATTGAAGGAAATATGCCCTAGAAGCAATAATGAAGTTGTTATTTTATATTTCCTTATTCATGATAAAGGTCTATTATTCATGCTAGAATTGTATTGATTGGAAACTTAAATACATGTGTGAATACATAAACAAATACCGTGTCCCTAGTAAGCCTCTACTAGGCTAGCTCGTTGATAAAAGATGGTTAAGGTTTCCTAGTATCGGAGAGGTATCTCTGGGCCCTCTCGATAATACACATCATAAGAAGCCTTGCAAGCAAAGTGACTAATGAGTTAGTTACAGGATGATGTATTACGGAACAAGTAAAGAGACTTGCCAGTAACGAGACTGAACTAGGTATGAAGATACCGATGATCGAATCTCGGGCAAGTAACATACCGATGGACAAAGGGAATTACGTATGTTGTCATAACGGTTCGACCGATAAAGATCTTCGTAGAATATGTAGGAGCCAATATGGGCATCCAGGTTCCGCTATTGGTTATTGACCGGAGAGGTGTCTCGGTCAGGCCTACATAGTTCTCGAACCCGTTGGGTCCGCACGCTTAACGTTTGTTGACGATATAGTGTTATATGAGTTATATGATTTGGTGACCGAATGTCGTTCGGAGTCCCGGATGAGACCACGGACAAGATGAGGAGTCTCGAAATGGTCGAGAGGTAAAGATTGATATATAGGACGATGGTATTCGGACACCGGAATAGTTTCGGAGTGCACCGGGTAGTCATCGGATCACCGGAAGGGGTTTCGGGAGGCCCCAGGGGGGTCTATGGGCCTAATGGGCCAAGGAGAGGCACACACAAGCCCACAGAGGGGCTAGCGTGCCCTCTCCCTAGCCACCAGCCCTAGAAGAAGGAAAGGGGGGCGCCACCTCCTCCTGCCTTTCCGCCATTTGGTAAGAGAGTCCGAGGGACTCGGTGCACACACATGATTTACTGCATGACTAGTCTGTTGTAGACTTGCATTTAACCTGCTTAATTGTCATATTATTGTTTGCCATTATGCTTATACTTGTTGTGAGCTTGCAAGTACATTCAATGTACTGACCTGGCGTGTCATGCCAGATTTCAGGAAAGTCTTACCGGATCGGAGTGCTTCCCGTGTCTAGATCGTGTCCACATCGGTGTCCCTGTGCTATGGAGTTCCGCTTCGTCGTCGTTCCGCTGCCGCGTAGTTGTCGTGATCGAGGCCCCTTCATGTTCATTAAATAATGTACATACTGTTCAGCCGCACCGTGTGTGCTGCTTGGCCTCGCTATTTGATGTAATATCGAACCTATGTTTCCGCTAGCATCAATAAAGTGGTTGTTTTCTGTACCAAGTTGTTGTGTGTTGCCAGAAGACTAGATCTCTGGGCTGGCAATGCAAGGTAAACCGGTTGCTCTAAGCCGGGGTGCCATATAGTGGATGAGTTCTGGCAGCACGACGGCGTGGTGACGGTGATGGTGAAGTGATCTCTTAAGGGCTTTGCCTAAGCACTACGAAAATATGACCGGGGTGTAAACGGTGGAGGGGGGCGCCGCACACGGCTAAGACAATGTTGTCTTGTGCTAGGTGCCCCCCCTACCACATATACATAGGTGGGGGTGGAGGGAGCAGCCAGGAGGGCGCCCCAAGTAGGCCGAATCCTACTTGGGGTCCTCCCCAAGTGGCGCCCCCTTTCCTTTTATAGGTGCGGGGAAAAGGCAGGGGAGGGTGGCGCCCCCCCCCCCCCTTTCCTTTCTCCCATGAGAGGGAAAGGCAGGAGGGGCTAGCCCTCCTCCTTTTCCTTCCCTAGGGCTGGCCGGCCATGGAGAGGGGCGAACCAGCCCCCTGTGGGCTGGTCTGTCCCTCCCTTGGCCCATGAAGCCCATATACCTACCAGGGGGTGTCCGGAACCCCTTCCGGTGACCCGATGGCTACCCGATGCATCCCAAAACCCTTCTGTTGTCCGAATACCATCGTCCTATATATCAATCTTTACCTCTCGACCATTTCGAGACTCCTCATCATGTCCATGGTCTCATCCGGGACTCCGAAAGGGGGGGGGGCGCCACCTCCCCCTTCCTTCCCTTTGGCGCCAAAAGAAGGAAAGGGGGGGCGGCCTAGGGTAAGCCCAAGTAGGATTCAGACCTACTTTGGGCGCCCCTTGGCCTCTCCCCTCTCCCTCACACCTATATATATGAGGGAGGTCTTCTAAAAAAATATAAGGGAGAGGGGGCGCCTAGTACAACACAACATTGTCTTAGCCGTGTGCGGCGCCCCCTTCACCATTTACACCCCCAGTCATATTTCCGTAGTGCTTAGGCGAAGCCCTGCGGAGATCACTTCACCATCACCGTCACCACGCCGTCGTGCTGCCGGAACTCATCCACTACCTCGCCATCTTGCTGGATCAACAAGGCGGAGGACGTCATCGAGCTGAACGTGTGCTGAACGCGGAGGTGCCGTACGTTCGGTGCTCGACCGGTTGGAACGCGAAGAAGTTCAACTACATCAACCGCGTTGTCAAACGCTTCCGCTTACGGTCTACGAGGGTACGTAGACACACTCTCCCCCCTCGTTGCTATGCATCTCCATGGATAGATCTTGCGTGTGCGTAGAATTTTTTTTGTTTTCCATGCAATGTTTCCCAAAGTGTTCTCCCTGAGTATGCACCGTTGCTACAGTTCGTCGTTTCGAGACACCTCGTGATGATCGGGTGTGATAGAATCTATGTTCACGTACAACGGGTGTAAGCCAAATTTACACATGTGGAATACTTGGGTTAAACTTGACGAGCCTAGCATGTACAGACATGGTCTCGGAACACTGGAGACCGAAAGGTCGAACGTGAGTCATATAGTAGATATGATCAACATAGAGATGTTCACCATTGATGACTACCCCATCTCACGTGATGATCGGACATGGGTTAGTTGATTTGGATCACGTATCACTTAGATGACATGAGGGATTTTATTTAAGTGTGAGTTCATTAGTAATTTGATTAATTGAACTTAATTTATCATGAACTTAGTCTTATAGTTTTGCATAGCTATGTTGTAGATCAATGGCCCGAGCTGCCGTTCCCCTGAATTTTAATGCGTTCCTAGAGAAAGTAAGTTGAAAGATGATGGTAGCAACTACACGGACTGGGTACGTAACTTGAGGATTATCCTCATTGCTGCACAGAAGAATTATGTCCTTGATGCACCGCTAGGTGAAAGGCCTGCTGCAGGAGCTGAAGCTGATGTTATGAACGTCTGGCAAGCTCGATCTGATGACTACTCGATAGTTCAGTGTGCCATGCTTTACGGCTTAGAATCGGGACTTCAAAGACGTTTTGAACGTCATGGAGCATATGAGATGTTCTAAGAGTTGAAGTTAATATTTCAAGCAAATGCCCGGGTTGAGAGATATGAAGTCTCCAAGAAGTTCTATAGCTGCAAGATGGAGGAGAACAGTTCTATCAGTGAACACATACTCAAAATGTGTGGGTATCATAACCACTTGACTCAGCTGGGAGTTGATCTTCCAATTGATAGTGTTATTGACAGAGTTCTTCAATCACTGCCACCAAGCTACAAAGGCTTCATGATGAACTATAATATTCAAGGGATGAATAAAACGATTCCTGAGCTCTTCACAATGCTTAAGGCCACGGAGGTAGAAATCAAGAAGGAGCATCAAGTGTTGATGGTTAACAAAACCACTAGTTTCAAGAAAAAGGGTAAGGGAAAGAAAGGGAACTTCAAGAAGAATGGCAAGCAAGTTGCCACTCCCGGGAAGAAGCCCAAAGCTGGACCCAAGCCTGAAACTGAGTGCTTCTACTGCAAAGGGAATGGTCACTAGAAGCGGAACTGCCCCAAATACTTGGCGGATAAGAAGGATGGCAAAGTGAACAAAGGTATATTTGATATACATGTTATTGATGTGTACCTTATTAATGCTCGTAGCAGCGCCTGGGCATTTGATACTAGTTTGGTTGCTCATATTCGTAACTCGAAACAGGAGCTGTGGAATAAAGGAAGATTGGCTAAGGACAAGGTGATGATGCGCGTCAGAAATGGTTCCAAGGTCGATGTGATCACCGTCGGTACGCTACCTCTACATCTACCTTCGGGATTAGTTTTAGACCTCAATAATTGTTATTTGGTGCCTGCGTTGAGTATGAACATTATATCTGGATCTTGTTTATTGCGAGACAGTTATTCATTTAAATCAGAGAATAATGGTTGTTCTATTTATATGAGTAATATCTTTTATGGTCATGCACCCTTGATGAGTGGTCTATTCTTGTTGAATCTCGATCATAGTGATACACATATTCATAATATTGATGCCAAAAGATGCAAAGTTGATAATGATAGTGCAACATACTTGTGACACTGTCGTTTAGGTCATATTGGTGTAAAGCGCATAAAGAAACTCCATGCAGATGGACTTTTGGAATCACTTGATTATGAATCATTTGATACTTGCGAACCATGTCTCATGGGCAAGATGACTAAAACTCCGTTCTCCGGAACAATGGAGCGAGCTAATGACTTATTGGAAATAATACATACCGATGTAAGCGGTCCGATGAGTGTTGAGGCACGCGGCGGGTATCGTTATTTTCTGACCTCACTACAAAAAAAATACACTTCCGTGATGATATGTGTTTGTCACAGTAGGTCACGGTTTCTGTCATGCATGCACATCCATGACGATTTTATGCCATAATCAAGATAGTCATACCTATGCTGTCGTAGAAGTGTTCCATGACAATACCAAAATTATCATCACGGAAGTGTCCACTTCCATGACGATAAATGGCGCATCATAGAAGTGTTTTCGTCAAGGGTGACCAACACATGGCATCCACCGTAACGGGTCGCCGTTAAGCTATCGGGTTCCGGTTTGGATCCGATAACCCGTTAACAGCCCTGACCAATGGGGATTTTCCACGTGTAAAATTCTGATACGCCGGAGGATCCACGTGTCAGCTCAGCCTTGGGACAGATGTCATCCAGCCAATGGACGGGACGCGCCTATGATAAGTCGACATGTGGCTTGGCCCAATAGAGGCCCATTCAGGTGAAAAGGCCGGCCCGTTTGACTTGGTCAAAAGGTAGCGGGCCGGCCCATGGAAAGCCTGTTAACAGCCTGTTCGCATATAGCCCATTTACAGCCCGCTAACTCACGGCCCGTTATAGCCTATCCGAATTGGGCCCAGTAGCGTCATCTGGGCCATCCAATATGATTCCAGCCCGTTGTAACTTCCGGCCCATGTATGGCCCGTGACGTCTTTCGGCCCACACGAGGCCCTTCGTAACTCTGGGCCCATTAAAGGCTAGTGGTGAAATTGGCCTACAATGAACAGTGTATCACTTTACACCCATTAACGGCCCATTATTCCGTTGGGCCGTTTCCAGCCCGTGTTACCTTTCGGCCTTCTAAGGGCCCATTTATTCTTGGGCTCATTTCCAGCATTCGGTTACTTACCGTACGTTACTGGCCTGTTCCACTTGTGGGCCAAATTCAGCCCGTGGTTACAGTCGGCCCGTTTGTGGCCTGCTAACCCGTTGGGCTATTTCCATAGCGTCATCAAATACGACCCATTAACGACCCGTGATGCCTGTCGATAGAATTAAGCCCGTTATACATTTCGGCCGATTAACGGCCCATTATGGTCGGGCCATAAATACACGATTTCCACTCTAGCCCGTTTACGACCCATTTTGCGGATCGTTATAGTATGGCCCATGTTTGGCTAATCGATCGTACAGCCCGTAGAAGGCCCATTGATTATACGGCCCGTCGAAGGCCCATGCATTCTACGGCCTGTAGGAGGCTCATGGTCACTACAGCAGGTAGCAGGACCATGGTTACAATGGTCCGTATGTTGCCCATGGTTATTGTGGCCTAGTTATAAAAAATATGTTATTATGGCCACTAGAAAAATGCGGAAAAAGAACTGCAGTGACTACAAGCAAACAACTAAACAAGATAATAAGGAAATAAATAAGCAAGCAACTAACGCTAGGCTATTACGGCTATTACACATATTACATCCACTGGGCATCAAAGTTCGCCACTAGTGCAAATATAGGGAACAAAGCAGCATATCACATATACTGGTTGTCAAAGTTAGCGACCAGTGCAAATAAACGCCGCAGCAAAACAAGTCCAGAACTGAAACCACTTCAGAAGAGCTCAAGAAACAATATCCTGGGTACCCAACCTGCTGGCAAGATGCTTAGCAAGCTTATTAACTTTCTCTTGTTTGGCGCTTAAATCCTCCAGCGCTTGCTGTTGCACCAGAAAGTATGCATCTGAATTCTGCAGGGACTTCCTCAGTCCTTCGGCTTCCCTTCACAGCACATCTGATCGATGTCTTTCAACTTGAAGTTGAGACTCAAGAAGCCGAACTGATTCAGGCAGAGAGTTCGAAGAGCTTGTGCCAGCAGTAGTGGCCAGTAACTCGAACACTACATCAAGACAGGACTTTGGGGTTGTCTCACTATCTTCAAGATAGTTTTTATCAGCTTTCTTGGAGACTAACAGGGATGTCTCACTATCTTGAACCATATCTGCATTACTTCCTTTACCACTGCACAACGGGGTACTCTTCTCTAATATTTTGTCTGCATTCTAAAAGAGAAACAAGCAGACACATCACAGGTTTACCATGTTGTATATGAAACTCATTTTAGTAAACTAGTTCAGCAGTAAGTTGGGTAGGGTAACAACATGAAACAAACATATATCTATGTACTATGGTCACTGTATGGTCTATATCATTCTAGTGTATGTTGTCAAATCAAGATAGAGACAGTTCAAATCGTATCTGTTTTAAGACAAAGCAGCATAGACAGAATATAAGTGCGGGAAACCACACAGCATGACATGAGAACATAACTGTTTATTCAATTGAAACTGAAATCGACATAGAGCATGTTACAACAACAAACCAGTTAAAGAAACAGGTTTAAAACATACCTGTTGCGCCATTGGAGTTTCAATTGCATCCTTCAAATTTGAAATTAGTTGGTATAAGTAAATACAGTAATGCAAGAGCAGAGGAGTATGAACCATAGCTACGGAACCTGACCTGATAACAATTCTTCTTCTGCTTTAAGCGTTGACTTGGGGTTCGGAGTGGCGGTCCTCGTGCTTTGGGCACTGCGGTTGCCTTACTAACTGCTCGTATTTGGGTGCTCTGTGGTGGAGACAGTGCTGTGTCAACTGGAACTAGGTTACTATCTGCTGGGGTTGGGGTTAGAAGAGGTGTAGCTGGTTGTCTGTTGAACTGGGTAGGGGTACAATCTGCAAGAGTCTGGGTTATGTGTGGTGGGGCTGGTTCTTGGGCAAGTACAACCGTAGTTATATCTGCATCGACGGGTAGCACTATCTTTTCTGAAGACCGTGTTTTTACTCCCTTAGATACTGCCATCACCCCCTCCAATTCAAATGGCTGATAAACAAGAAAAGTAATTGAATGTACAGACATTGTATGATAGACAGGTGCAATGGATAGTGGGGAATAAAAGAGGGCATGAAATAATTCACATTTATGTTGTCTAATCAAACAACATAGCATGACACAATTTCAAATATATGATGGCTAACTAAATAGGATAGCATGACACAATTTCACATATATGATGGCTAACTAAACAGGATAGAATGACATAATTCAAATTATGATGACTATGTAAACAGGATGACATGATATAACTATATGATGTGTCTATTAAAGTGGTTGGCATGCTATAATTCACATACATGCCGTCTATGGGAACCAGATGGCACGATATAATTCACGGATAGAATGACAAAATTCAAAATATGATGACTATGTAAATAGGATGAGATGATATAACTAATATGATGTCTTTATTAAATGGGATGGCATGGCATAATTCAGATACATGCTGTCTATGTAAACATGATGGCATGATATAATTCAAATATTGTATATGATTTATGTACTAAGCAAGTAAGCAGATGGCAATCGCATATATGATGTCTAAACTAAGCAGATGGCATTCAATATTTTGTATATGATGTAAAAACTAAGCAATACAAGACAACATACACATGATATGAGTAATATAACCCTGCCAAGTTTGAGCATACACCTCAGGAGGAAAATAGGACTGGTCATCTGTCTCTGGATCCTCCTTCGAGGAGCTATCTGTAACCCGCAAGATATCTGCTTCAGCAGGTAGCATTGTCTGCTCTGAAGACCTTGTTTTTACTCCAGATTTTTCCATCACCAATTCAAATGGCTGATGCATAGGAAGAGTATTTGAATATAAGAACATTGTCGACAAATGGAATACGTGATACAAAAAAAGGATGGCATGATATAAATCACATTATGATGCTTGGCTAAACAGCATGGCATTGCATAATTCACATACATAATGCCTTGCAACAAGATAGCATTGCATAATTCACATATATAATGCCTTGCACCAAGATGGCATTGCATAATTCACATATATATGGTAATTAGACACTAAACAGGAGGCATTCACACAGAGAATGTCTAAACTAAGCAAATGACATAGCAAGGCAAGACACCATATGCACGATATGAGCAAGACAACCATGCCAAGTTAAGAGCATACACCTCGGGGGGAAATAGGACTGGTCATCTGTCTCTGAATTCTCCTCTGAGGAGCTATCCGTAACCAGCAAGATATGCGCTTCGTGAGATAGCATTGTCTGCTCTGAAGACCTTGTTTTCGCTCCAGATTTTTTCATCACCGTGTCAAATGGCTGATGCACAGGAAGAGTAGTTGAATGTACTTACATTGTTGACAAATATACTACGTAATGAAAAAAAGGATGGCATGATATAATTCACATATAAGATGACTGGCTAAGCAGGATGGCATTGCAAAATTCACATATATGATGCCGGGCTAAACAAGATGGTATTGCATAATTCACATATATGATATAGAAAGTAAACAGATGGCATTCACACAAAGCAGGTCTAAACTAAGTAGATGACATTTTTAATGTATAAAGTAAGCAATGCAAGGCGCCATATGCATGATATGACCAACATCAGCATGGCAAGTTAGAGCAAAGACCTCAGGGGGTAAATAGGAGTGGTCTGCTCCCTCTGAATCCCCCTCTGAACAGTTATCTTCCTCTTGATTACAATCTGGAATGGGGGGAGGGGGGCTGTCTTTGCGCCCACCATGGAGCGACGTCTGCATGAAATTTTATTGCCACGCAAGGCTCGTCTCTTTTGATCTACATGTTCAGTACCATTGTGTACAATAGCTGACATGCATAGGAATAGAACATAGTGAGATTATGTAAGGAGTGCATGCAGAAATCTAGAGTGATGGTAGCAACCTGTGGACAGACCCAAAACCAGTGATAGCAGGCAGATAATAGCTGTCGTTAAAAAATATAGATAATGGCTCCTTTATTGTCTATTTCCCACCCAACATGAAAGTCATAGTAGACACCCGAGATTAACCAGGTAGTAAACAGATAATATTTGTTGCTGCGCTGATATGTACCCCACAACCATTTAAAAACTTAAGTTTGGGCATTAGTTTGGAGTTGACTCGGAGTCTAACAGGTAAAGAGGACGATAAAGTAGCAGGTAATATTAAGCAATGCATAACTTAAGCTGACACGAAAGGGTGTGACCTCTCTTGCGGACCCGTGTAGTCATCAAGGTCATATGCTCAATTGATGATGGTAATGCAGTTGTGGTGGCTGCCGGCGGCATGGAAGAAGATCTGAGACGGCGAAAGACAGTCTGGAGGGCGGATCCCTGCTGTGCTGGACCCTTCCGTCGTTGGAGCAGCTGAGCTTGAGTGGACGACGGCGCGGTAGGAGCGGAACAAACCACAAAAGGTTTTCTTCGAAACCTATCTGTAACAGAAGTAATTCTGTAAGGGCTCGTTTGAATTAGAGGATTCTAACAACGCAGGGATAGGAAATACACAGGAATAGGATAGGAATGCACGTGCAAAACAGAGCATTTGCAAATACAGGATTTCTGTCAATTTGGGTGTTTGGTTCACAGGAATGCAAAGAAGCATGGTCAAATTAAGTCAAACCAAAAGAAAATGTACAGTTAAATTGCTATTATGCTACTATCACTTAGTCTTGTTCTTCATGAATAAGAATTTAAAAAGGAGGGCCAAGTGGATATTAAAATTCCTACGGCTTTTCTTTGAAAGGGACATTAAAGGAACAAATAATACTTTGGACCCAGGCCACTGCCCTACTAGCTAAACTCCTAGGCCCATCTACACATGCACAGCTCCAACGCGCAGAAATAAATAATGATGGCTTTCGAGAGAGTCCATCACGGATAGCTAACTTGCCTAGTACCCACTGCTTGTCATATAGGAGAAACAAATTGTATTCCTCATTACTACACGTGCAAAGTGGACAATATATATAACCTGTAAAGTAAAAAAACAATGCAACAAGTGTACAACCTCTATGGCAAAGCCATGTCGATCCCAGCATCATTGGGTTGGTAGCTGAGGATGCTGGGGCTGATGTGGCTGTCGGAGGATGGGAAGAAGATCTTATGCGTCTAGAGGTGGAGTCAAGGGTACTGCTCTGCTGTGATGGAGGGATTCGTCGTTGGAGCTGCTCTGGTGAGGTGTACGATGGTGAGGTTGAAGCAGGACAAGAGAGACAACGTTAACCTGAAGCGGTATTCTAATAGTATCTACAATAGATGATGTAAATAAAATACATCACCAAAAAGTGCTAGATGTAAAATACATCAGCCGCTTGATGACCCACAAGTATAGGGGATCTATTGTAGTCCTTTCGATAAGTAAGAGTGTCGAACCCAACGAGGAGCAGAAGGAGATGACAAGCGGTTTTCAGCAAGGTATTCTCTACAAGCACTGAAATTATCGGTAATAGATAGTTGTGTGATAAGATAATTCATAACGGGTAATAAGTAACAAAAGTAAACAAGGTGCAACAACGTGGCCCAATCCTTTTTGTAGCAAAGGACAAGCCTGGACGAACTCTTATATAAAACAAAGCGCTCCCGAGGACACATGGGAATTGTTGTCAAGTTAGTTTTCATCATGCTCATATGATTCGCGTTCGTTACTTTGATAATTTGATATGTGGGTGGACCGGTGCTTGGGTGCTGCCCTTCCTTGGACAAGCATCCCACTTATGATTAACCCCTCTCACAAGCATCCGCAACTATGAAAGAAGAATTAAGATAAATCTAACCATAGCATGAAACATATGGATCCAAATCAGCCCCTTACGAAGCAACGCATAAACTAGGGTTTAAGCTTCTGTCACTCTAGCAACCCATCATCTACTTATTACTTCCCAATGCCTTCCCCTAGGCCCAAACAATGGTGAAGTGTCATGTAGTCGACGTTCACATAACACCACTAGAGGAAAGACAACATACATCTCATCAAAATATCGAACGAATACCAAATTCACATGATTACTTATAACAAGACTTCTCCCATGTCCTCAGGAACAAACGTAACTACTCACAAAGCATATTCATGTTCATAATCAGAGGAGTATTAATTATCATTAAGGATCTGAACATATGATCTTCCATTGAATAAACCAACTAGCATCAACTACAAGGAGTAATCAACACTACTAGCAACCCACATGTACCAATCTGAGGTTTTGAGACAAAGATCGGATACAAGAGATGAACTAGGGTTTGAGAGGAGATGGTGCTGGTGAAGATGTTGATGGAGATTGACCCCCTCTCGATGAGAGGATCGATGGTGATGATGATGGCGATGATTTCCCCCTCTCGGAGGGATGTTTCCCCTGCAGAACAGCTCCGCCGGAGCCCTAGATTGGTTCTGCCCAGGTTTCGCCTCGAGACGGTGGCGCTTCGTCCCGAAAGATTCCTCCTTATTTTTTCTAGGTCAAAACACACCATATAGCAGAAGATGGGCGTCGGGGGCCTGCCAGGTGGCCCACAAGGACGGGGGGCGCGCCCTCCACCCTTGTGGATGGCAGGTGGCCCCCCTCTGGTACTTTCTTCGCCCAATATTTTTTATTAAATCCAAAATGACTCTCCGTGAAGTTTCGGGACTTTTGGAGTTGTGCAGAATAGGTCTCTAATATTTGCTCCTTTTCCAGCCCAGAATTCCAGCTGCCGGCATTCTCCCTCTTCATGTAAACCTTGTAAAATAAGAGAGAAAAGGCATAAGTATTGTGCCATAATGTGTAATAACAGCCCATAATGCAATAAATATTGATATAAAAGCATGATGCAAAATGGACGTATCAACTCCCCCAAGCTTAGACCTCGCTTGTCCTCAAGCGAAAGCCGATATAAAAAAATATGTCCACATGTTTAGAGATAGAGGTGTCGATAAAATAAAATACGAACATGAGGGCATCATGATCATCTTTAGAACATCACATATATTGTCATATAATTTCTTATCCTAAAGTAACAATTCGTTCACAAGGTAAAGTATGAATTAGAAACTTCATTGAAAACTAACAAACTATGATCTCAGTCATTGAAGCAATTGCAATTTATCATAACATCGGAAAGAGTCAATATAAGAGCTTTTCAGCAAGTCCACATACTCAACTATCATTTAGTCTTTCACAATTGCTAACACTCACGCGATACTTATGGGTTCAAAGCTTCAGTCGGACATAGAGGAAGATAGGGGCTTATAGTTTCGCCTCCCAACCTTTTTACCTCAAGGGTAATGTCAACAACAATACTTTATGATGACCTACATCCGAGTGGATATATATATCTGGATCTTTCTCCAACACATAGTGCTTGCCAAAAGGAAAAAGTGTAAAAAGGAAAGGTGAAGATCACCATGACTCTTATATAAGGGTAGATGATAAAAGTAAAAGATGGGCCCTTCGCAGAGGGAAGCAGAGGTTGTCATGCGCTTTTATGGTTGGATGCACAAAATCTTAATGCAAAAGAACGTCACTTTATATTACCGCTTGTGATAAAGAACTTTATTATGCAGTCCGTCGCTTTTATTTCTTCCATATCACAAGTTCGTATAAAGCTTATTTTCTTCACACTAATAGATCATACATATTTAGAGAGCAATTTTTATTGCTTGCACCGATGACAACTTAATTGAAGGATCTTACTCAATCCATAGGTAGGTATGGTGGACTCTCATGGCAAAACTGGGTTTAGGGATGTTTGGAAGCACAAGTAGTATCTCTACTTGGTGCAAAGAATTTGGCTAGTATGAGAGGGAAAGGCAAGCTCAACATGTTGGAGGATCCATGACAATATAACTTCTATTCGGATATAAGAAAACATAACCCATTATGTTGTCTTCCTTGTCCAACATCAACTTCTTAGCATGTCATATTTTAATGATTGCTCATAATTACAAAAGATGTCCAAAATAGTATATTTATATGTGAAGCCTCTCTTTCTTTATTACCTCCTATTAATTGCAACAATGACCAAAATTATGTTTGTCAACTCCCAACAAATTTTATTCATCATACTCTTTATATGTGAAGTCATTACTCTCCATAAGATCAATATATGATCTTTTTATTATTTTATTCCCTCAAGATCATAGCAAGAAAACAAAGCCCTCAACTCAAAACTACTCTTTATTATATAACTCACGGACTCGATTACATAGATAGAGATCAAAACAAAACTCAAAGCTAGATCATACTAAAACTTTATTCTACTAGATCAAGATATAACCAAAAGGATTGAACTAAGAAAAACGATAAAAATAAAGGTGTGATGGTGATACGATATCGGGGCACCTCCCCCAAGCTTGGCAGTTGCCAAGGGGAGTGCCCATACCCATGTATTTAGATCTCTTTCTTCGGAGGTGGTGATGATGGAGTTGTTGATGAAGTATCCTTCCTTCTCATCTTGCGTTTGAGGATAGCATTTTCCTCCCTTAAGTCATCGATCTCCTGCTCAAGCCTTAATATCTTTTTACATAGTTCCTGTTTGTTTTCCTGCAAGAGACGAAAAGGGATAAACTCGATCTTAGGTATCTTTGCTTTATTAGGAAGACTTGACTTTTTGAACTCCACGTGCATGTCCCCAGGTTGGGGTAGTGGGACTTCCTCTTCATCGGAACTTGTCTCTTCTTTTCCTTTCCGGTCATAGTCCTCTTCTTCCTCTGTGGTCCAACCATAATGCTCCACATCCCCATAAACCTTGGGGTCTGCAATGTAATCAGCTACATAGCTCTCTCCCTCTGAATCTTGGGACGACATCTTACTCCAAAACTGCTACAGAAACAGCTCAAAATGAAAACAAGGGATTTTGCCATGGTACGGTGGTCAAAACCTTTGGGAGATTATATAATGAATTTTTACCGACTAAAAGAAGTATTGAGCAAGAAAACGGAGTCCGGAGGGCACACGAGGTGGCCACAAGGTCGGGGGGCGCGCCCAGGGGGGTAGGTCGCGCCCTCCACCCTTGTGGTCGCCTCGTGTCTCTTTCGGACTACTTTTAATTTTCCTAATTTTTTAAATATTCCAAAACGGAGAAAAATTATCATCGGAAATGTTTTGGAGTCGGTTTACTTACCGTACCACATACCTATTCCTTTTCGGAGTCTGAAACGTTCTGGAAAGTGTCCCTTATGTACTCCTCCGGTGTTACGGTGTCGATAATATTGGTCCCAACATTTATGGGAGTACCTGAGATATGATGTTTGATTCTTTGACCGTTTACCACCTTCGGATTTGTGCCTTCGGCGTTGTTGATTTTGATGGCACCGGAATGATAGACCTCCTCGATAATGTAAGGACCTTCCCATTTAGAGAGAAGCTTTCCTGCAAAAAATCTTAAACAAGAGTTGTATAGCAAAACATGATCACCTATATTAAATTCACACTTTTATATCCTTTTGTCATGCCATCTTTTAACTTTTTCTTTAAACAACTTGGCATTCTCATAGGCTTGGGTTCTCCATTCATCAAGCGAGCTTATGTCAAATAACCTCTTCTCACCGGCAAGTTTGAAATCATAGTTGAGATCTTTAATAGCCCAATATGCCTTATGTTCTAGTTCAAGAGGTAAGTGACAAGCCTTTCCATAAACCATTTTGTATGGAGACATACCCATAGGGTTTTTATAAGCAGTTCTATAAGCCCATAATGCATCATCAAGTTTCTTAGACCGATTCTTTCTAGATCTATTAACAGTCTTTTGCAAAATCAATTTAATCTCTCTATTGCTCAATTCTACTTGACCACTAGACTGACGATGATATGGAGATGCAATTCTATGGTTAACATCATACTTAGCAAGCATTTTACGGAAAGCACCATGAATAAAATGTGAACCACCATCAGTCATCAAATATCTAGGGACTCCAAATCTCGGAAAAATAACTTCTTTAAGCATCTTAATAGAAGTGTTATGATCAGCACTACTAGTTGGAATAGCTTCTACCCACTTAGTAACGTAATCAACAACAACTAAAATATGTGTATACCCATTAGAGGAAGGAAAGGTCCCATATAATCAAAGCCCCAAACATCAAATGGTTCTATAACAAGTGAATAATTCATAGGCATTTCCCGACGTCTACTAATATTACCAATTCTCTGGCATTCATCACAAGACAAAACAAACTTATGAGCATCTTTGAAGAGAGTAGGCCAATAAAACCAGATTGCAATACCTTATGTGCAGTTCTATCTCCAGTGTGGTTTCCTCCGTAAGACTCGGAGTGGCACTTGCGTAGGATCTGTTCCTGTTCATGCTCAGGTACACAACGTCTAATAACACCATCTACTCCTTCTTTATAAAGGTGTGGGTCATCCCAAAAGTAATGTCTTAAATCATAGAAAAGCTTTTTCTTTTGCTGATATGTGAAACTAGGTGGTATAAATTTAGCAACAATGTAATTAGCATAATCAGCATACCATGGAGTGTTACGAGCAGCATTTATGACAGCTAATTGTTCATCAAGAAAGCTATCATCAATAGGCAGTGGGTCATCAAGAACATTTTCTAACCTAGACAAGTTGTCTGCAACGGGGTTCTCAGCTCCCTTTCTATCAATAATATGCAAATCAAATTCTTTTAGCAAGAGAACCCATCTAATAAGTCTAGGTTTAGCATCTTTCTTTTCCATAAGATATTTAATAGCCGCATGATCAGTGTGAACAGTTACTTTGGAATCAACAATATAGGATCTGAACTTATCACAAGCAAAGACAACTGCTAAAAGTTCTTTTTCAGTAGTAGCATAATTCCTCTGGGCACTGTCTAGAGTTTTACTAGCATAATGAATAACATTTAATTTCTTATCAACTCTTTGCCCTAGAACAGCCCCAATAGCATAATCACTAGCATCACACATAATTTCAAAGGGTAAATTCCAATCAGGTGGCTGAACAATAGGTGCAGAAATCAAGGCTTTCTTAAGTACTTCAAATGCTTCTACACAATCATCATCAAAAACAAAAGGAACATCTTTTTGCAAGAGATTAAGAGAGGCCTAGAAATTTTAGAGAAGTCTTTAATAAACCTCCTATAGAAACCAGCATGACCAAGGAAACTTCTTATACCTTTGATATCTTTAGGACACGGCATCTTTTCAATAGCATCTACTTTAGCTTTATCAACTTCAATACCTCTTTCAGAAATTTTATGCCCCAAGACAATACCTTCATTAACCATAAAGTGGCTCTTCTCCCAATTCAAGACAAGATTAGTTTCTTCACATCTCTGCAAAACTCGATCAAGGTTGCTTAAGCAATCATCAAAAGAAGTTCCGTAAACGGAGAAATCATCCATGAAAACCTCAACAATCTTTTCACAAAAATCAGAGAATATAGCAGTCATACATCTTTGAAAGGTAGCAGGTGCATTGCATAAACCAAAAGGCATACGTCTATAAGCAAAGGTACCGAAAGGGCAAGTAAAAGTGGTCTTTTCCTGATCATCCTTTGACACAGGTATTTGAGAAAAACCAGAATAACCATCTATAAAGCAAAAATGTGTATGTTTGGATAATCTGTCTAGCATTTGATCAATAAAAGGTAGAGGGTAATGATCTTTTCTAGTAGCTTTATTTAATTTGCGAAAATCAATTACCATTCTATAAGCTGTGACAATTCTTTGTGGAATCAATTCATTCTTATCATTAGGAACAACAGTAATACCTCCCTTCTTAGGGACACAATGAACATGACTTACCCACTGACTATCAGCAATATGATAAATTATACCTGCTTCTAGAAGCTCTAGTATTTCATTTCTTACCACATCTTTCATCTTAGGATTTAACCGTCGTTGATGATCAAGAACTGGTTTAGCATCTTTCTCCAAATTAATTTTGTGCTAACATAGAGTGGGACTAATGCCCTTAAGATCATCAATAGTATATCCAATAGCGGCACGGTGCTTCTTCAGAGTTTTCAATAATTTCTTTTCTTCATGCTCTGAAAGGTTAGCACTAATAATAACAGGATATATCTTCCTTTCATCGAGATAAGCATATTTCAAAGTATCAGGTAATTGTTTAAGCTCAAACACGGGATCACCCTTGGGTGGAGGAAGATCCCCAAGGATTTCAACAGGCAAATTGTGTTTCAAAATAGGCCCTTGATTAAAGAATATCTCATCTATTTCCCTTCTTTCATTCATAAACATATCATTCTCATGGTCTAGCAAATATTGTTCTAAGGGATCAGTAGGAGGCACGGCAATAGAAGCAAGACCAATAATTTCATCCTTACTAGGCAATTCTTTATCATGGGGTTGTCTACGAAATTTAGAGAAATTAAAATCATGAGACATATCCCCTAAACCGACAGTAACAATATCTTTCTTGCAATCTATATTAGCATTAATAGTATTCAAGAAAGGTCTACCAAATATAATGGGACAAAAGTCATCTTGTGGGGAAGCAAGAACAAGAAAATCAGTAGGGTATTTTATTTTCTCACACAAGACTTCAATATCTCTAACAATCCTAATTGGTGAAATAGTATCTCTATTGGCAAGCTTAATAGTAACATCAATATCTTCTATCTCAGTAGGTGCAATATCATTCATAATTTCTTTATATAAGGAAAAAGGAATTGCACTCACACTAGCACCCATATCACATAAGCCATGATAACAATGATCTCCTATTTTAACTGAAACAACAGGCATGCCAACAACGGGGCTATGTTTATCTTTACTATTGGGTTTAGCAATTCTAGCAGCTTCATCACATAAATAAATAACATGCCCATCAATATTATCAACCAAGAGATCTTTAACCATAGCAATACTAGGTTCAACTTTAATTTGCTCAGGGGGTGTAGGTGTTCTAGTATAACTCTTACGAATCACAGTTGAAGCTTTAGCATGATCCTTTATTCTAACAGGAAAAGGTGGTTTCTCAATATAAGCAGTAGGAACAGTAGGATCAACATTATAAGTAATAGTTTCTTCTTCAACTTTAATAGGTTCAACTACTCTAACTTCAATGGGAGGATGATATTTAAACCACTTCTCCTTAGGAAGATCAACATGAGTAGAAAAAGATTCACAGAAAGAAGCTACTATCTCAGAGTCAAGTCCATATTTAGTGCTAAAATCACGAAAAGCATCGGTATCCATAAAAGATTTAACACAATCAAACTTAAGGTTTATACCTGACTCCTTACCTTCGTCGAGTTCCCAATCTTCAGAGTTGCGTTTAATCCTTTCCAATAAATCCCATTTGAATTCAATAGTCTTCTTCATAAAAGAACCAGTACAAGAAGTATCGAGCATGGATCGATCATTATGAGAAAGCCGAGCATAAATTTTTTGAATAATAATTTCTCTTGAGAGCTCATGATTGGGGCATGAATATAACATTGACTTAAGCCTCCCCCAAGCTTGAGCGATACTTTCTCCTACATGAGGCCAAAAATTATATATATAATTCCGATCACAATGAACCAGATGCATAGGATAAAACTTCTGATGAAATTCCAATTTCAATCGGTTGTAGTTCCATGATCCAATATCATCACATAGCCTATACCATGTCAATGCCTTCTCCTTCAAAGATAAAAGGGAAGACCTTCTTCTTGACTTCATCCTCGGGCAAACCTGCAAGCTTAAATAATCCACAAACTTCATCCACATAGATAAGATGCAGATCAGGATGTAATGTTCCATCTCCTGTGTAAGGATGAGCTAGCAGTTTCTCTATCATACCCAAAGGAATTTCATAATAAAGATTTTCAGTAGGTGCAGTAGGTTGAGGAGCAACTCTTTGGTCTTCCGGTCGAGGTGAAGATACCCCGAACAAGCCCCTCAAAGGATTATTTTCCATAGTAACAAGTGACAGTAAATTTCAGCACACTATATAAATGTTTCCTTACCAAATTTCACTTACCAAAGGTGCTTCACTCCCCGGCAACAGCGCCAGAAAAGAGTCTTGATGACCCACAAGTATAGGGGATCTATCATAGTCCTTTCGATAAGTAAGAGTGTCGAACCCAATGAGGAGCAGAAGGAAATGACAAGCGGTTTTCAGCAAGGTATTCTCTGCAAGCACTAAAATTATCGGTAACAGATAGTTGTGTGATAAGATAATTCGTAACGGGTAATAAGTAACAAAAGTAAACAAGGTGCAGCAAGGTGGCCCAATCCTTTTTGTAGCAAAGGACAAGCCTGGACGAACTCTTATATAAAGCAAAGCGCTCCCGAGGACACATGGGAATTGTTGTCAAGTTAGTTTTCATCATGCTCATATGATTCGCGTTCGTTACTTTGATAATTTGATATGTGGGTGGACCGATGCTTGGATGTTGCCCTTCCTTGGACAAGCCTCCCACTTATGATTAACCCCTCTCGCAAGCATCCACAACTATGAAAGAAGAATTAAGATAAATCTAACCATAGCATGAAACATATGGATCCAAATCAGCCCCTTACGAAGCAACGCATAAACTAGGGTTTAAGCTTCTGTCACTCTAGCAACCCATCATCTACTTATTACTTCCCAATTCCTTCCCCTAGGCCAAACAATGGTGAAGTGTCATGTAGTCGACGTTCACATAACACCACTAGAGGAAAGACAACATACATCTCATCAAAATATCGAACGAATACCAAATTCACATGATTACTTATAACAAGACTTCCCCCATGTCCTCAGGAACAAACGTAACTACTCACAAAGCATATTCATGTTCATAATCAGAGGAGTATTAATTATCATTAAGGACCTGAACATATGATCTTCCACCGAATAAACCAACTAGCATCAACTACAAGGAGTAATCAACACTACTAGCAACCCACAGGTACCAATCTGAGGTTTTGAGACAAAGATCGGATACAAGAGATGAACTAGGGTTTGAGAGGAGATGGTGCTGGTGAAGATGTTGATGGAGATTGACCCCCTCTTGATGAGAGGATCGATGGTGATGACAATGACGATGATTTCCCCTCCCGGAGGGATGTTTCCCCGGTAGAACAGCTCCGCCGGAGCCCTAGATTGGTTCTGCCCAGGTTATGCCTCGAGACGGCGGCGCTTTGTCCCGAAAGCTTCCTCCTTATTTTTTCTAGGTCAAAACACACCATATAGCAGAAGATGGGCGCCGGGGGCCTGCTAGGTGGCCCACAAGGACGGGGGGCGCGCCCAGGGGGGTAGGGCGCGCCCTCCACCCTTGTGGATGGCAGGTGGCCCCCCTCTAGTACTTTCTTCGCCCAATATTTTTTATTAAATCCAAAATGACTCTCCGTGAAGTTTCAGGACTTTTGGAGTTGTGCAGAATAGGTCTCTAATATTTGCTCCTTTTCCAGCCCAGTATTCTAGCTGCCGGCATTCTCCCTCTTCATGTAAACCTTGTAAAATAAAAGAGAAAAGGCATAAGTATTGTGCCATAATGTGTAATAACAGCCCATAATGCAATAAATATTGATATAAAAGCATGATGCAAAATGGACGTATCAACTCCCCCAAGCTTAGACCTCGCTTGTCCTCAAGCGAAAGCCGATATAAAAAAATATGTCCACATGTTTAGAGATAGAGGTGTCGATAAAATAAAATACGGACATGAAGGCATCATGATCATCCTTAGAAAAACAACATATTTTGTCATATAATTTCTTATGCCGCCCCCCGTCCTTGAGATGATGGTGGCCCCCCACTGAATGCTCAGGGGGGTAGCGCCCAGGGGGGTAGTGCTATAAATATTGATATAAAAGCATGATGCAAAATGGACATATCACCGCTCATCTCTGAACTTAACTGCTGAAACTGAATTGAACTATCGAAACTGAATTTTGCTGTCGAAACTGAACGCACTAGTAGCAGAAAAGCAGTGCACTAATAGTTTTGGCCACTCAAGCACTAGTGGCAGAGGAGCAGTAAATCTAAATCGGTAGCTGCTCCAGCAGGGAACGTACTACCAGAGAGCAGCCGAGGCAGCTGGTCCTGCAGCAGCTGCGCCCAGAGCAGCAACGCGTGCGAGAGCCGGGGCAGCTGGTCGTGTAGCAGCATCTCGGGTAGTAGCAGCAGGGACTCGAGCAAGAGCTGGAGCTGCTGCTCATGTAGTAGCAGCGCGTGTAAGAGTAGAGCAGCAGCACAAGCAAGAGCAAGAGCAAGAGCAGCAGCGGGAGCTAGAGCAAGAGCAGACGAGGCAGGGGACCGAGAGCAAGAGCAGAGCAGTAGCGCGAGCGAGGGCCAAAGCAGCAGCACGGCCAACGAGAGCCAGAGCAGCAGCAGCTCCTACTGATGTGGACGTCGCCACCGAGGGATCGACGTCGTGGAGGAAGTGGCCGGCGACGCCGCTGTAGATGGAGCCGCGCCATGGCGGCTCCGGACCGAGCGCCGGCAGCACCGTGAGATCGAATCAAGAAGAAAATGCAGCGATTACTGTAGAACCTCTTTGGTGGCGCCGATTAGGCCTGAGCTTCATCCCAGGAATAGGTGATGGTGCTGCTCTTTCGGTGGTGCAGGTGAAGACGGCGCTGTGGGAATGTAGGTGGCGCGATAGATGAGGCGAACGTCGGGGCAGCTCCTTGGAGGTGGAGGACGGGCTGGCTGAATCAGCGGGACGATGAGATCGACGACGGATCCTCATCCGGTGCGGTGGATGAGGGACATCGAGTTGTTGCGGTGGACGATGTCGTCGGGGAAGAGGCTCCGGCTTTGTGGCGGACGGAGGAGGGTGTGGGGCTTCGCGGGTTTTCACGGCCTCGGTGTACGAATGGGGGTGCGGAGGGGATGGAAGGGGGGAACCATGGCTTAGAGACGCGCTTGTCTGAAATATGGGGTAAGTTACGAAAGTAGCCCCACCGATTTGAACTAGGTGGTTCTTTCGGTTCAGGGGTATCACGGGAATTTCGCGTCTCGGGATTTCGCAGGAGGTGGGAGTTTTCGCGCGCGTTGTAATTTTGGGATAGCAAGGCGCGGGTTGAGATGGAGGGAATTTTTGGAGCACAACGAGACAAAGATATATCTTAAAATTTTGGGATAACAAGGCGCGGATTGAAATTTCCAGACAAGCCTAACGTGCATACTATATCAAATCAATTCGCACTTCCCTCGATGAAAAACTAAAAAGAAATCAATTCGCACCACACAAGAGAGCCTAGTCCCGTGTACTGTACCAAATCAATTCGCACTACAAATGCCATTCAAAACTTTGAATCCATGTTATGTTCAATTAAAATATTTCGCTACATGTATAATGCATGCAACCTGCTACTCAAATGAACATTTTAGTGCATTCCAAACATATATACTACGCTTCAATATGAACTAAATTTGAATTCATTTCTCTATTTGAATAAGATCTACAATCATGATTGTTGTCAAGCTAAACCATTTGAATTCGTTTCTCTATTTTAATAAGATCTACAATCATCATTATTGTCAAGTTAAACCATCGTTTGTATATTATCGTCACAGCACACCACATGATTACTGTCGAGTTAGACATGAACTATGTGTACTATATGAACTCGAACTCGATTTTTTGAATCCACTTTATGTTGATTTCAAATCACAGTACATTTCAAGCTCTAGCTAGATCTTCATAATCTAAACCATGTCTCATATGTATAATGTGTTTATCACATAATGTATGATGCCCCGCCCCCTACGCCTACAAGTATTTAGTTGTGAGTTGCAAACGCCACACAGTATCACAAATTCAAATAAAATGTGAGATGGTCAATATATAGTAGTATGGTTTAGATTGTTCGATATTTAGTTGTGAGCTGCAAACGCCACATATTATCACAAATTCAAATAAAATGTGAGATTGTTCGATATATGGTATGGTTTAGATTGTTCGATATTTAGCTGTGAGTTGCAAACGCCACGCATTATCACATTATAGTATAACATGTCCAAAACCACACCACACGTATCACCGCTATATTCATGCATGCATAGGTTTATAACACTACGATCTCTTATTCAAATATATGAATCCACTTTCATATCGAATTATGATCTTTGTTAGTCTCTTACACCCACACAATCCTTTAACCTTTGTAGCTAACCCTAACTTTCTCTCGTGCATGCACACGCCCTCCTCGCCCTCCCCCTCCCTCAACATTCCATCCATCACGCACATTCATTTTTTTTCTTTAGGTCGTTCTCCCACGGTCTTCACAACTCCTTCTTTCCGACACACTCCTATCGATAAACCTCTCTAGCGATGTTTGCCTACCACATACACACACACTTTCCATCTCCTCCTTTCTCTGTCCATGCCTCGTGTCTCTCATACGGTCCCACACACATGTAAACTCTCGCCCTCTTTTCATCGATCTCACAATCGCACACTCCTCCCCCTATCTAGCAAGTAGGCCTCTCGCACCACCTCCTAGCTCCATCTCTCTCTCTCTCTCTCTATCCGTCTCTCTGGGCCTTATTTGCCTCTAACAAATGGATGTACACCGACCGATCTCCCACTATATGTATAGCTAGCAAGGTCGTTTATAACTTGTTTTCCGCACGCGCCGATCGATCTACCTCATTAGTTATGTCTCTCCCTTCCTCCGGCACACAACAATTGATCTACTGATCTAGTTAGGTCTGCTTACCAAACACATGGTCCCCCTTCATCATCCATGCATGCCTGCCGACACATCTATCACGCACACGCACACACAGAAACACATCCCTACTCTTCTTGATATTGCAGTTGTACCCTCAGTTTGTCTAGTAGGCCTCTCCCACCATCTCCGAGAAGCAACTCCACCACCCCTCCGGCACTCTACCTCTCTCTTTTTCTCTCTCTCTCTGTCCCAACCTATTTCCCGTCCTTCACTTATGTATGGATGTCGACCGATCTCCCTCAAGACATGGCTAGGTCTCTCCTTCTCAACACATATACGAGTCGATCTACCTCTCTAGTTAGGTCTCTGCCTCCCCCCCCCCAAAACACACACCGATACATCGAGTGCTCTAGTCATGTCTCCCCGCCACAGACAAACTTGCCCTCTCCCCTCTGACGTTCCGGTAGGTTAGTCGCCATATATCTTTGACGTGCACACACATAATTTCGATGGCTCTCTTCATCGATCTCGCACCCACACACTTGATCCTCTCTTTGACTCTATCGATATGTATGACCCCTCCCTCTCTTCTCGTGGATCGCCCCCTCTATATATGGTATAGGTAGGCCTCTATTTCACTCACATTGCATGTGTCACATTTTTGTTTGAGACATCATCGACACATATTCCCACAAATACATTCATGAAATCACCCCCCCCCCCATAACAAAAAACACTCACAAATGCACACGGAATCTCTCTAGGTTTGTATCTCTCTCACACACACCCACGGAGGTGGGGGACGTGAACGAAGAGAAGAGGTGCACGCACGGCGCACGTACTCCCGTCTCTTTCCCAACCACACCCGCGCGGGTACACGGTGGAGCTCATTTCTGTACGAAAAGGCAGCCCACGTGGTAATTTGACACGTGTACTGGTTGTCCACTTGATGGAGGATCGTGTACCGCGGGTGAACAAACAAATTGCGACTTGACGCGTTATTTAAAAAAAGAGGCAAACCATGTGGGGCCTACCTTAGAGGCAAGGCTCTATACACTGGAGATGCTCTGTACTACTTTTGATGTGTTCCGTCAACTCGCAGAATGAGGAGAAGCTTGCTTAGTACGCCCTCTCCCCCGCCCACGGGCGTGGTGGCTCGTAGAGTCGCAGGACGAGAAGAAGCTTGCTTACTACGCCTACGCCCGCTCCCTCACCCACGCGCACGGTGGCTCGCAGGACGAGGAGAAAATTTTACTACTCCCTCCGTTAGACATATACTCCCCTACCTTGGTTAGAGAGATTATCATATTGTTTGAAATATATGTCTTTTAGCAGATTTCAATATGAACTACTAGTACATACTCCAAACACTGATGTATATAGACGTATTTTAGAGTGTAGATTCACTCATTTTGCTCCGTATGTAGTCATTGAGATGCAATAGCATGCATGTTAGTCTCCTTTGTATTTGATGGAATGTTGCAACGGGGAAACCATGGATGCAAGATACATGAAACAGAAGCTGAAAGCTACATAGCATTGTATATTTTTCGCTGCTTTCGTGTTTTCGTTGAGCTGCCGTGTTTTCGCTGATTTCGCACTCCTCCACTGTAAGAGTGGAGAAAATTGTAAAGAGTGGACACGCTCTACCTCCTTTCGCCGAAACGTGGGACATCCAGCATCCGGTGCACGTGTCATGCACCAAAGTAAAGTGTACAGTACAAGTGAGACTCAGCACCGTCATACCACCTCAGTAATAATGACCAATGGGCCGTCAAATCACATAGACCCGGCAGTAAGTTAGACGGACAAAGCAACCATCACTCTTCGTTGAATCCGTTTCTCCCTTCAACGCATGCGCCAGTGAGAGGTCGCGTCCGCTCTACCCGAGCATGAATGCGGCACCGATTCTCTGGAGCGGCGCTGACCGTTTCGGGCGGGAAGCGCGCGCGGGCGATGGAGGGGCCTTGGGTTGGCTAGGGTGGTCAGTCAGAAGCGGACGTGGCAGCTGTCCCTATCGGACGCCCGGAAACGAGAGGATGCACCAACTCTCGCAGCTTCGTAGTTAGTAAGTACGTAGTACTACACACCATCTCTCTGTAGGTCGATGTGTCGCTCTCTCTAACACACACACGTTGTTAAAAAAAGGCACACACACGCACACATAGGTTCTTAGAATAGGAATATCGTGGGAGTGGGAAGCCACAGAAAGTGATATAAATGAAGTACGTACAAGAAGAGAAGAGGTACACGCACGTCCGTCGGAGACACAGTCGCTGCCTCGCACTATAGCGTTTAGAACACATAAAAAAAGAAGCCAATAATATTTATTTTTTGTTGGCATGTATTAGCAGTTTACTACTTCCCGGCTAATCTCATTTTCTTCGTTTTACCATATTATTACAGTCTTATTTTCACTTCTTTCCACCACATGCTCACATTCCAAGGTGCATTAAATTGATGCATGCAAGGATTAAAAGAAACCAACTAGTGCATGTAACCATTCCTACTCATTTAGTGGCCGTCCATGAAAATATTGTAATTAATGCAGATTAATGTTTGAGTAATTTTGTAAACTACGAGACGGAGTACATTTCTCCACTCATCATCTGCCTTGGTTGATGAGATTTCAAATTTAAGCCCTATAAACCGGAAAGGAGGGAGTAGTTAAAAAATTTGGTCAAACTTTGACAAAAAATATATGACGTGGGGTAAAAACCTGGACGGAGGTAGTAGTATGACTTAGGCCGAATACAAGTGCCCGCTCATTATTGAAAGGGAGCAAAGTGTACATACAAAGTAATTAAACTTGAATTTCTTGAAAATATTTAAAATTGGAGGATGGTGCAGCCCACCTTTCCGATATTTTGACCGTGTGTGCTTCAGTTGTTGTTCACTTCGGAGGGTCGTGTACCACATGTGAACGATAGTAAGCGCGACCGGGAGGCGTGCAACATTAATTGCGAGTTGACTCCTTCGAGCGTTAAATTTTCTTCACGTATTAGCATTGCCCTAGTATTTTTCTTCACTACGTTAAATAAAGAGTTCCGTTTCGTGCACAATTTATAACGATTTTTATGGAGAGAAAAAGAAAACCACTCCAACTATATATGCTGCAGCCTCGGCGCTTATTTTCTAGGGTTTGCTCTCTTCACACTCTCTCTCCACTATATACATACACGTTGGAGCCTCAACGCTTGTAGTTGCTCTCTTCACACTCTCTCACCCTCTCCAGATCTAAACAAGACTGCGTTGGCCTCTCTCTCTCTCACTCCTCTCACTGCTGGTCAAAGAGCCGGCATGATCCCGTCTGCCGGGGAAGGGAAGGAGGCTTAATGTTGTCGCCGTCGGCGAGGGAGGTAATCCACTACCGGCGCAGCTATTCTCTTTCACCCAGCGGCGGCGCAGGAGGGCCTCCGACCCCTTCTCCCTCGCTGTCGTACATAGTGTGGGCAGATCGGCCTCCGGCCACCCACTGAGCCACACCACGAGAACCTTAAGGTATAATTTACTTAATCCACATGCATTGCTCTAGCTGCATGTGATTTTTTCCGCTTCTGCACTCGAATCTAGGTGTTGGATCATTCAGGAAAGTAGTGGGGAAAGTTGTATAGCATGAATCTAGGACGTGGTTCAAAGAGGAAAGAAAGGGGGGAAAGTAGTGCAGACTGGCTATCCAGTACCTACGTTGGTCGAAAAGGGAAAACAATGACAAACGAAGTACGCATATCTGTAACGAACTGATCTTTCTATGGGTGGGGGACATGGCTGTAGAGTTTGAGCAAGACTAGATTTGCTGCCATCGCATAGGGAAAGGTGTCTAAAGATAACAAAACTGGGACCAACACAAATATGCTCCTTGGTTGTTTGTTCTTTGTTGCAACAGACTATGCATCACCCCTTTATATACATCGGTAGATGCACATGGTGCTGGTGCGTCCACTGTCCCGTGCAACTCTTTAGCTGTTGTTAATCTAATAATGCCGCTGGAAAATTGAAGCAATGCCACAGTTAAAAGCAAATTACATGGTTAACGAATTTTATTGTTAATATAATCTCTCTGTTAATATGAATCAATGCCACTGCTTGAGAAATGCTACTGTGTTGCTTTCTTTCCCATTTAGATAAGTAAGATGCTTCTTTTTGTGGGCTTCTGTGTCATCCACCGTTATTGACCAGTAACTGTTTCCTTTGCACCTCTTTGTAAACAGGGTTATCTACTTCACCTCGTTGCTATTGCGACCTTTTGTTGCACTGCACAAAACACTTTTGCTTTAAGAGTGTTTTGTGCAGTTCAACCAAAATGTCACACCGACAACGTTGCTTGATTGCTTGATCTTAGTGGAACTGCACAAGAGGAGATCTGACTTCCTATCTGTGTTGGCAAATTTGTTTCAGATCTTCTTCTTGTGAGTTGTTTGAATTCCGCGTCATGGGAGGTCAGTAATGGCCTTCTTCCAAATGATTATGCAGTGTGCTTTCATATGTTCTGCTACTTATACGGTAATGTTGCTTGATTTTAGTGAACTCCACAAAAGGAGACCAGACTTCCAATCTGTATGTGCAGCGTAATATCCCATTGAGGTAAGATAATGATATTTCACAACTGTTGGCCTGTATTTTGCTACTGTTATCAGAAAAGTAATGTTGTTGTTTAGTGCTATACTTGTGCTCCCTAATTGACATGCCAAATCTTACATTGAAGGCGAAGCTTGTCTGTTATTGAACCAAGTGATGAAGGGGAAGAACAAGCGGAAGAAGAACAAAAATCAACTCCCGGTGCTGTAATGAAGCACTGGAACTATGATGACACAAGTAATGATATAGTTTTGCATCTTAATTTATTGCTATGGCTGGAATGGGCAATTGTTTTGCCACTGTGATTTGATGCCACTCTTAATGTAATATGTAATTATCTCTACTTGTGCAAACAGGGATCTTGTTTGAAGATAACATATATTTTAGTGGAACTGCACAAGAAGATGTTGGAAACATTAAACTAATCGAGGAGTTTATAGTAAGCATGGCAACCACAGTAGATAATAATGGTTGGTTTCGGAGAAGTGCTTCATCTGCATGCTCTACACAATAAGCCTCCTGACAAAGGTTGGTACCGGCCAACGGATTTCATCCATATGATTGAGCTTTGTCATCTCTATTGGTGTTGTGCTACTACTGCTTAGCTACTCTCGTGAGAAAGTGGTATTGTTTCGCATGTTAATCCAAGGCTGCTAATAAATTAATGCACCAGTTTGCCACCGTTATAGCCACTGATAAAATTAAGTAATAATACAGTTCAAGTTGAGCTGCTGTGTTTAGTATCATATCATTTACTATGAGGATAATGAGGAGATGCATCTCTTTGTGACTATACATTTCATCAGTTACTCTCTTTGTTAATGTAATGGTTGTTTTAAATATTTCCTTTCCTTTTTTTTGAGCAAATAGGGATGCTAGCATTTAGTTGTTCTCTTATCTTTGCACAACAGGATCATCCTCCTCTGAAGAAGAATATGGAGTACGTGAAGTGCCTAGTTCCGATTATGCCAGGATGAAGAAGCCCAGTCTATCTTCTCATCAGAAGGAGCAGTCGAAGGATGGTTACATTACTCTCCATAAGACCAAACTAACTTCAGCTCAGAAGGACTCACAGATTTCCATCTTTTTTGCTGTGATGGGCAAGTACAATGTTGTTCTAGGATTCTTTCTGGTGAGTTCCATTTTTTTAAATGTGTGCTCTGCATGGACCATGTAGGTGCCTGTTTAAACTATAAATTCATAATACAGTTTGTTTTACTAATCATTTTTTTGTATTTATGCAAACAGGGGTGCTTAGCTTGATTTCAATGGGAACTGCACAAAATGTTCTGATGGTTCGTGCCCATTATACTTCATCATGAACAATACATTGAATGTTCTCGAATCATTCATTTCCACCTCCAGCCACAAAATTAGCTAAAAGAAAGGAGGTGCCGATATGTTCAAGGCGTTGCAACATATAAAGGTGAAATCATACAAGCTACGCGCGAATTTGGTTGATTTTGGTGGAACTGCACAAAAAGAATAGCTGGTTTATTTAGCACGAGGTGCCATGTCAATGTCCAAACTGATGGCAAACCCCACTCATTCCACAATCGTAGGCATTTGATATTTTGGAATGGGAAAACCTTGTCAAAGTTTGCTCATTGATGTACGCAAAAAGACACGCATTTGATATTTTGGAATGGGACAACCTTGTCAAATTTTGCTCATTGATGTTAGAAAGAAGACATGTGTTAGATATTTTCGAATGGGACGCTCTTTAGTAGTAAATATTGGCTATTGGCTCTGACATGTGAATCACTGAGATGCATAATCATCGATTGATTTGAATGTTCTCTATGAATTGCCAGGCCTGTGAGTTTGATTGCAATGTACAGGCACGCTAGTACGTATTGTTTTGCATGTTCATCCAATGCCAGCGATACAAGAATTTGAACTAATCGAACTAAATTCGTTCATACACAGCCGGATTTCATTACATTTCATACATTCTTCAACTAAAAAGGGGTGCGCTGGAGGTATAATTAGTTAACCTAATCTATGATCTCCGGCGCCCATTTCTCATGTCCGGCTAAGCCAAACAGAAGCTTATTCTCCAGCACAGCTCTCCGACTCCACGTCGCCGCCAAGAAGCTAATCGGCCGTCAGTGTTCAACCCGCCAAGCTTGGCTTCAACCGGAGGGTAGCAGCGGTGGCCTTACTTGGACCCGAGCAGCGGCGACCTACCATGTTCTACTCTTCCTCGTTTTCTGTGTGGTGCGGCCTCGTTGGCAGCGGGGCAGGGCCTCGACGGAGCCGGCGATGTCCTCTATCTTGTTGCCGGCAGGGCGGCGCCTCGGCGAAGCAGGGGAAATCCTCCCCCTCATTGCCAGCAGGGCGGGGCCTCGGCGGATCCGGCGATGTCCTCTGCCTCATTGTTGGCGGGGCGGGGCCTCGGTGGAGCAGGGCCTCGCCGAAGCCGGTGAAGACCACCGCCTCGGTGCCGACGGGACGGGGCCTTGGCGGAGCCGGCGGTGTCCTCTGCCTTGTTGTTGGTGGGGCGGGGCCTCGGCGGAGCAGGGCCTCGCCGAAGCTGGCGAAGTCCTCCGCCTCGGTGCCGGCGGGGCGGGGCCTCAGCGGAGCCGGCATTGTCCTCCGCCTCGTCGTCGGTCTCGCCAAATAGCGCATCGCCCGCTTCATCGCCCTCTTTGTAGGCGGCCGCAACCTCCGCCACAAGTATGTGGTACCGCCAGCGCGCGAGGTGGCTCTCGCGGGCTGAGCGGTACGACTCGAGCAGCGCCTCCTGCTCCGTCCGCTCAACGGCGATCTACTCCTCCGCCTACAGGTCCTACTGGAGGATATGGTGGTTGTAGGCAGCATCGGCCTGCTCCTCCCGGAACTGCTCCTCATGCTTCTGCCTCACCATGTCCATGTATTGGGCACAGTCCTCGCCGATGGTCATGGTGCAATGCACCGGCGAGGATGGCGCGGGGCAGGGGGTTGGCGCCGGATCGTCGACTACCATGTTCTCCATTGGGATATCGTCGTCCTCCGGCTGCCTACCGGACAGCCAGTCTGCAGCAATGGCTGCCATCTCCTTCTTGTCCGTCGTCCGCCCGTCCCGAAGAGCGCTGGAGCGCGAGGAAGCCATCGTGGGAGTAGTGTTGACAGGAGAAAGGGAACGGAGACGGATGACTGCGGCTATGGCCGGCGCAGCAGTTTATATAGCAATGGTGGGCGGCGGAGGGACGGACGGGTGGCGCCGGAGTAGCTGTTTCGGCAAGCGCGTATCATTAATGTGGGCGGCAGACGAACGGACGGACGACACTTGTGTCGTTTGAATGCGGAGCAATCGCCTGCACCGGGAAGCGGCGCGGGCGGCGCTGACCGTTTCGGGCGGAAAGCGCGTGCGGGCGAGGGAGGAGGTCTGGGTGGGCTAGGGCGGTCAGACTCGTGCTTGGCAGCGGGTCGGTCCAGTAGCCGGACATGCTGGCTCGCCAGCGAGCTCGCCGAGCTGAGCGACCACAATTAGACGATGGACGTGGCTTCCGACCAGGAGCCGGCGCCACCGCCCAAGCCGGTTCATGCCGTGTTCACCATAGAGCAGGTGCGGCCGCACGTCGACGCCCTAATGGCGGAAGAGCTACCAGCGCAGGAGGACCTGTGCTGCAACCTCCGTCTCCTCAACGAGCACCGGCTCGCGGAAGGACGAATCGCCGGCGAACAAGCGAATGACAATGCCGTCGCGGACATGTGGCCCTATGATCCTGGCTTCCTGAATGAGCAGCGGGCGCTGTACAGACCATCCGTAGGGCCCGCGAGGCCCTCTCCGTCGTCCTTCGAGTTGTTGCGCTCGCCGTGGCGCCGCCGTCTCGCGTGGTCAACATGGTCAACAAACATGAGGAATGAGGAGATCACTTTACTTGGAGAGGATGACAGTGGGGACCCACCAGGGCCATAGCCTCATGTACGCAAGTGCCTCCTTATTATATACAACTATTTTTTTTGCTTCGTCGTGGTTTCCTGACATCACGGTCCCACACCATTGTCAACCTATATAGTCAATAAACAAGAGAATTGCACAAGGAGCGGCCGACAGCTCGGACCCAGCAGCTCGAGCAGTATTTATTTTTTGAGGTGTGAGCAGAGTTTTTGTGGAGCGATGTTTTTGTTGTCGTTCAGAGGAGCAGGGTATCAACTGGGCGGGCTGTGGCCCGTCTGGCCCAGGCTATTGTTTTATGTCGACCAAATATCCAGCCCAGATATTAATTTTTCAATGTGAAAATGGCTAGCCCAGCTATACTTTTTTTGCGGAATACTCAACCCAGGTCAACTTGTTATTCTCCGCCCCTCATTACTCTTGCCAAGAAAATGGGCTTTAAGAAATAATAAATGGGCTGTAATTAAAAAAAATTGGCTATAAATATAAAAAACGCACCGAAGAGGTAATTTTTTAAATTTCATTACTTGTTGCGCGCGCAAAATTTCATTAGAATTTTCCCTAATACAAATTTATTTTGAAATTATATTTAATCTGACTCGAAATTTCGGGTTAAAAAATATTTCGGATCCCATCAAAATGTGGGAAATTTTATTGAATTTTTTTGAGCAGTTGGTTGAAATTAATAACCGTTGTCCTGGCTAGAAAATGGGCTGTAAATTTAACAAATAGTAAATGGGCTGAATAAATTCCATTAGGATTAAAAAGTGGGTTGTACATTATAACAAATCGCAAATGGGCTATATGTTCTATGTCACAGATGTGATGGTCACTTGTGGGCCTACTAAGTTGACGCGTACGCAAGGCTTTGTCAACTTATAGTCAACACACAATTCTAGTAGCAGTGGCCGCTGGATGTCCATCTAACGGCTGTGGTGCTTCTTCAATCTCAGATATTCATGCTTCAGCCGCACAAACCACCGCCGGCAGTACCGCCTGCTACCGCCTCCCGTGGCCGGCTGTGCTGCCGCGCAGGCCTCACCGGCCCACCCTACTCCCATCGACGTCCAGGCCATTCCTCTACTCACCAACACATCCTGTTATTCTTCGGCGACGGCAGCCTCACACTGCAGGCGAACTAGTGAACCCTCGTACTCCCCTCCGCGTGGGCATCCATTGTTGTGTCTTCGGCCCCTGGTCGTTCCCTTCCTAGGCCTCGCCATCGTCCACCGCGTTGGTTCTCTCGGCGCGGCGTGGTCAACTTTGTCAACAAACGACAGCCATCGGAAGAGGCATGTACGTGGAGTGGCTGACAGTAGGGACCCGCATGGCCCATGGCCGCACGCGAGCAAGTCCCTCCTTATTATGTGAAAACAAATGATTTCTCCCCCTGACAGGTTTGAGCCACCAGCTACATCTTCGCACGCAGGGAAGTGTTTCCTTTATTACGCGAAAAAAAAAGTTACCTCTCCCTGACAGCTGGGACCCACCAGCTTTATTATCATCCATTTCGCGAAAATATAGATTGTACCAAAGATGCTAAATTGTTTTATTTTTATTCTAACTCGAAAAAGAAGAAATTAAAAAAACCTGAAAACATCTTCGCACGCAAGGAAGTGCCACCTTATTAAAAGCAAAAAAATGATTTCCCCCTACTAGCTGGGACCCACCAGATTTAGAGGCTGACTTGTGGGCCAACTAAGTTGACGCGTACGGGCTTTGTCAACTTAGTCAAAACGATTCTAGCTGCACTGACCGTTGGATTTTAAATCAACGGCCGTGCTGTGTCTTCAACCTCTGGTCTTCTTGCTCCAGCCGCCAAAACCAGGCCCGCCGTACCGCCTGCTCCAGCCTCCCGTGGCCAACTGTGCTGCCGCGCAGGCCTCACGGACCGACCATACTACGACTGGCCAGGCCTTCCCTCTACTCACCCACACCCCCTGTTATTCTCCTGCGACGGCAGCCTTACGCCGCAGCCAAACCAGTGAACCCTCATACTCCCCTCCGCGTGGGCATCCACCCGCCTCGTCTTCTCTGGCTCCTCGTCGTTCCCTTCCTAGGCCTCGCCGACGTCCACCGCCTTGATGCTCTAGGAGCCTCATGGTCAACGAGGTTAACGAACGACAGCCATCGGAAGTGGACTTTAGGCTGTGAGGCTGACAGCTGGACCCACCAGCTACATCTTCGAACACAAGGAAGTGCCTCCTTATTACTCGCAAAATAAAAATGATTCCTCCCCCTGACAGCCGGGACCTACCAGCTATATCTTCGCACGCAAGGAAGTGCATCATTATCCTCCCTGACAGCTAGGACCCACCCGGTCGAAGCGTACGTAGCGTTGTCGCGAACGTGTACGTACATACTGGTTGATCGGTCTCTCTGCAATGATGAACCGTGGCCGAGCAAGCAGCGGCACGTAGCAGTTCAGCCAGTCCCTTCTAAACCGTGTACACGTACGTAAAGCCACATGCCAAAAAATACAGCCACGCACGTACATACGGGCGGGGTCTCGAATGCCTACTCGCGCATACGTACGGCCAGGGCTCGTGTACATAGAGAGGCAACGGACGGCAGCAATGGCATCCTGTTCATCGGGCAGCCAACCGGCTGGGTCGGAACGAAGAAACAGCGTCCCGTTCATTGGGAGGCAACATACTGGGTCAGAATGCGTCCTGTTCAACGAGAGCCAACCGGCTTGGACGGAACAGCCAAAACGGGGTCTGGCGTACCACAGTACGAAGGAAACGGCCTTCTGTTCGACTGGCTATGGTCGAAACGGCATCCTGTTCATTGGGAGGGGTGTGGCGTACCGCAAAACGGAGGAAACGGACTTGTGTTGGAGTGCTACGGTCGAAACGGGGGTCCTGTTCATCGGGAGGGGTGTGGCATACCGCAAAACGGAGGAAATGGACTTGTGTTGGAGCGCTACGGTCGAAACGGGGGTCCTGTTCATCGGAGGGGTGTGGCATACCGCAAAACGGGACTCCACGAGCTACTGTTCACCCACCGTCGACTTGCTTCAACCTCCACCTGCACTGTTCATCCACCACGTCTTCCTCCTGCCTCCACCAGCTACTGTTCATCCACGGGCTACTGTTCATCCAGCCCTCCACCAACTACTATTCAACCAGCCCTCCTCGCGATCGTGTTCATACACCCCCAACCAGCTCGGCTATGGCGGCCTCCTCTCGGGGTCCTGTTCATCCAGTGGCAATAACCTATATACTACCACGGGGTCCTGTTCATCCAACCCCCATCGGGAACTGTTCATCCAACCCCAACCACGTACGTCTCGACTCGTTCAACTGCAACCCCCACGTTCACTGTTCATCAAGAGGCAGCAGGTTCGATCGGCTTCAGTAAGCAGCAGCAGCAGCGATCGATCGCTCGGGTTCAGTTAGCAGCAGTAGCGAAGGTATCGCTCGGGTTCAGTTAACAGTCAAGGGATCGATCGCTCGGGTTCAATAACGTAGCTAGTGCAATCGTTCGGGTTCAGTAAGCGAACGCCTCGCTCGGATTCAGTTAGAGCCCAACGCCACGCACACACGCACGTACGTATACGAGAGAAACGCGCATCGCTCGGCCCCGACCACCCACCTTAACTGGGAACTCCCCGAAATTTTCCTCGCCCTCGCTTCTACCATGATTTTTTCCGTCATGGACGGCCCACAGAATGTCATGCAGGTGCTTCTCCGGCTTGCCCAGGACGAAAAGCCCATTTTCTGTCATGATTTTTTGTCATAGAAGTAGGAGCCCACCACATCTATGATGATACCGGGTTTTGTCACAATTATCATCATAGAAGTGTCATAAGCATAACAGAACAAAAATTCGTTCGGCCCAAAATGTCACGGATGTGTCTTTTTTTTGTAGTGCCTTCACAGATGATTTGAGTAGATATGGGTATATCTACTTAATGAAACACAAGTCTGAAACATTTGAAAAGTTCAAAGAATTTCAGAGTGAAGTGGAGAATCATCGTAACAAGAAAATAAAGTTTCTACGATTTGATCGCGGAGGCGAATATTTGAGTTACGAGTTTGGCCTTCATTTAAAACAATGTGGAATTGTTTCACAACTCACGTCACCTGGAACACCACAGCGTAATGGTGTGTCCGAATGTCGTAACCGTACTTTATTAGATATGGTGCGATCTATGATGTCTCTTACCGATTTACCACTATCGTTTTGGGGTTATGCATTAGAGACAGCCGCATTCACGTTAAATAGGGCACCATCTAAATCCATTGAGATGACACCGTATGAACTGTGGTTTGGCAAGAAACCTAAGCTGTCGTTTCTTAAAGTTTGGGGTTGCGACACTTATGTCAAAAGGCTTTAGCCTGATAAGCTCGAACCCAAATCGGAGAAGTGCGTCTTCATAGGATACCTAAGGAAATAATTGGGTACACCTTCTACCATAGATCCGAAGGCAAGATCTTTGTTGTCAAGAATGGAACCTTTCTAGAGAAGGAGTTTCTCTCGAAAGAAGTGAGTGGGAGGAAAGTAGAACTTGAAGAGTTAATTATACCTTCTCTCGAATTGGAAAGTAGCACATCAGAGAAATCCGTTCCCGTGATGCCTACACCAACTAGAGAGGAAGCAATTGATAATGATCATGAAACTTCAGATCAATTTGCTACTGAACCTCGTAGGTCGACCACAGCACGATCCGCACCAGAGTGGTATGGTAATCTTGTCCTGGAAGTCATGTTAATAGACCAAGGCGAACCTATGAACTATGAAGAAGCTATGATGAGCCCAGATTCCGACAGATGGCTTGAGGCCATGAAATCTAAGATAGGATCCATGTATGAGAACAAAGTATGGACTTTGTTGGACTTGCCCGATGATCGGCAAGCCATTGAGAATAAACGGATCTTCAAGAAGAAGACTGACGATGATGGTAATGTTACTGTCTACAAAGCTCGACTTGTCGCGAAAGGTTTTCGACAAGTTCAAGGAGTTGACTACGATGAGATTTTCTCACTCGTAGCGATGCTTAAGTTTGTCCGAATCATGTTAGCAATTGCCGCATTTTATAATTATGAAATCTGGCAAATGGACGTCAAAACTGCATTCCTTAATGGATATCTTAAAGAAGAGTTGTATATGATGCAACCAGAAGGTTTTGTCGATCCTAAAGGTGCTAACAAAGTGTGCAAGCTCCAGCAATCCATCTATGGACTGGTGCAAGCATCTCGGAGTTGGAATATACGCTTTGATGAGGTGATCAAAGCATATGGTTTTATACAGACTTACGGTGAAGCCTGTATTTACAAGAAAGTGAGTGGGAGCTCTGTAGCATTTCTGATATTATATGTGGATGACATATTGTTGATTGGAAATGATATAGAATTTCTGGATAGCATAAAAGGATACTTGAATAAGAATTTTTCAATGAAAGACCTCGGTGAAGCTGCTTATATATTGGGCATCAAGATCTATAGAGATAGATCGAGACGCTTAATAGGACTTTCACAATGCACATACCTTGATAAAATTTTAAAGAAGTTCAAAATTGATCAGTCAAAGAAAGGGTTCTTGCCTGTGTTACAAGGTGTGAAGTTGAGTCAGACTCAAAGCCCAGCCACTGCAGAAGATAGAGAGAAAATGAAAGTCATTCCCTATGCCTCAGCCATAGGTTCTATCATGTATGCTATGCTGTGTACCAGACCTGATGTGTGACTTGCCATAAGATTGGCAGGGAGGTACCAAAGTAATCCAGGAGTGGATCACTGGACAGCGGTCAAGAACATCCTGAAGTACCCGAAAAGGACCAAGGATATGTTTTTCGTTTATGGAGGTGATGAAGAGCTCGTCGTAAGATGCTAGCTTCGACACTGATCCGGATGACTCTAAGTCACAAACCGGATACGTGTTTATATTGAATGGTGGAGTTGTCAGCTGGTGCAGTTCCAAGCAGAGCGTCGTGGCGGGATCTACGTGTGAAGCGGAGTACATAGCTGCTTCGGAAGCAGCACATGAAGGAGTTCATATCCGATCTAGGTGTAATACCTAGTGCATCGGGTCCAATGAAAATCTTTTGTGATAACACCGGAGCAATTGCCTTGGCAAAGGAATGCAGGTTTCACAAGAGAATCAAACACATCAAGAGATGCTTCAACTCCATTCGTTAGAAGGTTAAGGATGGAGACATAGAGATTTGCAAAATACATACGGATCTGAATGTGGCAGACCCGTTGACTAAGCCTCTTCCGCGAGCAAAACATGATCAGCACCAAGACTCCATGGGTGTTAGATTCATTACTATGTAATCTAGATTATTGACTCTAGTGCAAGTGGGAGACTGAAGGAAATATGCCCTAGAGGCAATAATAAAGTTGTTATTTTATATTTCCTTATTCATGATAAAGGTTTATTATTCATGCTAGAATTGTATTGATCGGAAACTTAAATACATGTGTGAATACATAAACAAATACCGTGTCCCTAGTAAGCCTCTACTAGGCTAGCTCGTTGATCAAAGATGGTTAAGGTTTCCTAACCATAGACATGTATTGTCATTTGATAACGGGATCACATCATTAGGAGAATGATGTGATGTTCAAGACCCATCCATTAGCTTAGCATAATGATCATTCAGTTTATTGCTATTGCTTTCTTCATGTAAATTACATATTCCTTCGACTATGAGATTATGCAACTCTAGGATACCGGAGGAATACCTTGTGTGCTATCAAACATCACAACGTAACTGGGTGGTCATAAAGATGCTCTACAGGTATCTCCGAAGGTGTTTGTTGAGTTGGCATAGATAGAGATTAGGATTTGTCACTCCGAGTATCGAAGAGGTATCTCTGGGCCCTCTCGGTAATACACATCATAAGAAGCCTTGCAAGCAAAGTGACTAATGAGTTAGTTACAGGATGATGTATTACGGAACGAGTAAAGAGACTTGCCGGTAACGAGATTGAACTAGGTATGAAGATACCGACGATCGAATCTCGGGCAAGTAACATACTGATGGACAAAGGGAATTACGTATGTTGTCATAACGGTTCGACCGATAAAGATCTTCGTAGAATATGTAGGAGCCAATATGGGCATCCAGGTTCCGCTATTGGTTATTGACCGGAGAGGTGTCTCGGTCATGTCTACATAGTTCTCGAACCCGTAGGGTCCGCACGCTTAACGTTCGTTGACGATATAGTGTTATATGAGTTATATGATTTGGTGACCGACTGTTGTTCGGAGTCCCGGATGAGATCATGGACATGACGAGGAGTCTCGAAATGGTCGAGAGGTAAAGATTGATATATAGGACGATGGTATTCGGACACCGGAATAGTTTCGGAGTGCACCGGGTAGTCATCGGATCACCGGAAGGGGTTCCGGGAGGCCCTAGGTGGTCTATGGGCCTAATGGGCCAAGGATAGGCACACACCAGCCCACAGAGGGGCTGGCGCGCCCTCTCCCTGGCTGCCAGCTCTAGAAGAAGGAAAGGGGGGCGCCACCTCCTCCTGCCTTTCCCCCCTTGTGTGAGAAAGGAAAGGGGGGGGGGCACCTCCCTCTTCCTTCCCCTTGGCGCCAAAAGAAGGAAAGGGGGGCCGGCCTAGGGTAAGCCCAAGTAGGATTCAGACCTACTTGGGGCGCCCCTTGGCCTCTCCCCTCTCCCTCCCACCTATATATATGAGGGAGGGGGGCGCCTAGCACAACACAACATTGTCTTAGCCGTGAGCGGCGCCCCCTCCACCGTTTACACCTCCGGTCATATTTTCGTAGTGCTTAGGCGAAGCACTGCGGAGATCACTTCACCATCACCATCACCACGCCGTCGTGCTGCCAGAACTCATCCACTACCTCGCCATCTTGCTGGATCAAGAAGGCGGAGGACATCATCGAGCTGAACGTGTGCTGAACGCGGAGGTGCCGTACGTTCGGTGCTCGATCGGTTGGAACGCGAAGAAGTTCGACTACATCAACCGCGTTGTCAAACGCTTCCGCTTATGGTCTATGAGGGTACGTAGACACACTCTTCCCCCTCGTTGCTATACATCTTCGTGGATAGATCTTGCGTGTGCGTAGAATTTTTTTTGTTTTCCATGCAACGTTTCCCAACACAAATGCCACCATTGTACATACCTTAACAAGATCAGAGGTGAGCAGAATTCACCCATTACCCACACAACGGTCATGATCTTATCCACCCTTCAAGGCATAGGTCACCCATGGAATTTGAGTTCCCCTCAACCACGAAACTACTCTCTTACTCGAATGAGTCATCACCAATCTTGAAGAAATCAAGAGAATAAAACCAAGGATTTTATAAGATATATCATCAAGAAACAACCAGCAACACGAACGACGTCAGAATTACGCAACATGATATATATCTTTCACCATCTCTTCTCCCACTCAAATGAGTCATCACCTTCAAAAATCTTGAAGAAATCAGAAGAATAAAACCAAGGATTTTACAAGATATATCATCAAGAAACAACCAGTAACATGCACGACATCAGAATTACGCAACATGGTATATATCTTTCACCATCCCTTCTTAACATAAACCGGACTTGTTTACTGTGTAGCAACACCACATTCACAGGCATACACACACATTCATACACCTATGTCATTGTCCGCATTATGTACCATTTGCAATCAAATTGAACTATTATTTATGTACAGTCCAACACATTTCGAAATACTCATAACATGCAATCAATTGAGAAAAATTACGGAGATGGAGGGAAGAATGCAAATCTTCTCATCTCAAAATACGGTCCTTGCCACTACTATTGCTTCCCCAACCAACATACAACATTGCAGCACCGGTTACTACGGACGTGTTTGGTTGCCCGCATATAGGCCAACAATGCCCGTCCGGGAAGAATCCGGCCTATTTGGTGTTTGGTTGCCCGCATATAGGCCAACAATGCCCGTCCGGGAAGAATCCGGCCTATTTGGTTGCCTGCTTCCTGTTGGCCCTGCACCGTAGGAAGTTTAAAGGGTCTTGGGCCTGAGTCGCTGGGAACGATCAGATCGGCAGTTTCTTGCGAGCCAGGCCGAGCGGAGCCATAGCGAGCGCAGGTGTGGGTGGGCCACTTGCAGGAGAGGAGGCTGGAGGGATGCGAGCTCTGTATGTGCTTCTTATTCTACCTCCGCTAACCTCCTCCCTAATCTCCTTTCTTCCTTCTCCCTTCTAATCTACACAACGGTGCTTCGATTCAAGATAAACTCTACACGAAAAAGATGCACATCGATGTTACGGTTCCATTTTTGCGACTGGTTCGTAGTTTCGTCGACCGTAAATGCTCAATTTTGTGTTCATGTTTGAAGCTATTTTGGACGAATTTTGTCAAATTCATCGCGTATGGTCGACAGTTTGAAATTTACTTTGCCCGCCAGCTTCATCACACAGTTCCACATGACATTCGTGTTGCAAGTTTTCGGTTTCGATGATCCTACCACACTGACGCCGCAAGTACGCGCACACTGTATTTTTTCTCCTCTGTCCTCTGTCTCAGAGCTCTCCTGTTCGTCCCTTTCGACGTCGGCGCCGTTCCTGTCGTCCCTTTCGACGTCGGCGCCGTTCCTCTTGACCTCCTTGCCCACATCCTACTACACTGGAGTCATTTCCGGCATCGTTCATCTCGGTCTCCTCTCTCTCGTCCTACTGCACTGATGCTGCCATGGCGTGAGCACTGCATTTCTCCTCCTTTGTACATTGTCTTCGTGCGGACTTTCTCTGCGCCGACGAGGCTAGCAGCTAGTTCGCCGCGCCGCCAACGGGGTCGCTCGCGCACGACTCCGTGCTCGTCGTGTCGGACACAGAGCCAGGACCACCGCCCACCACAGTCGCCATGGTGACGCCGTCGTCGCCCCGACAATGCTCGCCACCATGGATGAACCGGTCCTCCCGGAGCCGCGCTGCTAAGCAATTGGATCCAGCGCAGCTGCCGGTGGCGGTAACGCTTGGGGGGTGGGGCGGGGATGATGGTGGTTGGCCTATTGGTGGCGGTGTAGTACTTGATTCGGCTAGGGCCGGCCGGGGATGATGGTGGTTGGTCCTTTGTCACGGCGACTCCCTCTCAGGTCTGAGTCTCACAGCCACTACTCCTTACGCCTCTCTGTAACTCCAGAGTTTGTGGGGACTGTCACTCATACAGAGCAACTCGACAGTGGCGGGAGGCTTGCTCGTCGTCCCGAAGAGGTCGGCGTTCTGCACGGGCAAGCCCGCGGCGGTGGACAGTGGCCTAGGCGTCGAGTCCGACGACAGCGCGATGAACTATTTATGTCCTCACCACCGTTCATCGCAGCCGCCATGGAACTGTGTGTTATGGGTAGCTGTTAATCTTAATCACATCTCATGCAGGCAACCAAACACAGTGCAGTTGCATGCGCGGAGCCAATGCAGACAACCAAACAAGGTGTCTAAACTGATCTCCTAATGCAAGCAACCTCGATGCACATGTTGGCTTTCCTCCCGTTTTCCCTCAACCAGACTCCACTCAACAACGCATGCAATGCAGGCACTATTCACTGGAGGCAACCAAACGCGCCCTTGGTGATTTTCATGTTCCAAGCTCAAGGTCCGCATCCGTTGGTACATGTAGTTACTTCGTGATATTAAGCCATACCATGATTCAGATTAACTTGGAAAAAGTCAATGCTTTGTAACAGGAAAAAAATATTTTCATATTCCTAGCTCAATAAATTTACTTGCTTTGCTACGGAGAACTATGAACCATGGTTGGTCGAGTCGAGAAACTAGGCCATGGAGTGCAGTTCGTACCAATGATGGGTAATGACTAATGAGGACCATGGTCATTTTTAAACTATCAATGTTTGCAGACAGGCAAGGGTACATCACATGTTTTTGTTTGTAGATGATACAGTTGGGAAATGTACACTGCAAGGATTATGATCTACTCGATTATTTTTCTTTTTTATCCAGAGAAGAGGGATACGGCGGCCTTGATATACCCGTGCGCCGGGCGCTCCCTTCTGTTCGTGTGTGGACGGCCACATGCACGCACAGAAAGGAGAGTCAAATGAGAAAAAAGAAGCGGAGAAGTGGCAGCCGTTTGCGTTCGTCGCACCGTCCTCGGTCGTGTCTGCTATCCTATCCAATATGGTCGTCAGTCGTTGGAAAGTCTTTTGTCGTTGCTTCCTCCGTCGCCTGTTTCCGCCACAGCCTGCACCACGGCTGCTTTCTTTTCTTTTGTTTGTTTCCGCTCTCTCGCCTGCTCCATGCCTGGCACACCAGCAGCGTATTGAATCAAAACTACAGTACAGTTCTAAAAATGCAACGCAGTGATTCTTGTATGCTTTCGAGGCCATGCGCATGAGGAACAGAGGCTACTCCGATGCCGCCCTCGTGTGACTCAGACGGACGGATGCGGGATGTCGTGTCTCGTGTGCTATCGGCGGATCGTGAGGCCGTTTTGAACCATGTAGAAAGAAAACAGCTTTTGTCAGGTTTTCTTTCGCTTCTCTGCAACTGCAAGACTGCAACCAAAGGCAGGCAGTTATGTTCGTTCAAAAAAGAAAAAAGACCAGCTTCCTCTGCAAGACTGCACCACGCTGGCTGGTCCTCGCTTTCTTTTTTGCTCTCACCAACTCAACTCAACTCATGCGTGGGGAGGCAGGAGAAAAGGGATTGGGGAGCTTCGGGAGAAAAGATGCGGCGAGAAAAAGTATGGGCTCGGTGAGGCGATGGATGGGTGAAAATTATTACTTCGTGCGATTTTAACAGCGTGGATCAGCGAGGCAGAGCTGGATGGTGTAGCCTCCATAGCTCCCGCCCTTGCTTGTGTGACGTATGTCTATTGATGTCGATTAATTTTTTGGATGTGATTTTTAATGTTAAATGAGTGATTTTAGGTACTTGCTCCCTCCGTCCCACAATATAAGACGTTTCTGCAAGCTACCGTTATTCCTGAATAAATATAAGGTTTCAGTGTTTCGAAATCAGGGATATTACTTGAGTTGCTCTCTGCAATACTGCATGCGCTAACTTTAATTTTCTCAATGGATGTATCGAAATTGGTTGCGTTTGCACCCTATTTTGCGAATATACATCTGGAAGTTTCATATTTTTTCTGAAACAACCCATGGATGTCTCACATGTTATAACAAAGAACTTCTTGCCAAAAGTTTCGCAAAACCAGTAGTACATGTAGGTGATTAGAAAAAAATGCTTAAAAAACAAAACAATAGTATGACATGCACACAATATTTTTGCATGTATGTTCACATTGATTGGAATCTTTAGGAATTTTTTCCAATGTTGGTCATTTGGTTCATAGGTTCAGATCATAGAATTCTTTTGCTACATTCCTTAGGAATTTTTACATTGATTAAGACCTCTTGAAGATGATCATTTCATTTTCCTGTGATGCAACTAAACAAATTGAAAACCCTAGATCCAAATGGACATAATTTTGTAATCCTATGTTTTTATACTCCCACATTTTTAGATGAGAAAGATATTTTTTTTAGTTCCACAAAAGTATAGACTTGGTCCCACAAGATTTTGGTAGACATTTGGTCCTTCAAGTCTCAAAGCCAGATAAGTTTGGTCCAAAACTAGATTTTGAGTACGTTGATCGGGCTATGTTGTGAATCAAAGAGGCCCATAAAGGTTATGTTTTGGCACATTGTGTCCCTTCTAAATTCTTCTACTATTGCATATTGTAAGTATCTTCTAATTCACTATGCTCCCTAATGTTGAAGCTCTCTCATTCAATCGAAGTGTTCAATTTTGAATCTGGTTCACAATTTTGACTGGGTCAACGATTTATCAAGAATCCCTCTCATTCAAATGAGGTGTTCAATTTTGAATTTGGGTCACAGTTCTCTTTAATTCGCTATGCTCCCTAATTTTGGAGCTCCCCCATTTAATAGAAGTGTTAAATATTGATTTTGGTTCGTAATTTTGACCCGATCAATGACTTTTAAAGAGCTCTCTCATTTAATTTGATGTTTTTAATTTTGGATTTGGTCATGATTTTGACTCGGTCAGTGATTTTTCAAATCAATCGACAACAACCAGCCTATAAAAACACATAGATCCGGCCCACCTTTTCACCACCTAGAAAAAGCATCAACATTTGACAATAGAGAATCAATATATTACATGCGACCATAAGTACAAGCCACTCCCTATATAAGTATAAAAATTGATTAGAAGATAACATAAAACCATAGTGCCAAGAAGATGCACCAAAACACGGCATTACAAAAAAAAACACTACATCATCTTCCCCAAATGCCAAGCCAAATAATAAAAGAAAAATGAAATCCCAACAACATCAATAGCGTAGGAAGCACGCCCAACCTTCCTAGAACAAACTATGCCACATCTTACAAAGTCACTAAGGTTCTCGTTTAGGTTCTCGTTTCTCATTCCAGTTTTGCTAAGTCTCAGTCGACTGAGACTTCATTATGTCTCAGTCGATACTATATTATTGTTTTTAGAATGAAGGCTCAAGAAGATCCCAGTTTTGAATTAACAAAGCCATCAACCGGCCAGGATTACAAGACTGCAACTTACACCAAGAAAGAAAAGCGAAATTAAAGATACAATGTGCTCAGTAGAACAACTCGAAGGCAATGAGCACACAAACACCAATGGCATTGAACGCCGTGTGCCGAAACTAACTAACCTACTAAGGCGACGGGAGGAGGGCACCACCATGCATGTTTTGTGTCGCTGACTGGCACCAAAGGACCAAACAGGGGCAGCACATGATATGACTCCGCCGCCGCAAAGGGCCCCTACCCTTTCACCCGGGCTCAACGGGTGTCGCCCCGGCGGCCGACGGAATAGTTCACCCTAGAACCCAAATCAATGTGCCCAAGCTGCCAAAAGAGAGGCACAAGGAACATACCCACATGAAAACGGAGAACCGGCCACCCAATCACCGTCGCCGGTAGCAGCAAGGCAGAACAAACGGATGAGAATTGTCGATCGAAGGCGCTGAAACCCCAGAGAAGGCCAAAAGGATGCAACAACATGCACCTGTCAAGGATAGGAATCACTAAAGCCGAAGGCCTACCGCCGGCACCGAGGAAGGGACCCCAATCCCCTCGCACCAGCGGCCGGAACCCTCTGCACCTGGAACAGAGCAAGCTGCCCAAGATGACATCAGGCCGCCACAAGCCGTCGTCAAATCACACCCAACTCCACCACCACTCGAGCAGTCCCCGGACGACACCTTCAAGAAGGAACAAGCCAGAAAAATGCCTTTGTCGCCAGGAAAAGGGAACCCGAGGCTTTCACCTGAGCTCATAGGCGGGGTGGAAGGAAAGGGAATCCCACTGAAGCCTCCAGCAAGGGAAACGACGCCTAAACGCGACGGCTTCGGTGTGGCCGCCATGCCGGCCATGGGTTTTCCCCTGGATCCGCCCCCACCCATCAGATCCCGCGCAACCGATGTCCGAGAACCGGCGACCAAAGCCGCCAGGGACCGGGATCGGCACGAATTGGAGTAGATCGAAGTTGAGGACGCCTAGCATTTTCAGAGTATCTTTTTTTGCCGTGCCTTTCAGGAATTTGATTTCATAATGAAATTTTGCAAGATCTTAGGACATTTGTCAAATTTTTTTTTTGATATTACTACTCCGAGAAACTCCACTTCCATTTGTCTCATCCTTTTCTTTGGAGACTAGTCAACGAAGCCCAACGAGGCCTCAAGGCTGAAAGATTCTCGGTCAAGATATAGTCAAAAGGGGTCATTGCAGTCTGCAGGACAGGGCTGGAACGGAGGAGACGCCGCCGGCTGGCAGCCTCTCAGGAGCACCGACGCGCACCATGCCTGCCTCCTCCGTCAACCCGGAACTTGGCGTCGTCACCGCAGCCAACCACCTCTCAGCCTACGCGGCCGTGCCGTCGAGGGACACGGACGCCGAGGGCTTTGTCTCGTCCCTGCGCACCCAGGACGAGGTCGACGCGCTCTGCGAGAAGTACGGCGTACCCAAGGAGTTCACCGCGCGCCCCGCAGGCGACCTGCGCGCGAACTCGACGCCGACGCCGGGGGACATCTGCGTGTACGCGAGCGCACTGAAGGCCGGGATGCGCGTCCCGCTGCACGGCTTCTTCCGCGAGGTGCTCGCCCACTTCGGCATCGCGCCGGCGCAGCTCACGCCCAACGGGTGGCGCGCCATGGCGGGCTTCCTGGTGCTCTGCCACTCCGCCGGTGTGCCGCCTTTGCTCGCGGTGTTCCGGCGTTTCTTTGTGATATGCAGTCTCTGCCAGGAGCACGAGAAAGGCTGGTACGTATTCCGGCCCAGGCGGGACAGCTCCGGCTTGCGCTTCAGGGGTTTGCCGAAGCCGGATGCCAACTCCATCAAGTGGAAACACGAGTTCTTCTTCCTCTCGTCGCCGGAGCCGTGGCCCTGCGCCGTGGAGTGGCACGAGCGGTCCAACCGCTCCTCCAGCAACCCGGTGCTCACCGTTGAGGAAAGTCAGTCGATGCTGAAGCTGCTAAGTGCTCACGGTGGCGCCGCTATTGATCTCACGAACCTGCTCCCTGCTACGTGCCCACGGCGGCGGCGGAGTCTCCGCAACACCAACCTTGCTGCCGCCATGATAACCACAGCATCCCCGCCGCCGCCGCCGCCGCCTTCCTCAACTCGTATGACTTCCTGTTCCAAATCCCTCTGATTCCCCTGTTTCATCGAGCCCTTAGGATGGTGTTGCGTGCTATCTAGGTACGGATCCCTCCGTCCATGACACAAGCGGGGAGGAGGCGGAGAAGGCGGCAGCGCAAGCGTCGGCGTCGGCGAAGAAGAGGACTTGGGAGGAAGCCAACGGCGGGGAGGAGGTTTCGCCTCTTTCAGTGCTGTCCAACGTGCGCTCGCCACCTCCACAGCATTTCCCCAGCAGGCACGACAGAGATACCACCAAGGCTGCACGGGAGCTGCTACACCTGCATGGCGCCGACGCGCAGCCGCTGGAGCGCGCGTTTGCCGCGAACGAGCCTTCCGACGACGCAGCGATTCGGCAGGTATTGCCAGCAAATGCCATGGGAAATCGTTCGATTGGTAAGTTCTTGTCGGAAAATCATCTTGTTTGTGTTCAGGCTGCGAACTACGCGCTCGAGCTGGAGCAGAAGCTGGTCGCCAGGGAGCGCGAGGCTGCGGCGCTGCGGGAGCAGCTGGAGGAGGCCAAGAACGAGTTCGCCGCGGCAAAGAGAGCGGCAGACGCGGAGCGGGAGAAGGCTAAGTCCGAGGTCGCCGCGGCCAAGCGAACGGCGGAGGCGGAGGTGGTGAAGACGAAGGCCGAGCTCGCCGCGGCCAAGCGAGCGGCGGAGGCCGAGGCGGTGAAGATGAAGGCCGAACTCGCCGCGGCCGTGGCGGAGGCGGTGAAGACGAAGGTCGAGCTGGCCTCCGCGAAGCGTGCCACGGAGACAGAGACAGCTAAGGCGAACGCCGAACTCGCCGCGGCGAACCGGGCCGTGGAGGCGGAGCTGGTGAAGGCGAATGCCAAGCTCGCCGCGGGGGAGGCGGAGCTGGAGAGCGCCAAGGCTGCGAAGGCGGTACAGGAGCTTCTGGCCTCCGAGGAGAACGTGCGGCGGCGCGCGGAGCTCGCGCTGGAGGGGTACCAGCGCTGGCGAGGCCGTCACGCTCCGGCTGGTCGTGCCGCTTGAGTAGCTCGTTGATCTTTCGTTTTTGGAAATCACATTGCTCGTTGATCGTTTTCCTCCTCTATGCAACCAGGAGATCATCAAATTTTGTAGCCTCAGATTCGTCAGATACACAATGCAGCAGACATTGCTATGTGGCTTAGTTGTTTCATGCTCAGGAGACAATCGAGTACCGTGGGCAAACGAAACAAAAATGTTTTGCTTGATGTGTGTTCAGCAGACATCTATGAAGCTGCAAACATCTGAGTACTTGTTTACTACTACCTCGGTCTTAAAATATAAGACACATGTCTTATATTCTGAGACGAAGAATTTTTTATTTTTTGGGCGGAGACACGAAGTTAATATGTTTTTAACTTGTGCTGTATACATATATATCATGTATACATAAACTTGGCACCTGGACTCAACTGCAAATATTTAGATCGGCATTTCAAACTTGGGAGTTGGGAGCACCTATGAGACAGGTGCATTTTTTTTTCTGGTTTCAGCCATTTTTCCCTGTCAACATTCACTGTATAACCATCAATGTATATATTGACAGGTATATTTACTTGCACACACATACATCGTAATTGTATGATTAATGGAAGGAGAAAAAGGGAATTAAAGGGCTCTAGTCTTTTATTTTTAGCAACCATTACAGTAATTGTTTTAATTAAATCACATGACAAAGTATATTGGTCATATCGGATTCCTACAATACTCTTACACTATGGACTTTAAGGTGTGGAACTAAGATCAACACAACATCCTGGTTAAACAAATCTGTTGCAGTAAAAAAACAGATACAAAGACAAAAACTGATTTTATTTTAGGAAAGAATGAATTACATTGGTTATATGTATATATCAATAGTTGGTTGACAATGGTACATCCTTTAAAATCTATGAGGTGACGCGATCTAAAATTTTGCTACTGGAGTCATCGACCGAGATTGACGGTGCCCCGAGAGTTCAGGTGCCAACTCTTGTCAACATGTTTTTAATCAAATCAACTCTTACTTAAATTTAGTAGTTTGGGTGATCTTAAGTCATATTCTCTAGAAGTCGGGGCCTTTGATAAAACTAAAGTAATGATTTAATGAGGACATCGTTTTGGTGCTAAGGTACTCTCTTTTATTTCTATGTGGATGGCCATAGGCACACACAGAATTAAGTTTTATTGGGAATAAGTGTTGTTTATTGTAAAAAAAAAGTTCTTGCACCATCCTTAGTTGGGTGTATACGGTCGGGTTTCCAAGAAGGTATTTTTTTTGCCAGTGAAAGCATTTTGTCGTTGTTCCTCTTCTTTGAGCAAGTCTTTTCTATTTGGGTTAATTACACCCAGGACAGATAATCTTGCACCATGATAACAATATCAAACATGATCTTGAGAACCCCATAAAAACTGTTTGTCAACTGCTATCTCTGTGTATGTCACGTGGCAGCAGGCCCATGCTATCTCTCAATCTGTATGGCCCCTTCTGTTAAGTAATTAGGCATAATTTCCATGATTAATTCCAGAATATTAAACATGACGATAGCAGCTACTAACATGTGAATCTCAAGCATACTAGAAGCACTAAACAACATGAACAGTAGCAGCACAACATCGCAAAACATGACACTGGCTAACATGTTTAACCAACGAGATGGGACATTGCAATGATACGTCCATTTTGCATCATGCTTTTATATTGATATTTATTGCATTATGGTTTGTTATTACACATTATGGTACAATACTTATGCCTTTTCTCTCTTATTTTACAAGGTTTACACAAAGAGGGAGAATGCCAGCAGCGGAATTCTGGACCGGAAAGGAGCAAATCTGAGAGACCTATTCTGCACAACTCCAAAAGTCCTGAAAATTTACGAAGAATTATTTTGAAATATATAAAAAATATTGGGCGAAGAAAATACCAGAGGGGACCCACCAGGAGGCCACAAGCCTGGGGGGCGCGCCCTACCCCCTGGGCGCGCCCCTAGGGCTTGTGGGCCCCCTGGCAGGTCTTCGGTGCCCATCTTCTACTATATGGAGGGTTTTGACCTGGAAAAAATCATAAGGAAGCTTTCGGGTCAAAACCCTCCAACTAGTAGAAAAATGCCCATTTGTCCAGGTTCCAGAGGCCCATTTGTCCCGGTTCTGGAACCGAGACTAAAGGGTCGGGACTAAAGCCCAATACCTTTAGTCCCGGTTCGCCTACGAACTGGGACAGATGGGGCTCCACATGGCCGCTGCGGCTTGCCCAGGCAGGAGGGCCTTTTGTCCCGGTTGGTAGCACCAACCGGGACCAAAAAGCATCCACGCGTCAGCAGTTCAGGGGCTGGGGTTTTTGTTTTTTTTGAAAGGAGGGGGGGGGGGTTGGGGTTTTGGGGGTTTTGTAGGGTTAATTTATAGGTTTCATATATTGTGTTAGCTAGCTAATAGAGAGAAGTATCCTCTCTTATCTCCGTGCTTGGTCGACGCTACATACTATACGTATAGAGAGGACTCGACACGCTAGCTAGTAAGCAAATGAAGGAGACCATTAAGTACACAAGATCGTCATGAACATATACAGAGAGAAGTGATCGACCTCTCCTTCTCCGAGAGATTGGTCGAACAACAAGTTTTCGTATATCTATCCGACACTACTCGCTACATATATACAATATAAGATCTCTTACAATTCCCTAACATCTAATGTCAAATTCCACATGGTATTCTCCGGCTTTATTTATGACGTGGTCAAGAAAGAATCCGACCAATTCCTCTTGAATTGCTCGTATGCGATCTTGTGGTAGGAGTTCATCCCGCATCTGCCACATCTAATTTGAAGAAGGGGGTCAATACATATATATGAATGAAACTCAACACAAATGATGGTAATAAAATAAAATTGTGAATATTATTGCTTACGGACTTCATATTGTTTTTTAGAGTAGCCCCGCTCACAGGTCGTGTGGCGGATGAACTCGCAAATGTAGTATCCACAAAAATCATTCCCGCCTTCCTGCCACAACCACTTTACAAGAAATAGAGGTCAATCAAACTGATAAGCAAGCATGCTAAATGGTATTGATGAAACTAGCTAGAATCAATGGGAGATGCACGGAACTAGCTAGTAGTACTTACTTTCGGGTGTGTAAATCGCAGCTCCCCCGGCAGTCCCGGAGCTTCTGCGGTGAACTCTTTCCAAACCCTGCCAGACAAAGAAAACAATTACTTGATATCACGAAATGAACAAAGTTGCCGATATGGTGCGATAATGATCGATCGAACTTACTTCTTGAGCATTTTAGTCATGGCCGCATACTCCTCAGGATCTTTTCATCTCGAGTCTAAGACGGTTACTAGTCCCTGCTCAAGCTTAATCTCTAGGAGAATAAAGTGGAAGCTGCGCACGCATGCATAACTCATCAATTACATTACTATAACCTCGAGTAATAAGGGAAACCGAATATGCACAAGACAGTAACACTCACTTGAAGTTGTAAGGAAAGAGTATTTTATCTTTGTTTTGATTTTGAAGCAACGATTGTAGCAAGTTGGCCTCGGCTTCTTTGGCATTATATTTTACCGTCCATTCATCTATGAGATTTGTGTTAATGAACCCAATATCATAGATTTGTGCTTTTCTACATTCAACGATCTTCAATCTGCATAATATAGTGAGGATAATTATATATACATGCAATGAAAGAGCTGAGCTATATATAGAGACTTAATTACAGAAGTAGTACTTACAGACAGTAGCAAGTGACAATTATTTTATCGAGGGCCTTTTGATTGAAAAACTGGAAGAACTCCTCAAATGGAACAAACAACAGATCAATTCCAACGAGGTCGTGCTCCTCTTTAACTCTCAGCGTCAAAGTATCCTTCCCAGACTCGCTGCAGGTGTCCATGTACCACTCATGGAATCTTCGCATCATCGTTGTTAGAGGAGGATGACTAGGTTTGACGAGAGGCTTCCTGTACCGGTATTTGTGTTCGTCCACCTCCATTGTATCAAAATGTGCATCGTCGGGCAGGTAATCTGCAGGATTGGTACCGGGCACCATCCCCGGATGATTAGCGGCGATATCGCTAGACACCTTGAGTGGGGGGCACGATTGGTTCGCTTGTTCGCCGAGCTGGGGATTTTTTTTCCCACTTCTTCGTTCTGCTAACCTTCGATCACTGCAAGTACTTCCTGACTGCTCCGCTTCCTGATATGTCCTTTCAATAATGCGCTCATAGTTGGTTTGCGGCAGAGATGGTGGTGGTCGCTTCAGGGCATCGAGAGTGCGCTTCGCTTTCACCGGATCTATCGTCTCCTTCGGAGGTGGAGGTTTCTTTGCAAAAAAGTCCCTCACTTGGGCACGAGAGATGTCCTCGTTTTCCTTGTCGGTCCTCTCATATGGTAACTTTTCCAGAGGCTTGAGAGATGGACCGTATCTGAATTGCCTCCCGCCTCTGCTTGTACTGCTAGCCGCCGGAGCGGCGGCGTCTCTCTTTCGCCGTTGCTTACGAGGCGGAGAAGGAGGCGGAGTGCTCCGATGCGCCGGAGGAGCCGGAGCGGCGGCGTCTGTCTTCCGCCGTTGCTGACGAGGCGGAGGAGGAGGCGGACTGCTCGGACGCGCCGGAGGAGGCGAAGGAGGAGGCGGAGTGGCCTCACGCGCCGGAGCAGCCGGAGAAGGAGGCAGAGTGCCCTGATCACTCGCCGGAGGAGGAGGTGGAGGAGGAGGCGGAGTGCCCTGACTCGCCGGAGGAGGAGGAGGAGGCGGAGGCATCCAGTTCGGTAGCTTCATGAGCTCCTTCCGCCATAGACATGGAGTCTTCAGAGCAAGACATAGCTGAGTCTCCCCTTCACCGGTAGGGTGGTCAAGCTCGAGCTCCTCAAATCCCTCCGTTATTTCATCCACCATCACAACAGCATAGCCTTGTGGAATCGGACGGCAGTGAAAAGTTGCGTCGGGTTGAGGAGGTGCAACAGAGCCGACAGCCGCCTTGACTTTGAGGTTCTGCCATTGCGTCATAAGGTGGCAATGTTGAGCCTCCGTGATAGCATCCACGGGGTAGCTAGGAGCCGTGAAGTCAGGCTGCTGAAGGAGCTCGGTGGAAGCCATGCTGCTTCTCCGCTGAGATGGCGGGGTAGCTTCTGGGGTAGCTCCGGCAGGTCGCTGGCTGTCAACTGCTTGTTCCTCTAGCTTTCGTACCCTTTCATTCAGCTTCTGCAGTTTGCTCAGCTCCTGTTTCCTCTTCCTCTCCCGGGTTTTGTAACCGCCTGCGCCGGGAAAACCAACCTTCCACGCAACGGAGCCTGCCGTGCCTCGTGTTCGTCCTGGGTGCTCAGGATTCCCGAGGGCCTGTGTGAGCTCGTCGTTCTCTCTGTCGGGAACGAACGTCCCTTGCTGTGCTGCGGCGATATACTTCTGAAGCTTCTTGACCGGTATTTCAAGTTGCTCGTCCGTCCAAACGCACTTCCCTGTTTCAAGGTCCAAGGTTCCCCAACCCCGAAGAACCAGGTCCTTGAACGGTCTGGCCTGTGCAATGTCTCTGGTTCGACCCTGTGACGACCCCGGCTTAATCGTGCACTAATCATACACGCAAATGCGCACGATCAAGCCTAAGGACTCACTTGAAGATATCACAACACAACTCTAAAACATAAAATAAAGTCATACAAGCTTAATATTACAAGCCAGGGCCTCGAGGGCTCGAATACAAGCTCGATGGCATACAAGCGTCAGCGGAAGCATTAGATATCTGGGTACAGATATATTACATAGAGAGAATTAGGCCTTCACAGAGGCGGGGTAAAATAAAATACTACGATCGAAAGGCGTAGGCCTCCTGCCCTGGACCCTCCGATCCTACTCCTGGTCGTCGAACGGCTCCTCGTAGTAGTAGTACTCGCCAGGCGGGTAGTAGTACTGGTCGTCGGCTGGGACTTCTGGCTCAGGGGCTCCGTCGTCTGGTGGCATCAAATGGGAAATGGGGAAAAAGAAAATAAAGCAAACGTGAGTACTCATCCGAAGTACTCAGCAAGCAAGGATCTACACTACATATGCATCATTGTCAAAGGAATGGCTGTAAATGTGGACTGGGCTGCAGAAATGCCAGAGTAGAGGGGGAAAGCCTAGTCCTATCGAAGACTAGCATCTTCAACAATCTTCGACAGTCTTGCAGCATCAGGAGAGAGCATATGAACATAATGTAAAGTAGTAGTAGTAATATCATCAACCTCGACCTGAGATCCTTTCTCGACTCCCTGCGAGAAAGCAATCCCAGAGCCGTACTATCCAGTTCTCACCACATGTTCTAGTTGTACCGATCGGGATACAACTCCGAGTGTCCGTTACCGTAGGACAGGCTATCGATAGAAGTTTCTTCCCTGCAGGGGTGCACCAACTTACCCACCACGCTCACTTAACTCTGGCCGGACACACTTTTCTAGGTCATGCCCGGCCTCGGCTAAGCAACACGCCGCAACCCGACCTAGACTTATAAGAGAGGTCAGCACGCCGGACTAAACCTATGCCCCCAGGGGTCTTGGGCCATCGCCCCGGGAACTCCTGCACGTTACGGGGCCACCGAGAGCAGACCTAGCAACCCCTTATACAAGCGCGGTTGCGTTACCAGTCCAACTCGGCGTGCGCCGCTCCTTACTGACGTCAAACAAGCTTCGGCTGATGTGTACGACGCAGAACGCCCATACTATGCCCACGTGATGGTTAGTGCTATCGGGCCAGTGGCCCCTCGGATCAAATATCCAAACCGTAGTGGATTAGGAGCGCGCGGAAACGAGCAGAGACTCACGATCGATGTGACCCCGTCGCCCCGTCTCGAGGACTTGCGGCAAGGGCTAAGAATGCCCGGCCACGCCTCGTAGTTATCTCGCGGGCACCATCCAGGTCAACCCGACTCCACATCACTTCGCAATAAGCTCGCCCGGGTACCCCTCAGGGCCGACCCGTCTTTAGTATCGTGGTTCATAGTCAAGTCATAATATCCAAGGTAACTGTGTGTCTGACACCGAAGGGAACCCTGAGGAATCACCCTCGATGGAATTCCCGCTCGATGTTATCATCAAGGTGAACGAAGGAGGAATCACCCTCGAGGTCCACCTTGAGGAGTTGCGCGACGACGTCGTTATCGGGGGTGGTGTAGAAGGAATCACCCTCGCTTACCACGACCGAGTAACTAACCTACAAGGCTAACATCAGAAGTGCTGACGAGGTATCACCCTCGGCACTCGATGGTAACCCAGCAGTGTCGGCAACTAAGGGGAAGTGATGTGCGGTGCCATGGTCTAGTCTTCAATCCCGATGATCGGGTCTTCTGATGTCCAGCAGGGCAGTCGGGATCAAGTGGGGGTCTCGGTCGTGTCTCTACCCACCTTATACTAAGCAGTCTAGGATAACCGGTAAGGTAACAAAGCAGGGTACAATAATCAGGCTATGCAGCAGATATAGGAAAACAGTAGCAGTAGTAGTTCTAATGCAAGCATAAGAGAGAAGAGAATAGGCGATATAGGCATGCTCAAAATGGGCGTGCTTGCCTGTTTGCTCGGGGGCAAGGGCAAGGTCTTCAGTAGTATCGTCGGGGACGTAGTCGTACTCCTGTGCGGCGTCTGCCTCGGGAGCTATGTCAACGTCGGGGTCTAATCGAGAGAGAAGAGGGGGAAGAAACAGGTAAACATAATGCAAACAAATGCAATACGGTGCGTGTGATGCTATGATGCAGTGCAGGGTTGCCTAAATATGCATCTAAGTCATTTTAGTTATTTTTAGAATTAATCTGGGATTTAATATCTGACGTGTGTGCACTATTCATCTGCCTGATTCGGGTCCGGAGTTACGAGTTCTTCTACGTAGGAGGTTCCGATGGAGAAACAGACATCACGATCAGACTCGTCTCGTCGTTCTGAGCAACTTTCATGTTTAAACTTTTTCGATCTGAGTTACGGTTTAAAAGTTATGAATTTTCAAAGTTTTTATTATTTTCTGAAATTATTTCAAATACTAAATTCGGCAGAAACTGAAATATGACGTCAGCATTGCATCACTGTGACGTCAGCACAGCTAACCCGCTGACTGGGTCAAACTGACAGGTGGGGCCCACCTGTCAGCCTCTCTGGATTAACAGAGGTTTAAACTAAACTAACAGAACTAGTTAGTGGGGTGGGCCCCAGGTGTCATTGAGTAATAGGGTTAATTAATCAGGTTTTAAATTAAAAGTGTTTAACTATATTAACTAAATGAAGAGGGCCCACTGTCAGCGGCTGTTAGTGAACAGTAAACAGGGTTGACCCTGGTCAACGAAGTCAAAATGGTCAGGGGCCCACTCATCAGCGACCTGGGGTGGACCCCACGCGGTGCCACGCTGGCGACGACGCCGGAAACGGCTCCGGCGAGCTCCCGCGGCGGCGCTCTCGCCGGAAGTGCTCGGGAATCACCTGCGGGGCACCAATTCGAGCGCCGTTTCTTGCTCTCGAACGTGCGCATCAAGCCGCGTCGATCTACGCAAACGGGAAGAGCTCAGGTGGTCAGAACCGATGGCTACAGCGAGCGCGGCGGCGGCCGGAATCGGTCCAACGCGGGCGTGCGGCTACGGCTCGCTTTCGAGCGGGCCAAGCGGCTAAGCAGCAGTAGCAGATCTCTAGGAACGCGCTACGGTGACTAGACGGAGCGGGGAAGACTAGAGAGCTCGCGCGCGGCAGCAATGGCGGACGGCGGCGCGTGGCTTCGTTGACGGCTAGCTATGGGGCAGCAGCGCGCTAGCGGAGGGGAAGAAGAGGGAGAGTAGCTCACGTAGCGGCTCACGGAGGCCGGCGCAAAGTTTAGTAGCTGCCGACGGGCTCGGGGTCGACGGGGATCGCCGGCGCCCGAGAAGACGAAGTCGAGGTCGATCTTGTCCGCGCGGGCCTCCTCGAGCTCAACGGCGAGGTGCAGACGAAGGAGTTGAACGAGTCGGAGTAGATGGGCACGGCGGCGAGGCAACACGATGGCGATGGCCGCGGAATCGAGCAGCGGTCGGCGACGGCGTCTCGGGTGGAATGGGGATCGAGAGAGGGGAAGCGAATGGGGGCGAGTGGAGGCGGCTAGGGTTCAGGAGGGAGGACGAGGGGGCTCGGGGCGACCTTAAAGACGCCGGGGAAGGCACGGATGACCGGCGCGTGGTGGATCGCCGGCTCGGGCGCGCGCGGTGGCGACACGGCGACGGAGGGGGGGGAGATGGTGAGTTGGGCTGGGCCACAGTGGCTAGCTGGGCCAGTGCACAGGTAAGTGCACAGTGTTCCCTTTTTAGGCCTCTTTCATTTTATATTTTCTGTTTCATATATTCTTTTATTCCATTTCTGTTTTGTAATTGTTAGAGCACTTTTGCATTTTTGCAAAATGTGAGAGTTGTCCCAAATATTGCAATGCAATATTATCTCTCACCAAAAAGTGGTTTGGACTGATTTGAAGTTTGTTTGAATTTAATATGATTTTAAATATATCAAATATCCTGTTTTTGGGTCTGTTCCAACTTGTTTGAGTCATTTATCCAACTCCAAACATTTTGATGTTGATTTTAGAAAGGTTTCTGGATTATTTACCATTAAATGAACATTTTTCCAGCAGTGTTTGATCAACCTTATATTTCACTTATGAATTTAAGTTGATTTTTAAAAATGGAGTTGATTTACTTTGGTTAACCACTATGTTTAATCACTGCATATGATATGACTTGGCATTATTAACAGCTGATCATGGTGGCTATTACATAGGGGTGTTACAAGTTCTCCTCCTCTAAAAGAAATTCTCGTCCCGAGAATTTAGGAGGTAGAAGGAAAGAGTCCGGGATATTCTTCCCGAAGATGATCCTCACGTTCCCAAGTGGCTTCATCTTCAGTATGATTCGACCATTGCACTTTTATGAACTTGGTCGTCTTCTGACGAGTACGACGCTCAGCTTCGTCGAGGATGCGGATCGGATGCTCCTTATAGGAAAGATCATCTTGTAGCTCGAGCATCTCATGATCCACTGCACGACGCGGGGATTCCTTGAAGCACTTACGGAGTTGCGACACGTGGAAGACATCATGAATATGGGAGAATTGCGGTGGCAACTCCAATTTATATGCCACCTGTCCCCGTCTAGCCACGATGCGGAAAGGACCAATATAGCGAGGAGCTAGCTTGCCCTTGATTCCGAAACGACGGGTGCCCTTCATTGGAGTGACACGAAGATAGGCTTGATCACCAGGTTGATAGATCACACCCCATCGCTTGCGATCATAATTACTCTTCTGACGGTCTTGAGCTGCTTTGAGATTCTCCCATACAATTCGGACTTGTTCTTCGGCATGCTGAATAATGTCCGGTCCAACAAGAGGTCGTTCCCCAGTTTCTGACCAATTCAGAGGGGTTCGACATTTACGTCCATAAAGAACCTCAAATGGGGCCATTTTTAAGCTGGCTTGATAACTGTTGTTATAAGAGAACTCGGCATACGGGAGAGATTCCTCCCATTTCTTACCGAAGGATATAACACAGGCTCGAAGCATGTCTTCAAGCACTTGATTAACGCGCTCAACTTGGCCTTGGGATTGGGGATGATAAGCTGAACTCCAGGTAATATGAGTTCCCATTGCTTTCTGGAAACTTTCCCAGAAATGGCCAGTGAAAATACTGCCACGGTCTGAACTGATCTCCTTGGGAATACCATGGAGTGAAACAATTCTGGAGATATATAGCTCTGCTAACTGACTAGCAGTAATAGTCTCCTTAACTGGCAGAAAGTGTGCAACCTTGGAAAGTTGGTCAACGACGACAAGAATAGCATCGTGACCCTTCTGAGACTTGGGAAGACCAGTGATGAAGTCCATTTGCACTTTATCCCACTTCCATAGAGGAATAAGGAGCGGTTGCAGAATTCCAGCAGGTTTCTGATGTTCTGCCTTCACGCAACGACAAACGTCACACTCGGCAACATAACGAGCAATATCCTGCTTCATTCTAGACCACCAGTACCTTTGACGAAGATCTCGATACATTTTGGTACTACCCGGATGGATAGATAGCGGTGTATCATGGGCCTCCTTCATGACTTTGTCAGTCATCAGCTCGAAGCGAGGTACTACGATGCGGTCTCTGAAATATAATGTACCATCTTCAGCAACTGAGAAATCCCGATACTTAGCAAGGTGAAGCTCTTTCTTCATCAAGTCAATTTCAGCATCTTTGGCTTGCGCTTCTTTAACAGCCTTCAGAAGGTCTGGCTGTACCACAAGGTTATTAAGAGAACCCTGGGGAACAATTCGCAGATTTAGCTGAGTCAGTTCTGCGTGAAGACGAGGTTGAGCTTGCCTAACCATGAGGTTGTTGCAATATGACTTGCGACTCAGGGCATCGGCCATTACATTAGCTTTGCCCGGGGTATAAGAAATACCGCAGTCATAATCCGCAATAGCTTCTAACCATCGTTGTTGTCGGAGATTAAGATCCGGTTGAGTGAATAAGTATTTCAGACTTTGGTGATCGGTATAAATTTCACACCGATTACCCAGAAGGTAGTGTCGCCATAACTTCAATGCATACATCACTGCTGCAAGTTCAAGATCATGCACTGGATAATTCTCTTCATGTGGACGCAATTGACGTGAAGCATATGCAATTACTCTCCGCTCTTGCATTAGGACGCAACCTAATCCCTGACGAGAGGCATCGCAATATATGACAAAGTCCTTGCGAGAATCAGGAGGAGCAAGCACTGGAGCAGAAGTGAGCTTGTCCTTGAGGGTTTGGAAACTTTCCTGACACTTGTCTGTCCACTCAAACTTAACGCCTTTGTGGAGAAGATTAGTCAGGGGCTTGGCGATCTTGGAGAAGTTCTCGACGAATCGGCGACAATAGCTGGCTAGACCGAGAAAGCTTCGGACCTGCTTGGCATTCTTCGGAGGAGTCCAGTCAAGGATAGCCTGAACACGCTCCGGGTTAACGGCAATACCATCCTTGGAGATGACATGTCCAAGGTAGGTTACCTCAGAAAGCCAGAATTCGCACTTAGAGTACTTGGCATATAATTGGTGCTCTCGAAGTCTCTCCAGAACTGGTCGAAGGTGCTCAGCATGTTCTTCTTTGTTCTTCGAATAAACCAGAATATCATCCAGATATACCACGACGAATTTGTCGAGGTAATCCATGAATATGTAATTCATTAGGCGGGAGAATGTAGCTGGAGCGTTTGTTAAACCAAACGACATGACTGTGTACTCGTAAGAGCCATAACGAGTAACGAATGCAGTCTTCGGAATATCCTCTTCGCGAACACGGATCTGGTGATAACCCAACCTCAAGTCGAGTTTAGAAAACACCGAAGATCCATCAACTCGCTGGATCCTACTCTCCGCGTGCACTCTGATGCAGAATCCGGTCTCATCGAATGACAACTCGGAGTATAATACAACTCGAAGAGAAAGGTTAAACAAAACAATGGAAAGGAAAATGATTATCAGACTAATCAGATCAAAGACAGGGAAATCGCACTGAATCCAGCTCTCCGGGTGGATAGAATTAACGAGAACCTAAATGTCAGTGTTAGTAAATTTTATTAAACCCGAATAGATGAGAGATTAGAATCCCAGAGTAAAGACGAGGAATAAAAGATCCTAATACCACCCAGTTGGCGACGTGGGCCCGTAAGCCACACAGCCAAGTTAGTAAAACAATTTTTGACCACTAGACTCAACTTCGGCCAAGGAATTGGGAAGGGGGATTCCTAGAGGCAGTCGGCTCTGATACCAACCTGTGACGACCCCGGCTTAATCGTGCACTAATCATACATGCAAATGCGCACGATCAAGCCTAAGGACTCACTTGAAGATATCACAACACAACTCTAAAACATAAAATAAAGTCATACAAGCTTAATATTACAAGCCAGGGCCTCGAGGGCTCGAATACAAGCTCGATGGCATACAAGCGTCAGCGGAAGCATTAGATATCTGGGTACAGATATATTACAGAGAGAGAGATAAGCCTTCACAGAGGCGGGGTAAAAATAAAAACTACGATCGAAAGGCGTAGGCCTCCTGCCCTGGACCCTCCGATCCTACTCCTGGTCGTCGAACGGCTCCTCGTAGTAGTAGTACTCGCCAGGCGGATAGTAGTACTGGTCGTCGGCTGGGGCTTCTGGCTCAGGGGCTCCGTCGTCTGATGGCATCAAATGGAAAATGGGGGGAAAAGAAAATAAAGCAAACGTGAGTACTCATCCGAAGTACTCAGCAAGCAAGGATCTACACTACATATGCATCATTGTCAAAGGAATGGCTGTATATGTGGACTGGGCTGCAGAAATGCCAGAGTAGAGGGGGAAAGCCTAGTCCTATCGAAGACTAGCATCTTCAACAATCTTCGACAGTCTTGCAGCATCAGGAGAGAGCAGATGAACATAATGTAAAGTAGTAGTAGTAATATCATCAACCTCGACCTGAGATCCTTTCTCGACTCCCTGCGAGAAAGCAATCCCAGAGCCGTACTATCCAATTCTCATCACATGTTCTAGTTGTACCGATCGGGATACAACTCCGAGTGTCCGTTACCGTAGGACAGGCTATCGATAGAAGTTTCTTCCCTGCAGGGGTGCACCAACTTACCCACCACGCTCACTTAACTCTGGCCAGACACACTTTTCTGGGTCATGCCCGGCCTCGGCTAAGCAACACGCCGCAACCCGACCTAGACTTATAAGAGAGGTCAGCACGCCGGACTAAACCTATGCCCCCAGGGGTCTTGGGCCATCGCCCCGGGAACTCCTGCACGTTACGGGGCCACCGAGAGCAGACCTAGCAACCCCTTATACAAGCGCGGTTGCGTTACCAGTCCAACTCGGCGTGCGCCGCTCCTTACTGACGTCAAACAAGCTTCGGCTGATGTGTACGACGCAGAACGCCCATACTATGCCCACGTGATGGTTAGTGCTATCGGGCCAGAGGCCCCTCGGATCAAATATCCAAACCGTAGTGGATTAGGAGCGCGCGGAAACGAGCAGAGACTCACGATCGATGTGACCCCGTCGCCCCGTCTCGAGGACTTGCGGCAAGGGCTAAGAATGCCCGGCCACGCCTCATAGTTATCTCGCGGGCACCATCCAGGTCAACCCGACTCCACATCACTTCGCAATAAGCTCGCGTGGGTACCCCTCAGGGCCGACCCGTCTTTAGTATCGTAGTTCATAGTCAAGTCATAATATCCAAGGTAACTGTGTGTCTGACACCGAAGGGAACCCTGAGGAATCACCCTCGATGGAATTCCCGCTCGATGTTATCATCAAGGTGAACGAAGGAGGAATCACCCTCGAGGTCCACCTTGAGGAGTTGCGCGACGACGTCGTTATCGGGGGTGGTGTAGAAGGAATCACCCTCGCTTACCACGACCGAGTAACTAACCTACAAGGCTAACATCAGAAGTGCTGACGAGGTATCACCCTCGGCACTCGATGGTAACCCAGCAGTGTCGGCAACTAAGGGGAAGTGATGTGCGGTGCCATGGTCTAGTCTTCAATCCCGATGATCGGGTCTTCTGATGTCCAGCAGGGCAGTCGGGATCAAGTGGGGGTCTCGGTCATGTCTCTACCCACCTTATACTAAGCAGTCTAGGATAACCGGTAAGGTAACAAAGCAGGGTACAATAATCAGGCTATGCAGCAGATATAGGAAAACAGTAGCAGTAGTAGTTCTAATGCAAGCATAAGAGAGACGAGAATAGGCGATATAGGCATGCTCAAAATGGGGGTGCTTGCCTGTTTGCTCGGGGGCAAGGGCAAGGTCTTCAGTAGTATCGTCGGGGACGTAGTCGTACTCCTGTGCGGCGTCTGCCTCGGGAGCTACGTCAACGTCGGGGTCTAATCGAGAGAGAAGAGGGGGAAGAAACAGGTAAACATAATGCAAACAAATGCAATACGGTGCGTGTGATGCTATGATGCAGTGCAGGGTTGCCTAAATATGCATCTAAGTCATTTTAGTTATTTTTAGAATTAATCTGGGATTTAATATCTGACGTGTGTGCACTATTCATCTGCCTGATTCGGGTCCGGAGTTACGAGTTCTTCTACGTAGGAGGTTCCGATGGAGAAACAGACGGCACGATCAGACTCGTCTCGTCGTTCTGAGCAACTTTCATGTTTAAACTTTTTCGATCGGAGTTACGGTTTAAAAGTTATGAATTTTCAAAGTTTTTATTATTTTCTGAAATTATTTCAAATACTAAATTCGGCAGAAACTGAAATATGACGTCAGCATTGCATCACTGTGACGTCTGCACAGCTAACCCGCTGACTGGGTCAAACTGACAGGTGGGGCCCACCTGTCAGCCTCTCTGGATTAACAGAGGTTTAAACTAAACTAACAGAACTAGTTAGTGGGGTGGGCCCCAGGTGTCATTGAGTAATAGGGTTAATTAATCAGGTTTTAAATTAAAAGTGTTTAACTATATTAACTAAATGAAGAGGGCCCACTGTCAGCGGCTGTTAGTGAACAGTAAACAGGGTTGACCCTGGTCAACGAAGTCAAAATGGTCAGGGGCCCACTCGTCAGCGACCTGGGGTGGACCCCACGCGGTGCCACGCTGGCGACGACACCGGAAACGGCTCCGGCGAGCTCCCGCGGCGGCGCTCTCGCCGGAAGTGCTCGGGAATCACCTGCGGGGCACCAATTCGAGCGCCGTTTCTTGCTCTCGAACGTGCGCATCAAGCCGCGTCGATCTACGCAAACGGGAAGAGCTCAGGTGGTCGGAACCGACGGCTACAGCGAGCGCGGCGGCGGCCGGAATCGGTCCAACGCGGGCGTGCGGCTACGGCTCGCTTTCGAGCGGGCCAAGCGGCTAAGCAGCAGTAGCAGATCTCCAGGAACGCGCTATGGTGACTAGACAGAGCGGGGAAGACTAGAGAGCTCGCGCGCGGCAGTAATGGCGGACGGCGGCGCGTGGCTTCGTTGACGGCTAGCTATGGGGCAGCAGCGCGCTAGCGGAGGGGAAGAAGAGGGAGAGTAGCTCACGTAGCGGCTCACGGAGGCCGGCGCAAAGTTTAGTAGCTGCCGACGGGCTCGGGGTCGACGGGGATCGCCGGCGCCCGAGAAGACGAAGTCGAGGTCGATCTTGTCCGCGCGGGCCTCCTCGAGCTCAACGGCGAGGTCCAGACGAAGGAGTTGAACGAGTCGGAGTAGATGGGCACGGCGGCGAGGCAACACGATGGCGATGGCCGCGGAATCGAGCAGCGGTCGGCGACGGCGTCTCGGGTGGAATGGGGATCGAGAGAGGGGAAGCGAATGGGGGCGAGTGGAGGCGGCTAGGGTTCAGGAGGGAGGACGAGGGGGCTCGGGGCGACCTTAAAGACGCCGGGGAAGGCACGGATGACCGGCGCGTGGTGGATCGCCGGCTCGGGCGCGCGCGGTGGCGACACGGCGACGGAGGGGGGGGGGAGATGGTGAGTTGGGCTGGGCCACAGTGGCTAGCTGGGCCAGTGCACAGGTAAGTGCACAGTGTTCCCTTTTTAGGCCTCTTTCATTTTATATTTTCTGTTTCATATTTTCTTTTATTCCATTTCTGTTTTGTAATTGTTAGAGCACTTTTGCATTTTTGTAAAATGTGAGAGTTGTCCCAAATATTGCAATGCAATATTATCTCTCACCAAAAAGTGGTTTGGACTGATTTGAATTCCATTTGAATTGGATATTATTTTAATAGATGTGAATAGTCTGTTTTGAGTGCTGTTTCAGGTTGTTTCACTCACTTAGCTAACTCCAAAAATAATGATTATGATTTTTCCATGACCACTGGATTATTTGCTAATTAAATAACATTTCTCCAGCAGAGTTTGATCAACCTCAATTTGCACTTTGGAATTTAATTTGATTTTCAGATTTGAATTTGAATTGGATTATTAACCCAAGTGACTAGGCAAAGCAAATGATGATGACATGGCATTATTAGCAGTTGATCACTGTGGTCATTACAAGGGGGTGTTACAAATTCTCCTCCTCTAAAAGAAATTCTCGTCCCGAGAATTTTAGGAGGTAGAAGGGAAAAGTCCGGGATATTCTTCCCGAAGATGATCCTCGCGTTCCCAAGTGGCTTCGTCTTTAGTGTGATTCGACCATTGCACTTTTAGGAACTTGGTCGTCTTCTGACGAGTACGACGCTCAGCTTCGTCGAGGATGCGGATCGGATGCTCCTTATAGGAAAGATCATCTTGTAGCTCGAGCATCTCATGATCCACTGCACGGTGCGGGGATTCCTTGAAGCACTTACGGAGTTGCGACACGTGGAAGGCATCATGAATATGGGAGAATTGCGGTGGCAACTCCAATTTATATGCCACCTTTCCCCGTCTAGCCACGATGCGGAAAGGACCAATATAGCGAGGAGCTAGCTTGCCCTTGATTCCGAAACGACGGGTGCCCTTCATTGGAGTGACACGAAGATAGGCTTGATCACCAGGTTGATAGATCACACCCCATCGCTTGCGATCATAATTACTCTTCTGACGGTCTTGAGCTGCTTTGAGATTCTCCCGTACAATTCGGACTTGTTCTTCGGCATGCTGAATAATGTCCGGTCCAACAAGAGGTCGTTCCCCAGTTTCTGACCAATTCAGAGGGGTTCGACATTTACGTCCATAAAGAACCTCAAATGGGGCCATTTTTAAGCTGGCTTGATAACTGTTGTTATAAGAGAACTCGGCATACGGGAGAGATTCCTCCCATTTCTTACCGAAGGATATAACACAGGCTCGAAGCATGTCTTCAAGCACTTGATTAACGCGCTCAACTTGGCCTTGGGATTGGGGATGATAAGCTGAACTCCAGGTAATATGAGTTCCCATTGCTTTCTGGAAACTTTCCCAGAAATGGCCAGTGAAAATACTGCCACGGTCTGAACTGATCTCCTTGGGAATACCATGGAGTGAAACAATTCTGGAGATATATAGCTCTGCTAACTGACTAGCAGTAATAGTCTCCTTAACTGGCAGAAAGTGTGCAACCTTGGAAAGTTGGTCAACGACGACAAGAATAGCATCGTGACCCTTCTGAGACTTGGGAAGACCAGTGATGAAGTCCATTTGCACTTTATCCCACTTCCATAGAGGAATAAGGAGCGGTTGCAGAATTCCAGCAGGTTTCTGATGTTCTGCCTTCACGCAACGACAAACGTCACACTCGGCAACATAACGAGCAATATCCTGCTTCATTCTAGACCACCAGTACCTTTGACGAAGATCTCGATACATTTTGGTACTACCCGGATGGATAGATAGCGGTGTATCATGGGCCTCCTTCATGACTTTGTCAGTCATCAGCTCGAAGCGAGGTACTACGATGCGGTCTCTGAAATATAATGTACCATCTTCAGCAACTGAGAAATCCCGATACTTAGCAAGGTGAAGCTCTTTCTTCATCAAGTCAATTTCAGCATCTTTGGCTTGCGCTTCTTTAACAGCCTTCAGAAGGTCTGGCTGTACCACAAGGTTATTAAGAGAACCCTGGGGAACAATTCGCAGATTTAGCTGAGTCAGTTCTGCGTGAAGACGAGGTTGAGCTTGCCTAACCATGAGGTTGTTGCAATATGACTTGCGACTCAGGGCATCGGCCATTACATTAGCTTTGCCCGGGGTATAAGAAATACCGCAGTCATAATCCGCAATAGCTTCTAACCATCGTTGTTGTCGGAGATTAAGATCCGGTTGAGTGAATAAGTATTTCAGACTTTGGTGATCGGTATAAATTTCACACCGATTACCCAGAAGGTAGTGTCGCCATAACTTCCATGCATACATCACTGCTGCAAGTTCAAGATCATGCACTGGATAATTCTCTTCATGTGGACGCAATTGACGTGAAGCATATGCAATTACTCTCCGCTCTTGCATTAGGACGCAGCCTAATCCCTGACGAGAGGCGTCGCAATATATGACAAAGTCCTTGCGAGAATCAGGAGGAGCAAGCACTGGAGCAGAAGTGAGCTTGTCCTTGAGGGTTTGGAAACTTTCCTGACACCTGTCTGTCCACTCAAACTTAACGCCTTTGTGGAGCAGATTAGTCAGGGGCTTGGCGATCTTGGAGAAGTTCTCGACGAATCGGCGACAATAGCTGGCTAGACCGAGAAAGCTTCGGACCTGCTTGGCATTCTTCGGAGGAGTCCAGTCAAGGATAGCCTGAACACGCTCCGGGTTAACGGCAATACCATCCTTGGAGATGACATGTCCAAGGTAGGTTACCTCAGAAAGCCAGAATTCGCACTTAGAGTACTTGGCATATAATTGGTGCTCTCGAAGTCTCTCCAGAACTAGTCGAAGGTGCTCAGCATGTTCTTCTTTGTTCTTCGAATAAACCAGAATATCATCCAGATATACCACGACGAATTTGTCGAGGTAATCCATGAATATGTAATTCATTAGGCGGGAGAATGTAGCTGGAGCGTTTGTTAAACCAAACGACATGACTATGTACTCGTAAGAGCCATAACGAGTAACGAATGCAGTCTTCGGAATATCCTCTTCGCGAACACGGATCTGGTGATAACCCAACCTCAAGTCGAGTTTAGAAAACACCGAAGATCGATCAACTTGCTGGATCCTACTTTCCGTGTGCACTCTGATGCAGAATCCGGTCTCATCGAATGACAACTCGGAGTATAATACAACTTGAAGAGAAAGGTTAAACAAAACAATGGAAAGGAAAATGATTATCAGACTAATCAGATCAAAGACAGGGAAATCGCACTGAATTCAGCTCTCCGGGTGGATAGAATTAACGAGATCCTAAATGTCGGTGTTAGTAAATTTTATTAAACCCGAATAGATGAGAGATTAGAATCCCAGAGTAAAGACGAGGAATAAAAGATCCTAATACCACCCAGTTGGCGACGTGGGCCCGTAAGCCACACAGCCAAGTTAGTAAAACAATTTTTGACCACTAGACTCAACTTCGGCCAAGGAATTGGAAAGGGGGATTCCTAGAGGCAGTCGGCTCTGATACCAACCTGTGACGACCCCGGCTTAATCGTGCACTAATCATACACGCAAATGCGCACGATCAAGCCTAAGGACTCACTTGAAGATATCACAACACAACTCTAAAACATAAAATAAAGTCATACAAGCTTAATATTACAAGCCAGGGCCTCGAGGGCTCGAATACAAGCTCGATGACATACAAGCGTCAGCGGAAGCATTAGATATCTGAGTACAGATATATTACAGAGAGAGAGATAAGCCTTCACAGAGGCGGGGTAAAATAAAAACTACGATCGAAAGGCGTAGGCCTCCTGCCCTGGACCCTCCGATCCTACTCCTGGTCGTCGAACGGCTCTTCGTAGTAGTAGTACTCGCCAGGCGGATAGTAGTACTGGTCGTCGGCTGGGGCTTCTGGCTTAGGGGCTCCGTCGTCTGGTGGCATCAAATGGAAAATGGGGGAAAAAGAAAATAAAGCAAACGTGAGTACTCATCCAAAGTACTCAGCAAGCAAGGATCTACACTACATATGCATCATTGTCAAAGGAATGGCTGTATATGTGGACTGGGCTGCAGAAATGCCAGAGTAGAGGGGGAAAGCCTAGTCCTATCGAAGACTAGCATCTTCAACAATCTTCGACAGTCTTGCAGCATCAGGAGAGAGCAGATGAACATAATGTAAAGTAGTAGTAGTAATATCATCAACCTCGACCTGAGATCCTTTCTCGACTCCCTGCGAGAAAGCAATCCCAGAGCCGTACTATCCAGTTCTCACCACATGTTCTAGTTGTACCGATCGGGATACAACTCCGAGTGTCCGTTACCGTAGGACAGGCTATCGATAGAAGTTTCTTCCCTGCAGGGGTGCACCAACTTACCCACCACGCTCACTTAACTCTGGCCGGACACACTTTTCTGGGTCATGCCCGGCCTCGGCTAAGCAACACGCCGCAACCCGACCTAGGCTTATAAGAGAGGTCAGCACGTCGGACTAAACCTATGCCCCCAGGGGTCTTGGGCCATCGCCCCGGGAACTCCTGCACGTTACGGGGCCACCGAGAGCAGACCTAGCAACCCCTTATACAAGCGCGGTTGCGTTACCAGTCCAACTCGGCGTGCGCCGCTCCTTACTGACGTCAAACAAGCTTCGGCTGATGTGTACGACGCAGAACGCCCATACTATGCCCACGTGATGGTTAGTGCTATCGGGCCAGAGGCCCCTCGGATCAAATATCCAAACCGTAGTGGATTAGGAGCGCGCGGAAACGAGCAGAGACTCACGATCGATGTGACCCCGTCGCCCCGTCTCGAGGACTTGCGGCAAGGGCTAAGAATGCCCGGCCACGCCTCATAGTTATCTCGCGGGCACCATCCAGGTCAACCCGACTCCACATCACTTCGCAATAAGCTCGCGCGGGTACCCCTCAGGGCCGACCCGTCTTTAGTATCGTGGTTCATAGTCAAGTCATAATATCCAAGGTAACTGTGTGTCTGACACCGAAGGGAACCCTGAGGAATCACCCTCGATGGAATTCCCGCTCGATGTTATCATCAAGGTGAACGAAGGAGGAATCACCCTCGAGGTCCACCTTGAGGAGTTGCGCGACGACGTCGTTATCGGGGGTGGTGTAGAAGGAATCACCCTCGCTTACCACGACCGAGTAACTAACCTACAAGGCTAACATCAGAAGTGCTGACGAGGTATCACCCTCGGCACTCGATGGTAACCCAGCAGTGTCGGCAACTAAGGGGAAGTGATGTGCGGTGCCATGGTCTAGTCTTCAATCCCGATGATCGGGTCTTCTGATGTCCAGCAGGGCAGTCGGGATCAAGTGGGGGTCTCGGTCGTGTCTCTACCCACCTTATACTAAGCAGTCTAGGATAACCGGTAAGGTAACAAAGCAGGGTACAATAATCAGGCTATGCAGCAGATATAGGAAAACAGTAGCAGTAGCAGTTCTAATGCAAGCATAAGAGTGAAGAGAATAGGCGATATAGGCATGCTCAAAATGGGGGTGCTTGCCTGTTTGCTCGGGGGCAAGGGCAAGGTCTTCAGTAGTATCGTCGGGGACGTAGTCGTACTCCTGTGCGGCGTCTGCCTCGGGAGCTACGTCAATGTCGGGGTCTAATCGAGAGAGAAGAGGGGGAAGAAACAGGTAAACATAATGCAAACAAATGCAATACGGTGCGTGTGATGCTATGATGCAGTGCAGGGTTGCCTAAATATGCATCTAAGTCATTTTAGTTATTTTTAGAATTAATCTGGGATTTAATATCTGACGTGTGTGCACTATTCATCTGCCTGATTCGGGTCCGGAGTTACGAGTTCTTCTACGTAGGAGGTTCCGATGGAGAAACAGACGGCACGATCAGACTCGTCTCGTCGTTCTGAGCAACTTTCATGTTTAAACTTTTTCGATCTGAGTTACGGTTTAAAAGTTATGAATTTTCAAAGTTTTTATTATTTTCTGAAATTATTTCAAATACTAAATTCGGCAGAAACTGAAATATGACGTCAGCATTGCATCACTGTGACGTCAGCACAGCTAACCCGCTGACTGGGTCAAACTGACAGGTGGGGCCCACCTGTCAGCCTCTCTGGATTAACAGAGGTTTAAACTAAACTAACAGAACTAGTTAGTGGGGTGGGCCCCAGGTGTCATTGAGTAATAGGGTTAATTAATCAGGTTTTAAATTAAAAGTGTTTAACTATATTAACTAAATGAAGAGGGCCCACTGTCAGCGGCTGTTAGTGAACAGTAAACAGGGTTGACCCTGGTCAACAAAGTCAAAATGGTCAGGGGCCCACTCGTCAGCGACCTGGGGTGGACCCCACGCGGTGCCACGCTGGCGACGACGCCGGAAACGGCTCCGGCGAGCTCCCGCGGCGGCGCTCTCGCCGGAAGTGCTCGGGAATCACCTGCGGGGCACCAATTCGAGCGCCGTTTCTTGCTCTCGAACGTGCGCATCAAGCCGCGTCGATCTACGCAAACGGGAAGAGCTCAGGTGGTCGGAACCGACGGCTACAGCGAGCGCGGCGGCGGCCGGAATCGGTCCAACGCGGGCGTGCGGCTACGGCTCGCTTTCGAGCGGGCCAAGCGGCTAAGCAGCAGTAGCAGATCTCCAGGAACGCGCTACGGTGACTAGACAGAGCGGGGAAGACTAGAGAGCTCGCGCGCGGCAGCAATGGCGGACGGCGGCGCGTGGCTTCGTTGACGGCTAGCTATGGGGCAGCAGCGCGCTAGCGGAGGGGAAGAAGAGGGAGAGTAGCTCACGTAGCGGCTCACAGAGGCCGGCGCAAAGTTTAGTAGCTGCCGACGGGCTCGGGGTCGACGGGGATCGCCGGCGCCCGAGAAGACGAAGTCGAGGTCGATCTTGTCCGCGCGGGCCTCCTCGAGCTCAACGGCGAGGTGCAGACGAAGGAGTTGAACGAGTCGGAGTAGATGGGCACGGCGGCGAGGCAACACGATGGCGATGGCCGCGGAATCGAGCAGCGGTCGGCGACGGCGTCTCGGGTGGAATGGGGATCGAGAGAGGGGAAGCGAATGGGGGCGAGTGGAGGCGGCTAGGGTTCAGGAGGGAGGACGAGGGGGCTCGGGGCGACCTTAAAGACGCCGGGGAAGGCACGGATGACCGGCGCGTGGTGGATCGCCGGCTCGGGCGCGCGCGGTGGCGACACGGCGACGGAGGGGGGGGGGAGATGGTGAGTTGGGCTGGGCCACAGTGGCTAGCTGGGCCAGTGCACAGGTAAGTGCACAGTGTTCCCTTTTTAGGCCTCTTTCATTTTATATTTTCTGTTTCATATTTTCTTTTATTCCATTTCTGTTTTGTAATTGTTAGAGCACTTTTGCATTTTTGTAAAATGTGAGAGTTGTCCCAAATATTGCAATGCAATATTATCTCTCACCAAAAAGTGGTTTGGACTGATTTGAATTCCATTTGAATTGCATATTATTTTAATAGATGTAAATAGTCTGTTTTGAGTGCTGTTTCAGGTTGTTTCACTCACTTAGCTAACTCCAAAAATAATGATTATGATTTTGCCATGACCACTGGATTATTTGCTAATTAAATAACATTTCTCCAGCAGAGTTTGATCAACTTCAATTTGCACTTTGGAATTTAATTTGATTTTCAGATTTGAATTTGAATTGGATTATTAACCCAAGTGACTAGGCAAAGCAAATGATGATGACATGGCATTATTAGCAGTTGATCACTGTGGTCATTACAAGGGGGTGTTACAGACCCCTTTATCAAGGAGGTCATTCTCAGCCTTGTCCCACAACGGCCGGGCTTTGAGGTAGCCACCTGACCCCATGCGATGGTGATGCTCCTTCTTTGCAGCATTTAACTTGTTTGTCACTGACATCTTCTTACTCTTCTCCGATGTCTTGTAGGCCACAAATGCGGGCCAGTGATCTCTTATCTTCTCAAATCGGCCGGTGAATTCTGGAGTCTTCCCTTTGTCGACAAACGATGATTTCAACTCATTCTTCCACCTCCTGAATAGATCTGCCATCTTCTTAAGAGCATGAGCCTTGACCAATGGCTCTATAACTGGCTTATCCGGATCGTCCTCTGGCGGTAGGGTGAAATTTGCCTTCAGCGCGGTCCAAAGATCATCTTTCTGTCTATCGTTGACATAAGACACTTGAGGGTCTTCCTTCTTAGGCTGATTCCATTGGTGGATGCTGATCGGGATCATGTCCCTAACAAGAACCCCGCACTCAGCAGAAAATGCTTCCTTGGTCTGGCTGGGTTCAATCAGTTGGCCATCGCCCTTGATTGCTGTGATCGTGAACCTTTCATCCTGGCGCAACCTTTTCTTCGGGCCTCGTCTCGTTACCAAAGTTTGGCTCGATCCGGAGGGCTAGAAAAGAAGAAAGAAGAGAGTTAATATGTGTACATACCAAAACAATTAATGCATCAATTAGCTAGTCAGCACAGGCTTAATTAATATATATACCTCGCCGGACTTTGCAACAGCCCCTTCCTCCGTTCGGTCACCGGAGCCGTCATCACGGTCTCCTTCTTCCACCGGCATTCGGTCACCGGAGCCATCATGATCATGTCCTTCCACCTCCATTGTTCGATCACCAGAGCCTGCTTCACCCTCTCCTTCCAGACCATCGGTGTTGTTGAGATACGACATGACATCACCTCCTCCGCGGATGATGTCCCCCAATAACTCTTCTTCTTCGAAGTCTCTTTGATGATCCATAGTTTCTGCAAATATTACAACATGGCAATTAATATACAAACATGAGAGATGGATATATTAGTGGCAAACGTAGACCTAGCTAGCTCGACGCTTATACGGTTTGGGGTGGCCCTCGACAACGCTTCTAGGGTTTGGGCTGGACCGCCTCTCTCATGAATGTTCGACGTCCGGACCGACAAGGGATTTAACAAAATGACGCCATTCTGGATGTGCAGAAAATCGTCCCTATTTTTCCTGATCTCATCTACCCTTCTATATGTCCCGTTGTCTAGTGTCAAAGGATTCAAGAAAACCATGGCTTCATCATTAGCCGGAAGTAACAGGCGCATGATGGTATGAAGCTCTCCAAAATTATTTTGGAACGGAGTCCTGATAGGATAATTCGCTTTTTGGTACGAAGTTCAGCAAGAGCCTTTCGAATATCGCTATTTGGATGGCCTTTGCTGAACTTCGTACCAAATCTTGAGAGAGTTTGTCGGGTAGGGGCGGGAGGGGGTAGGAGACCGACTTTGTTTTTTTTCTAGGGTTTGGGTGTCCTCGAGAGTTGGTCGAGCGAGAGGGGGGGGGGTGCTCCCGTGGTCTAAAATCGGTCTATGCATGATAGGAACATTTTACCTTAGCAACTTAGAAAAAAATATTATCGGGGAGGGGGTATATCGACCCCCCCCCCCTCATGTCGAAGTTATCGGGGAGGGGGTATATCGACAACGACGACATACATACATGGGGAAAAAATGTTATCGGGAAGGGGGTATATCGACCCCCCCTCATGTCGAAGTTATCGGGGAGGGGGTATATCGACAACGACATACCCGATAAAAAATAAGAAGAGGAAGAAGAAGAAAAAAAAGAGAGAAGAAGAAAGGAATAGAGGAGAAGATCGAAGAAAAAAAAAAGAAGAAAAAAGAGGAGAAGAAGAAGGAATAGAGAGAGAAGAGAAAAAATAGAATAATATATTATTACTATTTTTTTACTCCTCTTTTTTTTTCTTCTTTTTCATTCTCTATATTTCTCCTCTTCTTCCTCTCCTCTTCTTCTCCTTCTTCTTCTCCTTCTTCCTCTTCTTATTATTTTCCTTTTTCCTCTCCTCTTTTTCTTCTAAATATGAACATATACATAAATGACTTGATCATACACAATTTTCCTATACATACACAATATGAAACATATACATAAATGACAAAGAAAATTCTATGAACAAAAAAAATCATAAAAATTCTATGAACAAAATTACAACAAAAAAAATCATAAAAATTCTATGAACAAAATCATCATATATCATCATATCATCATCATCATCTACTACAAAAAAAATTGATATATTCTTTGCATATGAACATACAAACATTTGCATATTCTACAATAATATCACCAAAAAAATCTATGAACATAAAAAATTCTAACTTTTGCATATTCTTTGCATATGAACATACATACATCATCATCATCATCATATCATCATCATCATCTACTACAAATAAAAAAACTATGAAAACAGGGGCGGGCGGCGGCGTTGGGGCGCGGGGGGAAGGAGGAGAGGAGGGGGAACGGCGAGGTGCGGCTCACAGTGTACGTTGCAGGGGAGCGGCGGCGAGGTCGGGGCAGGGCTCGGCGACGGCGAGGTCGAGGCAGGGCGCGGCGAGTTCGGGGCAGGGTTCGGCGACGACGAGGTCGGGCCAGGGCGCGGCGCGGTCGGGGCAGGGTGCGGCGAGGCCGGGGCAGGGGCGACGGCGACGACGGAGACGGTGGACGGGGGCGGGGCAGCCTGGCGGCGTCGATGACCTCGGCGTCGTCGGGCACAAACTGGTGATGAAATCTGAAAAAACGCTAAGTGTTTGCTTATATAGCAAAGCCATTGGTCCCGGTTCGTGGCACAAACTGGGACCAATGCCCCCCTTTGGCCCCGGTTCGTGTCACAAACCGGGACCAAAGGTATCTTTTCAGCAGCCCAAAGGGCGGGAAGCAGAGGCCTTTGGTCCCGGTTCGTGGCACCAACCGGGACCAATGCCTCCCTTTAGTCCCGGTTGGTGCTACCAACCGGGACCAAAGGCCTCTGCTTCCCGCCCTTTGGGCTGCTGAAAAGAGACCTTTGGTCCCGGTTTGTGGCATGAACCAGGACCAAAGGGGGGCATTGGTCCCGGTTCGTGGCACCAACCGGGACCAAAGTCCTGCGCCTGCCAAAGCCGCGGTGCGGTGGGATGTTTAGTCCCACCTCGCTAGCTGAGGAGCGGCCGCACCTGTTTATAAGCGCTGCCCCGCCCTCTCTCTCGAACTCCTCTAAACTGCAGGCCTATGGGCCTAATCTGACACTGCTATGCCTGTGGGCATGCTGGGCCTTCTGCGGGCCTGAATCCTGGCCCAAGTAGCTGGGTTTCTAGTCATATTCAGGCCGTGGTGGCCCAGTAGGTGGCATTTTTTTCTGTTTTTTTGTTTTCTTTTTTGCTTTATTTTTTTTCAGTTTTCCAGTGATTCTTTTTGCTGTTAGGTCACAAAAATTATAGACTTTCTGTTAGTGCCATTAATTTTCAAATTTGAATAGTTTAAATTTGAATTCTTTTAAATTTGTGTGAATCACTAGTTTGTGAATAACTTTACTATAAAAATAGATTTTTGAGTGATTCTTTTTCCTGCTATTTAATATTATTGTGTTTTATCATTATATTAAATTTGGTATTTATCATTTTTTCTATAACTTTACTATAAAATTTCAGTGTCATTTCATTTTTTTGAAGTTATTTGAACTCCAGACTTTTTGTGTGTTCAAAATGCACCATTCAAAGCCACATCATCAATTTTCAACCCTTTCTGACTTCATCTGGTATTTTTCATGCATTTACTGATTTTTGTAAGCTAAATGACACTAAAATTGAAAAGCACTACAAATGAACTCTGAAGAGGTTGAAAATTGGCAGGGTATCATCATTTCACCCACATAGCATGTGCTAAAAAGTTGAGAGGGTTACGGTAAAAACTTGATGCACTTCGTGTACAAACGGACAATCTCTTTCGAAGTATCAGGGTTTCATACGGAAACTCGTCTGTTACAAAAGGCATTTCATTTTTTCACATGTAACTGCAGTGATATTCTAGACCAAAGGCATCATCATAATAGTTGTGGAGAGAAAGTCTTCACTTTTTCTTCGCTTGTGTCCTTTGCTTATTGCGCCGTAACCATGGATATTCTTCATCATTTAACAGGGTGCTTGGGTCAGCCTTGACTTTGAAGGGAGGAATTTCATGAAACTTTTCATAATCTTCAGACATGTCTGTCTTGCCCTCCAATCCCACGATGTCTCTTTTTCCTGAAAGAACTATGTGGCTCTTTGGCTCATCGTATGATGTATTCGCTTCCTTATCTTTTCTTTTTCTCGGTTTGGTAGACATGTCCTTCACATAGAAAACTTGCGCCACATCATTGGCTAGGACGAATGGTTCGTCTGTGTATCCAAGATTGTTCAAATCCACTGTTGTCATTCCGTACTGTGGGTCTACCTGTACCCCGCCTCCTGACAGATTGACCCATTTGCACTGAAACAAAGGGACCTTAAAATCATGTCCGTAGTCAAGTTCCCATATGTCCACTATGTAACCATAATATGTGTCCTTTCCCCTCTTGGTTGCTGCATCAAAGCGAACACCGCTATTTTGGTTCGTGCTCTTTTGATCTTGGGCGATCGTGTAAAATGTATTCCCATTTATCTCGTATCCTTTGTAAGTCAATACAGTCGAAGATGGTCCCCTGGACAATGAGTACAGCTCATCAGAAACAGTGTTGTCACCTCTGATACGTGTTTCCAACCAACTGCCGAAAGTCCTAATGTGTTCACATGTAATCCAGTCGTCACACTGCTCCGGGTGTTTGGAGCGCAGAATGTTCTTGTGTTCATCGACATACAGGGTCACCAAGGTAGAGTTCTGTAGAACTGTGTAGTGTGCTTGAGACCAAGAATGTCCGTCCCTACATATTATTGAGTCCTCTCCTAGCGTGCCTTTTCCAGTCAGTCTCCCCTCATACCGTGATTGAGGGAGACCAATCTTCTTAAGGCCAGGAATGAAGTCAACACAAAACCCAATGACATCCTCTGTTTGATGGCCCATGGAGATGCTTCCTTCTGGCCTAGCGCGGTTGCGGACATATTTCTTTAGGACTCCCATGAACCTCTCAAAGGGGAACATATTGTGTAGAAATACGGGGCCCAGAATGACAATCTCGTCGACTAGATGAACTAGGACGTGCGTCATGACATTGAAGAAGGATGGTGGGAACACCAGCTCGAAACTGACAAGACATTGCGCCACATCACTCCTTAACCTTGGTAGGATTTCTGGATCGATCACCTTCTGAGAGATTGCATTGAGGAATGCACATAGCTTCACAATGGCTAATCGAACGTTTTCCGGTAGAAGCCCCCTCAATGCAACCGGAAGCAGTTGCGTCATAATCACGTGGCAGTCATGAGACTTTAGGTTCTGGAACTTTTTCTCTGCCACATTTATTATTCCCTTTATATTCGACGAGAAGCCAGACGGGACCTTCATACTGAGCAGGCATTCAAAGAAGATTTCCTTCCCTTCTTTGGTAAGAGCGTAGCTGGCAAGACCTTCATTCTGCTTTGGAGGCATGCCGTCTTTTTCGTGCAAACGTTGCAGGTCCTCCCGTGCCTCCGATGTATCTTTTGTCTTCCCATACACGCCCAAGAAGCCTAGCAGGTTCACGCAAAGGTTCTTCGTCACGTGCATCACGTCGATTAAAGAGCGGACCTCTAGGTCTTTCCAGTAGGGTAGGTCCCAAAATATAGATATCTTCTTCCACATGGGTGCGCGTCCCTCAGCGTCATTCGGAACAGATAGTCCGCCGGGACCCTTTCCAAAGATTACGTGTAAATCATTGACCATAGCAAGTACGTGATCACCGGTACACATGGCGGGCTTCTTCCGGTGATCTGCCTCGCCTTTGAAATGCTTGCCTTTCTTTCGACATTGATGGTTGGTCGGAAGAAATTGACGATGCCCCAGGTACACATTCTTCCTGCATTTGTCCAGGTATATACTTTCGGTGTCAGCTAAACAGTGCGTGCATGCGTGGTATCCCTTGCTTGTCTGTCCTGAAAGGTTACTGAGAGCAGGCCAATCATTGATGGTTACAAACAGCAACATATACAGGTCAAATTCCTCCTGTCTATGCTCATCCCACACACATACACCGTTTCCAATCCACAACTGTAAAAGTTCTTCAACTAATGGCCTTAGGTACACATCAATGTCGTTGCCGGGTTGCTTAGGGCCTTGGATGAGTACTGGCATCATAATGAACTTCCGCTTCATGCACAGCCAAGGAGGAAGGTTATAGATACATAGAGTCACGGGCCAGGTGCTGTGATTGCTGCTCTGCTCCCCAAAAGTATTAATGCCATCCGCGCTTAAACCAAACCATACGTTCCTTGCGTCACCTGCAAACTCCTCCCAGTACTTTCTCTCGATTTTTCTCCACTGCGACCCGTCAGCAGGTGCTCTCAACTTCCCGTCTTTCTTACGGTCCTCTCTGTGCCATCGCATCTACTTGGCATGCTCTTTGTTTCTGAACAGACGTTTCAACCGTGGTATTATAGGAGCATACCACATCAGCTTCGCAGGAACCCTCTTCCTGGGGCGCTTGCCGTCAACATCACTAGGGTCATCTCGTCTGATCTTATACCGCAATGCACCGCATACCGGTCATGCGTTCAAATCCTCGTACGCACCGCGGTAGAGGATGCAGTCATTAGGGCATGCATGTATCTTCTGCACCTCCAATCCTAGAGGGCATACGACCTTCTTTGCTGCGTACGTACTGTCGGGCAATTCGTTATCCTTTGGAAGCTTCTTCTTCAATATTTTCAGTAGCTTCTCAAATCCTTTGTCAGGCACAGCATTCTCTGCCTTCCACTGCAGCAATTCCAGTACGGTACCGAGCTTTGTGTTGCCATCTTCGCAATTGGGGTACAACCCTTTTTTGTGATCCTCTAACATGCGATCAAACTTCAGCTTCTCCTTTTCACTTTCGCACTGTCTCTTTGCATCAACAATGACCCAGCGGAGATCATCATCGGGCACATCGTCTGGTTCCTCTTGATCTTCAGCTTCCCCCATTGCAGCATCACCGTATTCAGGGGGCACATAGTTGTCATCATCCTCTTCTTCTTCGCTGTCTTCCATCATAACCCCTCTTTCTCCGTGCTTGGTCCAAACATTATAGTGTGGCATGAAACCCTTATAAAGCAGGTGGGTGTGAAGGATTTTCCGGTCAGAGTAAGACTTCGTATTCCCACATATAGGGCATGGACAACACATAAAACCATTCTGCTTGTTTGCCTCAGCCACTTCGAGAAAATTATGCACGCCCTTAATGTACTCGGAGGTGCGTCTGTCACCGTACATCCATTGCCGGTTCATCTGCGTGCATTATATATAATTAAGTGTGTCAAAAACCATTACAGAACATCATGAATAGATAAGTGACCAAATTAATAGAAGTTCACCATCACATTAAAACCAAAGTACATACATAGTTCTCATTGAACAACATATAGCTCTCCAGAGCATCTAATTAAACCATACATTGAAACTATGTAAAACATTTGAATGCAACAACAAATGTGATCATAATCGCAACCAAGGTAACAATTGATCCAACGGCATAATGATACCAAGCCTCGGTATGAATGGCATATTTTCTAATCTTTCTAATCTTCAAGCGCATTGCATCCATCTTGATCTTATGACCATCGACGACATCCGCAACATGCAACTCCAATATCATCTTCTCCTCCTCAATTTTTTTTAATTTTTCCTTCAAGTAATTGTTTTCTTCTTCAACTAAATTTAACCTCTCGACAATATGGTCGGTTGGAATTTCTGGTTCACATACCTCCTAGATAAAAAAATCTATGTCACGTTGGTCGGCATAATTGTCATAAACAATAAATGAACCAAATAGTTATAAAATATAATATATACCACATCCGAATCATAGACAAGACGAGGGCCGATGGGGGCGGATACCAAAACCATCGCACTATATAATAACAAACAATAATAAAAGTAAGAAAATTATACAAGTATCTATCTAAATCATACAAGTAAGAATTTTTCTCTTTTAGAAAGAAGATAAGAACAAGAGGCTCACCACGGTGGTGCCGGCGACGAGATCGGCACGGGCGATCGACGGTGGTGAAGACGGGGACGGGACGTGACGGACCGCTAAACCTAGAAAAATCTTGAGGAAAATGGAGCTTGGAGGTCGAGCTTGGAGAGAAGAAAGCTTAAGTAGTGTGGCTCGGGCACTTCATCGAACACCTCATGTGCATAGGAGGTGACCTAGAGCACCACAAAGCCCTCCCCTAGCCGGCCAGAAAAAACAGTGCAGTGGAGTGCTCTGCTTGCGGGCGAGGGGGTATATATAGGCACCTCATTGGTCCCGGTTGGTGGCTGGAACCGGGACTGTTGGACCTCCTTTGGTCCCGGTTCCAGCCATGAACCGGGACCCATGGATGTGGGCCAGGAGCGAGGCCCATTGGTCCCGGTTCGTGTCTGGAACCGGGACCAAAGGGTCCAGACGAACCGGGACCAATGCCCCCACGAGGCCCGGCCGGCCCCCTGGGCGCACGAGCCGGGACGTATGCCCCCATGGGTCCCGGTTCATTACTGAACCGGGACTAATGGGCTGGCCAGGCCTGGACCAAAGCCCTGTTTTCTACTAGTGTTCCCTCCCGGAGGGGGAAATCGAAGCCATCGTCATCACCAACGATCCTCTCATCGAGAGGGGGTCAATCTCCATCAACATCTTCACCAGCACCATCTCCTCTCAAACCCTAGTTCATCTCTTGTATCCGATCTTTGTCTCAAAACCTCAGATTGGTGTCTGTGGGTTGCTAGTAGTGTTGATTACTCCTTGTAGTTGATGCTAGTTGGTTTATTCGATGGAAGATCATATGTTCAGATCCTTAATGATATTTATTACTCCTCTTATTATGAACATGAATATGCTTTGTGAGTAGTTACGTTTGTTCCTGAGGACATGGGAGAAGTCTTGTTATAAGTAATCATGTGAATTTGGTATTCGTTCGATATTTTGATGAGATGTATGTTGTCTTTCCTCTAGTGGTGTTATGTGAACGTCGACTACATGACACTTCACCATGATTTGGGCCTAGGGGAAGGCATTGGGAAGTAATAAGTAGATGATGGGTTGCTAGAGTGACAGAAGCTTAAACCCTAGTTTATGGGTTGCTTCGTAAGGGGCTGATTTGGATCCATATGTTTCATGCTATGATTAGATTTATCTTAATTCTTCTTTCGTAGTTGCGGATGCTTGCGAGAGTGGTTAATCATAAGTGGGAGGCTTGTCCAAGTAAGGACAGCACCCAAGCACCGGTCCACCCACATATCAAATTATCAAAGTAACGAACCCGAATCATATGAGCATGATGAAAACTAGCTTGACGATAATTCCCATGTGTCCTCGGGAGCGCTTTGCTTTATATAAGAGTTTGTCCAGGCTTATCCTTTGCTACAAAAAGGATTGGGCCACCTTGCTGCACTTTAGTTACACTTGTTACTTGTTACCCGTTACGAATTATCTTATCACAAAACTATCTATTACCGATAATTTCAGTGCTTGCAGAGAATACCTTGCTGAAAACCGCTTGTCATTTCCTTCTGCTCCTCGTTGGGTTCGACACTCTTACTTATCGAAAGGACTACGATAGATCCCCTATACTTGTGGGTCATCAAGACTCTTTTCTGGCACCGTTGCCGGGGAGAGAAGCGCCTTTGGTAAGTGGAATTTGGTAAGGAAACATTTATATAGTGTGCTGAAATTTACTGTCACTTGTTGCTATGGAAAATAATCCTTTTAGGGGCTTGTTCGGGGTATATTCACCCCGACCGGAAGAACAAAGAGTTGCCCCTCAACCTACTGAACCTACTGAAAATATTTATTATGAAATTCCTTCGGGTATGATGGATAAACTGCTAGCTAATCCTTATGCAGGAGATGGAACATTACACCCTGATATGCATCTGATCTATGTGGAAGAAGTTTGTGGATTATTTAAGCTTGCAGGTTTGCCCGAGGATGAAGTCAAGAAGAAGGTCTTCCCTTTATCTTTTAAGGAGAGGGCATTGACATGGTATAGGCTATGCGATGATATTGGGACTTGGAACTACAACCGATTGAAATTGGAATTTCATCAGAAGTTTTATCATATGCATCTAGTTCATCATGATCGGAATTATATTTATAATTTTTGGCCTCGTGAAGGAGAAAGTATCGCTCAAGCTTGGGGGAGGCTTAAATCAATGTTATATTCATGCCCCAATCATGAGCTCTCAACAAAAATTATTATTCAGAATTTTTATACTCGGCTTTCTCGTAATGATCAATCCATGCTCGATACTTCTTGTACTGGTTCTTTTATGAAGAAAACTATTGAATTCAAATGGGATTTATTGGAAAGAATTAAACGCAACTCTGAAGATTGGGAACTCGATGAACGTAAGGAGTCAGGTATAAACCTCAAGTTTGACTGTGTTAAATCTTTTATGGATATTGATGTTTTTCGTGAATTTAGCACTAAATATGGACTTGACTCTGAGATAGTAGCTTCTTTCTCTTGGGGAACGTAGCATGCAATTTCAAAAAAATTCCTACGCTCACACAAGATCTATCTAGGAGATGCATAGCAACAAGAGGGGGAGAGTGTGTCCACATAGCCTCGTAGACCGAAAGCGGAAGCGTTAGCTTAACGCGGTTGATGTTGTCGAACGTCTTCGCGATCCAACCGATCAAGCACCGAACGTATGGCACCTCTGAGTTCAGCACATGTTCAGCTCGATGACATCCCTCGAACTCTTGATCCAGGAGAGGGTCGAGGGAGAGTTCCGTCAGCACGACGGCGTGGCGACGGTGTTGGTGATGTGATCCGCGCAGGGCTTCGCCTAAGCACTACGACAATTTGACCGGAGGAGTAAACTGTGGAGGAGGGCACCGCACACGGCTAAGAACAATTGATGTGCTTTGGGGTGCCCCCTTGCCCCATATATAAAGGAGGGGAGGAGGAGAGGACCGGCCTAGGCGCGCCCCAAAGGGGGAGGAGTCCTACTTGGACTCCATGTCCAATTCGGCCCCCCTCTTCCTTTTTCCGGAGTGGGAAAGGGGAAAGGGAGAGAGAAGAGGAGAAGGAAAGGGGGGCGCACCCCCTCCCCTAGTCCAATTCGGACTCCCCATGGGAGGGGTCGCAGCCACCCCTTGTGGGCTGCCTCCCCTCTTCCCTAGGGCCCATGTAGGCCCAATAATTCCCCGAGGGGTTCCGGTAACCCCTCGGTACTCCGAAAAATATCCGAATCACTCCGGAACCATTCCGGTGTCCGAATATAACCTTCCAATATATCAATCTTTACCTCTCGACCATTTCGAGACTCCTCGTCATGTCCGTGATCTCATCCGGGACTCCGAACAAACTTTTGTCACCAAAACACATAACTCATAATACAAATCGTCATCGAACGTTAAGCGTGTGGACCCTACGGGTTCGAGAACTATGTAGACATGACCGAGACATATCTCCGATCAATAACCAATAGCGGAACCTGGATGCTCTTATTGGTTCCGACATATTCTACGAAGATCTTTATCGGTCAAACCGCACAACAACATACGTTATTCCCTTTGTCATCGGTATGTTACTTGCCCGAGATTCGATCGTCGGTATCTTCATACCTAGTTCAATCTCGTTACCGGCAAGTCTCTTTACTCATTCCGTAATGCATCATCCCGTAACTAACTCATTAGTCACATTGCTTGCAAGGCTTATAGTGATGTGCATTACCGAGAGGGCCCAGAGATACCTCTCCTATACACGGAGTGACAAATCCTAATCTTGATCTATGCCAACCCAACAAACACCTTCGGAGACACCTGTAGAGCATCTTTATAATCACCCAGTTACGTTGTGACGTTTGATAGCACACAAGGTGTTCCTCCGGTATTCGGGAGTTGCATGATCTCATAGTCAGAGGAATATGTATTTGGGGCATAAAATTTCTGAAAGAGGTATTGAAGTTGATAAAGCTAAAGTAGATGTTATTGAAAAGATGTCGTGTCCTAAAGATATCGAAGGTATAAGAAGTTTCCTAGGTCATGCTGGTTTCTATAGGAGGTTTATTAAAGACTTCTAAAAAAATTCTAGGCCTCTCACTAATCTCTTGCAAAAAGATGTTCCATTTGTTTTTGATGATGATTGTGTAGAAGCATTTGAAATTCTTAAGAAAGCCTTGAATTCTGCACCTATTGTTCAACCATCTGATTGGAACTTACCTTTTGAAATTATGTGTGATGCTAGTGATTATGCTGTTGGTGCTGTTCTAGGACAAAGAGTTGATAAGAAATTAAATGTTATTCATTATGCTAGTAAAACTCTAGACAGTGCTCAAAGAAATTATGCTACTACTGAAAAAGAATTTTTAGCAGTTGTCTTTGCTTGTGATAAGTTCAGATCTTATATTGTTGATTCCAAAGTAACTGTTCACACCGATCATGCTGCTATTAAATACCTTATGGAAAAGAAATATGCTAAACCTAGACTTATTAGATGGGTTCTCTTGCTGCAAGAATTTGATTTGCATATTATTGATAGAAAGGGAGATGAGAACCCCGTAGCAGACAACTTGTCTAGGTTAGAAAATATTCTTGATGACCCACTACCTATTGATGATAGCTCTCCTGATGAACAATTAGCTGTTATAAATGCTTCTCGTAGTGCTCCTTGGTATGCTGATTATGCCAATTACATTGTTGCTAAATTTATACCACCTAGTTTCACATACCAGCAAAAGAAAACGTTCTTCTATGATTTAAGACATTACTTTTGGGATGACCCACACCTTTATAAAGAAGGAGTAGATGGTGTTATTAGACATTGTGTACCTGAGCATGAACAGGAACAAATCCTATGCAAGTGTCACTCCGAAGCTTATGGAGGACACCATGCTGGAGATAGAACTGCACACAGGGTATTACAATCCGGTTTTTATTGGCCTACTCTCTTCAAAGATGGTCGTAAGTATGTCTTGTCTTGTGATGAATGTCAAAGAATTGGTAATATTAGTAGACGCCAGGAAATGCCTATGAATTATTCACTTGTTATTGAACCATTTGATGTTTGGGGATTTGATTATATGGGACCTTTTCCTTCCTCTAATGGGTATACACATATTTTGGTTGCTGTTGATTATGTTACTAAGTGGGTAGAAGCTATTCCAACTAGTAGATCTGATCATAACACTTCCATTAAAATGCTTAAAGAAGTTATTTTCCCGAGGTTTGGGGTCCCTAGATTTTTAATGACTGATGGTGGTTCACACTTTATTCATGAAGCTTTCCGTAAATTGCTTGCTAAATATGATGTCAACCATAGAATTGCATCTCCATATCATCCTCAGTCTAGTGGTTAAGTAGAATTGAGTAACCGAGAAATAAAGTTGATTTTACAAAAGACTGTTAATAGATCTAGAAAGAATTGGTCTAAGAAACTTGATGATGCATTATGGGCTTATAGAACTGCTTATAAAAATCCTATGGGTATGTCTCCATATAAAATGGTTTATGGAAAAGCATGTCACTTACCTCTTGAACTAGAACATAAAGCTTATTGGGCAATTAAAGAGCTCAACTATGATTTCAAACTTGCCGGTGAAAAGAGGTTATTTGATATTAGCTCACTTGATGAATGGAGAACCCAAGCCTATGAGAATGCTAAGTTGTTTAAAGAAAAGGTTAAAAGATGGCATGACAAAAGGATACAAAAGCGTGAATTTAATGTAGGTGACCTTGTCTTGCTATACAACTCTCGTTTAAGATTTTTTGCAGGAAAACTTATCTCTAAATGGAAAGGTCCTTATATTATCGAGGAGGTCTACCATTCCGGTGCCATCAAAATCAACAACGCCGAAGGCACCAACCCGAAGGTGGTAAACGGGCAAAGAATCAAACATTATATCTCAGGTACTCCCATAAATGTTGAGACCAATATTATTAATACCATAACACCGGAGGAGTACATAAGGGAGACCTACCAGAACGTTTGAGACTCCGAAAAGGAATAGGTATGTGGTATGGTAAGTAAACCGACTCCAAAACTTTCCCAATGAAAATTTTACTCTATTTTGGAATATTTAAAAAAAATAGGAAAATAAAAAGTAGTCCGAAAAGTGTACGAGGAGGCGACAAGCCCTAGGGGCGCGCCTCCCTGGCTTGTGGCCACCTCGTGTGCCCTCCGGACTCCGTTTTCCTGTGGAATACTTCTTTTGGTCAGTAAAAAATCATTATATAATCTCCCAAAGGTTTTGACCATCGTACCACGGCAAAGTCCTCCGTTCTTGTGTTTAGCTAATTCTGCAGTAGATTTGGAGCAAGATGTCTTCGCAAGAGTCGGTCGGGGAGAGTCGGGTTTCTCACCCTATACCTGGCCCAAGAGCATACGGCGAAGCTGACCACTTTGGGTGGTCAACGGAGGAAGAGATGGAGGCTGACCTGAAAAGAGTGGATGCCATGGAGGAGGATCAAGAAGCTACCTCTCGCCTTCAACCTAGAGCCATGCTTGAGGAACTCCAAAGCTCAGCAATACCGGATTCGGTTATACCTCCCAATGCTAGATTTCTCTCTTATGATAACATGAAAAAGAGTGTTTCCTTTTCCCCCGCAGCCAGGAAGCATCCATGGGTGATCGGAGCTCTAGCTGTCACAGGCAAACTCCGCAAGGAAATAATGGATCTTAAGAAGCAAAATAATAAGCTTGAGGAGGAGAATCGCATTCTAAGGGGCATCATCGCCAAGAATATCACATCACCACCTCCGAAGAAAGAGACCTAAATACATGGGTATGGGCACTCCCCTTGGCAACTGCCAAGCTTGGGGGAGGTGCCTCGGTATCGTATCACCATCACATCTTTACCTTTATCGTTTTTCTTAGTTTGATCCTTTTGGTTATATCTCGGTTTAGTAGAATAAAGTTTTAGCATGATCTAGCTTTGATTTTTGCTTTGTGTTCCCTCTATGTAATCGAGTCCGAGAGTTATATAATCAAGATTAGTTTTGAGTTGAGGGCTTTGCTTTCTTGCTATGATCATGAGAAAAAGAAATAAAGAATGAAAGAAATAAAAAGATTATATAATGATCTTATGGGAAGTGACGACTTCACGTATAAGAAGTATGTAGCATGAAATTTGTTGGGAGTTGACAAACATAGTTTTGTTCATTGTTGCAATTAATAGGAAGTAATAAAGAAAGAGAGATCTCACATATAAATATACTATCTTGGACATCTTTTGTCATTGTGAGCACTCATTAAAATATTATATGCTAAAAGGTTGATGTTGGACAAGGAAGACAACATAATGGGTTATGTTTCTTTATATCCGAATAAAAGTTATATTGTCATGGATCCTCCAACATGTTGAGCTTGCTTCTCACCCCTTGCTAGCCAAATCTTTCGCACCAAGTAGAGATACTACTTGTGCATCCAAAATCCCTTAACCCAGTTTTGCCATGAGAGTCCACCATACCTACCTATGGATTGAGTAAGATCCTTCAAGTAAGTTGTCATCGGTGCAAGCAATAAAAATTGCTCTCTAAATATGTATGATCTATTAGTGTGAGGAAAATAAGCTTTATACGAACTTGTGATAGGGAAGAAATAAAAGCGACAGACTGCATAATAAAGTTCTTTATCACAAGCGGCAATATAAAGTGACGTTCTTTCGCATTAAGACTTTCTGCATCCAACCATAAAAGCGCATGACAACCTTTGGTTCCCTCTGCGAAGGGCCTATCTTTCACTTTTATCTTCTACCCTTATACAAGAGTCATGGTGATCGTCACCTATTCTTTTTACACTTTTTCTTTTTGGCAAGCACTATATGTTGGGGGAGATCCAGGTCTATATATCCACTCGGATGTAGATATTCACAAGCTATTATTGTTGACATTACCCTTGAGGTAAAAGGTTGGGACGCGAAACCATAAGCCCCTATCTTTCTCTGTGTCCGATTGAAACTTTGATCTCATAAGTATCGCGTGAGTGTTAGCAATTATGAAATACTAAATGATAGTTGAGTATGTGAACTTGCTGAAAAGCTCTTACATTGACTCTTTCCTACGTTATGATAAATTGCAACTGCTCCAATGACTGAAACAATAGTTTGTTAGTTTTCAATAAAGTTCTTGCTCCATACTTTACCTTGTGAACGAATTGTTACTTTGGCATAAGAAATTATATGACAAAATATGTTGTTTTTCTAAGGATGATCATGATGCCTTCATGTCCGTATTTTATTTTATCGACACCTCTATCTCTAAACATGTGGACATGATTATCAATTTCGGCTTTCGCTTGAGGACAAGCGAGGTCTACGCTTGGGGGAGTTGATATACGCCCATTTTGCATCATGCTTTTATATTGATATGTATTGCATTATGGGTTGTTATTACACATTATGGTACAATACTTATGCCTTTTCTCTCTTATTTTACAAGGTTTACACAAAGAGGGAGAATGCCGGCAGCTGGAATTCTGGACCGGAAAGGAGCAAATCTAAGAGACTTATTCTGCACAACTCCAAAAGTCCTGAAAATTTACGGAGAATTATTTTGGAATACGTAAAAAATATTGGGCGAAGAAAATACCAGAGGGGACCCACTAGGAGGCCACAAGCCTGGGGGGCGCGCCCTACCCCCTGGGCATGCCCCTAGGGCTTGTGGGCCCCCTGGCAGCTCTTCGGTGCCCATCTTCTGCTATATGGAGGGTTTTGACCTGGAAAAAATCATAAGGAAGCTTTCGGGACGAAGCGCCGCCGTCTCGAGACGGAACCTGGGCAGAAGCAATCTAGGGCTCCGGCGGAGTTGTTCTGCCGGGTAAACTTCCCTCCCGGAGAGGGAAATCGAAGCCATCATCATCACCAACGATCCTCTCGTCGAGAGGGGGTCAATCTCCATCAACATCTTCACCAACACCATCTTCTCTCAAACCCTAGTTCATCTCTTTTATCTGATCTTTGTCTCAAAACCTCAGATTGGTACCTGTGGGTTGCTAGTAGTGTTTATTACTCCTTGTGTTGATGCTAGTTGGTTTATTCGATGGAAGATCATATGTTCAGATCCTTAATGATATTTATTACTCCTCTAATTATGAACATGAATATGCTTTGTGAGTAGTTACGTTTGTTCCTGAGAACATGGGAGAAGTCTTGTTATAAGTAATCATGTGAATTTGGTATTCATTCGATATTTTGATGAGATGTATGTTGTCTTTCCTCTAGTAGTGTTATGTGAACGTCGACTACATGACATTTCACCATGATTTGGGCCTAGGGGAAGGCATTGGGAAGTAATAAGTAGATGATGGGTTGCTAGAGTGACAGAAGCTTAAACCCTAGTTTATGCGTTGCTTCGTAAGGGGCTGATTTGGATCCATATGTTTCATGCTATGGTTAGATTTATCTTAATTCTTCCTTCGTAGTTGCGGATGCTTGCGAGAGTGGTGAATCATAAGTGGGAGGCTTGTCCAAGTAAGCACAGCACCCAAGCACCGGTCCACCCACATATCAAATTATCAAAGTAACGAACGCGAATCATATGAGCATGATGAAAACTAGCTTGACGATAATTCCCATGTGTCCTCGGGAGCGCTTTGCTTTATATAAGAGTTTGTCCAGGCTTGTCCTTTGCTACAAAAAGGATTGGTCCACCTTGCTGCACTTTAGTTACACTTGTTACTTGTTACCCGTTACGAATTATCTTATCACAAAACTATCTGTTACCGATAATTTCAGTGGTTGCAGAGAATACCTTGCTGAAAACCGCTTGTCATTTCCTTCTGCTCCACGTTGGGTTCGACACTTTTACTTATCGAAAGGACTAAGATAGATCCCCTATACTTGTGGGTCATCATGCAATTATACCGATCGTTTGCAGATGAGGTAGCCATTGGTGCAGCGATGTTGTTGATGACGACGTTGGTGAAGACAGGTCGCAAAAGACGACGACGAGCAAGATCGCCCGACCTGGACAGTAGGCGAGCCGTGATGAAGACAGCGAGCAGTCATGCGCATGGCGCTTCCCAAAAACCTTATTCACCCTCTCCCGTACGGGATCACAAAGGCGAGTGGTTCCGGAGACCTGCTCTCCCGTTCGTCGGTACACGCCGGCGCTCGGGATGGAGTGGACTACGGTGGCAGCGCAAGGAACGAGGTGTGGCAAAACCTAGATTAGTTTTAGGGTGTGTTGCGGCGTCCGCATCATGTCCTTATATAGAGGCTCGAGGCTCGAATTCACGAAACGCGATCGCAACGTGTCGAGTCGAGCGAGCGGGGGAGGAGGAGGAGTGCGCGAGAGAATCTCTTATTCTCACTCACTTACAAGTGCTACAACACTCCACCTTATAAGGTGGTGTGCAACTCCTCCAACTTCCGGGGTGGGACTAAACTTCCCACTCCCACCACTTGCTCACACACATGGGCCTTTGAGATTTCAGAAATTGCCTATTGGGCTGCCCTATAAATGGGCCCAATATTCTAACAATCCCCCACCAGATCTCAAATGCCCAGTTGAAGATTTGCCAATCCTCGCTACTTGTTTATATACCAGTGTTTCAGCAGAGACTGCTAAGTTGAACTTCTGCCTAGAGCCTTAAGCTGCATCTATTATCAACTTGAACAATGGACTATGCCTTGAATTGCAAGTTTTGTGCCAACAGACTTCACTCAAAGTGATAACCTGTACCTGGCTGCCAGTAGTCTACCCCGCGGGTGGAGTATATACATCATACTCCCTGGTCTCTTCATGAGTTTACTTGAGATCACCCAAATCTCATAGACTGTGACGTTTACAGTCGGACTCATATAGGTGTGTTCTTTCAAGAATGCTATGTAGGACAGCATCTTTGCTATCAATAGCCATCATAAACACATTAAGGCATGTTGCCAACCTGCCTTACAGCTCTTTGAGAGTTATGCATCTTCACTTAGAGAGGGCTTACTAGATACTCTCCTCAGTCAAACCACTAGCTTGTTCTTCCCAGGTCCTAATTCACGGGATCTCCGATCACATAGGTTGGGTTACCACTATGGTGTGACACTCACGGGTCTCATACCCATCTCCCTCGATGCATTTTCTATCACATTACGTGATAGTCCCTTCGTAAAGGGATCTGCCAGGTTTTTGTCTGTTTGAATATACGTAACAGTAATTACTCTAGAGTTTCTCAATTTCCTAACAGACTTCAATCGTGTTTTAAAATGTCTTGATGACTTCGCATTATACTTAGAACTGTTCACTTTGGCAATCACTGTTTGATTGTCACAGTTCATGAGGATGGCCGGTACAGGTTTCTCAACCACCGGCAAGTCCATCAAGAGCCCACGCAGCCATTCTGCTTCAACAGTGGCTGTATCTAAAGCAGTAAGTTCTGCTTCCATGGTTGACCTCGTCAATATGGTCTGTTTATAAGACTTCCATAACACTGCGCCACCTCCAAGAAGAAATGCATATCCACTTGTGGCGTAGAGTTCATCAACGTCTGATATCCAGTTCAAGTCACTATATCCTTCAAGCACAGCAGGGTGCCCTAAATAGTGAATCCCATAGCTCGCCGTACCATTCAGATAGTGCATGCCAATGATCATTACCCGGGTTTGACATGAACCTGCTCAATTTGCTCACAGCAAAAGAGATATCAGGCCTCGTTGCACTCGCAAGGTACATGAGCGAACCAACAATTTGAGAGTATCTCAATTGATCTCTCGCTATTTTCTTGTTCTTTCATAGAGTCACGCTGGGATCATAAGGTGTTGGAGAAGTCTTGCTATCATTAAAGCCGAAACGGCTCAAGACCTTCTCAACATAGTGTGATTGCGTTAGCGTAATCCCACTCTCATCCTTAATAAGCTTAATGTTCAAAATCACGTCAGCTTCTCCCAGATCTTTCATATGGAAACATTTCGATAGAAAATACTTGACCTCATTTATCACAATCATGCTTATACCGAAAATCAGTATGTCATCAACATACAAGCACAAAATAACACTATCGCCCCCACCATGGCGGTAGTACACGCACCTATCAGCCTCATTTATGACAAAGCCCGCAGAAGTCAGAGTTCTGTCGAACTTCTCATGCCATTGCTTAGGTGCCTGTTTCAGCCCATACAAAGATTTTAACAATTTGCACACCTTTGTCTCTTCACCTTTTACCATGAACCCGTCAGGCTTATCCATATAGATTTCCTCTTCCAACTATCCATTAAGGAAAGCTGTCTTCACGTCCATTTGATGAACGATAAGACCATAGGAGGCAGCCAGGTAAAGTAGTACACGAATGGTGGTCAGTCTAGCAACAGGTAAATAGGTGTCAAAGTAATCTTCGCCTTCTCGCTGGGTGTAGCCTTTGGCTACAAGCCGTGCCTTGTACTTCTCAATAGGACCATCAGGCCTTAGATTCTTCTTAAACACCCACTTACAGTCAACTGGCTTACAACCATATGGTCTCTCAGATAATTCCCACATTCCATTTGAAAGAATCAAGTCCATCTCATTTTGGACAGCTTCTTTCTAGTCATCCGCATCAGGAGATGCCAATGCCTCTACAATGGTCATAGGAGTATTGTCCACAAGGTACACAATGAAATCATTACCAAAGGATTTTTCAATCCTTCGTCTCTTACTCCGTTTAGGAGCTTCATTGTCATCCTTCTCAAGGACTATGTCATGTGGTTATTCATGTGGTTCTTCAGAATAATCACTTGATGTACTAGATTCAGGAATTATCTCAGAAGATATTCTAGCAGTGCTATGCATATGTTTCATAGGAAACATATTCTCAAAAAATGTTGCGTCACGAGATTCCATAATAGTATCAACATGCATATCAGGTACCTCAGATTTAACCACTAAAAATCTATAACCAACGCTACGCTGAGCATAGCCTAGAAAGATACAATCTACTGTCTTTGGTCCCAGTTTGCGTTTCTTCATAATTGGAACATTGACCTTCGCCAAACATCCCCAAGTGCGCAAATACGAAAGTGATTGTTTTCTCCCAACCCACTCCTCATTACGTTTTTTTCTTTATTCTTGTTCGGAATTCTATTCAGGACATGACACGAAGTCAACAAAGCCTCCCCCCACCATGCCTTAGATAAACCAGCAGTGTCCAACATGGCATTCACCAAGTCGGTCAGCGTGCAGTTTTTCCTCTCAGCAACCCCGTTTGATTGGGGCGAGTAGGGAGGTGTCCTCTCGTGAATAATACCATGTTCCTCACAGAATTCATCAAATATTTTGGGAAAATACTCCCCACCACGATCCGACCTAAGACGTTTGATCTTTCTCTCTAATTGATTTTCAACTTCAGCCTTATAGATTTTAAAGTAGTCTAAAGCTTCATCTTTAGTTTGCAACAAATAAACATAGCAGAACCTAGTAGCATCATCAATTAACGTCATGAAATATCTCTTTCCACCTTTTGTCAACACATCATTCATCTGGCATAGATCAGAATGTATGAGTTCTAGAGGTGCCAAGTTTCTCTCCTCGGCTGCCTTGTGAGGCTTCCGAGGTTGCTTAGATTGCACGCAACTAGGGCACTTAGAACCTTTGGCAATGGTGAAATTCGGAATTAAACTCAAACTAGATAGCCGAGACAATAAACCAAAATTAATATGACATAAACAAGAGTGCCAAACATCAGCCTCTGAATCAACATTGCCACAAATATGGTTTACTAACTTATTGCAAAATTCGAAAAGTGAAAAGCGGAACAAGCCTCTGCACTCATAGCCTTTACCAATAAATTGTCCAAATCTCGACACAACTACGTTATTGGACTCAAACACTACTTTAAACCCATCTCTGCAAAGAAGGGAGCCGCTAACGAGATTCTTGTTCATAGTAGGAACATGCTGCACGTTCCTCAGCTGCATGATCTTCCCCGAAGTAAACTTCAGATCTACCGTGCCAACACCACGAACAGTAGCATGTGATCCATTCCCCATTAGGACGGAAGAATCCCGAGCGACCTAATAAGAAGTGAACATAGAGATGTCAGAACACACATGAACATTAGCACCCGTATCAATCCACCAACATGGAGACAGAAAGACTGAAAGTACCTTCGGAAAATTAACGTACCCATCAGTATTGTTAGCGGTCACGACGTTGACATTCTTTGTGCTATTTTTCCCTCTCTTGTCCGCGCGATCAGGACACTCCTTGGAAAAGTGACCGAGCGCTCCACAGGCATAGCACTCGAGCCCAGCTTTGTTCATCACCTTCTTCTTCTTATTATTCTTGAAGGAAGTAGTATTGATAGGACCATTGAACTGGGGCTTGTAGTTCCCTTTGTTCTTGTTGTTGTTCTTGACGTGGTGATTCTTCTGCACCATGTTGGCGCTAGCCCGAATCTCACCACCTTTGTCACTCATGTCCTTTGCCCTGGCTTTCTCCTCAACATCAAGAGACGCTATAAGATTTTCAACCGATATCTCCTGTCTCTTGTGTTTGAGAGATGTGGCGAAGTTCCTCCATGAAGAAGGCAACTTTGCAATAATGCAGCCAACCACATATCTGTCAGGCAACACAACCTTGAGGAATTCGAGCTCTTTTGCAATGCACTGTATTTCATGAGCCTGTTCAACTACAGAACGGTTATTCACCATCTTGTAGTCGTGAAAGCTCTCCATAACGTACAGCTCACTGCCTGCATCGGTTGCACCGAACTTAGTATCCAGTGCATCCCAGAGCTCCTTAGCGTCTTCGATGTGCATATACACATCGCACAGACGCCCATCAAGGACATTCAGAACACAGCCTCTGAAATTAGTATTGGCTTCCTTGTGCTTATTTTGATCTTCCTCAGATGCACCTTCAAGAAGACCATTACTAATCAAGTCCCAAACTTTCATGGACTGGAGCCAAAGTTGGCATCTCACTTGCCATCTCTTAAAGTTGGTACCCTTAAAACTTTCCGGCCTCATAGCATCGGCAAAACCAGCCATGGTCAGTTCAGGAAATTGCCTACGATAAGGTTTTTGGATTGTTAAGTAATTAGGCATAAATTCCATGATTAATTCCAGAATATTAAACATGACGATAGCAGCTACTAACATGTGAATCTCAAGCATACTAGAAGCACTAAACAACATGAGCAGTAGCAGCATAACATCGCAAAACATGACACTGGCAAACATGTTTAACCAACGAGATGGGACACTGCAATTATACCGATCGTTTGCAGATGAGGTAGCCGTTGGTGCAGCGATGTTGTTGATGACGACGTTGGTGAAGACCGGTAGCAGAAGACGACGACGAGCAAGATCGCCCGACCTGGACGGTAGGCGAGCCGTGATGAAGACAGCGAGTAGTCGCGCGCGTGGCGCTTCCCAAAAACCTTATTCGCCCTCTCCCGTACAGGATCACAAAGGCGAGTGGTTCCGAAGACCTGCTCTCCCGTTCGCCGGCGCTCGGGATGGAGTGGACTACGGTGGCGGCGCAAGGAACGAGGTGTGGCAAAACCTAGATTGGTTTCAGGGTGTGTTGCGGCGTCCGCATCATGTCCTTATATAGCGGCTCGAGGCTCGAATTCACGCGACGAGCGAGCGGAGGAGGAGGAGTGCGCGAGAGACACTCTTATTCTCACTCACTTACAAGTGCTACTACACTCCACCTTATAAGGTGGTGTGCAACTCCTCCAACTTTCGGGGTGGGACTAAACTTTCCGTTCCCACCACTTGCTCACACACATGGGCCTTTGAGATTTCAGAAATTGCCTATTGGGTTGCCCTATAAATGGGCCCAATATTCTAACACCTTCTGTCAGTGGGATGGAGAAAGAAATAGCATACAAATAAAATGGGACGAAGATGCAGAAAAGAAAGAAAAGGGAGGAGACGGAATCTGAACCTGATAGGTGGGACCCGCCCATACATAAAGGAAGCTTGCCAGCCCGCTGGCTCGTTGTAGTACGATTTTATGGGGATTTTAAGATTACATATGATATTATTACCGCCCTGCAAGTTTATGTATTGTGGGAGTAATGAACTCTTTCTATTTTGTCTAGCCTCGTACTGCATCAACAACAAACAAATGTTTTGCTAGGAAATGCTGGCGCCTTGGATGCTTTTATTTTGAATGTTGGGCGCCTTGGACGCTGTCTTGCTGCACACACACATATCCCACAAACGCAGTTGCATCCCAGTGGCACACCTGGTCAGCATCGGGTTTGCACAGAATTTACCCACATCACATGAGCGGACGAGCCAACCAACATGAAAAGCGGGCTTGTAGCAGCAGCAGTGAAAACGTAAAATGCCAACGAGCGTGGTGCGTGCCATCGAGAGGAAGCCAACGTCGTGAGACAATTTTAAAGCATGTTCGTTCATCCATGGTGCTGGTCGTGGTAAACGCAAACAGCTTTTGTCAGGCCAAACCATCACGTGTTTGCTCCTCTCCACCAAAAGCTACTTTGCTTTTCTACTCTTATCTCTCTGATGGACCCTATCGGTTGTACCACATGCCTATCGCCTGGCCTTACTATGGAGTTGGTGAAGTATGCGATCGTGATGTAGCTTAGTAAATAATTAAGTAGTGAAGTTTAACTCGGTGGCCCAAAATTAAACGAATTTGGCAAAAAAATCCGTTAAATTTACGAGATCGGTTAGAGACGACAATTTTTTAGAGAAGCAAATATCCTCCTCTAAAGGATACTCAGCCATATCCTCCTCTAAATTTTAGGGAATTGGTTAGAAATGCTTTAGATCATGAAAAACCTAGATTACTTTTTTTTTGAATTTGAGAAACAATTTAAGCTGAAATCACATCAAATACAAATAGAGGAAAATTATGAACCAATAAATACATTTTTTTACATGTTCCTTATTTAATGAAGTTCGCCATTCAATAAACGAAGTTTGCCATTGTACATGACCATATAAGTGTGCATTTCTTTTTATTTTTACAAATGTTTGTATATTACGGGGAGAATAAAATCATTTCTATCTTCTATGACCACACAATATTTGCATAGGTAAACCATCATCACTTAATGGTTTCAATCACATAAATTAGGAATGGAATAATTTCCTTTACTTTTGATCGCTCCCTATATGGTAGTAATACTTTTTTTCAATTTTGGTTCCTAACACTTATCAAATATGGCTTATACCTCTAATGGTAGATCTATTACCTCGTGAGAGGTAATAGGTCATCACATTCAATCTATGTCACTGGATCAAAAATAATGAATGGTCAATAATAGTTGGGACCATCTTAAAATTTCTCTAAAAGCTATTGCCCCACGAATGTGCATGGTCAATGACAATCTATGGTACTTACTTTAACTCGTTTTTCGCGGGAATCACTCTAGCATGTTAATCCATGTTAATTAAGTGACATTTTTAGTAGGGCATATCTTAGTTGCAACTACTAATTATAATATCGATTAGTATTTTGGATGTGAATTATATTGCTAAACGAATGCTTGCTTGTGTTGTAGTTCTAAAATATTAATCAGGTATAGGAGAGTTTGTGTGATGAATGTATGCTAGCCAATAATTTATGCTAACCACTCTCACATGTTAACCCATGGTAATTTAGTGACATTTTTAATAGGTCATATCTTAATTGCAACTACCAATTATAATATCTCTAGATATTTTGGATGTGAGATTTAGTTCTTAAATGAGTGCTCACTTGCGTTGACATATGATATTAGGGATGTTAGTGATGAAATATTAATCGAATATAGAAGAGTCGAATATGGAAGGTTAAATTTCAGGTTATGTGAGAAATTACTATTTCTAAGGTAACTAAGAAATATCTATTTCTGTTTCTATTTCTAAATCACCACTTAAGACCCATCTGATGCAAACAGGAGATTGATACAAGTATATAACACAATAATTTTTGAACAATAACCAAATTGATGCAAATACCGACTTAGAAACAAGTTTTTTAACTGATTGAGCTGTAGTTACTCCTGAATAAATGTAAGGATTCAAAATTAGGATTCTTCTACATTCCATGGGAATTTTAACTTCGACTCTAACTTATTTAAATAAAACATTTTTTCATGTGATGCAATTGAACAAATCAAAATCCTGCAACATAAATGGCATGACATTGTAATCCTATGTTCTTCCTATTCCCGTGTTTTTTGGGTTCCTAGGAATCAAAGAGGCCCTAAAATTATGGCATGATTTTTCCTTATAAATTCACCTACTATAGTACTCCCTCTGTCCCAAAATAAGTGTCTCAACTTTAGTACAATTTTGCCCTAAAGTTTGTACAAAGTTGAGACACTTATTTTGGGATGAAGGGGGTACTATATTGTAAACATACACATTTTTTGACATCTTAAAATTCGCTAAACAATTGATTGTGCCAGCTAGTCGCGGATTCTCGTTTCTTATTCTCTGCCTTACAATTTGAATTTGAGAAGCAAGTAAAGAGAGAATAGGAAAAACAAAACAGCTTTTTTTTAGTGGAGGAAAAACAAAATAGCTTTTTTTTAGCACAAAGCAGCTAGGCTTTATTGAAAATGAATAATGTTTACAGGAATGTGAAAAACAAAATAGTTGGACCAACCAACGAAGCCTAAAGAGGCCCCAAGTCCAAAAGTCCAAAAGAGGGTATTGGCCCAAGAAAGAGTCCAAAAGGGGTCATTGCAGTTCGTCTCCAGTCTGCAGCAAAGGAGGCGACGCCGCCGGCTGCCAGGCGCACCGATGCGCACCATGCCTTCCTCCTCCTCCTCCGTCTACCCGGAACACCGCGTCGTCACCGCAGCCGAACTCGTCGCCGGCAATGATGCCAAGGAAACGAGGGCCACGGGCGCCGAGGGCTTCGCCTCGCTCCTGCGCACCCAGGAGGAGGTCGACGCGCTCTGCGACAAGTACGGCGTGCCGAAGGAGTTCACCGCGCGCCCCGCCGGCGACCTGCGCGCGAACTCGACGCCGCCGCCGGGGGCCATCTGCGTGTACGCACGCGCGCTGGAGGCCGGGATGCGCGTCCCGCTGCACGGTTTCTTCCGCGCGGTCCTCGCCCACTTCGGCATCGCGCCGGCGCAGGTCACGCCCAACGGGTGGCGCTTCATGGCGGGCTTCCTCGTGCTCTGCCAGTCCGCCGGCGTCCCTCCCTCGCTCGCGGTATTCCTGCGCTTCTTCCACCTGTCCATCATGGATCAAAAGCACGAGAAAGGGTTGTACTTTTTCCGATCCAGGCGGGACATCACAAGCTTGCCGAACGGGGGTTGCAAAACCATCCCGGGCTGGAGACACGAGTTCTTCTTCCTCTCGTCGCCGGAGCCGTGGCATTGCGCCGTGGAATGGGGCGAACCGTCCAAGGGCTCTTTCCTCGACCCGGCGCTCACCGTTGAGGAAAACAAATCGGTGGTGAAGTTGCTAAGTGCTCACGGTGGCGCCGCTCTTGATCTCAGGAACCTGCTCCCTGCTAGGTGCTCAGGGGGGCGCTGCCATATCTGCGCCGCTGTTGATCTCAGGAACCTGCTCCCTGCTACGTGCCCACGGCGGCGGCGGAGTCTCCGCAACAGCAACCTTGCTGCCGCATCCCCGCCGCCGCGGCCTTCTTCGTGTTACAAAGGTACCTGAAGTTCTGAACATTGAAATGCCTTTGATTCCCCTGTTTCATCGAGCCCTAAAGTCGATGTTGCGTGCTATCTAGATATGGATCCCTCCGTCCACGACATGATGAAGACTATGCCGGCGGACAAGGTGGCCGCGCAATCTTCGGCGTAGAGGACTTGGGAGGAAGCCAACGGCGGGGAGGAGGTTCCGCCTCTTTCAGTGCTGTCACCGCCACAGCACTTCCTCGGCAGGCACGACGGACACACCACAGACTGGGATGGTGGACGGGAGCTGCTGCAGGAAACCGTCGCGCCGCCGTTGGAGCGCGCGTTCGCGGCGAACGAGCCTTCCGACGGCGCAGCGATTCGGCGATTATTGCCACTATGCCAGCAAATGCCATGGGAAATTTGTTCCATCTCTAGGTGCTTGTCTTGTCGGGGGTCCGTCCAACCGACCATATTGTTTGCTTTTCAGGCTGCGAACTACGTGCTCGAACTGGGGGAGAAGCTGGTGGCCAGGGAGCGCGACGCCGCGGCTCTGCGGGAGCAGCTGGAGGAGGCGAAGAACGAGCTCGCGGCGGCGAAGTGTGCGGCGGGCGTGGAGCGGGAGAAGGCTAAGTCCGAGCTCGCCGCGGCGGGAGCGGAGCTGGAGAGGACCAAAGCCGAGCTCGCGGCGGCGGAGGCGGAGCTGGTAAAGACGAAGGCCAAGCTCTCCGCGTCTCTTGTGGAGGCTGAGCTCGCCGCGGCAAAGCAAGCGGCGGAGGTGGTGAAGACGAAGGCCGAGCGCGCTGCGGCTTGGGAGGAGGTGGCGAAGACGAAGTCCGAGCTCGCCGCCGCGGAGGCAGAGCTGGTGCAGGCCAAGGCCGAGCTCACCGCGGCGAAGCGCGCCGCGGAGACGGAGCTGGTGAAGGCGAAGGCCAAGCTCGCTGCGGCGGAGACGGAGCTGGAGAGCGCCAAGGCCGCAGCGGTGCAGCAGCTCCTGGCCTCCGAGGAGCAGGTGAGGCAGCGCGCGGAGGACGCGCTGGAGGGATACAAGCGCTGGCGAGGTCATCAAGCTCCGGCTGGCCGTGCTGCCTGAGTACGTTGCCCGCTGATCGGTTTTTTGGCATTTGATTTCAAACATTTTTCTAGATGGCTAAATGAAGATCACAAACAAATCTTTACCCTGATCCACTCTATGCGCTCTGTTCCTCTATCTGGAGATCGCTTGCTTTTGTAGCTGCAGTTTTCTCAGAGACAAACATTGCAGTGTAGCACCCGTTGCTATGTGATTTTCTTGTGACAATTGACTAGGGATGTTCGTTTGTTGGTGCATGTTGTATTGTTCCTTGCGATATTATAAGCTTTTCTTTTAACACACTACATACACGCATGCGATGTTATAAGTTGAAGTACCTCACATACACGCACGCACACTTACCCAATGAGCACACAAACACATAGGGCTGATAGATCCTCTGGATCGAAGTAGGCTAGAGATTCCGGTAGTCCTACCTTCGCATTGGCCTGAGGAGCTCCCGCCGTTGGCCATGGTGGGATGGTGACGGCGGCGATGCCAGAGAGATGGCGAGGTAGTGAAGGCTTCCCGTGAGCACCGCACTAACCCTAGATCGGTAGGGAATATCGGTGGGGTTTGTGGCGGCGGTGAACTTCGTGTCTCGTGCCCCGGCCCCCCACCTCTGTTAATATAGCGCGGGTCACAGGGGGCCACCAACCATATGAGGGTTGGGCGCCCCCGATCAGGGCGCGAGTCAGGGGCCTGTTCGACCCATTGGGTTCGAACGGGAGGAGATCAACCTAACATTCTCCCTCTTGATCTCAACTTTACTTTTAACCTTATACTTTCTAGTTTATTTGTTTCATCACATATTGGTACATAGAGCATGTTTCATCGTCACAGCTTAATTGCCGATAGAATCATACAGCTACAACATACGTTTTGTTTAGAAACAAATTCTGTTTCTTTTGGGCCTCTCATGATCCAGGAATCATAGGCTTTCCCTTAAACCCATGCCGGCTAAGTGTTCCTTTCGTAAGCGTTTCGTAAGCGGATCCGCAAGCATATCCTTTGTCCTTATATGCTCGAGACTTATAGTGTGATCTTAGATTTTATCTTTCACAACATAGTACCTTATTTCTATTGTTTTGGCAGCATTACTCGACTCGTTGTTGTGAGCATAGAATACTGCGGGCTGGTTGTCACAGTACATCTTTAGTGGTTTGTGAATACAATCTACCACTTTCTAGTCGGGTATAAATTTCTTTAGCCATATCGCCTGCCCCGTGGCCTCGAAGCATGCTATAAATTCTGCATACATCGTGGATGATGCAACTATCGACTGTCTGGAGCTTTTCCACGAAATAGCTCCCCCAGCGAGAGTGAATACGTATCCTGACGTGGATTTTCTATCATCTCTGTCCCCCACAAAATCTGTGTCTGAATACCCTTTTATTTCTAGGGAATCACATCTCCTGTATGTTAACATGTAGTCCTTTGTGCCTTGCGCATAACGCAATGCTTTCTTTACCATCTTCCAGTGCTCTATGCCTGGATTCTCTTGATATCTACCGAGTACCCCGGTGATAAAAGCTAAGTCAGGGCGAGTGCACACTTGTGCATACTGTAAGCTTCCAACAGCCGAAGCATATGGTACTGCTTTCATTTGATCGATCTCGTACTGGTTCTTGGGACATTGGAATTTTCCAAAACTATCGCCCTTAACTATAGGAGCAGGTGTGGCTTTACTCGCATGCATATTGTACTTTTGAAGAACCTTTTCTAAATATGCTTTCTTGGATAATCCTAAGACTCCATTGTTCCTATCTCGGTGAATTTCTATGCCCAAAACATATGATGCTTCACCAAGATCTGTTATGTCAAAATTTGAGGATAAGAACTTCTTTGTTTCTTATAGTAGACTAACATCACTGCTAGCAAGCAGAATATCATCCACATACAAGATTAGGAAAATATATTTCCCATTTTTAAACCTTGCATAAATGCAGTTATCCTCAATATTTTCTTTAAATCCAAAACTTTTTATTGTTTCACTAAACTTTAGATACCACTGTCTAGAGGGTTGCCTTAACCATTAATGGATTTCTTCAGGCGGCATCCCATATCTTCCTTGCGTTCCATGATAAAACCCTTGGGTTGTTTCATGTAAACTTTTTCTTTTAAATCCCCGTTCAGAAATGCCGTCTTTACATCCATTTGATGTAACTCTAAATCAAAATGTGCAACTAATGCTATTATGATTCTGAAGGAATCCTTACACGAGACTGGGGAAAAAGTCTCATTGTTATCTATCCCTTCTCTTTGTGTAAATCCTTTTGCCACAAGTCGTGCTTTATACTTTTCTACATTCCCTTTAGAGTCATACTTAGTTTTGTAGACCCATTTACATCCTTCTGTTTTGGCTCCTTTAGGAATATCCTCTAAGTCCCAAACATCTTTGGAACTCATCGATTTCATCTCGTCTTCCATTGCCTTCATCCACTTCGATGAGTGAGGGCTTCTCATGGCTTCTTCATATGAGGTGGGATCTTTTTCCACATGAACCATTTCTGTGTTATAAACTTTATAATCAGTAGAAATAGCTGATCTTCTTGTTCTATTAGACATTCTAAGGGCCTCAGTTTCTGGCACATTCTGTGCCTCAACTTCCGGCACATCGTCTAAAATTGGCTGTTGCACCTCCCTTTCATGCTCAACAACGGGTTCAGTCGGCTCCTGACGGACAGGTTCCGGGTCTACCCCCATAGTTGTCATGGGTGGAGTTGCAACTGGTAGTGAGAAAAATGGCTCCTGAATCATTGAATTAGGTGCATGCACCCTCTTCTCCTCAAGATCAATTTTCCGAGCTACCATGCTCCCCCTCATCATTTCGTCCTCTAAGAAGACTGCATGTCTTGTTTCTACAAACTTTGTATATCTGTCTGGACAGTAGAAATGAAAACCCTTTGATCTGTCTGGATAGCCAATGAAGTGGCAACTCACTGTTTCGGGATCTAACTTTGCAATGTTTGGATTAAACATTTTGGCCTCAGGAGGGCACCCCCACACCTTGAAGTGTTGTAGGGAGGGCACTCTTCCTGTCCACAGCTCGTACGGTGTTTTGGGCACCGACTTGCTTGGTACTCTATTGAGAATGTGAATGGCGGTTTTAAGCGCCTCCATCCATAATCCCAATGGCAAGGTGGAGTCACTCATCATGCTGCGCACCATATCCATAAGTGTACGGTTGCGCCTTTCAGCTACTCCATTTTGCTGAGGCTCGCCCGGCATTGAATACTGGGCTACTATGCCAGTCTCCTGTAAAAACTTTGCAAAAGGTCCAGGGACTTGGCCATATGGAGTATGTCGACCGTAGTACTCCCCCCCCCCCCCCACGGTCAGATCTCACTATCTTTATTCTTTTATCATGCTGATTTTCAACTTCAGCTTTGAATATTTTAAACTTATCCAACGCTTCGGATCTTTCTTTGATTGGATAAATATATCCATAGCGAGAGTAGTCATCTGTGAATGTTATGAACGAGTCATATCCATCCACACTTTTCACCGGAAATGGTCCACAAATGTCAGTGTTAATGATTTCTAGTGTGCCTGTGCTATGGATTGCACCCATTTTGATTTGTTTTATATACTTTCCTTTAATGCAATCTATGCATTGTTCTAAGTCTGAGAACTCTAACGGAGGATGAATTTCACTTTTGACTAATCTTTCTATTCTCCCCCTGGAAATATGGCCCAAGCGACAGTGCCATAACTTTGATGAGTCATGGGTTCTCTTTCTTTTCTTTTGTTCTTTGTTCGATGCGACATGCTCATTCAGATTACTCACAGAATGCACTTTTCACGTAGTGATAATAAATAAAACTCATCGTGTAGTAAAGCATCACCCACATAAGCATTATTAAACCATATGGCACACTTGCCATGTCCAAAATAACATTCATAATTATCTTTGTCCAAACATGAAACACTAATCAAGTTTCTATGACATGATGGAACATATAAAACATCTCTAAGCAGAAGCTTGAATCCATCAGCTAACTCCAGGGAGATGTCGCCGACAGCTGCAACTTCTGCTTCAACTCCGTTTGCCACTTCAATGCGCCTTTCGCTTCTTTGCGTAGTCCGCGTCGAATGGAATCCCTGTAACGAATTTGCAACATGAACAGTTGCTCCTGAGTCAATCCACCAAGTAGATTTCGAAAACTGTGTATACAAGGATTCATTTACAAAGGAAACAATGTTGTTACCTCTCTTTGCCATTATGGACTTTAGCCAATCAGGGCAATCTTTCTTATAGTGCCTAGTCTTTTTACAATGGAGACATGTGTCTTTGTCCACTGGAAAAGACTTTTGCTGATGCTGATGTTGAGCTTTTCCATGTGGCTTAGAAGGAGAACCTTTGCTATTTTGATTATAATTCTTTTTCTTGTTATCCTTCACATAGTTGAGTGAACCACCATGTGAGGCTTTGAGTCTGTCCTCTTCTTGGACACACATTGCTATTGTCTTTTCAATGTCCCATGTTCCAGGTGACATATTGTAGTTTACAACAAAGGTTTCAAACTCCTTTGGCGGTGAAGCCATGACCAGGTGGACCAGGAGCGCTGGTTTGATCTCCAGATCCGCATCCATGGGCTTGAGCTTTGCTGCCATGTTGCTCATCCTAAGGATGTGCTCTCTTATTCCATGACCACCGCCAGTGTAGTTCTCTGTCACCAGTTGCTTTATCAACTGGGTGGCATATGTCTTTGAAGAACCAGTGAACTGGCTCTTTATCTTTGTAAGCAACTCCCCTACGGAAGTGCACTCTGCAATTGAGCCCACGATGGCATTCTCAATTGTATTCTTTATAAATGTCATGCACTTTTTGTTTGCATTGACCCACTTTTGGTTTTCGATGGAATATAACATCTCCACTGGAGCATGATCCCCCCTCTTTTTATCCCACGCAGCATCATCATCAGTGGCCTCTCTGACTGGCTCTGTAGGTCTGACCGGCTGTGGTTCATCCACAACCCAGTCCACCTCAGCACAGACAAATGCCAGGTCTACTTTCTTCCTCCACTCAGTGTAGTTGTCGCCTCTGAGTGTCGGAACATCTTTTAGGCAACTCATCAAGTGGTAGCCTCCTGAAATCACAATTTAAGTCAGATCATTATAACAATCATATGCATTAATCTAACGTTGGTAAAATTAAACATACAATTGTCCATGCAATTAAATCTATATTACCAATGGGCCAAAAATAGAAATAAATGCACCTTTTATAGCAACAATAAAACATGATCATGTTATTAACAACGTTGGTCATAAAATAACAGAATCATATTTATTTTAATAATCACTTTAATATGCTCTTTAAAAAAGCACTTTTATTTATTTGCAGCGGAAAAACATGAATAAAAAATTCATGAACTTTTTACTTTTCAGAAACTTTTATTTTACTTTTCAGAAACTTTTCTATTTTCTAAACAAGATTTTCGTTGGATAATTTTGAATAGAAAAATAAACTGTGTGAATTTTGCCCAAAAATTGGACAAAAACTATTAAAACGAAAAAATAGGTCGCGCAGCCAGCGTCGGCTCAGCGCGTGACGGCCGCAGCGGTAGAAAACCGGCCTAGCCCCCCGAGCGACGCGGCCCACACGCCTGCACTGAGCGCCGCACGAGCCGGCCTGGTTTCGGCCCAGCGCGCGCCTCCCTTTCGGCCTAGTGGCCCACTATTCCGGTTAGGGTTTTCATCTCCGCCGTCCATCACGATCCGACGGTGACCCGCGGCTTTCGCTGGGTCAAAAACGCCCGCTCGGTCGATCCTGCCAACCGAAACCCTAGCCACTCTCTATTCTCGCCGCCCGCTCCTTTCGTCTCTCCCTCATCGAGGGTTTCGGGCCTCGTCGGCCGCCGGCGATGAAGGCGCACCACCACGGAGTGCGAGCCCCTCCCGTTTTCCCTTTCCCCTTCCCTTTCTTCATCTGTTTCTCCCATCCACTTCCTGTGACAGAGAGAGAGAGGCGCGGGCAGAGCCCTCCTCTGCTCCCCTGCGAGGCCGAAGTGTGACGACCCCGGCTTAATCGTGCACTAATCATACACGCAAATGCACACGATCAAGCCTAAGGACTCACTTGAAGATATCACAACACAACTCTAAAACATAAATAAAGTCATACAAGCTTTATATTACAAGCCAGGGCCTCGAGGACTCGAATACATAGCTCGATGGCATACAAGTGTCAGCGGAAGCATCAGATATCTGGGTACAGATATAGCAGAATTACAGATAGGCCTTTAGAAAGGCGGGGCAAAATAAAATACTACGATCGATAGGCGTAGGCCTCCTGCCTAGGACCCTCCGAATCCTACTCCTGGTTGTCTGTCGGCTGCTCGTAGTAGTACTCGCCTGGAGGGTAGTAGTAGTAGCCGTAGTCGTCGACGGGGGCTGCTATCTCAGGTGCTCCGTCATCTGGTGGCGACATATGGATATGGGGAGAAAAAGAAAGTAAAGCAAACGTGAGTACTCATCCGAAGTACTCAGCAAGCAAGGATCTACACTACATATGCAACATTATCAAAGGAGGCTGTATAGGTGGACTGGGCTGCAGAAATGCCAGAATAGAGGAGAGAGCCTAGTCCTATCGACGACTAGCATCTTCAAGAATCTTCATCGGCATTGCAGCATTAGAAGAGTGCAGATTGACATAATGTAAAGTAGTAGTAGTGTATCAACAACCTCGGCCAGAGATCCTTTCCCGACTCCCTGCGAGAAGCAATCCTAGAGCCATACTATCCAGTTATCATCTCAAGTTCTAGTTGTACCGATCGGGATACAACTCCGAGTGTCCGTTACCATAGGACAGGCTATCGATAGATTGTTTCTTCCCTGCAGGGGTGCACCAACTTACACACCACGCTCGTTTAACTCAGGCTGGACACACTTTTCTGGGTCATGCCCGGCCTCGGCTAAACAACACGCCGCAACCCGACCTAGACTCTAAAGACAGGTCAGCACGCTGGACTAACCTATGCCCCCAGGGGTCTTGGGCCTTCGCCCTGGGAACCTTGCACATTGCGAGGACGCTCCGGAAGCAGACCTAGCCCCCTTAATACAAGCACAGGCTTAACCAGTCCAATCCAAAGCGGGCCGCTCCTCGCTGACGTCTATAGAGCTTCGGCTGATGTATACGACGCAGAACGCCCATACTATGCCCACGTGATGGTTAGTGCTATCAGGCCAGAGGCCCCTCGGATCAAATATCCAAACCGTTAGTGGATTAGTAGCGCGCGGTAACAAGCAGAGACTCACGAAAGATGTGACCCCGTCGCCCCGTCTCGAGGACTTGCGGCAAGGGCTAGGAATGCCCGGCCACGCCTCGTATTTATCTCGCGGGCACCCTCCAGGTAAACCCGACTCCACATCACTCGCAATTAAGCTCGCGCGGGTACCCCTCAGGGCCGACCCGTCTTTAGTATCATGGTTCAGTGTTCAGTCATAGTAACCAAAGTATCCGTGTGTCTGGCACCAAGGGGAACCCTGAGGAATCACCCTCGATGGAATCCCACTTGATGTTATCATCAAGGTGAACGAAGGAGGAATCACCCTCGAGGTCCACGCTTGAAAAGTTGCGTGATGTTATCGTTATCGGGGGTGGTGTAGGAGGAATCACCCTCGCTGACCACGCCGATTAACTAACCTACAAGGTTATCATCAGAAGTGCTTACGAGGTATCACCCTCGGCACTCGATAGTAACCCAGTAGTGTCGAGAAACTAAGGGGAAGTGACGTGCGGTGTCGGGGCCTGGTCTTCGATCCCGTTGATCGGGTCTTCTGATGATCCAGCGGGGTAGTCGGGATAATGTGGGGTCTCTGCTGGGTCTCTACCCAAACCATACTAAACAGTTTAGGATAATCAGGCAGGTAACAATAGCAGGTTACAATAATCAGGCTATGCAACAGAAATAGGATAACAGTAGCAGCAGTAACTTCTAATGCAAGCATAAGAGAGAAGAGAGTGGGCGATATCGGAATGCTAAAAAAGGGGGTGCTTGCCTGTTTGCTCGGCGGCAAGGGCAAGATCGTCAACTACGTCGTCGGGCTCCTGAGCGGCGTCGGCCTTGGGAGCTACGTCGACGTCGGGGTCTACCAAGAGAGAAGAGGGGGAAGAAACAGGTAAATAGACATCAATCGATGCAACACAAGCATGTCGTGCCTAGGATGCAGTGCAGGGTTGCCTAAAGATGCATCTAGGTCATTTTAGTTATTTTAGGATTAGAGTTGGATTTATTAGCCGGTAAGTATGCACTATTCATCTACCAGAAACGGACAAAAAGTTGCGGGTTCTCCTACGTAGAGGGTTCCGACATGGAAACAGACGTCACGATCAGATTCGTCTCGTCGTTCTGATCAACTTTCATGTTTTAAGTTTTTCGATCCGAGCTACGCTTTATTTTCTACGAATTTTCAAATATTTAAACGTTTTCTGGATTTTATTTATTTAACAGAAAAGGAAATATGACATCAGCATTAGGTGTGGATGGTGTCAGCAGGTCAACTAGTCATCTGACCAGGTCAAACCTGACCTGTGGGTCCAGTGGGACCCACATGTCAGCCTCTGTTAGTTTAACAGAGTATTAGACTAATCTAACAGGGTAATTAGAGGTGTGGGCCCAGCCTGTCAGTGAGTGATTAGTTAGACTAATTATTTTTATTAAATAAATCCGTTTAATTAGCCTAATTACCAGAGGGGGCCCACATGTTAGTGACTGGGACCGCCCAGTCAGCACAGTTGACCAGGTCCAGGGGCCCCACTGGCAGTGACCCTGGGGGTGGCCCCGGGTGTACCACGTCGGCGTCGGCGCCGGAGACAAGTCCGGTGACCATTTGCGCGGCGGCCGATCGCCGGAGTGCGTCGGAATCGCGCTAGGCAGCACCGTTTAGCGTGCGGCTGGGCTCTGTGACGACCCCGGCTTAATCATGCACTAATCATACATGCAAATGCACACGATCAAGCCTAAGGACTCACTTGAAGATATCACAACACAACTCTATAACATAAATAAATTCATACAAGCTTTATATTACAAGCCAGGGCCTCGAGGGCTCGAATACATAGCTCGATGGCATACAAGTGTCAGTGGAAGCATTAGATATCTGGGTACAGATATATTACAGAAATAAAGATAAGCCTTTTAGAAAGGTGGGGCAAAATAAAATACTACGATCGAAAGGCGTAGGCCTCCTGCCTAGGACCCTCCGAATCCTACTCCTGGTCGTCAGTCGGCTCCTCGTAGAAGTACTCGCCTGGAGGGTAGTAGTAGTAGCCGTAGTCGTCGACGGGGGTAGCTATCTCAGGGGCTCCGTCATCTGGCGGCGTCAATTGGATATGGGGAGAAAAAGAAAATAAAGCAAACGTGAGTACTCATCCGAAGTACTCAGCAAGCAAGGATCTACACTACATATGCAACATTTTCAAAGGGGGCTGTATATGTGGACTGGGCTGCAGAAATGCCAGAATAGAGGGGGAAGGCCTAGTCCTATCGAAGACTAGCATCTTCAATCATCTTCATCGGTCTTGCAGCATTAGAAGAGTGCAGATTAACATAATGTAAAGTAGTAGTAGTGTCATCAACCTCGGCCAGAGATCCTTTCTCGACTCCCTGCGAGAAAGCAATCCCAGAGCCATACTATCCATTTCATCTCAAGTCACCAGTTCTAGTTGTACCGATCGGGATACAACTCCGAGTGTCCGTTACCGTAGGACAGGCTATCGATAGATGTTTTCTTCCCTGCAGGGGTGTACCAACTTACCCACCACGCTCGATTAACTCTGGCCGGACACACTTTACTGGGTCATGCCCGGCCTCGGCCAAACGATACGCCGCAACCCGACCAAATACCTAACAGAGAGGTCAGCACGCCGGACTAAACCTATGTCCCCAGGGGTCTTGGGCCATCGCCCCGGGAACTCCTGCACGTTGCGTCAGGCGGCCGAGAGCAGACCTAGCAACCCCTTAATACAAGCGCAGTTGCGTAACCAGTCCAACTCGGCACGCGCCGCTCAGTCGCTGACGTCCATTAAGCTTCGGCTGAAGTATACGACGCAGAACGCCCATACTATGCCCACGTGATGGTTAGTGCTATCAGGCCAGAGGCCCCTCGGATCAAATATCCAAACCATTAGTGGATTAGGAGCGCGCGGTAATGAGCAGACACTCACGAAAAATGTGACCCCGCCGCCCCGTCTCGAGGACTTGCGGCAAGGGCTAAGAATGCCCGGCCACGCCTCGTGTTCAACTCTCGGGCACCATCCAGGTCCACCCGATTCCACATCACTCGCAATTAAGCTCGCGCGGGTACCCCTCAGGGCCGACCCGTCTTTAGTATCATGTTTCAGTGTAAAGTCATAGTAACAATGGTAACCGTGTGTCCAACACCAAGGGGAACCCTGAGGAATCACCCTCGATGGAATTCCCTCTGATGTTACCGTCAAGGTGAACGAAGGAGGAATCACCCTCGAGGTCCACGCTTGAGGAGTTGCGCGACGTTGTCGTTATCAGGGGTGGTGTAGGAGGAATCACCCTCACTGACCACGACCGATTAACTAACCTACCAGGTTATCATCAGAAGTGCTGATGAGGTATCACCCTCGGCACTCGATAGTAACCCAGTAGTGTCGAGCAACAAAGGGGAAGTGACGTGCGGTGTCGGGGCCTAGTCTTCGATCCCGTTGATCGGGTCTTCTGATGATCCAGCGGGGCAGTCGGGATAATGTGGGGTCTCTGCTGGGTCTCTGCCCAAACTATACTAAACAGTTTAGGATAAACAGGCAGGTAACAATAGCAGGTTACAATAATCAGGCTATGCAGCAGAAATAGGGTAACAGCAGCAGCAGTAACTTCTAATGCAAGGATAAGAGAGAAGAGAGTGGGCGATATCGGAATGCTCAAAAGGGGGGTGCTTGCCTGTTTGCTCGGCGGCAAGGGCAATATCGTCAACTGCGTCGTCGGGCTCCTGAGCGGCGTCGGCCTCGGGAGCTACGTCGACGTCGGGGTCTACCGAGAGAGAAGAGGGGGAAGAAACATATAAATGCACAGCAAACAATGCAATACAGGGCATGCTATGCTAAGATGTAGTGCAGGGTTGCCTAAAGTATGTCTAAGGCATTTTTTTAAGTTATTATAGGATTTAAGTTGGATTTACTAACCGGTGTATAAGCACTATTCATCTACCGGATACGGTCTCGAAGTTGCGGGTTCACCTATGTAGGGGGTTCCGGCATCGAAACAGACGACTCGATCAGATTCATCTCGTCGTTCTGAGCAACTTTCATGTTTTAAGTTTTTCGATCCGAGCTACAGTTTAAAAGTTATTAATTTTCAAAGATTTAATCATTTTCTGGATTTTATTTAAATTAACAGAAAAAAGAATTATGACATCAACATGATGCAATGCTGACATCAGCAGGTCAACAGGTCGGCTGACCAGGTCAAACCTGACCTGTGGGTCCAGTGGGACCCACGTGTCAGCCTCTGTTAGTTTAACAGAGTATTAGACTAATCTAACAGGGTAATTAGAGGTGTGGGCCCCGCCTGTCAGTGAGTGATTAGTTAGACTAATTATGTTTATTAAATAAATTTGTTTATTTAGCCTAATTACCTGAGGGGGCCCACATGTCATTCACCGTGGGTGAACAGTAACTATGTTGACCGGAGTCAACGTGGTCAACAGAGGTGCTGGGGCCCACTGGCAGCCTCTCAATGGGCGGGCCCCACTTGTGCACGTCGGCGGCGTCGCCGGAGTTACTCCGGCGACCAAAATCGCGGCGACCCATCGCCGGACTTGGCCGGAAATGCTCTACAGGGGACCGTTCGACGCGGGGTTGGGCTGGTTCGAACGAGCAACCAATGCCATGTCTAGTGGTGGTGGTGGTTCCGCTGTAACCGGTCGGAATCGTCACCGGCGTCGAGGTCCGCGGCGAAGCGTTTCGGGCAAGGTCAGAATCGGAGCAGCAGCGCGCTACGGGGTGAATGGAGAAGCTGGGGAGGTGCTGCGTGATGCGGTGGGCACATCGGGCTCGGCCCCATGACCATTTGGTCACCGGAGCCTCACCGGCGATGAGCGCAGGCGGAGGCGCAATCAGGCTCGAGCTACGCGGCGGCTACAGCGACGCAGGAGGGCAGAAGAGCTAGGGGAGAGGAGGAGCAGCTCACCATGCGGCACGCAAGGTGGCCCTTGACAGGTTAGTAGCAGCAGAACGGCGGGGATCGTCGGAGGCGCGCCGGTGATCCGCGGAAGAAGACGAGGCTCTGGGGCTCGATGCAGAGGTCCCCGGCTTCAACGGGCAGCGCCAGACGACGTGGTCGAGCACGACGCTCCTTCCAGGCACGATGGTGGCTCACGGGGACGCCGGTGGCCACGACGAGCAGCAAGGCGCGGCGGCTGCGGTGATCGGCGGCGGATCTGAGAAGGGAGAAGGCGAGGAACGAGTGAGGGAGAGGGGTGAGGAGTGAGCGAGGAGGTCCAGGGGGAATGGACGGCTTCGGCCTTATCCCCTCGCAGCGTCGGTGGGCGTCTGTGGCGTCGCGCTGTCGCCGTTCGAGCGGCGCTCACCGGCGCGTCCAGGCGCGTGCCGACACGACGACGGAGAGAGAAGAAGATGGGCCAGGTGGGCTGGTTATCGGGGCTCTGTGCACTTAGGCCCAGTGCACAGTGCCTCGTCTTATTTTCTTATTTCTGTTTTCTGTTTTTCTTTATTGCTTTTCTGTTTTGTAATAGTTAGGCCACTTTTGCTATTTTGCAAAATGTGAGAGTTGGCCCCAATATTACAGTGCATTATTACCTTTCACCAAAAACTTGTTTGGGCAAAGTAGGATTCCATTTGAATTTTGATATTATTATAAAGGGATTAAATAATTCTGTTTTGGTGTTGTTTCATGTTGTTGGAGTCACTTAGCTAACTCATTGATCTTTGTTAATATTTTTATAATTGCTTCTGGATTATTTGTTGCTTAGTGAACATTTTTCCAACAGTGTTTGAGCAACTTTATTTTGCACTTTTGAATTTGAGTTGATTTTTAGAATGGAATTTGAATTGAATACTTAACCAAAGTGTTTAGGCACTGCAAATTGAGATGACTTGGCATACTTAGCAGAGTGTCACAGTGACTATTACACAGGGGTGTTACAAATTCTCCTCCTCTAAAAGAAATTCTCGTCCCGAGAATTTAGGAGGTAGAAGGAAAGAGGTCGGGATATTCTTCCCGAAGGTGATCATCGCGTTCCCAAGTGGCTTCATCTTCAGTGTGATTCGACCACTGCACTTTCAGGAACTTGGTCGTCTTCTGACGAGTTCGACGTTCAGCTTCATCGAGAATGCGGATGGGATGCTCCTTATAAGAAAGATCATCTTGCAACTCGAGCATCGCGTGATCCACTGCGCGGTGTGGAGATTCCTTGAAGCATTTACGAAGTTGTGACACATGGAAGACGTTGTGGATATGAGAGAATTGCGGCGGCAACTCCAATTTATATGCCACCTGTCCACATCTAGCCACGATGCGGAAAGGACCAATATAGCGAGGAGCTAGCTTGCCCTTGATTCCGAAACGACGAGTGCCCTTCATAGGTGTAACACGAAGATAAGCTTGATCACCTGGTTGATAAGTCAGACCCCATCGCTTGCGATCATAATTGCTCTTCTGGCGGTCCTGAGCCGCCTTAAGATTTTCTCAAACGATTCGGACTTGTTCTTCGGCGTGTTGGATAATGTCCGGTCCAACGAGTGGTCGTTCCCCAGTTTCTGACCAATTCAGAGGGGTTTGACACTTACGTCCATAAAGCACTTCGAAGGGGGCCATTTTCAAGCTGGCTTGATAGCTGTTATTATAAGAGAAATCGGCAAACGGGAGAGATTCTTCCCACTTCTTACCGAACGATATTACACTAGCCCGAAGCATATCTTCAAGCACTTGATTAACTTGCTCGACTTGGCCTTGGGATTGAGGATGATAAGCTGAACTCCAGGTAATGTGAGTTCCCATAGCTTCTTGGAAACTTTCCCAGAACTTGGACGTGAAAAGACCGCCATAGTCCGAACTGATCTCCTTCGGAATACCGTGGAGTGAAACGATTCTAGAGATATACAATTCTGCTAACTAGCTAGCAGTGATAGTCTCTTTGACAGGTAGAAAATGTGCAACTTTGGAGAGTTGGTCGACGACGACAAGAATAGCATCGTGACCCTTCTGAGACTTAGGAAGACCAGTAATGAAATCCATTTGCACTTTATCCCATTTCCACAATGGAATAGGAAGTGGTTGAAGAATTCCAGCAGGCTTCTGATATTCTGCTTTCACGCGACGGCATACGTCACATTCAGCAACATATCGAGCAATGTCCTGCTTCATTCTAGACCACCAGTACCTCTGTTGAAGATCACGATACATCTTAGTGCTACCCGGATGGATAGACAGCGGTGTATCATGAGCCTCCTTCATGACTTTGTAATTCATAAGTTCGAAGCGAGGTACCACGATGCGGTCTCTAAAATACAAGGTTCCGTCTTCTGCAATCGAGAAATCCCTGTACTTCTCAAGATGAAGCTTTTTCTTCATCAGATCGATTTCAGCATCTTTGGCTTGCGCTTCTTTAACAGCTTTCTCAAGGTCTGGCTGTACCACAAGGTTATTAAGAGAACCCTGCGGAACGATACAGATGTTCAACTTGCGCAATTCTTCATAAAGCTGGGGTTGAGCTTGCTTAACCATGAGGTTATTGCAATAGGACTTGCGGCTCAAGGCATCAGCCATCACATTAGCCTTGCCAGGAGTATAATAAATACCATAATCATAGTCCGTAATTGTTTCCATCCATCGCTGTTGACAAAGATTAAGATCCGGTTGGGTGAACAAGTACTTCAGACTCTAATGATCGGTATAAATCTCACACCGATTACCAAGAAGGTAGTGTCGCCACTGCTTCAAAGCATAAATCACAGCAGCGAGTTCGAGATCATGCACTGGATAGTTTTCTTCATGCGGATGCAATTGTCGCGAGGCATATGCAATTACTTTACGCTCTTGCATTAGGACACAGCCTAATCCTTGACGAGAGGCGTCACAATATATCACAAAGTCCTTGCATGAATCGGGAGGAGCAAGCACTGGAGCATAAGTAAGCTTGTCCTTGAGGGTCTGGAAACTCTCCTGACATTTGTCTGTCCACTCAAACTTAACGCCTTTGTGGAGCAGGTTAGTCAGGGGCTTGGCAATCTTGGAAAAGTTCTCGATGAATCGTTGACAATAACTTGCTAGGCCGAGAAAACTTCGGACTTGCTTGGCATTCTTCAGAGGAGTCCAGTCAAGAATAGCCTGAACACGCTCCGGGTTAACGGCAATACCGTCCTTGGAAATCACATGTCCAAGGTAGGTTACTTCAGAAAGCCAGAATTCATATTTGGAGTACTTGGCATACAACTTGTGCTCTCGAAGTCTCTCCAGAACAAGGCGAAGATGTTCGGCATGTTCTTCCTTATTCTTTGAATATACCAGAATATCATCCAGATATACCATGACGAACTTGTCGAGGTAATCCATGAATATATAATTCATCAGGCGGGAGAACGTAGTTGGAGCATTCGTTAGGCCAAATGACATGACGGTGTACTCGTAGGAACCATAACGAGTAACGAAGGCGGTCTTCGGAATATCCTCTTCACGGACACGGACCTGGTGATAACCCAACCTCAAGTCGAGTTTAGAGAATACCGAAGATCCAGTAAGTTGATCATATAAGTCATTGATCCGGGGAGGCGGATATTTATTCTGAATGGTTGCCTGGTTGATAGGACGGTAATCTTGAACCAACCTATTCGTACCATCTTTCTTCTTGACAAAGAGAGACGGTGCTCCCCAGGCAGAGGAACTAGGATGGATGAAGCCCTTCTTAAGTGATTTATCAATTTCTTCCTTAAGCTCAAGAAGGTGGTGCGAAGGCATCTTGTAAGGACACTTCGCAATATGAGTGGTGACAGGCTTCAGGTCGATAACAAACTCGACAGCTCTAGCAGGGGGTATTCCTGGAAGTTCTTCTGGAAAAACATCCTGGAAGTCACAGACGACTGGAATGTTTTCGATCCCCTCAAGCGGAGAGGCATTCAACGCATTCAAGGCATAAATTTGGGCCTCGGCGTTCTGAGTGAGGGAAGCATGATAATTCACTAGCTCATTTGATGGGTGTAGGAGATGAACAACTTTAGTGGCACAATTGATTGGGGCATAGTGAGCCTTCAACCAATCCATTCCGAGGATGAGGTCTATGGTGGAAGATTTCAAGACGATGGGTGAGGCAAGGAATTCCAACCCTTTAATTTCGACGATAACGTCAGGTGCTATCATGTCAGCATGACAATGAGAAGTATAATACAACTCGGAGAGAAAGGTTAAACAAAATAATGGAAAGGAAATGATTATCAGACTAATCAGATCAATGACAGGGAAATCGCACAGATATCCAGCTCTCCGGGTGGACGGAATTTACGAGATGCTAAGTGTCGGTGTTAGTAAATTTATTTAACCCGAATAGAAGAGAGATCAGAACCCAGAGTAAAGACGAGGAATAAAAGATCCTAATACCACCCAGTTGGTGACGTGGGCCCGTAAGCCACACAGCCAAGTTAGTAAAACAGTTTTTGGTTTCTAGGCTCAACTTTGGCCAAGGAATTGGATAGGGGGATTCCTAGAGGCAGTCGGCTCTGATACCAACTTGTGATGGCCCCGGCTTAATCGTGCACTAATCATACACGCAAATGCACACGATCAAGCCTAAGGACTCACTTGAAGATATCACAACACAACTCTATAACATAAATAAATTCATACAAGCTTTATATTACAAGCCAGGGCCTCGAGGGCTCGAATACATAGCTCGATGGCATACAAGTGTCAGCGGAAGCATCAGATATCTGGGTACAGATATATTACAGAAATAAAGATAAGCCTTTTAGAAAGGTGGGGCAAAATAAAATACTACGATCGATAGGCGTAGGCCTCCTGCCTAGGACCCTCCGAATCCTACTCCTGGTCGTCAGTCGGCTCCTCGTAGAAGTACTCGCCTGGAGGGTAGTAGTAGTAGCCGTAGGACAGGCTATCGATAGATGTTTTCTTCCCTGCAGGGGTGCACCAACTTACCCACCACGCTCGATTAACTCCGGCCGGACACACTTTACTGGGTCATGCCCGGCCTCGGCCAAACGATACGCCGCAACCCAACCAAATACCTAACAGAGAGGTCAGCACGCTGGACTAAACCTATGCCCCCAGGGGTCTTGGGCCATCGCCCCGGGAACTCCTGCACGTTGCGTCAGGCGGCCGAGAGCAGACCTAGCAACCCCTTAATACAAGCGCAGTTGCGTAACCAGTCCAACTCGGCGCGCGCCGCTCAGTCGCTGACGTCCATTAAGCTTTGGCTGAAGTATACGACGCAGAACGCCCATACTATGCCCACGTGATGGTTAGTGCTATCAGGCCAGAGGCCCCTCGGATCAAATATCCAAACCGTTAGTGGATTAGGAGCGCGCGGTAACGAGCAGAGACTCACGAAAAATGTGACCCCGTCGCCCCGTCTCAAGGACTTGCGGCAAGGGCTAAGAATGCCCGGCCACGCCTCGTGTTCAACTCTCGGGCACCATCCAGGTCCACCCGATTCCACATCACTCGCAATTAAGCTCGCGCGGGTACCCCTCAGGGCCGACCCGTCTTTAGTATCATGTTTCAGTGTAAAGTCATAGTAACAATGTTAACCGTGTGTCCAACACCAAGGGAAACCCTGAGGAATCACCCTCGATGGAATTCCCTCTGATGTTACCGTCAAGGTGAACGAAGGAGGAATCACCCTCGAGGTCCACGCTTGAGGAGTTGCGCGACATTGTCGTTATCGGGGGTGGTGTAGGAGGAATCACCCTCACTGACCACGACCGATTAACTAACCTACCAGGTTATCATCAGAAGTGCTGACGAGGTATCACCCTCGGACTCGATAGTAACCCAGTAGTGTCGAGCAACAAAGGGGAAGTGACGTGCGGTGTCGGGGCCTGGTCTTCGATCCCATTGATCGGGTCTTCTGATGATCCAGCGGGGCAGTCGGGATAATGTGGGGTCTCTGCTGGGTCTCTACCCAAACTATACTAAACAGTTTAGGATAAACAGGCAGATAACAATAGCAGGTTACAATAATCAGGCTATGCAGCAGAAATAGGATAACAACAGCAGCAGTAACTTCTAATGCAAGCATAAGAGAGAACAGAGTGGGAGATATCGGAATGCTCAAAAGGGGGGTGCTTGCCTGTTTGCTCGGCGGCAAGGGCAAGATCGTCAACTGCGTCGTCGGGCTCCTGAGCGGCGTCGGCCTCGGGAGCTACGTCGACGTCGGGGTCTACCGAGAGAGAAGAGGGGGAAGAAACATATGTAGGGGGTTCCGGCATCGAAACAGACAACATGATCAGATTCGTCTCGTCGTTCTGAGCAACTTTCATGTTTTAAGTTTTTCGATCCGAGCTACGGTTTAAAAGTTATTAATTTTCAAAGATTTAATCATTTTCTGGAGTTTATTTAAATTAACAGAAAAAAGAATTATGACATCAGCATGATGCAATACTGACGTCAGCAGGTCAACATGTCGGCTGACCAGGTCAAACCTGACCTGTGGGTCCAGTGGGACCCGCATGTCAGCCTCTGTTAGTTTAACAGAGTATTAGACTAATCTAACAGGGTAATTAGAGGTGTGGGCCCAGCTTGTCAGTGAGTGATTAGTTAGACTAATTATGTTTATTAAATAAATTTGTTTATTTAGCATAATTACCAGAGGGGGCCCACATGTCATTCACCATGGGTGAACAGTAACCACGTTGACCGGAGTCAACGTGGTCAACAGAGGTGCTGGGGCCCACAGGCAGCCTCTCAATGGGCGGGGCCCACTTGTCCACGTCGCCGGAGTTACTCCGGCGACCAAAATCGCGGCGGCCCATCGCCGGACTTGGCCGGAAATGCTCTACAGGGGACCGTTCGACGTGGGGTTGGGCTGGTTCGAACGAGCAACCAATGTCGCGTCTAGTGGTGGTGTTGGTTCCGCCGGAACCGGCCGGAATCATTGCCGGCGTCGAGGTCCGCGGCGAAGCGTTTCGGGCGAGGTCGGAATCGGATTAGCAACGCGCTACGGGGTGAATGGAGGAGCTGGGGAGGTGCTGCGTGATGCGGTGGACACATCGGGCTCGGCCCCATGACCATTTGGTCACCGGAGCCTTGCCGGCGACGAGTGCAGGCGGAGGCGCAATCGGGCTCGAGCTACGCGGCGGCTACGGCGACGCAGGAGGGCAGAAGAGCTAGGAGAGAGGAGGAGCAGCTCACCGTGCAGCACGCAAGGTGGCCCTTGACAGGTTAGTAGCAGCAGAACGGCGGGGATCGTCGGAGGCGCGCCGGTGATCCGAGGAAGAAGACGAGGCTGTGGGGCTCGGTGCAGAGGTCCCCGGCTTCAACGGGCAGCGCCAGACGACATGGTCGAGCACGGCGCTTCTTCCAGGCACGATGGTGGCTCACGGGGACGCCGGTGGCCACGGCGAGCAGCAAGGCGCAGCGGCTGCGGTGCTCGGCGGCGTATCTGAGAAGGGGGAAGGCAAGGAACGAGCGAGGGAGAGGGGTGAGGAGTGAGCGAGGAGGTCCAGGTGGAATGGACGGCTTCGGCCTTATCCCCTCGTGGCGTCGGTGGGCGTCGGTGGTGTCGCGCTGTCCCCGTTTGAGCGGCGCTCGCCGGCGCGTCCAGGCGCGTGCCGACACGACGACGGAGAGAGAAGAAGATGGGCCACGTGGGCTGGTTATCGGGGCACTGTGCACTTAGGCCCAGTGCACAGTGCCTCATCTTATTTTCTTATTTCTTATTTCTATTTTTCTTTATTGCTTTTCTGTTTTGTAATAGTTAGGCCATTTTTGCTATTTTGCAAAATGTGAGAGTTGGCCCCAATATTACCGTGCATTATTACCTTTCACCAAAAACTAGTTTAGGCAAAGTAGGATTCCATTTGAATTTTGATATTATTACAAAGGGATTAAATAATTCTGTTTTGGTGTTGTTTCATGTTGTTGGAGTCACTTAGCTAACTCATTCATCTTTGTTAATATTTTTATAATTGCTTCTAGATTATTTGTTGCTTAGTGAACATTTTTCCAACAGTGTTTGATCAACTTTATTTTGCACTTTTGAATTTGAGTTGATTTTCAGAATGGAATTTGAATTGAATACTTAACCAAAGTGTTTAGGCACTGCAAATTGAGATGACTTGGCATACTTAGCAGAGTGTCACAGTGACTATTACACAGGGGTGTTACAGGCTCGTTCGAACGAGTCGAGCGAGCCGCATCCAGTGGTGGTGGTGGTTTCGCCGGAATCGGTCGGAATCGTCGCCGGCGTCGAGCAAAAGCGGCGCCGGAGTTCGGGTTTCGACGGATCCAGTGCTAGGGAGTACAGGAGAGTGCGTGCGCGGGCACGTTCGGCTCCTGGGGGCAGCAGGAACACGATGTCATGCTCAGACGAGCACGACAGAGGCCATGGCCACGGCGGCGAAGCGAACTGTGGCGGCCAGAGCTCGGCTCGACGATGAGCTAGCTACAGGGTGCTAGAGGGGCAACGAGGAGCAGCAAGTGGCGGAGAGGCTCACCGTGCGGCACTCACGTAGGCCCTCGAAAGATTAGTAGCTGTAGTGGCGTCGCCGGAGATGAAAGGGATCGACGGCGTCCCGAGGAATAAGACGACGCGTCCGGGCGATGCCGTGCTCCTTAGCTCCCTCCAGTTGCTCCAGAGAACGTGGCCGACCATGGCGCTCCTCCCAGGCACATACAGGCGATGCGGGGAGGCTGCTGACCACGGCGGTGATGTAGCGCGGCGACGGCGGTGCTCGGGAATGGATCTGAGGGGAAGAGGAGGGGCGAAGCGAGCGAGGGAGAGAGGGGGAGAGTGATGGAGGAGGCCAGGGGAAGCGCGCCGGCTCGTCCTTATCCTCCTCCCTGTCGGTGGCGTCGGTGGGCGTCGGCCTGTCGTCGCCTCGTCGGCGCGCGCGCGCTCGGCCACGGAGCGGCCGACATGACGAAGGAGAGAGAGGGAAATGGGCCAGGTGGGCCGTTTTCGGGGCACTGTGCACCTCGCGTTATTTTTCTTATTTCTGCTTTCTATTTTCTTTTAACAGAGTTGGTTTTGAAATATTTTGAGCATTCAAATCGATTAGCAAAAATGTGAAACTTGCTCACATAAATATCTTGCAATATCCAGCACTGCACAAAAGTTTGGGCATTTTTGGATTCCATTTGAAATTATTCAAAAATGAATAGGGCATTTAAATACTGTTTTGGCTCTGTTTTAAATGCTTAAACCCTTCTGTAGTTAATGATGATGTTGTGTTCCTTAACAGCAAATAGTTTTGGATTATTTGCTAAAAGGTGAACATTTTTCCAACAGGATTTGAGCAATTTTAATTTGCACTTTTGAATTTGAGTTGATTTCCATAATAGAATTTGAATTGTTTTGAGTAACCACTATGTTTAGGCACTGCAAATGAAGTGACTTGGCATTATTAGCAGATGTTCACAGTGACTATTACACAGGGGTGTTACACGAAGCATGGAGAACGGAGAGGAGCGGCACCCCTCTGTCCGCTTTGCCGGCGTGTGCGTGCACCCGTAGGTGGGCGCACCGCCGTCAAACGGTACAGCGGCGGCGCCATGCGCCGTCGACCGCGTGCCCTTTTGGGGATCCATCCTTTCGGCAGTGGTGAAGGCGTAGTGCCCCCACTGCCCGTGTTCTTCTTCCGAACGGCTCGGCTTGCCGAGGCCCATCCGGATCGAGAAGAACTGGCGCGGCCTTGCGGCGGCGCTCTTTGCCGGCGAGGCCCGAGGCCCTGCTCCGGTGATTCACTTTGCCTTGTCTAGGGTTCTTGGGGCGGAGGGAGGGATCTTTCTTTCTCTGTATATTCTTTGTACCGAAAATCTTAGCCTAGCATGGTCTGATACCATTGTTAGATCCTCTGGATCAGAGTAGGCTAGAGATTCCGGTAGTCCTACCTTCGCCTTGGCCTGAGGAGCTCCCGCTGTTGGCCATGGTGGGATGGTGATGGCGGCGATGACAGAGAGATGGCGAGGTGGTGGAGGCTTCCCGTGAGCACCGCACTAACCCTAGATCGGTAGGGAATATCGGTGGGGTTTGTGGCGGTGGTGAACTTCGTGTCTCGTGCCCCGGCTCCCCACCTATGTTAATATAGCGCGAGTCACAGGGGCCCACCAACCATATGAGGGTTGGGCGCCCCCGATCAGGGCGCGAGTCAGGGGCCCGTTCGACCCGTTGGTTTCGAACGGGAGGAGATCAACCTAACAAGGGCGTGTTTGGTTCTCGTAGCAACTTTTGCCTGCATAGTATACGCTTTTTAATTGGGCTTGACCGAGGAAAAATAGTCAAAAAAACAATATCTGCACCTAGTTTGGTTGCCACCCCTAAAAAAAACAAGCCTGCATGGTGCGTAAAGAAAGGTGACCTGTTTGGTTGCCCGCTTGTTTAGGCGGACACACAAGGCATGGTGTTTGTTTTCATGCAATGTCTATTGTGTGGTAACCTTTTCGGCAAGGTGGTGAGATTACCAGCACACAGGGACGTATAGAACCTCCTCCCATTGCTGAAAATGTGCTTACCATCATAGTCATTGACGAAGGAGGTAAATATAGTAAAGTGAGGTGAAAATAATGCTTACCGCCATTGCCAAAGTGTTGCGGGTGATGTTGCGGATGCCAGTGATGGAGGCCGGTGGTCATCTTGCTGTTCTCCGATCCGCTGAACGCCGCCGCCGCCGGTGAGAATGTGAGAGTGGAGAGAGAGCAGGGAGGAATGGTGAGGGTAATTATTGCCAATGCTTCGGGAAGCAACACGACTTCTCGAGCGTGGCTCCTCGCGTGCAGTCGCCGCCGCCCACGTGCATTGTGCAGGCCTGGCTCTGAAAAAACTGCCGATTTGGATGTTCCTAGCGGGCCTGGCTGGGAGCTGATTCAAGTTCCGCGCGATACAGGCCCAACAGTGAACACGGGGAACCAAACAACACATTTTCTTCCCGCGCAGGCCTGGTTAGCCTCTGTGCGGGCTACCAAATACGCCTATACTCTACTCTTTTGAGCATCTACAAAAGAGGTTGCGCCCGCATTTTCTTCACATGACTTTGGGAATCATTTTAGCCAACCCACACCCACAACTCAGCAATCACGGAATCACCCTCCCAATTATGTTCAGTCCTTGTCCTATGCTCTTGTGCTTTCCTTTTGCAAATCCAGTGTGGCATTAAAACTCGTTTTGAACGCCCTTTATAATTTTTTAAAGGTTGTAGAGCAAGTATGCAAACTCAGATTCCCTAAAACTATAACTTAGTAATTTGACCTCTTCTATTTCTGCCATGTATGTGCATATAAACTGCATTTCAAATTTTGCATCAACATAATTAAAGTTTTAATTTTCAACACTGCACAACTCAATAACTTTTTCAAATCAATAAATTTACCATATTCTCTTCCTCATAGTCGTCTTCGACTCTTCGTCTTCGAGAAGTTCAATAACCGAGTCATCTAAGGATGACGAAGAATTAATGAACTCCTCTACCATCAAGCTCATCGAGGTTATCGTACTAATCGGATTTATTTAGACGAATGGAGTTGAATTCCAATGTCGTCTACATGGCTCTAACAAAATACACGACTAATTTGAACAAATTCAAAGCAATCATACATTTAGACAACTCGTCAAAAGTCTTGTAGTCGTCGGAGTTGTCTTTGGCCAGGAAATAGCTCCGGTCAGGTAGGGAGGGGTAGAGAAAGCGCCTGGAGGTCGGTGGGGGCAAGAAGATGGTTAATGAGCCCGGGCGGACGAATAAACGCGGCGAGAGGACGATTGGTTGTTTGCGCCCGGTCGACGTGTGATGGAGGCATCCTCAATGACCTGGGGAGGCACCAGGCAGAATCAGACTATTAGAGGCAAGACCACATCAAGTTCTCTTGGCGCAACAATGTAGAGTGTCGGGCCACAGTTGGTATAAGCGCTATGACAGCGGCGAGGCACTTTGACAGCTGAAAAACTTTTGCCGACTTCAGGGAAAAAAAAAGACGCTATGTGCAAGTGATTGTTCACACTTTTTGTTGACAAAATATGTTTTTGTTCTGCCCTGAAGTCGGTGGGCATATTTTTTATTCGTGAAATGTTTTTTGCGAGTAGAACATATAGTCAAAATTGTTCCAGAAAAGTTTCAGATTTATTATCTTTTCTGTAATTTCTACTCCCTCCGTTCCTAAATATTTATCTTTTTAGAGATTTCAAATGAACTACCATATACGGATGTATATAGACATATTTTAGAGTGTAGATTCACTCATTTTGCTTCGTATATAGTCACTTGTTGAAATCTCTAGAAAGACAAATATTTAGGAACGGAGGGAGTAAACAAAAATCCCCATATCAGGTGCGATGCAGCCGAGAGCAAAGGTGCGTTTTCCTGCAAGCCGTGACCGTTGGACAGAGAAAGGGAAAAAATCTTGATTTTTTTTTTTTGCGGGAATTGATTTGTTGATGATATGCATCACAAATTTATGGTTTTATGGTACTAGTAGCCACTCTTTAGTTACCCATGGTGGGCGCGCTACGTTCCGCGCGGAGGGCCTGAAGTGGCAGCCTTTCTGTTGTGGCACCGTCAAAGGGACACCTTTCTCTTCGAGCAAGTCGTCTTGTTTCGTTGACAGGACTAGACTCGTCTGCACCACCACGGCTGCTTTCTTTCCTTCCCCTTCTCATCACCACTCCATGCCTCGCTGGCTCAACAGCAAGTAGAGTATTAATCTTTTGCTCCCGCTGCTAGGCTAGGCTAGCGATTCTTTTTTTTTTTTTTAAAGCACGATAGAATTTGTTTTTTAGAATAACAGAGAGGGGTCTTTCCGGTTCCATTGCCAAATGAAACTAACACAGTGCGCAACGATTCAATCCAGAGGACATCTGAGCATAGCTGGCTACAGGCAGCGGGCCTCCTGCAACAGGTGCAGTGCAGAGGATGAAGAGAATGCGACCGACGCCGCAGGTGTGGTGCCGCTGCGGTGTGACTTGACGGAGTTGAGCGAGAGAGACAGACAGACAGGCGCCTGCCTTGGAGAGGAAGGAACCTACGCAAGGACATGCATGCACAGACGGACGTCGGGTCGTGGGACCAAAACAACGGCCCGGAAGCTGCAGTGCCTTTGTCCTCTCAGTTTCCTTTTATCTCTAGGTTTCGGACAAAATTTCTGTTCCGACATTTTCCGTAAACTTAATCACGAATTGACCTTGTTTTAAAAAGATTTTCGAATCTGACCTTTTTTGTCACGCCAACATCTTTGGCGTCTGGTTTGCACGGCTGACGTCAGGGTGCGTGGCGTTTGGCCCTGGCCCACACTTGCCTGGTTGGCGCTGATGTGCGTTTGGGGAAAATGCCGTAGCTCTTGGCGTTTGGTCCTACTCCATCACTTAAACAAAAAAGCTACACGCACTATTACTGGAGTTGCTTCTATAAACAATTCTCTTGGTTAACTCCCATAATTAAAAGCCTGCTAACCATCGTTGCAAAATGAATTAACCGGCACCTAAATGCAACCAACAATGACGACAAATTTTCTCTACGGATCGACTTTGGATGAGGCGTGAGGGTGAGATGGAGCGGATTTCTCGGTTTTAAATTAATTAATCGCATGATGATTTACTTTTTTTTAATATCTGCGGTTGTTAGCCTATTAAAGGCATCTCCAACGCTGACCCTCAAACCTTCCGCAACCGTCCGGACCGTGCTGTTCGAATAAGGAATCCATCCAACATGGTCCTGTATCGGTCCACGGCGTGGTCCCGACGCTTTTTCTTTCGCAAACCGGAGAAAAAATGTGGGGGAGCTTTCCTAGAGTCGGGACAGCTGACACGCCCGCTTCTGACAACCCTGGCCCACCCAAAACCTCCTCCCTCGCCGGTGCACACTTCCTGCTCGAAACGGTCAGCGTGGATCCAGAGCGTTAATGTTCGCATTCATGAGGACCAGAGCAGACGCGACCACTCACTGGCGCCATCATTAAAGCAACGCGCCGACCGAAAGAGCGCCACCGGCATCGCTTCCCGGTGCAGGCGTCTGTTCCACGTTCAAACGACACGACGGCAGCCCTCATATCCAGGCTGAATATGAGGCGGATATGGAGGCGTCCGGGCACGCTTGCCACGTCAGACCCGACCCACGCTGGCCCACCCGATCCCACATAAATTCCTCCCCGTCCGCTCGCCGGACCAAACCCTAGCCACTTCACTCCCCTCCCCTCCACTCTGCTCCGCCACCCAAGCTTGTCTCCGGCTCCTTCCGACCGTCTCCGGCATGGCGGACAGCGGATCCAAGTCCTTCACCTCCAGATCCGTCGACCCCGAGCTCATCCCACGCGGCCTTGAGGAGGAGATGGCCGTATGGCTTGCGCTCCGCCGCGCCCGGGAGGAGGCCCGTGCACGGCAGCGGTCGGACTGTGTGGATGTGGAATGCATTTTTTAAGGCATGACCGGTCACTGTCCACGAACGCGTCTAGACGCGTCCGCGGACGCTTAAGGGGTCGGATTTGTCAAGTCCAGTTGTAGATGCTCTAACAAACCCACGCTGAGTATTTTATTTGTTGTCTAGACGTGCCTACGCCAAGACCAAGGTATTTTGTTGGAATCCTAAATTTTGATCTTTTTTTGACATTGTCTCTCGTTTTGCTAAACATACCCAGATGGGTATGTGTGTAGACTACGTTTGTGTGTTCTAGCAGCTTGCAAATTCTCGTGAAGAAAAAAACATGTGGTGATTTGGTCAAGAGATCATCTCATATACTGTAACTGTAATCCCTTAAAATTCAAGGCAGATCTCTTGATTTTCTTCTCCTTATCTTTTTGCGTGCATGATACTACCTCGGTCTCGGAGTATAAGTCATTCATGTAGTTTTAGGTCGACAATTTAACTCTCTAAATATTTATTATATGTGACAAAAAATATATATGTAGAAACTATATCCATGTAGAAATCTAGTGATATATTTTTCATGACATATAACACATATTTAATTCCTTAAATCGATGATCTAGAACTACGCGCATGACTTATACACCGGGACGGAGGAAGTACCAAATCAGGATGAGGTAACCATACATGCTCTAGCATGGGCTGGGCTATGAAGCAGGCCATTAATTAGGGAGTTAATCAAGAGAATTTTTTATACAGTAGAAGCAACTTCATTAATGGTGCATGTAGTCTTTTCTTTGTTTAAGTGATGGAGTAGGACCAAACGCCAAGGGCTATGACGTTTCCCACCAAACGCCAAGATGGATGGCGTCTCCGCATCGCCACATCAGCGCCAACCAGGCAAGTGTGGGCCAGGGCCAAACGCCACGCACCCTGGCGTCTGCCGTGTAAACCAGACGCCAAAGATGTTGGCGTCACCAAAAAGATCAAATTCGAAAATCTTTTTAAAACAAGGTCAATTCATGATTAAGTTTACAGAAAAGGTCAAAACAAAAATTTTGTCCCTAGGTTTCTGTTGCGTTTTAAAAGCTCCGCACCGGAAGCCTGAAGCTTTGCCAGCAAGCCTTCATGGACCGAGTTGAACACTCCGACACTGGCTCTGGCTTGCTTTTTCTTCTCCCCAGCCCTCCTGTTTTACACGGATACCGAATGTTTGGTTGGGCCTTGCACGCCGTTCGCAGCACGTCGTGCCACCAGCTGCAACATCTAGCCACGTCAGTCAACGAAACTTGATTAAATCTTAGTCGACTGAGTTTAGACGGACCCTTAGCAAAATATAAAAAAGGGATAAAAGATTAGGTTTGAAAGGTAGGGGGATGTGCGTATGCGACCTAAACACGATGCTTGTGTGCATACTTTTTTTTTCTTGTGGAACAAGTATATATTTTTTGGTTACATTCACTCAAAAAATAAATATTTCCAAATTCTCTGACCTATATTCTCTAAAAGGCTTTCACCCACAAACGACCGAACCAATATTATAAGTTGATCATAACATCCTTATACAAGCAAGTCAAAAAGAAAAAGGAAACAATACCCAAGCAAGTTGCCCAAGTGCAACTGACCTAACACTAACCATGGGAAATATGAGACGCCACACCTAAGAAGAGTCGCTCAAGACTACCGAACAAGACTGAAACCACGCCGCCTTGAGAAAGCACCAGGCACCGTAGTACCAAATGCACCGAGCCGTCTCCAGAAAGGGTTGGCTTGCCATTTAGACTGGCCTCTCATTCAGGACTGTGGACCGTCACACCCGTGAAGTGATAACAAATAGTCCTGGCCATGGGCCGCCCGGCCCGAACAGCCCGGCCCGACGCTGCTCCCGAGCCGGGCCTGGGCCTAGGTTTTGAGCCCGAAGACTAGGTCGGGCCGGGTCTGGGCCCGCTGTTTCTGCCATTTATTGAAGAGGCCCGGCCCGAGGCCCGAGGCCCGGTGTGTTTTTTGCTGTGACGGGCCAGGCTTGGGCCTGAAAATTAGGCCCGACGGCCGGGCCGGGCCGGGCTCTGGCCTGAGTTTTCTACCTCAGGCTTGGTCAGGCCCGGCCCGGAGGATGGCCAGGTCTAATAACAAAGACCGAGAACAGAGACCAAGGGGAAACATGTACAAGATAGAAAAGACTACCAGGACCACAAAAAAAGATACAAGACCACCAGGACCACCCTACGCCAGAGTCGAGGGAGCTACATGTTAGAAAGATGGCAAGCCTGAAGCCATCGGCCAGCTGCAACCGGAAGGTGTCGGGGCCTCGCGACGACGCCTTCAAGAGGGTGATGAAATCACACTCCACCTTTGTCGAGTCCGACAGGACGGACTAGGGTCTTCACCCTTGAACGATTGAACCCTGGCATCGTAAATATTTTTGAGACGTATAAGTATTAATTTGAATTTTTCAGAATTAAGGCCTCCATGGAGCTCGGTCTCCATTTCGCATTTTTGTACTATATGTACTAACTTTAATTGTTCTTTCTACGGATTTTCAAAACTAGTTCGTGTGCATACAGCTTCGCGGGAAGCAACCATCCAACGCTAATTATCAAATATCTACCTAAATTTCTCTCGCATTTCATCGAATATTTGATATGTGGCGGCGCCCACGCAACCATGATGCCGGAAGCCCACCCGCTGGCCCCCTCCGTGCGCACCATCGCGAGGTTGTACGCCCTGCAGTACCTGACCCACTCATGGCGCCGCTGCAGCACCACGTGGGGCGAATGCGGCCTACCATGGCGGAGCAAGCGACCGGAAGTCCCACAAGCACGACGTGGCGACCGCCCCGCCTACTCGGTTGGATGGCTCACCCTCACCCTTTGACGCCCCCGGCTTAATCATGCACTAATCATACACGCAAATGCGCCCGATCAAGCCTAAGGACTCACTTGAAGATATCACAACACAACTCTACACACAAATTAAAATAATACAAGCTTTATGTTACAAGCCAGGGGCCTCGAGGGCTTGAATACATAAGCTCGCTTACAAGCGTCAGCGGAAGCATCAGATATCTGAGTACACATATAAAAGATAAAACAGATAAGCCTTTAAGAAGGCGGGGCAAAAGAAAACACTACGATCGAAAAAGCGCAGGCCTCCTGCCTGGCACCCTCCGAACCTACTCCTGGTCGTCGGCAAGCTCGTAGCAGTAACCACCCTCGGGGTAGTAGCAGTGATCGCCGACAGGGCAGCTGGCTCCGGGGCTCCGTCATCTGGTTGCATCAAACGGATATGAGGAAAAAGAGGAAGCAAAGCAACCGTGAGTACTCATCCGAAGTACTGAGCAAGTAAGGATCTACACTACATATGCAACATTATCAAAGAAAGGTTGTATATATGGACTGGGCTGCAGAAATGCCAGAGTAGAGAGAAAGCCTAGTCCTATCGAAGACTAGCATCTTCAGTGGTCTTGCAGCATTAGAAGAGTGTAGATTAGCACAGTACAAAGTAATAGTAGCATTAAGTATCAACCTCGGCCAGAGATCCTTTCTCGACTCCCTGCGAGAAAGCAATCCTAGAGCCATACTATCCATATCAACCTCGCCCAGAGATCCTTCCTCGACTCCCTGCGAGAAAGTAATTCCAGAGCCATACTCATCACAAGTATCCAGTTCTAGTTGTACCGATCGGGATACGACTCCGAGCGTCCGTTACCGAGGATCCGGCTACGCATAGATTAGTTCTTCCCTGCAGGGATGCACCAACTTACCCACCACGGTCGCTTAACTCCGGCCGGACACACTTTTCTGGGTCATGCCCGGCCTCGGCCAAACGACACACCGCAGCCCTACCTAAAACTCAGCAGAGAGGTCCCCGCCGGTCTATATCCTAAGCACTCAGGGGTCTTGGGCCAACGCACTGTGCACTCCGGGTCGTTGCGGGCAGGGTGAATCTCGGTACCACCACTATAGGATGGCGCCGGCCCAGCCGTGCCGCAATGTTGAACTGGACATCTGACAGAACTTTCGGCTGATACCACGATGCAGAGTGCCCATAACTTTCCCATGTGATGGTTAGTGCTATCGGGCCAGAGGCCCACTCAGATCACATATCCAAATCATTAGTGTATTGGTAGCGCGGTAACGAGCAGAGACTCACGATCGATGTGACCCCGTCGCCCCGTCTCGAGGACTTGCGGCAAGGGCTAAGAATGCCCGGCCACGCCTCGTATTTATCTCTCGGGTACCCTTTAGGTCAACCCGACTTCCCATCACTCGCGGGTACCCCTCAGGGGCGACCCGCCTTTCCAAATAACAGTTGTAAAGTCCAAGTATCCGTGTGTCCATAACATCAGGGAATCCGAGGTATCACCCTCGTTGGATTCCTACTCGATGTATCCGTCAAGGTGAACTTAGGAGGAATCACCCTCGAGATTCACACTTGAGGTGTTGCATGACGGCGTCGTTATCGGAAGTGGTGAAGGTGGAATCACCCTCGATGATCACGACCGAATAGCTACTCTACAGAGTTAACATCAGAAGTGCTAAACGAGGTATCACCCTCGGCACTCGATAGTAACGCTGCAGTGTCGTACAACAAAGGGGGTGATGTGCGGTGCTGGGGCCTGGTCGTCGAGTCTTCCGATGATCCAGCGGGGCAACCGGGACAAGTGGGGTCACTGGGGTCTCTATCCTGCCTATACTAAGCAGTTTAGGATAAGCAGTTATTTATCAAAAGCAGGTTACAAAATCTGGCTATGCATCAGAAATAGGATCAATAGTAGCAGCAGCAATTTCTAATGCAAGCATAATAGAGAAAGAATATGCTATATCGGCATGTTCAAAAGGGGGGTGCTTGCCTGGTTGCTTTGCAAACACCAACGGGTCTTCGACGAGGTAGACAATCATCGGGTCATCATCGGTCTCGGGGTCTATCGAGAGAGAAAAGGGGGGAAGAAACAATAAATAATGGTAGATAATTGCAATCACAGATGCATGGCATGGCAGCATGTTCTTCGAGGGATGCCCTAATGCAGTACTACGCAGGTTAGTGGGAGCGGGAAATTAATCGGGAGTGTTCTCCCAGCTCCGGGTGATTATCGGAAAGATGAAACGGAGGGGAAAAGTTCCATGTTCATCATGCTAGAGGCATGTGACACGTATGAGGACGGCGTATTCAGATTCGTCTCGTCGTTCTGAGCAACTTTCATGTAGAAAGTTTTTCGATCCGAGCTACGGTTAATTTTCTACGATTTTTTGAAGTTCAAAGCATTTTCTGGAGTTACTGAAATTCTGCCAAGTCCTCAGTTTTAAACATCATTTAGCTGTTTTCCAGAGGCTATAACTAGTGTTCTATTCATCCTATGAATTGGTGCCTTATACCAATATTGATCACTTTCCTGTGGTCTACAAGATGGTATCAATTGCATCTCTGTTAGATCCCTGTAACTTGTTTATTTTCTGCTCCAAATTTGCTATGGCAGTATATCTGTTTTTAGTTCTTCCAGTTAAGAGAACATAGACTTTTGTCATTTTCATAGGAATTAATCCAGGCAACCTTGTCAAGTGTACCACCCGAACATATTTATTTTAGCTATGTTAAACTTTGTTTAGTTGCTGTTTTGAGGCCGTTCAGGGGGCTAACCATTGCAGTTTTAGAAAAGCTAGCAGCTGCTACAGTGCATCTGCTACAGTAGCTTCGCAGCAGAGGAGCGGCAACAGAGCAGCGTGGACGTCGCCGGCCGGCCGTTTTCGGCGGCGGATGGGCGCGTGGGTGGGTTCGCTGGATAGCTGCTGCTGCGGTGCGTCGAGCGGTGGCCTGGGGGCGACCGGGGGGTGGTCTGCACGGCGGCAACGGCGAGCAGGGCGACGACCGGCGCACGGGCTCAGTCGGGTGCGAGGTTGCAGCTCGCAACCGATCAAACCGAGGCGCTAGGAGGCACCTACGAGGCTCCAGGAGCACGTGCACATCGGCGGAGCGTGATGGGGAACACGGCAGCGAGGTATTCCCCGGCCATGGCGGACGGCGGGGCTACGGGCACGACGGCGGATATGCACGAGCTCGAAACCGAGCTGGGACAAGGGGGAAGGTGGAGACGGAGCTCACAGTGGTCACGATGGGCGGGTCGGCGAGCTCGGGGAGGACCGGACGGCTCGACAGCGACGCAACCGGTGGCGATGTGCCGCGGCCGTGCGCGGAGAAGAGGCCCCGATGGCGGCAATGCCGCGCTCCCCCGCTTGAGCTAGTGCTGCTAGACGACAAAGACGAGGGTGGCGGTGCTTCTGGCGCAGCCCTAGGTGACGGGGACGGCGGAGAGCGCGTCGACGTCGTCGGTCATGGTGGCGGTGCGGTGGATCTGGAGAGCGAGGGGGGGGGGGCGAGCGAGGGTGAGAGAGAGAGGCGAGGGAGCGGTGAGTGGAGCAGGGGGAGGAGACCGAGGAGGCAGGGGGGTCGGCCTTATCCTCTCCGGGGCATCGCCGGCGAGGAGGTCGGGCGGGAGCGAGCCCCTGTAGCGACGCGGCTCGGGGAACAGGAGAAAGTGACCGGGGAAAAGTGGGCCGGCTAGGCTGGTGGGGGAAAAGGCCCAGGGGGCAGGGGCTTCCTTTCTTCTTTTTAGTTTTAGTTTTTCATTTAAAACTTCTCTGCTTTCTTTTATTTTCAAAAAGCAAAATAGTTTTATAAAATACAAAGCTTGAACCTAAATTACTATTATAATTTAGACTACTGCCACAATTAGTTTGGTAGTTAAATAAATTAGTTTAGCATTTTTATAAAACAAAAAGGCATTTAAATAAGTGTTTTAACCACTATTTTAAATAGTTTAGGGCATTTAAACACTTTGCAAAAAGATGGTTCACCATCAATATTAACTAGTGATTATTTGCCACATGATGAACATTTTTGTTTTCATGTTTGAGAAGTTTTGAATTTTGACTTTAAATTTGGATTTGGATTTGAATTGTGTTTGAATGCAAATGAGGATTAGCAACGGTAAGAGTGATGACATGGCACCATCAACATGAGATTACTGTAGCATGATTCTCCGGGTGTTACAAATCTCCTCCACTACAAGAAATCTCGTCACGAGATTTAAGTGGGGAAGTAAAGAGTAACTTCGGGAGAACTGACCCTTATAGGGTTAATTATCTGGTGAGCAATTCAGGGAATGTGGCCGAAGTATCTCTCGAGTTGAAACTTAAGAAAACATCAAGAGCAAAGTATGAAGGTACAATAGGAAGTTTCAAACGAATGGACATCCGATCGATACCTGAACAGAGTGTGAAAAGAGGTTCAGAGCATCGGGAATAGATCTTCTCTCGGAGGGTGGCTCGTGATAACACACAAAACCAAGGGCATAGGATACTTCGGAATCAAGGATATACAGGAGAGTCAGGTTCCGATCCTGTGGAACTGTGATGAGGGTCGATCGAGAGTAGGGAGAACGGTGTCATCTTACCGGTCACGACAACAAGGTATGTCAGAGGATAATCTGTCAGTTATGTCGGTAACAACGTCAGTACCAAGGGCGAGGGACGAAGAGAACCATTTTCCTGCTCGTCAAAACGAGGCGGACCAATAGGCAAAGTTCTCGTCCATCGGTGATACCGGAATGTCATCAACAATAGTAACAGGGTCACACTGACAGAGTTGTAGACCGAGGTGTTTTCATAGGCAGAGAATTAATACTGCCTATGTCATATAGATCACAAGAAAAGTTAAACAAACCAATGGAAAGGAAAATGTGATTATCATAATTAATCAGACCAAAGGAAAGGAAAATGTGTTTGCACACAAGAATTGAGGGTATATCCTTCCCAAGGAAAAGCGGAGCATGATATACATGATAGGACAGCAAGTTCAAAAGTATTTAGACAAAGGGGCGAGGGAAGAATCATGATATTACCCACACCATGGTGTTTGGATAATTGATCAAGAAACATTTAGCAATGTGCTTCCAATGTTCTAGTTGATATTCAGAGTACCATAGTCATGCTTCGAGTTAGCATTAATATGGTGTTTGAAGTAAGGGTTGGGTCTGAAGATCTCAAGAGATACAAAGGAACAATTACAAGAATAGCAAGGAGCTCAAAGTATAACCAAGACATGATCGAACATGTGTTGGGAAGGAGACAAGAGTGTTGTCAATGATAACACAAGTCATCAAGGGCAAGGATGGTATTTCTCACCATGAATTCAATTGACACTTGGAAGAAGTCAAAAGGTTACTGATGATCACGATACATTTTGTCGAGAGGTTTCAAGAGGATGCAATCGAATAGCGGCGGCACCCAGAAAAAGGATTGATGAAGCAAAAGGCAACTGAAACCACGAATGCGACACAAGCTCGAAATCAAGCTTGTTGTTAAAGGTGAAATGATAAGATGAGGAAGATCGACGTAAGCTTCGCTCATCGTCGGAAGTTGCTCCGGGCATAAGGACCAGGTAGCATAATTAAAAATCGAAACGATAATGATATAGCCGATCAGGCTAGGAATGATGTGATGGAGTACCATTCCAATAAGAATTTATGAGAGGTAGTGCAAAGACAAGATAACATGGAGCAATGCTTGAGGGTAGATCAGAATAGAGGTTGGACAGGTGAAATGATCTGCAGAAGACAAGTACTTTTAACTTGTCCGGGAAATGGAATCAAGGAGAACATATGGTCGGAACCACGATTGCAAGTGATCAATTCACAGATATAAGATGAACTTATACTAAGGGGGAAATATTTGTACGAGCAGCTTCCATGATAAGTTCTACATCGGGTCCATGGGCATGAACACAAAGGTTCAAGGTCGACTCCCACTTATCCAATGCATAACCTTTCATTCACTTCTCGTCTTTGAAGAAGTTGTAGAATCGAAAATTTATCCGACGAAACGCGAGTAGATATAACCCGCATGACTTTCAGTTCACACGGATTAGGGAAGGCATATGTTCAACCCATCGGGGCATCTTAGGAACATATACCACAAATTGCAGGAGTAATGAACTCAAACTCGGAAGCAGAGCATGGTTGTCAAAAGGAGAGGATACATTTTTCCAAAGGCATTATGTATCCGAGGAAAGACTCGCAAGGTTATAGAATATGAATGATGCTGTCGAATAATAATACAACAAAGATTTAGCGGTCCACAAGGGATCTGCTGTGAGTATCGGTACTGAAACAGAAGATGAAGAATGCAAAGATATTGGCTTATAGAAACATCGGAATAATTTGACGCTTGAGTATAAAGAAGTTATGATTCCAAGACAAAGGATCAGAAGTAGAGGCTTTGATCAAAGATGGATAAGTTGAAAAGACTTAGGGACACAATTGATCGCAAATTGATTGGCTGAGAACCAGCTCATGTTCAAAATAACGCCTGAGCCGGAAGAATGAATTCTAGGAATCTACGGAGGATAGGGATTATTCTTATTCATATTGAATCAATAGACTTGGAATGACAATGACAAAGAATGCTAATGAATATTGCGAGGCATATGGATTTAACCATAATGCAGGTAGACAAGACTTTCGGGAGCACTAGGCTGCAGAGGATCTTCGGGAGATCGAGATTTTGTGAGACATCTGAGCAACTGGGGATGAATGAATCCCTGATAAGTGTGGGGAATTATTCATAGGTGTATTCAGGCGGAAAAGAGCTGCCAGGCAGTCGGCAATAGGATTCTCGAAAATCGAAGAGTACTTTCGGGTATCTTGTAATATCAAGAACAACTAGAGATGAAAGTATGAACGGCGAGGGTACGCAGTTATCCATAAGGATACAATGGTGTTAAGGGATTGCAAAAAGAAATGAGCACAAGTTCTCGGGAGAACATCGAAGAGTATCTTCGGAGTCTTCTGATGAAGCAGACGATCATTTGTGGTGAAGGGCTCTCCGGGATGAAGTGGTTACAAGAACCTAATGTTAGAGTCAGCAAAATCTTTAACCCGAATAGAAGAGAGATTAGAGTCCCAGAGTATAGACGAGGAATAAAAGATCCTAATACCACCCATTTGGCGACGTGGGCCCGGAAGCCACTCAGCCATGTTAGTAAAACAGTTTTGGACCACTAGACTCAACTTCGGCCAAGGAGTTGGAAAGGGGGTTCCTACAGACAGTCAGCTCTGATACCAACATTTGGCCCCCCCGGCTTAATCGTGCACTAATCATACACGCAAATGCACATGATCAAGCCTAAGGACTCACTTGAAGATATCACAATACAACTCTAGACACAAATTAAAATAATACAAGCTTTATGTTACAAGCCAGGGGCCTCGAGGGCTCGAATACATAAGCTCGCTTACAAGCGTCAGCGGAAGCATCAGATATCTGAGTACACATATAAAAGATAAAACAGATAAGCCTTTAAGAAGGCGGGGCAAAAGAAAAAACTACGATCGAAAAGGCGTAGGCGTCCTGCCTGGGACCCTCCGAACCTACTCCTGGTCGCCGGCAAGCTCGTAGCAGTAACCACCCTCGGGGTAGTAGCAGTGATCGCCGACAGGGCAGCTGGCTCCGGGGCTCCGTCATCTGGTTGCATGAAACGGATATGGGGAAAAAGAGGAAGGAAAGCAACCGTGAGTACTCATCCAAAGTACTCAGCAAGCAAGGATCTACACTACATATGCAACATTATCAAAGAAAGGCTGTATATGTGGACTGGGCTGCAGAAATGCCAGAGTAGAGAGAAAGCCTAGTCCTATCGAAGACTAGCATCTTCAGGAGTCTTACAGCATTAGAAGAGTGTAGATTAGCACAGTATAAAGTAATAGTAGCATTAAGTATCAACCTCGGCCAAAGATCCTTTCTCGACTCCCTGCGAGAAAGCAATCCCAAAGCCATACTATCCATATCAACCTCGCCCAGAGATCCTTCCTCGACTCCCTGCGAGAAAGTAATCCCAGAGCCATACTCATCACAAGTATCCAGTTCTAGTTGTATCGATCGGGATACGACTCCGAGCGTCCGTTACTGAGGATCCATCTATGCATAGATTAGTTCTTCCCTGCAGGGGTGCACCAACTTACCCACCACGCTCGCTTAACTCCGGCCGGACACACTTTTCTGGGTCATGCCCAGCCTCGGCCAAACGACACATCGCAGCCCTACCTAAAGCTCAGCAGAGAGGTCCCCGCCGGTCTACATCCTAAGCACTCAGGGGTCTTGGGCCATCGCCCTGTGCACTCCGGGTCGTTGCATGCAGGGCAAATCTCGGTACCACCACTATAGGATGGCGCCGGCCCAGCCGTGCCGCAATGCTGAACTGGACGTCTGACAGAACTTTCGGCTGATACCACGATGCAGAGTGCCCATAACTTTCCCACGTGATGGTTAGTGCTATCGGGCCAGAGGCCCACTCAGATCACATATCCAAATCATTAGTGTATTGGTAGCGCGGTAACGAGCAGAGACTCACAATTGATGTGACCCCGTCGGCCCGTCTCGAGGACTTGCGGCAAGGGCTAAGAATGCCCGGCCATGCCTCGTATTTATCTCTCGGTTACCCTCCAGGTCAACCCGACTTCCCATCACTCGCGGGTACCCCTCAGGGTCGACCCGCCTTTCCAAGTAACAGTTGTAAAGTCCAAGTATCCATGTGTCCATAACATCAGGGAATCTGAGGTATCACCCTCGTTGGATTCCTACTCGATGTATCCGTCAAGGTGAACTTAGGAGGAATCACCCTCGAGGTTCACACTTGAGGTGTTGCACGACGGCGTCGTTATCGGAAGTGGTGAAGGAGGAATTACCCTCGATGAGCATGTGCTAAATGAGGTATCACCCTCGGCACTCGATAGTATGATTTAGTGTCGTACAACAAAGGGGGGTGATGTGCGATGCTGGGGCCTGGTCGTTGAGTCTTCCGATGATCCAGCGGGGCAACCGGGACAAGTGGGGTCACTGGGGTCTCTATTCAGCCTATACTATGGAGTTGAGGATAAGCAGTTAATTATCAAAAGCAGGTTACAAAATCAGGCTACGCATCAGAAATAGGATCAACAGTAGCAGCAGCAATTTCTAATGCAAGCATCAGAGAGAAAGAATAGGCGATATCGGCATGTTCAAAGGGGGGGTGCTTGCCTGGTTGCTTTGCAAACACCACCGGGTCTTCGACGAGGTAGACAATCATCGGGTCATCATCGGTCTCGGGGTCTATCGAGAGAGAAAAGGGGGGAAGAAACAATAAATAATGGCAGACAATTGCAATCACAGATGCATGGCATGGCAGCACGTTATTCGAGGGATGCCCTAATGCAGTACGACGCAGGTTAGTGGGAGCGGGAAATTAATCGGGAGTGTTCTCCCAGCTCCGGCTGATTATCGGACAGATGAAACGGCGGGGAAAAGTTCCATGTTCATCATGATAGAGGCATGTGACAGGTATGAGGAGGGCGTATTCGGATTCGCCTCGTCGTTCTGAGCAACTTTCATGTAGAAAGTTTTTCGATCCGAGCTACGGTTAATATTCTATGATTTTTCGAAGTTCAAAGCATTTTCTGGAGTTACTGAAATTCTGCCAAGTCCTCAGTTTAACATCATTTAGCTGTTTTCCAGAGGCTATAACTAGTGTTCTATTCATCCTATTAATTGGTGCCTTATACCAATATTGATCACTTTCCTGTGGTCTACAAGATGGTATCAATTGCATCTCTGTTAGATCCCTGTAACTTGTTTATTTTCTGCTCCAAATTTGCTATGGCAGTATATCTGTTTTTAGTTCTTCCAGTTAACAGAACATAGACTTTTGTCATTTTCATAGGAATTAATCGAGGCAACTTTTGGAGTTGGTCCAATGGAAAGAATTGAACCTTGTCAAGTGTACTACCCGAACATATTTATTTTAGCTATGTTAAACTTTGTTTAATTGCTGTTTGAGGCCGTTCAGGGGGCTAACCATTGCAGTTTTAGAAAAGCTAGCAGCTGCTACAGTGCATCTGCTACAGTAGCTTCACAGTAGAGGAACGGCAACAGAGCAGCGTGGACGTCGCCGGCCGGCCGTTTCCGGCGGCGGATGGGCGCGTGGGTGGGTTCGCTGGATAGCTGCTGCTGCGGTGCGTCGAGCAGTGGCCTGGGGGCGACCGAGGGGTGGTCTGCACGGCGGCAACGGCGAGCAGGGCGACGGCCGGCATACGGGCTCGGTCGGGTGCGAGGTTGCAGCTCGCAACCGAGCAAACCGAGGCGCTAGGAGGCACCTACGGGGCTCCAGGAGCACGTGCGCATCGGCGGAGCGCGATGGGGAACACGGCAGCGACGTATTCCCCGGCTATGGCGGACGGCGGGGCTACGGCCACGACGGCGGATATGCACGAGCTCGAAACCGAGCTGGGAAAAGGGGGAAGGTGGAGACGGAGCTCATAGTGGTCACGATGGGCGGGTCGGCGAGCTCGGGGAGGACCGGACGGCTCGACAGCGACGCAACCGGTGGCGATGTGCCGCGGCCGTGTGCGGAGAAGAGGCCCCGATGGCGGCGATGCGGCACTCCCCCGCTTGAGCTAGTGCTGCTAGACGACGAAGACGAGGGCGGCAGTGCTTCTGGAGCAGCCCTAGGTGACGGGGACAGCGGAGAGCGCGTCGGCGTCGGCGGTCATGGCGGCGGTGCGGTGGATCTGGAGAGCGAGGGGGGGGGGCGAGCGAGGGTGAGAGAGAGAGGTGAGGGAGTGGTGAGTGGAGCTGGGGAGGAGACCGAGGAGGCAGGGGGGTCGGCCTTATCCCCTCCGGGGCATCGCCGGCGAGGAGGTCAGGCGGGAGCGAGCCCCTGTAGCGACGCGGCACGGGGAACAGGAGAAGGCGACCGGGGGAAAAGTGGGCCGGCTAGGCTGGTGGAGGAAAAGGCCCAGGGGGCAGGGGCTTCCTTTCTTCTTTTTAGTTTTAGTTTTTCATTTAAAACTTCTCTGCTTTCTTTTATTTTCAAAAAGCAAAACAGTTTTATATAATACAAAGCTTGAACCTAAATTACTATTATAATTTAGACTACTGCCACAATTAGTTTGGTAGTTAAATAAATTAGTTTAGTATTTTTATAAAACAAAAAGGCATTTAAATAAGTGTTTTAACCACTGTTTTAAATAGTTTAGGGCATTTAAACACTTTGCAAAAAGATGGTTCACCACCAATATTAACAAGTGATTATTTGCCACATGATGAACATTTTTGTTTTCATGTTTGAGAAGTTTTGAATTTTGACTTTAAACTTGGATTTGGATTTGAATTGTGGTTGAATGCAAATGAGGATTAGCAACGGTAAGAGTGATGACATGGCACCATCAACAGGGGATTACTGTAGCATGATTCTCCGGGTGTTACACACCCTCCTGCTGACGCGGTTGCATGGCTCGCGCTCACCCTTCTGTGGTGAGGTGCGCGTGCCCTGCAAGCTCAGCTCTGCTCTGGCTCGACATGCATGTCACGCCGATACGGGCCTGCGCGCATGATGCCTCCATGCTCATGATGGGTGGGTCCCATTTGTAAGTGCACGCATGACAAAGAAATGTGACTAGGTCAGCCGGCAAGCTAAAATTTTAATATCGCCGAAAACTTTGGTCCAATTGAGAAAAAAAAAACTCCCAAGATTAGTACTGAGACCATGTACGATTTAATGGAATTATTTTGCATTTGTTCTATTTTTTTAATTTTGAATAAAAAAGAATGAGCTAACTAAAATTGACAATATCTCCTAAACTTCTTCCAAATGAGTTGAGATTTTCATATCAGTTTTGGATACATTGATGGTTTACTAGATTTTTTATATTTTTGAGAATATTTAATTTTGAATCAAATTGAATGAAACAACAAAAACTTTCAATATTTACAAACCAATGGTCCAAGAGCTATGTTTTTTTTAGAATAGTATTGCATGTCGGGATACATGTGTGGTTTGCTGGAATTGTTTAGCTTTTTTTTGAAATATTTGAATTTTGAGTCAATTTTTTAATGGACTAATTAACACTGCGATCAAAAGTCGTTGGTTTGACCTGCTGGCTAATTTTTTTTTTTGCGGGTGAAAAAACTTGTATTACTCAAACTCCACACTTGTACAGTCCATCGCAACCAACTCTATGGATACGTGAGGTCCAGAGCCCAACCAAGTCATGGTTCTATCCTCAATACGAGCAAAATTAGCTAGGCTATCACTAACCTTATTCTGGCAACGATTTACATGAGTAATACAACTTTCACGAAGAGACATAAGATATTTAATCTCCTTTATGATAGACGAGTAAATGGATCTGTCAACCTCCGAAGCTTGGATCATCTTCACCACCACAATTGAGTCCATTTCCACGATCACCGGTAGCTCACTTCTCTGGATGGCAAAGGACAAACCTTCCATACAGGCACATAACTCAGCTTCTAGTGCCTCATGACAAGAGAACAATTGCCTGCAAGAGGAAAAAATTATCGCTCCCTTATCATCACGTAGGACCATTCCAGTGCCAGTTGTTCCGTCGTCCGCAAAAGACCCACCAATATTAAGCTTCACCCATCCGGACTTTGGCGCTGACCACTTAGTAACCTTTTTTTCCATTATCATATGCGGACTCTGTCTTTCATATGTGATGGTAGACTTGCCTTTGCGTAGATCAGTAGAGAGATCAATTTTAATACCAATCAGAGAGTCCAAATAGCTTACCAAGAATCTTTTCGACGCTTCCATAGGCGGGGCTGGTTTATGGTGTACGACCTCATTGCGTATATGCCATACCCTCCACAAGGATAGCAATAACATAGATCTCTCAATCTCCTGTAGCGGTTCAAGTGCATGCAACAGCCACTCATCCCCATTATTTTGCAGGGTAGATAAACATGGGAGTGGCCAAACTTCAGACATTGCTTCCCATAAGATCCTCGCAAAGGAGCAGCGACAGAGAGCATGGTAGCAGTCCTCTGGTTCACTAGCACATACCGGACAAAGGTTACTTGTTTCAAGTCCACGCCTGTACTTGTTGCACCATGTCGGCAGCGAATTTGTAGCAACCCGCCACGCAAAATTCTGGACCGTAGGAGGAACATCCGAAGACCATATGAGCTTCCAACAAGAGCGTCGGCCGTCAGGTCGCGAGTTAGAGCTCGTTGCCAAACTCCTGTGAGCCTCTTCAAAACCAAATTGGTATGCACTCTTGACCAAAAAAACGCCGAACTTACCCGGCCCCCAAGCCAAGGTGTCGTCCTCATGCCTAGGAGACGCCCTTATTTTCAGTATCTCATTTACATCAGCCGGGAGGAAATACTCCTGCAACAGCCCAACATTCCATGAGCCATTATCATTAAGTAGATTAGACACGAAGCGGATTCTGCATCTTCCTTGTAAGGTGATGGGTTTATAGGAGAAGGGTCTTGGGATCCAGTTATCGCGCCACACACGAATACTTCTGACGTTCCCCACTCTCCAAATTAAGCCCTTCTTTAACAGATCAAGGCCATAGCTGATTGCTTGCCATGAAGAAGATGCGTTGCCGGAGAAGACAGTATCCTCTATGTTTCCATCCAGATAGTACCTGGCTTTGAGCACTTGTGCACACAGGCTATCAGGTTTTGAAATCAGTCTCCAAGCTTGTCTTGCTAATAAGGCTTGATTAAATATTCTGTAATCTCTAAACCCGGCACCTCCTTTACTCTTTGGTTGTTGTAAATCCTCCCATGCACGCCAGTGTACTTTCCTCTTACCTTTTTCAGCACCCCAATAAAAGGCACGTACCATCCGTGTTAATTCATCACACACTGAGAATGGAATCTTGAAAACACCCATCATATGTAGGAAGAGCAAGCGCAACAGATTTAATAAGAGTCTCCCTCCCCGGTTGGGCAAGGTGACCGTCTCCCCATTGGACCAAACGCTTGGTTAAACTCATCTGAAGGTTTTGGAATCTCCCTTTCGACATGCGACCCTCTGGAGTTGGAAGGCCAAGGTACTTCTCCTCAAACACTAAGCTAGTAACATGCAGCACCCCCCTGACTTCCTCCTGAATATCTTCGGGGCATGCAATACCAAAGAGGATGGAACACTTGTCAAAATTAAGAGATTGTCCCGTTGCTACCCCGTATTGATCCAAAGCCAATTTAACTTTCTCAGCCTGGGCTCTGCTAGCCTCAAAGAAAAGCATGGTGTCATCAGCAAATAAAAGATGTGAGATACCCGGTGCTCTTCTACACACCTTGATCGGAGATATATCACTAGAAGACACATAATGCTTCAGAATAGCGGACAGACCATCTGCCACGAAAAGGAACAAGAAGGGGGATAGAGGATCGCCTTGCCGAAGACCACGCGACGGTGCAAATGAATCTAAGAGGGTCCCATTAAGTTTGACAGAATATCTCACCGATGTGACACAAGACATTTTCCAGTCCACCCATCGTTGAGAGAAACCCAGCTTTTGCATCACTTGCTTCAAGAACTTCCAATCCACCCTATCGTAAGCCTTTGAGAGGTCCAACTTGTAGGCACAGAAACTTTTTGTTGGGTCCTTCTCTTGCTTAATATGGTGAATACACTCGAAGGCCACAAGAGCATTGTCTGTAATCATACGCCCTGGAATGAAGGCACTTTGCTCAGGAGAGATGATATCATCAAGTAAAGGCCTCATACGGTTCACCAAGCACTTGGATATGACCTTGTATATAACATTACATAGGCTGATAGGTCTGTAATGAGACAAACTAGTAGGGTTAGGAATTTTTGGAACAAGAACAATAGAAGTAGAATTTACTCCTTCCGGCATAATTCCGGTGACAAAAAATTCCTTCACCACTGCTTTGACACTGGTTTTTAACACATCCCAGTTACGCTGAATAAACCTCGCCGGTAGACCGTCAGGCCCTGGGGCCTTTAATGGCCCAATCTGAAAAAGAGCACCAGAGATTTCCTTATCATCAAATGGGGCACAAAGGCGCACATTGTCCTAGGCTGACACCTTTGGTTCTAAGAGATCAATCACCCATGAAGCATCCAGCGACAGATCAGCTGAATTTTTTTCCTGAAAATAATCATTCGCCAAGGTGGCCATCTCCTCAAAATTTGAGTGAACCACTCCAATACTATCAGTTAGCGCACGTATTTTATTTTTACACGCTCGCCAAATAGCTTTACTTTGAAAGTATTTGGTGTTACGATCCCCTTCTTTTAGCCATGTGATTCTGGATCGTTGCAACCACATCATCTCCTCCTGATATATCAATTCATTCATCTTATCAGTAACGTTCCTTATATCTTGTCTGTCAACATTCATGCTCATAAGCTCCTCCAATTGAGTACGTGACTTGGCCAACTCCCTAGATATGTTTCCAAATTTCTTATTGCCCCAAGAGCTGAGAGTTGCCAGAGTCTTCCTTAAGGCAGTCTGTAGCTCGTCCAGATTATCTACACTTCCAACCGAATTCCAAGCTTCCTTAATCACTTCTGGCAGTTCCACATCATGTTCCCAAAACACCTCGTACCATCTTATTTTTGGTCCTCGCTGACCCACGTCTGGGGCGCCCTGGAGGGCCAGCGCCACATGATCAGAGCACGGTGAGACGACATGCTTGACGGTATAGAAAGGAAAAAGATTGCGCCAGTCATTCGTTGCCGTGGCCCTATCAAGCCTAACCTTAACATTAGCTGCCCCTGCGCGCATGTTGTCATATGTAAACGGGATACCTGAAAATCCAAGATCGACCAGACCGCACACTTCTAAAGCATCTCTGAAAGCTACCATTTGCTGTTCCAGTTTTGGTGAAGCAGAAAGATGTTCGAAATCCCATAAGGCTTCATTAAAGTCGCCAATCACTAACCACGGTCGATCATTCACACTTTTTAGACCTTGTAGCTTGGACCACATGAGATGACGGTTCTCGACCCGCGGTTCGCCATACACAAAGGTAACCCTCCATTGAGCTGCATCCGCGTGTTCTCTGACTAACACATCGATGTATCTGTCCTCCTTGCCCAGAATTTCTACCACATAAGATTCATGCCAAAAAAGCGCCAAACCACCACTCATACCATTACTGTCAACACCATCGAAACCCTTCAAACCAATACGAGCTCGTATCCTCCTCATCTTTGTTGCTTTTTGCCTTGTCTCGCAGAGGAAGATCAGCTTGGGGGAATGCGACTGGGAGATCGTCGCAATTTCACGAACTGTCCGGGCGTTCCCCCCTCCCCGGCAGTTCCAACTGATGAGATTCATTGATCCCGGCGGCACCCCTCGAGACGGCCCGCCGATGTCTGACTCACAAGAATCCAATTAGATGGAGAGTGGGACTACAAAAATCTCGCTGATGAATCAGCCAATACCGAGAACCGATCGCCGCCGGAACGAGCGCTGCCGGAACGAGCGACGGGACAGAAAACCGATCGCTGCAACAAGCAGCGCCAGGACAGAAAACCTTGGAGAAATCCCTAGGTAGCTTCAGATCCGATCAACAACATGTACCTAGTGTGTATACCCCAGGAGAGACATACACAACTAGCCAGTGGAAGAAGTCCTGATGTCGTGGAGACAAAACATGCAGGAGATGATCAACACATGCGTTTGATCTAGCGTCAGACTTGTTGCTGCATCCTGCTTGATATGCTCTTCCGATCCAGTCGATTGAGCAGACGGACTATCACGGCTTCCAACAGCAAGGCGGCAGAACCCGTAGTAGAGAGACAAAACCAGCGACGGCATCTCACGGCAGCACGCTGGGACAAGAAAAACCAGCCACGACACCTTCCGGCGCCGTCCTGGGACAGAGAACACCGGCCCCCGCGCCGCCGCCGGCGAGGCGGCCGGCGGCGGATCAGCGAACCCTAAGTCGCCCCTGGGAGTCGCCCCTCAGGAGAGAAAACGCTTCGCAACTTACTAAAAAAAACCCTGATAATCACAACTAGCCGAATCCAAAGACCTGCTGGCTAATGTGGCTGGTTTTCTTTGCCCCACGAGTACTTACAAGCAGGACTCACCCGTAAAAGTCACATCAACATATCTAAACGCTGTGTTAGACTTAGCTTCAACGGATTACAACAATATGTGATGTTTTGTGCAACAAATCTATAGAGTGGGTGTTTTGTGCAAAATTAAAACAAATAGTTGATGATTTGTGTAATTTACTCTGCACACGGGGGACGTACACAAACGATAAGAGAAAACGAAAAATGGTATGACATGTATGCACAGGTGCACTTTTTTCTGCAAGTTCCAACGTGCAAAAGAGGCCTTAATTCCAAAAGCGTGTGCACTGTTGTCCGCAAGTTCATCTATCCGCTGCACTTGCAGCCTTGCAGGACAGGACAGCGAGCAGGAGACGCGCTCCGGGAAGACAAGCGTCACCACGCCGGCCGGCCGGCAGGAGCACCGACGCGCACCATGCCTTCCTCCCCCTCCGCCGACCCGGGCCACGGCGTCGCCACCGCTGCCGCGTCGTCCAGGCCCACGGGCGCCGAGGGCTTCGCCTCGTTCCTGCGCACCCAGGACGAGGTCGACGCGCTCTGCGAGGAGTACGGGGTACCCAAGGACCAGTACACCGCGCGCCCCGCCGGCGACCTGTGCGCGAACTCGACGCCGCCGCCCGGGGCCATCTGCGTGTATGCACAAGCGCTGGAGGCCGGGATGCGCGTCCCGCTGGACGGCTTCTTGCGCGAGGCGCTCGCGCACTTCGGCATCGCGCCGGCCCAGCTCACGCCCAACGGGTGGCGCATGATGGCCGGCTTCCTCGTGCTCTGCCACCTGACCGGCGTGCCACAGTCGCTCGCGGTGTTCCGGCGTTTCTTCCTGCTGTCCAACGTCTCCCAGAAGCACAAGAAAGGATGGTACTTTTTCCGATCCAGGGACAGTTCCGACTTGCGCTTCACGGGGATGCCGCACCCGTACTCCATTCCTTTCAAGGACTGGAAACACGAGTTCTTCTTCCTCTCGTCGCCGGAGCCGTGGCCTTGCGCCGTGGAGTGGAGCGAGCCGTCCAAGAGCTCACTCATGATGCCGGTGCTCACCGAGTCACCGGTGAGGAAAATAAATGGGCGGCCAAATTGCTGCGTGCTTACGGCGGCGCGGCCGTTGATCTCAAGGCGTGTCTCAGCAGCAGCAACCTTGCCGCCGCAATGATAATCACTACTACTTCCAAAGGTAGCTGAACACCGGAACTCCTCTGATGCCCCTGTTTCATTGAGCGCTAGTGTTGCTCTTGTGTACAGGCATGTATCCCTCTGCCCACGACAGGATGAAGACTGTGCTCGCGGAGAAGGCAGACGCGCGAGCGTCGGCGTCGGCGAACAAGGTGAAGGCTGAGCCGGGCAGCGACGCAGCAGGGTCGCCATCTCTGTGCGGGGAGAAGAGGGGTCTGGAGGAAGCCAACGGCGAGGAGGAGGTCCCGCCTCTTTCACTGCTGAACACGCCGCTGTCCAGCGTGTGCGCGCCACCGCACGGCTTTTCCCGGAAGCCACAGCACACCCCCACAAGCACAAGACACGCCGGGGACACAATGGACTGGGATGCTGCAAGGGAGCTGCTGCAGGGCGCCGTCTCGACGCCGCTGGAGCGCGCGTTCGCGGCGAACGAGCCTTCCGACATCGTCAAGTCGAGCTTTGCAGCGATTCTCCAGGTATGCCAGCAATTGCGACGGTAGGTGCTCGTCCGGCAGGACTCCGGACGCTGATCGATCGCGTTGTTTGTGTTCAGGCCGCGAACTACGCGTCGTTCTCGTTCGGCTACGCGCTCGAGCTGGAGGAGAAGCTGGCGGCCAGGGAGCGCGAGGCCGCGGCGCTGCGGGAGCAGCTGGAGGAGGCAAAGGCCGAGCTCGCGGCGGTGAAGCAGGCGGCAGAAGGGAAACAGGCAAAGGCGGCGAGGGCGGAGCTCGAGAAGGCGAAAGGCTGGCTCGCCGAGGCGAAGCGTGCTGGGGAGGCGCAGGCCGAGCTCGCCGCGGCTCGGGAGGAGGCGGTGAAGAAGAGGGCCGAGCTCGCCGCGTTGAAGCGGGCCGCCGAGGCGGAGGCGGAGAAGGCGAAGGCCGGACTCGCCGCGGCGGAGGCGATGCTGGTGCAGCAGCTCCGGGCGTCCGAGGAGGACGTGCTGCGGCGCGCGGAGCACGCGCTGGAGGGGTACGAGCGCTGGCGAGGCCGGCACGCTCCGGCCGGTCGTGCCGCTTGAGTAGCTCGTCGAGGGATCTCGCTAGATGCATGGCTCGTCGGCAACATCGCTGGAGATGACGAACAAATTTTTGGTTGTCGATCCTATGCGCTCTTTTCTTCATGCAATCGAGTGCGCGGAGCGATTTTATCTGGGGGATGACATTTTTGTAGGATTAACTTTTTGTAGCTGCAGTTCCTTGCGATACACATTGCAGCTTATGTGATTTTCTACGTCTAGATGCGCTTTAGCAAAACTAAAAAATAAAATAGGATAGCAAAGCAATGCTCTGCATTAAAAATGACACACTTAGAAATTGACTCCAATAATCATTAAAATGAAGTGTTCAAATTGGATAAGATTGGATCATGATTGCCTAAGGAACCACCTGATACATGTGGTAAGCAATCCAAACAATTAAGAAAAAATGATTGCCTACAAAGAAAACAAAATCTGGTAGTAAGATATTGTTAGCTTGAAAAACGTTGTTATATTATGGGACGGAGGGAGTACTGGATAAACTTGTGTGATGATGCATATAGTTAGTTAAGGGCGTTACATTTTAAAACAGCTTCCTACACCCCTTCATGTTCTTAATGCGGCCAATTACTGCATCATTGGTGACCCTACTCGCTTTACCTTTTGCACACAGAAAATAAGGCGTCGTCAATAGGAAGATTATTGAGAAACATCTCTGGACTATATAGCATTGACAACATGCAATACTAGTGCAAGCTTCAAGAGTCGGTAAACTAATGGACACCAAATATGTTTCCATCTCTCCACCGTGTTTTGAGAGAGCTTACCAATATAACACATCTAATTCAACATGCTGTAATGTTTTTGCTACTTGTTGAGTCAAGTAGTGTGATTGATAAAGAACAAAATGCGCTTGTCTTACGCCATGTTGGTAAATGTGGAACTATAAAGAAAAATGTTTGTTTGCCTTATTTATGTGGAGGTGGCAAATTCCAAGTACCTCAAATCTGCTCGTGACATTTTTTTTCTTTTTGCAATATAATTTAAGTTTTAATAAGTTAGAGGCAAATGATCTTTGATGTGAGCAATATGCCAGGTGACTTCAATGGCTTGTCATCCTTAATCATAAGGCTGGTCATAGTGGGAGTAACATAGCGCACTTCAAGAAAATTTTGCTTATGTGGCAAGTAGTTAATGAGAAGTGATAACATAATATGTTACTGTAACATAGCGCTTTCCAAGACAAGATGAGTCTACAAGCTAATAAATGAGACCATCTATGACACACTACTATGTTACTTTGCACTATGGAGATAGTAACTTAGACTAGTGTCATATGCATGACACTAGTATAAGTTACTCCCCACTATGACCAGCCTAAGAGAAAAACAATCAAACAACCTCTTTTCGTACGGCGAGTGACTGGTTGAGATGTATGCGGGCAACCAAACGCGTTCTTTCGTCTGGACGCCTAATGCACCGGAAGGAGGGGGGTCAAGCGAGAAAATCGAGCACGGAAGCGTCAGGCTTTCCGCTCTTGCAGCGTCATCTACACGGCCGGGTCGAAGGGAAATCTTCTTTTTTTCGAGGGAGTTCTCTCTTTCGGTTGACTACTAGATTGACTGGTACTAGTGCTTAAAAAAGGTTGACTAGACTAGACGAGTTTCCCTTCCATGTCTTGTCCTGACCACTGGCTCAACATCTAACTAATATTTTGCTCAGTCTCTCATAGGTGTTTATAGAAATAAAATGTGTGTGTTTATGGAGCTGAGTATGCGTATGTGCATGGCTTCTCTAATGCATATTACTTCCTTTGTCCCATAATATAAGAGTGTTTTTGACACTAAAGAAGTAGAAGGAAAACAAAAAGAAGAAAACACTACATTAAGGGAGTAGAAAAAAAAAAGTCTCCTGTTGCTTGTTCCAGCTGACACCGCCCACACTAGGAAATGTCAAGTGCAGGGCGCGTGCGTGTTCTCCCTAGCGGCTTGGAATGCAGTCCTGCACGCACATGAACACGAGCGCATTCGCCCCCGTGACCGCGCGCACCCATGGTCGGTATCGATCGGTTCTGCGCAAAATTCACATGACCGCTCCCACCCACCTTACATGAACCAACCAACAGGAACGCAGGTATGTACCACTAGTGTAGTAAAACTGTGATCAGTCACTCACCTGTGAGCGTAGCTGGCTACAACAAGGGTCCTTTCCCGACACGCAGTTGCCCCCTGCAGTTTGACTTGACGGGCTTGAGGAAAGGAGAGACGTGTGCCTTGGAGAGGAAGGAAGCTACGCCTTGCCGGTTTGCGCCGAGGCAGGGGCCAGCAGCGTGCACAAGGAGCAACGCCATACGCACAGGGCCCATTAGGGAGAGACGTCAGTTTCTGATCATGGGTCCAAAACAAATACAGTAGTACTCGCTTCGATCCAAAACAAATGTCGTAGTTTTAAATTAAAAATTAACTTAATCTTAGTTCAAAACCCCGACACTTATCATAAACCGGAGGGAGTGCTTTTGCTGTACGTCGAATCATCATACACTTGCTTCTCTCTAGTGAGAGCTATAGTTCTCTCCAAGGGGCGCGTTTTTTCTTGGACATGGAGTTTTTAGTACGAGCACACATGCGCCTGTCGCTATAGTAAAGTCTAAAAAAAATACAAAACAAAACTGAAAAATTCTGAATTTCTTTGGCAAAAAACATTAGTGTGTCTTTCACATGTGTGTAAAGTTTCGTGATGAAATGACATTTGTTCAGGTCGACGCAAAAATGTTAAAATTGATGCTCCAAAACCCTTCAATGTTTGTTGCAAAAAAATGAAATCAGAATTTTTTGAATTTTTCTTTTTTGGATTTTACTACAGTAGCATATGCATGTGTGCTCGTGCTAAGGGTGTGCACTTTCAATAACCAACCAACCTCTAAGAAAAGAAGTTGCAAAAAAATGAAATCAGAATTTTTTGAAATTTTCTTTTTTGGATTTTACTACAGTAGCATATGCATGTGTGCTCGTGCTAAGGGTGTGCACTTTCAATAACCAACCAACCTCTAAGAAAAGAAGACCCAACATTGGGCCAACTCCAGATCACGACCCCAAACCGACGTCCGTTCCGCCCGAATTCTGTTCGTTTTGGTAGGGCAATGGGGTCGTGTCCGGGCCTTTCCTGGGATGCGTCGGCCATGCGCCCAACGCGCGGCTAACCTAGAGCTCAGCAGAGAGGTCCCCGTCGGTCTATATCCTAAGCACTCAGAGGTCTTGGGCCATCGCCCTGTGCACTCCGGGTCGTTGCGCACACGGTGAAGTCAGGCACCACCACTACAGGATGGCGCCGGTCCGTCCGTGCCGCCATGCTGAACTGGATGTCTGACAGAGCTTTCGGCTGATGCATACGATGCAGAGTACCCATAACTTTTCCCACGTGATGGTTAGTGCTATCGGGCCAAAGGCCCACTCAGATCACATATCCAAATTGTTAGTACATTGGGGTGCGGTAACGAGCAGAGACTCACGAGCGATGTGACCCCGTCGCCCCGTCTCGAGGACTTGCGGTAAGGGCCAAGAATGCACGGCCACGCCTCGTATTCATCACTCGGGCACCATCCAGGTCAACCCGTCTCGCAAAAGACTGTCGGGAACTCAGGTCCACCTCTACTGGGCGGTACCGCCTGTCCCTCCAGTCCTGCAGTAAAAGTAACTCCCTCGGGTCGCCCTCGGGGCCGACCCGTTTCTAACAAGGTTCAGGGGTAAAGTCACAGTAACCGTGTGTCCATAACATCAGGGGAATCTGAGGTATCACCCTCGACGGATGCCCACTCGATGTAACCGTCAAGTTGAACTTAGGAGGAATCACCCTCGAGGTTCACACCTGAAGTGCTGCGCGACAGGGTCGTATCGGAAGTGGAGAAGGAGGAATCACCCTCGATGACCACGACCAAATAGCTACTCTACAGAGTTAACATCAGGAGTGCTATACGAGGTATCACCCTCGGCACTCGATGGTGACGCTGCAGTGTCGTACAACTAAGGGGGGTGTTGTGCAGTGCCAGGGTCTGGCTGTCGATCCCGTTGATCGAGTCATCTGATAATCCAGCGGGGCAACTGGGGACAAAGTGGGGTCTCTGGTAGGTCTCTACCCAGCCTATACTAAACAGTTTAGGATAAGCAGGAAATGTATCAATAGCAGGTTACAATAAACAGGCTATGCATCAGAATAGGTAAAGCAGTAGCAGCAGCAATTTCTAATACAAGCATGAGAGAGAAAGAATATGCGATATCAGTATGCTCAAGGGGGATGCTTGCCTGGTTGCTCGGCGGCAAAGGCAAGGTCGTCAGAGGCGTAGTCGATCTACGGAGCTGCGCCGGTCTCGGAGGCTACGTCGATACCGGGCTCTATCGAGAGAGAAGAGGGGGAGAAACGATAAATATAATGCGAACAAATGCAGCATGGTGCATGACATGATAATATACAGCGCCAGAGGTGATCTAACGCAGTGCTGGGTGATACTAGCGAAGGGGCATAATATCCGGGAAAGTGTTACCGATGTTTGGCATTTTCGAACAGAGGGAACGGAGGGGGACGGTTGCATGTTCGCTATGTTAGGGACGTGTGACGGATGAACGGACTGCGTATTCGGATTCGTCTCGTCGTTCTGAGCAACTTCCATGTACAAAGTATTTTAATCCGAGTTACGGTTTATTTTATATTAATTTTTAAAGATTTAATCAATTCTGAAATTATTATTAATCAAATTAATTCGCAAATACAATTATGACATCATCATGATGTCAGCAGTCAACTGTACTGCTGACTGGGTCAAACTGACATGTGGGTCCCACTGTCATTGACTGTTTATTAACAGATTAACTAAACATAGTTAATTAGTTTAATTAGTGATTAGATTAATCTAAACAGAATTAATTAAGTTAATTAATAATTAGTTAACTAATTAATATTTTTATTTTAAAAATCTTTTTTATAACGTTCCAGGGGCGGGGCCCCACTTGTCATTGGCTCATAGGGCCAAACGGGCGCGGGCGAACGGGCTACGGGCGCCGGGGCGTGCTGGCGCGCGACCCGGGCGAGGGCCGAGCGGCGCAGATGGGCGCCGGCGCCGGGCGCATGGTCGGCGGCGCGGCGAGCTGTTGCGGGTGCATGCGTCGGCGAGGGGGACGCGGTGGTCGCCGGGGAGGGAGGCCGGGCGAGGCCAAGGCGGCTGCAGGGAGGCCAAGCGGGGCGGCGCGCGCGGCTGGGCGGCATCAGGCGAGCAGCGCTTGGGCGACGGAGCCCGGCAGGGCGCTGGAGGCCCGGGGTGACGGGAAGCAGCAGCAGGGGCGGTGCGGTGGCCGCGGTGAACGCTGGCGCGGGCAAGCGTGCGCGCAAGGCGGGACGCGGGGTGGTGGCCGGGCGCGGCGATGCGGAGCAGCGCTGCGCGCACGTCGTCTACGCGGGGCGGAGCAGCGGGCGGTGAGGGGCGACGAGGCCGCGGCGGAGACGAGCAAGGCGAGGCGTGCGGCGCGCGCGCGTGAGGCATCAGGGGCGAGCAACGAGCGGGGCTTGGCCCATGCATCGGCGCAGTCGGGCGCGGCGGACGGCGTCCGACAGGGGGAGAGGGGAGGCGCGGCGTCTCACCGGCGGTTGCTGGGAAAAGGCAGTGGGGCTCGGGGAGGAGGACGGGGCCGACGGCGGGGCAGCTCCCGCGAGGTCCAGGCGGCGGCGACGAGCGGCGTGGCGACGTGGTTCCGGCGACGGGATCCGGGGAGGCGCGGCGTCGGGCGTGCGGCGACGGGCGCCGTTGCCCCCGATCCAAATCAGGACCGAGAGGTGGGGGCGCGAGGAGAGAGTGGGGGATCGGGGGAGAAGTGGGAGGGATTAGGGTTTCGGTCGGGCGGACCGGGGGTTAGTAGGCTGGGGCGCGGGGTGGGCCGGCCTGGTCGCTAGGCCAACTGGGCCGTGGCCCGGGGGGGTGGGGGGTTTCTTTGTTTTCTTTTCTTTTGTTTTCTTTTCTGCTCTTTATTGATTTTACCTTTTACTGTTCTATTTTATTTTAGTTTTATAAAACATAAAAGTTGTACCTAAATTAGTACTTCTAGTTATACCTCTGCTACGAAAAGTTAAACCCCCAAATAAAATAGTTTAAAATTGTATAAATAACAAAAGGCATTTATTAAACTAGTTATGCTGCTGGTTTTATTCAATTTAGATTATTTAAACATTTTATAAAAGTGTGGTTTCTCCACCATAATTACCTATGCAATATTTGGCACAACCCGAACACTTTAGTTTTAATATTTGAAAACTTTTATTGTTTGCCGTTAATTTGAAGTTGAATTCCGAATCGGTTTTGAACTAACGCGAGTTTAACAACAGTAACTATGGTGACGTGGCATCATTAACGTAGGATTTCTGTAGCCTAACTACCGGGGTGTTACAAATCTCCTCCACTACAAGAAATCTCGTCCCGAGATTTAAGGGGTGGAATAAGGGGGAAGCTATAAGGACGGATGTCTGAAAGGATCGGCATCCGGTAGTTATCTCAAGGAGGGAGATTTTAGAAGCACCAGGAAACATATCGAGAGTGCTATAAGGAGGTTCAACATGTTTCAACCAGGTAGGCATCCAGCTGATACCTAAAACAGGTGATGAAGGGGTTCAGAGCAATGAAGAATAATGTTACCTCTGATACCGGAATGAAACATGGTGAGGAAGTTAGCTCGTGAATTACATACGAAGCCAAGTGCAAGGAATATTTTTGGAAGACATGGATGTATAAGAGAGTCAGGTTTCGATCCTGTGGGACTGTGGGTTATGGGCCCACCATGAGGGTTAAAAGTAGGAAGGAGGCTGGCATATTGCACGGTCACGATAGCAAGGCATGTCAGAGGATAGTCTGTCAGTTATGTCGACGACAACATCGGTACCAAGGGTGAGGGACGAAGAGAACCATTTTCCTGCTCGTTGAACGAGGCGGACCGATAGGCAAAGTTCTCGTCCATCGGTGGTTACCGAAATGTCATTAACAATAGTAACGGGGTCTCACTGACAAGGTTGTACATCGAGGTGTTTTCATAAGCAGGGAATTATTTCTGCTTGTATCATATAGATCACAAGAAAGGTTAAACAAAACAATGGAAAGGAAAATGTGTTTATACAGAAGAACTAGGAGTATATCTTTTCGAACGAAAGGCGGAGCACGATATACATGATGGGACAGCAAGTTCAATAGCATTTAGTTGAAGGGGTGAGGGAAAATTCATGATGTTTACCCGAACAACGGTGTTTGGATAATTGAGCAAGGAACAGTTAGCATTGCGCTTCCAATGTTCTTGTTGATACTCAGAATACCACAATCATGCTTCGAGGTAGCAATTTTATGGTATTTCAGGTAAAGGGTTGGATCTGAGGAGCACAAGGGATACGAAGGATCATTTCAAGATTAACAAGGAACTCGATATATGAGCAAAACATCTTCAGGTTAGTGTCGGAGGAAGTCAAGGATGTGGTCGATGATAACACAGATCATCGAGGGGCCAGGATGGTATTTCTCAACATGAATTCAATTCACAACTTTAAAGAAACCGAAAGGTTGACAATGATGAAGATACATTTTGTCGAGAGGTTTCATGAAGATGCCATCGATCAGCGACGACATCAAGTAAAAGGAATGATGAAGCGAAAGGTTATTGAAACCACGGATACTGCACAAGCTCGAAACCAAGCTTGTTGTTCGAGGTGAAATGATAAGATGAGGAAGATCGACGTAAGCTTAGCTCATCGTCGAAAGTTGCTCCGGGTTATAGGGACCAGGTAGCACAGTTGAAATTTGCACAATAGGTATATAGACGATCAGGTTAGAAAAGAATCGAAGGTTTATTAAATTCGTAAGCAACAAAAATTACTTAGAGTTATTGAATCATAGTGCGGAATCGATTCACTTACCGGTGTCCTCGAGTGACCAACAACTCAGAACCCGGGGATATTGGAATTGGTGGTCAATAGTAGTTTGATGAAGAACTCATAAGAAGTTATGTAGTTCCTGTGATATTCCCGAGATACCAGGGGGTAATACTCGAGGGTAAATCAAGATAGAGGTTGGGCACGCATATTGGTTTGCAGAAGACAAGTGCCTTAACTTGTCCGAGAAAATGGAATCAAGGAAAAATTATGATCGGAACCACGATCACAAAGGATCAACTCACAGGTACAGATGAACCTTTAAGAGAAGCTTCCATGATAAGTTCTGCATCGGGTCCATGGGCATGAACGCAAAGGTTCAACGTCGACTCCCACTTCTTCAATGCATCACCTGTCATTCACTTCTCGCATTCGGGGAAGCTGTAGTATTGAAATTTTATCTGGCGAAATACCAGAAGAGTATGACTGTAGAGGTTTCTGGGTTCTCGCTGATGGCAGAAGCATAGATACAACCCATCGGGACATTTTACGAGTCTATACAACCATCAACCAAAGCAAGGGATACGAGTTCGAAAGCAAAGTGTCGAAGTCAAAGTAGATGATACAATTTACCGAAGGTATTAGCATCAAGGAAGAACTCACAAGGTTATTGAATACGATGGACAACTGATTGCAAGTTGATTAGCCGAGAACCAACTCATGTCCAAATTGACGTCTGAGTCAGAAGGACGAGTTCTAAGAATTGACGAATGGTAGGGATTATTCTTATTCATATTGAATCAACCGACTCAGAATGACAATGACAAAGAATGCTAATGAATATTGCGAGACACACGGGTTTAACCATAATGCAGGCAGACAAGACTTTCGGGAGCAATAGGCTGCAGAGGATTTTCGGAAGGTCGCATAGCAATACGAGGTATTTCGTGAAACACAGGAACAACTGGGGATGAACAGATCCCCGGTAATGTGAGGAATTATTCGTAGGGTATTCAGGCAGAAAGGAACTGCAAGGCAGTGGGTTCAGAGAATTTTCGAAATGTCGGATAGTATTTCGATATGTCGGATGGAACAAACGAGTGACTGGAATGAATATATGTACGACGAGTGTAAGTAGTTATTCGTCAGGATTTATCAGTGGTCAGGAACTGCAAAGCAGTGGGCACAGCGTCTCGGGAATCATCGAGGAGTATCTTCAAAGTCTTCTGATGGGGCAGACGATCATCTGTAGTGAAGGGGCTCTCCGGGAAGAAGTGGTTACGAGAACCTAATGCCAGAGTTAGTAAAAATTTAACCCGAATAGAAGAGAGATCAGAGTCCCAGAGTATAGATGAGGAATAAAAGATCCTAATACCACCCATTCGGCGACGTGGGCCCGTAAGCCACACAGCCATGTTAGTAAAAGTTTTTCAATGACTAGACTCAACTTCGGCCAAAGAGTTGGAAAAGGGGGTTCCTACAGGCAGTCGGCTCTGATACCAACTTGTGACGCCCCCGGCTCAATTGTGCACTAATCATACACGCAAATGCACACGATCAAGCCTAAGGACTCACGGGAAGATATCACAACACAACTCTAAATCATAAATAAAGTCATACAAGCTTTATATTACAAGCCAGGGGCCTCGAGGGCTCGAATACATAAGCTCACATACAAGTGTCAGCGGAAGCATCAGATATTTGAGTACAGATATAAAAGAAAACACAGATAGGCCCTTAAAAGGCGGGGCAAAAGAAAACACTACGATCGAAAGGCGCAGGCCTCATGCCTGGGACCCTCCTAACCTACTCCTGGTCGTCGGCCAACTCGTAGTAGTATCCACCCTCGGGGTAGTAGTAGCGATCGTCGGCGTGGGCAGCTGTATCCGGGGCTCCGTCATCTGGTTGCATCAAAAGGATATGGGGGAAAAAGAAAGCAAAGCAACCGTGAGTACTCATCCGAAGTACTCAGCAAGCAAGGATCTACACTACATATGCAACATTATCAAAGGAAGGCTGTATATGTGGACTGGGTTGCAGAAATGCCAGAATGGAGGGGAAAGCCTAGTCCTATCAAAGACTAGCATCTTCAACGGTCTTGCAGCATTAGAAGAGTGTAGAGTAGTACAGTATAGAGTAGTAGTATCATTAAGTCTCAACCTCACCCAGAGATCCTTTCTCGACTCCCTGCGAGAAAGCAATCCTAGAGCCATACTATCATCAGCCTCGGCCAAAGATCCTTTCTCGACTCCCTGCGAGAAAGTAATCCCGGAGCCATAATATCCATATCTCATCTCATCAATATGTTCTCGTTGTATCGACCGGGATACAACTCCGAGCGTCCGTTACCGAGGATCCGGCTATGCATAGATTAGTTCTTCCCTGCAGGGGTGCACCAACTTACCCACCACGCTCTCTTAACTCCGGCCGGACACACTTTCTGGGTCATGCCCGGCCTCGGCCAAGCGACACACCGCAACCCTACCTAGAGCTCAGCAGAGAGGTCCCCGTCGATCTATATCCTAAGCACTCAGGGGGCTTGGGCCATCGCCCTGTGCACTCCGGGTCGTTGCGCACACGGTGAAGCCAGGTACCACCACTACAGTATCGCACCGGTCCGTCCGTGCCGCCATGCTGAACTGGATGTCTGACAGAGCTTTCGGCTGATGCATATGATGCAGAGTGCCCATAACTTTTCCCACGTGATGGTTAGTGCTATTGGGCCAAAGGCCCACTCAGATCAAATATCCAAATCGTTAGTACATTGGGGTGCGGTAACGAGCAGAGACTCACGAGCGATGTGACCCCGTCGCCCCGTCTCGAGGACTTGCGGCAAGGGCCAAGAGTGCCCGGCCACGCCTCGTTTTCATCACTCGGGCCCCATCCAGGTCAACCCGTCTTGCAAAAGACTGTCGGGAACTCAGGTCCACCTCTACTGGGCGGTACCGCCTGTCCCTCCAGTCCTGCAGTAAAAGTAACTCCCTCGGGTCGCCCTCGGGGCCGACCCGTTTCTAACAAGGTTCAGGGGTAAAGTCACAGTAACCGTGTGTCCATAACATCAGGGGAATCCGAGGTATCACCCTCGACGGATGCCCACTCGATGTAACCGTCAAGTTGAACTTAGGGGGAATCACCCTCGAGGTTCACACCTGAAGTTCTGCGCGACAGGGTCGTATCAGAAGTGGAGAAGGAGGAATCACCCTCGATGACCACGACCAAATAGCTACTCTACAGAGTTAACATCAGGAGTGATATACGAGGTATCACCCTCAGCACTCGATGGTGACGCTGCAGTGTCGTACAACTAAGGGGGGTGTTGTGCAGTGCCGGGGTCTGGCTGTCGATCCCGTTGATCGAGTCATCTGATAATCCAGCGGGGCAACTGGGGACAAAGTGGGGTCTCTGGTAGGTCTCTACCCAGCCTATACTAAACAGTTTAGGATAAGCAGGTAAGGTATCAATAGCAGGTTACAATAAACAGGCTATGCATCAGAATAGGTAAAGCAGTAGCAGCAGCAATTTCTAATGCAAGCATGAGAGAGAAAGAATAGGCGATATCGGTATGCTCAAGGGGGGGTGCTTGCTTGGTTGCTCGGCTGCAAAGGCAAGGTCGTCAGAGGCGTAGTCGATCTCCGGAGCTGCGCTGGTCTCGGAGGCTACGTCGGTACCGGGCTCTATCGAGAGAGAAGAGGGGGAGAAACGATAAATATAATGTGAACAAATGCAGCACGGTGCATGACATGATAATATACAGTGCCAGAGGTGATCTAACACAGTGCCGGGTGATACTAGCGAAGGGGATAACATCCGGGAAAGTGTTCCCGGTGTTTGGCATTTTCGAACAGAGGGAACGGAGGGGGGCGGTTGCATGTTCGCTATGTTAGGGACGTGTGACGAACGAACGGACTGCGTATTCAGATTCGTCTCGTCGTTCTGAGCAACTTTCATGTACAAAGTATTTTAATCCGAGTTACGGTTTATTTTATATTAATTTTTAAAGATTTAATCAATTCTGAAATTATTATTAATCAAATTAATTCGAAAATACAATTATGATATGACATCATCATGATGTCAGCAGTCAACTGTACTGTTGACTGGGTTAAACTGACATGTGGGTCCCACTATCATTGACTGTTTATTAACAGATTAACTAAACATAGTTAATTAGTTTAATTAGTGATTAGGTTAATCTAAACAGAATTAATTAAGTTAATTAATTCTTTAATTAAATTAATATTTTTATTTTAAAATTCTTTTTTTATAACGTTCCAGGGGCGGGGCCCCACTTGTCATTGGCTCATAGGGCCAAACGGGCGCGGGCGAAGGGGCGTGCTGGCGCCCGACCCGGGCGAGGGCCGAGCGGCGCAGATGGGCGCCGGCGCTGGGCGCGTGGTCGGCGGCGCGGCGAGCTGTTGCAGGCGCAGGCGTCGGCGAGGGGGACCCGGTGGTCGCCGGGGAGTGAGGCCGGGCGAGTCCAAGGCGGCCGCAGGGAGGCCAAGCGGGGTGGCGCGTGCGGCTGGGCGGCAGCAGGAGAGCAGCGCTCGGGCGACGGAGCCTGGCAGGGCACTGGAGGCCCGGGGCGACGGGAAGCAGCAGCAGGGGCAGTAAGGGGGCCGCGGTGAGCGCGTGCGCGCGAGGCGGGACGCGGGATTGTTGCCGGGCGCGGCGATGCGGAGCAGCGCTGCGCGCGCCTTGTCTACGCGGGGCGGAGCAGCGGACGGCGAGGGGCAACAAGGCCGCGGCGGAGACGAGCAAGGCGAGGCGGGCGGCGCGCGCGCGGGAGGCATCAGGGGGCGAGCAGTGAGCGGGGCTTGGCCCATGGATCGATGCGGTCGGGCGCGTTGGACGGCGTCCGACAGGGGGAGAGGGGAGGCGTGGCGTCTCACCGGCGGTTGCAGGGAAAAGGCAGTGGGGCTCGGGGAGGAGGACGGGGACGACGGCGGGGCAGCTCCGGCGAGGTCCAGGCGGCGGCGACGAGCGGCGTGGCGACGTGGTTCCGGCGACGGGATCCGGGGAGGCGCGGCGTCGGGCTTGCGGCGACGGGCGCCGTTGCCCCCGATCCAGATCGGGACCGAGAGGAGGGGGCGCGAGGAGAGAGTGGGGGATCGGGGACGAAGTTGGGTTGGATGGATTAGGTTTCGGTCTGGGGACGCGACCTGGGGTTATTATGCTGGTGCGCTGGGTGGGCCGGCCTGGTCGCTAGGCCAACTGGGCCTTGGCCTGCGGGGTGGGGGGTTTCTTTGTTTTCTTTTCTTTTGTTTTCTTTTCTGCTCTTTATTGATTTTACCTTTTACTGTTCTATTTTATTTTAGTTTTATAAAACATAAAAGTTGTACCTAAATTATTATCACTAATTATACCTCTGCTACGAAAAGTTAAACCCCCAAATAAAATAGTTTAAAATTTTATAAATAACAAAACGCATTTATTAAACTGGTTATGCTGCTGGTTTTATTCAATTTAGATTATTTAAACATTTTATAAAAGTGTGGTTTCTCCACCATAATTACCTATGCAATATTTGGCACAACCCGAACACTTTAGTTTTAATATTTGAAAACTTTTATTGTTTGCCGTTAATTTGAAGTTGAATTCCGAATTGGTTTTGAACTAACGCGAGATTAACAACAGTAACTATGGTGACGTGGCATCATTAACGTGGGAATACTGTAGCCTAACTACCGGGGTGTTACAGTGGCATCAGCCGAAAGCTCTGTCAGACGTCCAGTTCAGCCTGGCGGCCGGGCTGGGCCGGCACCATCCTGTAGTGGTGGAGCCTGGTTCGCCCTGCACGCAACGACCCGGAGGGCGAGGGACGATGGCCCAAGACCCCCTTGCGCTTAGGATGTAGACCGACGGGGACCTCTCTGCTGAGTCGTAGGTAGGGTTGCGGTGTATCATTTGACCGAGGCCGGGCATGACTCAAAAAAGTGTGTCCGACCGGAGTTAAGCGAGCGTGGTGGGTAAGTTGGTGCCCCCTGCAGGGAAGAAAACATCTATCGATAGCGTGTCCTACGGTAACGGACACTCAGAGTTGTATCCGGATTGATACAACTAGAACTTGAGATGATACCTGGATATGTGGCTCCGGGATCGCTTCCTCGCAGGCAGTCGAGGAAGGATCTCTGGGCGAGGTTGATAACACTACCACTATTATATATTGTACTGATCTACTCTCTTCTATTGCTGCAAGAACGCTGAAGATGCTAGTCTTCGATAGGACTAGGCCTTCTCTCTACTCTGGCATTTCTGCAGCCCAGTCCACATATACAGCCTTCCTTTGATAATGTTGCATATGTAGTGTAGATCCTTGCTTGCTGAGTACTTCGGATGAGTACTCACGGTTGCTTTGCTTTCTTTTTCCCCCATATCCATTTGATGCAACCAGATGACGGAACCCCTGAGACAGCTGCCCCGCCGACGACTACTACTACCACCTCGAGGGTGGTTACTACTACGAGCTTGCCGACGACTAGGATTAGGATCGAAGGGTCCCAGGCAGGAGGCCTGCGCCTTTCGATCGTAGCATTTATTTTGCGCCGCATTACTTAAGGCTTCTCTGTTAACTTATGTCTGTACTCAGATATCTGATGCTTCCGCTGATGTTTGTATGACTTCGAGCTTATGTATTCGATCCCTCGAGGCCCTGGCTTGTAATATAAAGCTTGTATGTCTTTGTTTATGTTTTAGAGTTGTGTGGGTGGGAGGGTGGTGGGCGGGACGTGAGAGGGTTTGGGGGAAAATGGCGCGAAATGGGGCGCCGGGGTGGTGCTTTGTGTCACCGACGGGCGGGCAGGGGAGGACAAGCGCACGCGTCCCGCCCGTCCGCACGCTGTCCGTTTCATCTCAAATGCGGTCCAAAATTAGGCCGAGGATGAGTCGAAAGCGGACATAAAACAGACAGAAGTCAGTTTGTGCCCGCGCGCTGGCCGCCTGGTTTGTCCGTTTTGCTCCAAACGGACAGCACCCGGACAGGATGGGTCGTGAGGTGGAGTTGGCCTTAGTCCAACGTGCTAAGAGGCCTCAGTTACAAAAAGCGTATGCATTTTCAGTTTTAAAAAAAGGTGTGCACTTTCGTCTGCACGTTCATCCATCCGCTGCACCGCGGGACAGGACAGCGAGCAGGGGACGCGCTCGAGGAGGACAAACGTCACCATGCTTTCCTCTCCCTCCGCCCACCCGGGCCACGGCGTCCGCACCGCCGCCGCGACGTCGAGGCCCACGGGCGCCGAGGGCTTCGCCTCGATCCTGGCCACTCAGGGCGAGGTCGACGCGCTCTGCCGGGAGCACGGCGTCACCGAGGGGTTCACCGCGCTCCCAGCCGGCGACCTGCGCGCGAACTCGACGCCGCCGCCGGGGGCCATCTGCGTGTACGCGCGCGCGCTGGAGGCCGGGATGCGCGTCCCTCCGCACGGCTTCTTCCGCAAGGCGCTCGCCCACTTCGGCCTCGCGCCGGCCCAGCTCACGCCCAACGGGTGGCGCATCATGACCGGCTTCCTCGCGCTCTGCCACTCCGCCGGCGTGCTGCAGTCCCTCGCGGTGTTCCGGCATTTCTTCCTGCTGTCCGTCGCCACCCACAAGCACAGGAAAGGCTGGTACTTTTTCCGCCCCAGGGAGGGCTCCGGCTTGCGCTTCACGGGGATGCCCAACCCGAATTCCATTTCTATCAAGGACTGGAAACGCGAGTTCTTCTTCCTCTCTTCGTCGGATCCGTGGCCTTGCGCCGTGGAGTGGGTCGAGCCGTCCAGGAGCGCACTCATGAAGCCGGTGCTCACCGCTCAGGAAAACAAATCGGCGGCCAAGTTGCTGCGCGTTCACGGGAGCGCCCCCGTTGATCTCAGGACGTATCTCTGCAACGGCAACCTTGCCGCCGCCATGATAGCCACCACTGCATCTGCATCGCTGCCGCCGCCGCCATCAACACCTACTGCTCCCAGTTACAAAGGTATCTGAACATCGAAATCCCTCTGATTCCGCTGTTCCGTCGAGCCCTGAAGTTGCTGTTTTGTGCTAGGCATGGATCCCGCTGTCCACGACATGATGAAGGTTATGCTCGCGGAGAAGGCGGCCGCTCAAGCGTCGGCCTCGGCCTCGGCCGTGAAAGCAGAGCCGGGCAGCAACGTAGAAGGGTCGCCATCTTTGTGCGGGGAGAAAAGGGATCTGGAGGAAGCCAACGACGAGGAAGGTCTACCTCTTCCTGTCCACGACAGGATGAAGTGTATGCTTGCGGACAAGGCGGCCGCGCAAGCGCCGGGGAAGAAGAGGATTCGGGAGGAAGCCAGCGGCGAGGAGGAGGTTCCGCCTCTTTCGGCGCTGAACCCAGAGCCGGGCTCGCCACCGCTGGGCTTCTCCGGGAAACCACAGCACATTCCCAGCAGGCACGACGGAGACAGCACGGACTGGGAGGCTGCGCGTGAGCTGCTCCAGGGCACCGTCGCGCCGCCGCTGGAGGGCGCGTTCGCGGCGAACACGCCTTCCGAGGTCGTCAAGTCGAGCTACGCTGCGATTCTGCAGGTATGCCAGCAAATGCTTCGGCGAATCGTTCCATCGGTAGGTGATTAACCGGAGCCCGATCGATCGCACTGTTTGTGTTCAGGCCGCGAACTACGCGTCGTTCTCCTTCCGCCACGCGCTGGAGCTGGAGGAGAAGCTGGTGGCCAGGGAGCGCGAGGCCGCGGCGCTGCGGGAGCAGCTGGAGGAGGCAAAGGCCGAGCTCGCATCGGCGAAGCAGGCGGCAGAGGGGGAGCAGGAAAAGGCGAGGGACGAGCTCGAGAAGGCGAAGGGCGACGCCGCCGTGGCGAAGCGGGCTGGGGAGGCGCAGGCCGAGCTCGCCGCGGCTCGGGCGGAGGCGGTGAAAAAGAGGGCCGAGCTCGCCGCGCTGAAGCGGGCCGCGGAGGCAGAGGCCCAACTCGCCGCGGCGGCGGCGGCGGCGGCGGCGGTGCAGCAGCTGCTGGCGTCCGAGGAGGACGTGCGGCGGCGAGCGGAGGACGCGCTGGAGGCGTACGAGCGCTGGCGAGGCCGTCACGCTCCGGCCGGTCGTGTAGCTTGAGTGGCTCGTCGATGGATCTTTTGGAATTTGAGAAATTTCTAGACGACTCCTCGGCACATCGCTAGAGATGAGGAATAAATCATTTGGTCGATCGATTCTATGGGCTCTTTTTCTTTTTTGTAACAAGATTCTATGGGCTCTGTTCTTCTAGGCAATCGGGTGCTCGGTGTAGAACTAAGTTTCTTTTTTAACACAGTACAGACCAAGCATTCGTATACACGCGCATACGTTCATCCCTATAAACGCACATACGCACATTCTATCACTATAAGCACCTTCGAAAGACTGAGCCGACCCGACATATCATCTTGAAATTTACAAAGTCACCGTTTACACCTCATCGTCAACGAGCACCAGAACTTGAACCCCGGTGGGCTGGTTCGCGTAGAACTAAGTTTCTGTAGTTGCAGCTTCTTGTGATACACATTGCAGCATATGTGATTTCCTTCTTCGTTAGATTGACCATTTTTTGTTGCATAAATATGAATACAGGCCAACCAGACCCGCGCGGGACCTAGACAATTTGTTTGGTTGCTTGGAGGGAACAAACGAATCGGCCGTTTTTTGGCAAGCCAGACTCGCTCGAGCCACGCGTGTTCGTCGCGTGCACGCGTTTGAAAGCGTGGGAGACGACTCATAACTCCCCTCTTTGGTCACCTCTCACGCTTATTCACACCACACTCCCTCTCTCTCCCTCACTGCCCCTTCGGTCTCTTCGATGGCAGACCCACGGCCGCGCCACCCCCTCCCCCCAAAACAACCCCATCCACCCTTTAACAACGCCATCCAGGACAGGTGGGTTGTCGGCCTCGCCTCTTCCGGCAAGGACCTCATGGCGGAAATACGGGCGTTGTCCCCCTTCTGCACCAGGTCGCGTGCACCAGCCATTTGTAACACCCCATATCATTAGCCACAGTAATCACTTTTGATAATGACAAGTCAGCAATTTTAACAGTGCATAATCATCATTAGCATCATATTGCATTTCAACTCCTAAGTCAAAATTCAAACTTAAATGAAAGTGGAAAATAAAAGCTGTCCAACATAGAAACTAAAATGTTCAATAAATAACAAATATTCAAGAGACCATTCTAAAATTATAACCAACATTTAATAAATTAGTTGGGAAACCCAAACCTCCTCTAACAGTGGCTGAAAATAATATTTAATAACCTTTTAATTAATCTAAATCAAATATGAAATGATGTTTTGCCCAAACTAGTTTTTGGTGTTAGGGTATAATGCACTGGTATTTATGGACTAGGTCACACTTTTTACAAAATTCATTTGGTGCCCAAACATTTTGCCAACAGAAAAGAAAAGAGACAGAAAAAGAGAAAAAGGAAATAGGGCCTAAAGCTCTACTGTGCACTTAAGCCTACTGCTACAGCGCGGCCCAGCCCACCTAGCGCCGTCCCCTACCTCACTGCTCACCCGCGCCCCGGCTGTCGAACGCGCACGCGCGCGCGCGCCGGCCCCCTTCGTCCCCGATCGACAACGGCCACCCGCGCGTCGCGGACGCCTTTATACGCACTCACGGACGAACCCTAGCCACTCCACTCGTCCTCTCCCTCGCTCCCCCGTCGCTGCCGAGCGCCACTGCCGCCATGGCTCCGGCGTAGCCACGGCGACCGTGCCCCGTTCGCCCCCCCGACGTGTCCAGCGTACTCGCCGTCGTCCCCTCCTTCGACTGCGCCGACGAACCGAAGCTGAACGCCTCTACATCACCCCACGCCACCGTCTTCTTCCTCGGATCGCCGCCCCACGCCGCCTTCGATTCGCACTGCCCCGAGCTTCCCCGAGCCCTCTGCCAGTTCCCTACAGCACCACGGTGAGCATCCGCACCGGAACCCCCTTCCTATCTTTCCCCGTAGCCGTAGCTAGCTGCCGCGTTGTCGTGCTCCGACCACCGCCATTGCCGCTGCCCGCGCGCCGTACGTGCTCCCGAGCCCCCGCGCGAGCCACTGGCGTGCTCCAGAGCGCGAGTTGCGTCGAACCCGGCCCACTTGATGTGAACTGGGGCCCGATCTTTCGATGAGAGAGAGATAACTACGATTTTGGGTGTGACTTGGCCCTCACGATCCGGCTACCAACCGTACAGGGAGAACCGTACACGACTGATATCCACGGCAATCGCTGAACCAACTCCACGGTGTTATCGACCGAGCCGACGGCGCGATCGACCTATCCACGAAGGATTTTTCCTGCAAGCAAATCGAAGAACATGCAAGAAAATAATAGCCAAGCAATCTAGAAATTGCGGATATGCTAGATGAATAAATCTCACAAGTTAGGGTTTCGATAGGATGTCTTGACGGTCGCACTAGCCGCTACGAGCGAAGACAAATAAAAGTAGCAATAGCTAAACTTCTCTAAACAAAACCCAAGTCTAAACCCTAATAGAGGCTAACTTAAATAAGGAACGGAGCCGGCGGCGCGGTCAAGTCGTGGCCGAGACGAACTCTCTTTGTCTGTGCCTGCGAATAAAAGTTTCTGGGCCTTGTCTTCATATAGCACTCGTGTCTGATGTCTTGCGTCTTGCATGGGCTGGGGCCCATGTGGTCATTGTGCATCCGGCTGATGCACCTTGCCACGCTGGCTACTTCTCTATGCACGGCCGCGCGTGCATGCATGCATGGGGTTCTTTCATAGAAATTGGTCTTGCACCCACCTTTTGCATGCACACGTTGTAGCATTTGGATGGCCATCAAAGTGTACGTAGTGTAGGCATGCACAACACATGCATACATACATGTATATGCACACATATGTCTTGGTCGCCTCATTTTAACTTGTTGTAGCGACCCGACCCGAATGGATCGAATCTCTGTGTTCAAGTGTCATCCCTGGATCGGTAATGCTGACACACACAGTACTTGAGGGATTTATAACAGAGTAGCAATCACACACTTATTACATCGAATGTCTCAAAAGAGAACTGATTACAATAAATATGGCTTAAGGCCATCTAAATAAGATAACAGCGGAAGGCTTGGAAGATAAAGTGAGTCCATCAACTCCAACGGCATAGCTGAGTGCACGACAACGACCTAGCACACCTTACTCTTCGTCTGAAAAGTCTGCAACATGATACGTTGCAGCCCGAAACGGGTCAGCACATGGAATATGCTGGCAATTTAACACAGTAGAGCAATGAACAGAATAATTGCTAATACTACATGCATATTTGGCTGGTGGAAAAGCTCTAGGGTTATACTGTTTTGCGAAAAGCCAATTTTTCCCTACAACAAAGGAATATTTTTTATTTAACTATCATGGTGGTTGTTGAACATTGAGAAGGTAAAACCCCCTCTCAATCCCAATTAAAAGTAATCATTAATCCCAATAAATTAATTTAGAGTGATGGGATTCAATATGATGATCCAAGAACCAGATACTCAAGATGTCCATAACCGGGGACACGGCTAATCATGACTAGTTTGTACACTCTGCAGAGGTTTGTGCACTTTTCCCCACAAGACTCGATCTCCTCCGTTGGATTTCTCGCACTACATGGTGTTTGAGAAACGGATGACCGAGACACAGTCTTTCAGAAACATTTACTCTTTACTCTGGGTAGACAGTTACACCTACTTTCCCCTACATCTGCTAGCCTACCACTGAAAGAGGTCATGTAACATACTCAACTATGCTAGAGCCCATAATAGCTTGTGGCTGCACACGAAAGTTTCTAGCATGAATAATCTTATGATCCCTTTGAGCCTGGGTGGCGGACCGTAGGAGGATCACACAGTATATCCCCGGGATCTCCTAGGACAACACTGGTATATCCCCAGGTGCCCAAACCAAGCAATCCACCCAGATGTGTATTAAAGTTGCCACCTTAAGTTGAACCATTAAAAAAATCTCACATCTGTCATGGATACACTCAAACCCAATCCACGTCTACTAGCATAGCATGGCAACATAAGCATAGCGTAGAAGTAACTCCCAAGGGTTTGTTATTAAAAAGGACAATAGGTTCTACCTCATCATCTACTTCCCAGTACCCACAAGTTAATCACATCCTAATCATGCAATATTTGAGGGTCGAAACTAATGCATAAAAACTGGGTAACGAAGAAGTATGATCAATGTGTTACTTGCCTTGCTGACGATCTGCAAATCCTAGGGACTCGTAGTAGCACGCTTCGCACTCCGGGAATTCTATCGCAAACAAACAATAGCATACATAAGCAATCAAGCGAAGATGCACGGGTAAAACCCAAATGAGAAGACCTAACCAGAAAGTTCAACTGAAGAACTCCGGTTTGCAAAAAGAATCAAATCAAACGGAGCAACGAAACTCAAACTGCGAAAGAAACAAGCTTCGATTACTAATCTGGACTAAAGTCAAATTTTACAGTAGCAAAAACTTGTTTAAGTTGATTAAACAGAAAGAGGCCTTCGAGACGAAGATCTAGGCGCTTGAATCGCCTGATTCCGACAAACGAGCGAAAAGTTACACTAAAACGAAAATCGGATCAGAAATCGCGATCGAAAATAATCGCGAAAAATCCGAGAAAAAGAAAAATTAACGAACAGGCTAACGAACGAACGTTCGCTGTCTGCGGTTAAACGGTGAAAACCGTTCGTTAAAACGAACGTACGGACGAACGTCCGCTAAATAACTAAACCGACGGAAAACCGAACGAACCGAAAAAAAACGCATCTAGGGTTTACCAAAAAAAACCGAACGGTTAACCGGAAAAAATCCGGGCGTCGGATCCGGCGAGCGGCGGCTCCGGCGAGGCGAGGCTGCAGCGGCGGCGGGGTGCGGCGCGGCAGCGCGAGCGGCGAGGCGACGGGGCGGGGCGCGCGGGCGACGGCGAGCGGCGGACGCGGCGGCGGCGGCGGCGGCGGCGGTGGGCTGCGGCGGCGGGGTGGGTCGAGGCGGCGGGGCGGCGGCTATTTAAGAGGGGGCTGGGGCAGGGTGGCTTGGGGAGGGTGTCGGCCTCGGGAGGCGTGTCCGCCTCGGACACGGCCGGCGGCGGCGGGGCGGACTCCCGTGCAGGGGAAGGCGGCGGCGGCCTGCTGGGCCGGCTGGGCTTCGGCCCAGTTCGGTCCGGCGGATTTTTTTTTTAAATAATTCCGCGCAGAAAAACAAATAAAAGAAATACTAAACGGACTCCAAAATTCCCGAAATAAAATTTCCCCGTCCTCTAAAAATCTCCCGGACAAGGTAAACATTTATTTGGGACTCTAATGCAATTTTGAAAAATGCATATTTTTCTAAATTCAAATAAAATTGCAATAAAAATCCAAATAAAATATTTATTTGATTTTAATATTTTTCCTCCAATATTCCATTTATTTTGGAGAAGTCATATTATCTCCTCTCATATATTTTTAATATGAAATATTTTCGGAGAGAAAAATAATTAAACCAAATTGATCCTTGTTTCAATATTTGAGAAAATTCAAATATGAAAACGGTGAAATCCCCAACTCTCTCCGTGGTCCTTGAGTTGCTCAGGATTTCGAGGATCGCAAAATGAAATGCAATAAAATATGATATGCATGGATGACCTATGTATAACATTCCAAATTAAAATTTGGGATGTTACACTTGTGGCTTGTATAAATTCATTGTATTTCTGCATAACATAAAAGAATGTGTCGTATTCTCATCCCAGACAATATAAAATAATAATTTATTGCTATTACTAGAAATCACCTGAAAAATATGTCGTCTAATATTTGTAGACTTATTTATGATAGCTATGTCCGCATCACCCAGCTAACCCCCTAGCCCGCTCCCGCCTCGTTTCCAAATGGGGCCGAACGCCGGCGGCCGCCGCGGTCGATGCCGCCGCCGTTCCGGCCACCCCCGAGACCAACCACCACCACCACGCGATGCGGTTCGCCGTGCCCGTTCGTAGAGCCCAGCCACGCCCCCGGAGATGCCCTGTGGGCGAATCCCGAACCTCCCCGGTTCGCTCCGCCGCGTTGGAGCTCGCCGGAGTGCCCTCCGGCCGGCGTCCGGCGTGGCGCTTGGGGCCCACCCCCAGGGTCACTGACCTATGGCCCCCCTGGCCCCCTTTGACCCCGTTGACTCGGGTAAAGCTGACGTGGCCGCCCCTGTCTCGCTGACATGCGGGCCCCACTCGGTTAAACTAATTTAATTAAATAGATAATTAGATAATTAGTTAGTTAAAAACCCTAAACAGTCACTGACTACTGGGCCCCACCTCCTAATTAGTTTAGTTATTTAAATTAACCCTGGTTAATTAGCTGGGTCACTGACATGTGGGTCCCACTGGACCCACCTGTCAGGTTTGACCCTGGTCAGCCCCTGTTGACCTGCTGACGTCATGCTTAGGTCATGCTAACGTCACTTTACACTGTTTCGGATAATGTGGAATTTAAATTTCAGAAATTAATAAAAACTTTAGAAAATCATATTAAATAAATCGCAACTCCGATGAAAATAATTTATATATGAAACTTGCTCAGAATTTCGATACGAACCCGAATACGCCCTCCGTATTTTTGTCAAATGCCCCTAGCTAGATGAACATGAAACTTTTAGACCGATTTCGATAAGTGAATAGTGCTCAACGTTGATTAAATAAATCCGGATAAATTCCTAAATTAACTAAATCATTTAGTTAGGCAGTAGAACACCCCGGCATATCATTTAGGCATGTCATACATATTGTTTGCATTATTGCCGTGAATTTATTGTTTCTCTCCCCCTCCTTCTCTCTCGATAGACGCCGATACCGACGACGCTGCACCTGGGTACGACTACACTACCGACGAGCAGCCCGTTGACGACCCCTCTCTCTTGCCAGAGCAACCAGGCAAGCCCCCCCTTTGAGCATCCAGATATCGCCCATTCCATTTCTCCTGCTTGCATTAGATTTTGCTACTGTTAATGTATGTTCCTATTCTGATGCATAGCCTGTTTTCATAACCTATTCATTGTTACCTTACCTGCCTATGATAAACTGTTTAGTATAGGTTGGTAGTGAGCCATCAGTGACCCCCACCACCTTACCCTTGTTGCCCCTGCTTGATCGTCGACGACTCGATCAATGTGATCGTCGACCAGAGACCGACACATCACTTCAACCCCCCTTAGTTGTACGACTCTGCATAGTTACTATCAAGTGCCGAGGGTGATACCTCGTAACGCACTCCTGATGAATACTCTGCAGCGTAGCTGTTCGGTCGTGGTCATCGAGGGTGATTCCTCCTTCTCCACTTCCAATACGACTCTGTCGTGCAACCCCTCAGTGTGAACCTCGAGGGTGATGCCTCATACGTTCACCCTGATGATTTCATTGAGTGGAATCGCCGAGGGTGATTCCTCGGAGTTTTCCCCTTTGATGTTATGACCACACGGTTACCTTGACCTTTGTTACAGGCGGGTCCACCCTGGTGGGTACCCGCAGGGGATCTGTGATGTCGAGTGTGCCGGAAGGGCATTCGAGTGTGATATTGTGGCGGAGCTTCAGAAACTCTGACTGTCTCCGCGTGATACTAAATGAGCCTATTGGATTTGGGTGTGTGATCTGAGTGGGTCGACGTGCCCTATACGCACTACCACCACGCGGGATTATGGTTATGGGGCCCTCTACGTCGTACGTTTCTCCGAAAAGCTCTTCAGACGTCACGGTTCACCGTGCGGGCTGATTGTCGGGATTGGGCTGGATACTTCACTGACGAGTTCAGTGTCGCGCCTGCACCCCCGCCAGTCTCGCAACGCGCAGGTGCCCAGGGCGATGGCCCAAGACCTCTGGGTGCATAGGTTAGTCCGGTGTGCTGACCTCTCTGCTGAGCCTAGGTAGGGCGTTGCTTCGTGTTGATCTACCGAGGCCGGGTATTACCCAACAAGTGTGTCCGGCCAGAGTTGATCGAGCATGTTGGGTAACAGTAGTGCACCCCTGCAGGGATGAATGATCTATCGATAGCCGGTCCTACGGTAAAAGACGCTCAGTTTGTGTATCCCGATCTACTACTTGAACTGGATACTTGTTACTTAATTGAAGCTTCGGGATCGCTTTCTCGCTGGGAGTCGAGGAAGGATCTCTAGGCTTTGCTTCAACATGTTTGCTAAATAAAATGCTATTCTACTCTCTTCTATTACTGCAAGATGATGGCTTCGTGAAGATGTTTGATGATGCTAATCTTCGATAGGAGTAGGCCTTCTCTCTATTCTGGCATTTCTGCAGCCCAGTCCACATATACATCCTTTCTCCATTGATAATGTTGCATATGTAGTATAGATCCTCGCTTGCTGAGTACTTCGGATGAGTACTCACGGTTGCTTTACTTTCTCTTTTCCCCATATCCCACCTTGATGATACATCAGACGATGGAGTCCAGGAGCCAGATGCCACCACAGGGCACGTACTACTGGATAGAGCCACCCGACCAGGAGTAGGATCGAAGGCTCCCAGGCAGGAGGCCTACGCCTTTCGATCTAGAGTCGTTGTTTGTGCTAGCCTTTTTAAGGCAAAACTTGTCTAACTATGTCTGTACTCAGATAATATTTGTATGACTGACTTATGTATTCGGATCTTCGTGATCCTGGTCTGTAATATTGTGGATCTCCGTTAATTTGTGTTAGAGTTGTGTTGTGATATCTTCCCGTGAGTCCCTGTGCTTGATCGTGCATGTTTGCGTGTATGATTAGTGCACGATTGAGTCGGGGGCGTCACACCATTGCCCCACCCCCACCGCCTGTTCCGGACAGTCATCTTGGGTTCGACGACGACGGGGGAGCGAACCCGTCAGTTGCGACAATGGCAGCCCAGGCGGGTAGGTTTTTTTTACAACTGTTCAAGGGTTCTCTCCCCTTGCTCCAGTGCGAGGCGAGGGAAGCACGACAGGCGCATCGACGGTGGTGCCCTCATCTTCCACTCCGCGCGTCATGAGGACCACAACCGCGGCCCTAGGAATGGTGTGATCTTTTTGCTAGCTGTTGAGTCAAGTAATGTGATTAGTAAAGAACAAGTTGCAATTGTATTACGACATGTTGGTAAATGCGAACACTTAAGAAAAGGTCTGTTTTGCCTTGTTTATGTGAAGGAGGCAAATTCTAAGTACCTCAGATCTATTCATGATGCTTTTTATTATAGAATGTAAATTCAGTTCCTAATAAGTTAGAGGCCAATGATCCTTGGTGCGAGCAATATGCGAGGTGAATTCAGTGGCTTGCCATCCTTAATCATGAGAGAAAATGCAACACTTGTATTACACCCATTGTTTTTGTTTTGCACATCACTTGTAGTTAGTTGTCGGGGCTATTGTAAGGAATCATAAATTGGTTGACAACTTTTTTTTTCTCTGTATTGTTTAATTTGTTTGCGGACCTTCAACGAGAAACATTATAGTTCGAGGAAAATTAAAGAATGAGTGCAAGAAGCCTTAGGTCGTGGGATACTTAAAACTAGCACATAGTTAGATCAGGAGCTAGCTCTTCGAAGACCTAGAGGCACTCGAGAGAGTTCTCATGATAAGACTCTTAAGAGTTTAAGAGTTTGATTTACTTATTCTCTACTAATATCATCTTGTTGGAACACGAGGTAGAAGACATGGACAACACAAACAGAAGCAAGCATATGGTCTCCTTGTTTATTTCCAACCGTTTCATTTTGTGTTCTACATGGAGCTCACATTCCCTATATATGTAATCACAAATACATTGTCATTCCTTACAAAGGAATGGGTATAACATTGTAAATGTCACAAAATGTGTAAAGTCAACCAAAAACCTCTTTGAATTGTCTAAGGACGAACGGATGAGAATCAATCCTAGATGAGGTGTATGCTTTCGGTGTCAGGCATGGTATTCCTAAGTTGGAAAGTTAAGAACAATCCGTCAAATTAAAGAATCCAGGACAAAAATAGCAACCATGTCGAAAATAATGTGTGCATTTTTGTTTTCTTCACACGTACTGTGTGTTCACAAAAAGGCGCATACATTTTTTCTAGGAAGTCACAGACACATTTCTATTTTAACAACAGTGCTAGTTCTTTTTATTCCGGGGGACCGGGCAAGGTCAAGAATAAAAATGATCAATGTTTTATTTAATATATGAGGAAGCGGGTTTTCATAGGCGTGCATTAACATTTTCCCACAACCCTGGCATACAAGAGTGCGTACAGTGTGTGTATCATGCGTTAAAATGTCTGATACTCGGTTACTTGAACTTTACCTACGTTTAATAAATTAATTGTGTACATCATGCAATGTAGAGGCCGGGGTCATCCCCTTTTCGGGGAAAAAAAATACAATACAGTGCAGGTGCTTGCAAAAGTACCAAGGCTGCCTACTTTGTTTACAATGTGCTAAATAATTAACCAGTTTAGGCACATGCATAATTATAACCACTAAGATAATCTGAAAAGGCTACAAAAATTAGAAAGCTACGCACATGCATAACTATCAGCGTCATCGTCATCCCTAGCCGTCCTTAATTTGGTTCTTCTTCAATCAACCAACTCATATTTTCTTTCATCGTTACCCGCAAAAAAAAAAGTTCTTTCATCGTTGCATTCGTCGGCATGTCATCTCTCTAATTACCTTGGCTGCTTCTTAGGCTGGGCGAACTTTATCGCTAATCTGGAAGAAAAAAACTTGACTTTGTCCTTGTTCATGAGATGACCAGGTAACGAGACTGATCTAAACACATTTTGTGGCTTTGTAGTTGAGTACTTTAAGGCGGGTTTTTTATAGTTTTGTATGATGTTTAATCATGTGTCAAATTTCGTTTTAGGTAAACTCGCTCGACTTTATTATTCAACAATAAAGTTTACAGGAGTTTGATAAGAGCTGTCATGAGGTTCAAGAAACCACACATGGCGTCTCTCATTCAGAGACAGAGCATGCTCAGCAAGATTAGGCCTTGTACAATGCGAGGTGCTTAGAAAAATAAATCGGATTTTTCTGAAACATCAGTGTCTATTTCTACGGAGAAGATGTCTAATTAAGCGTCTACCCTCTTTAAATAAGCATCGATGCTTAAAAAACACTGATTTATTTCTCTAAGCATCTCCCCTAAGTGTCATGCATTGTACAAGGCCTTATAGGCCTCCATTCACAAAAGAGTGCATAAACCCCCACAAGCCTACTAGGCGTCCACATGCCTCGTGCACAAGCACAAGGCGGGATCATGGATTGCCACTAGTAGAAAACAGGGCTTTGGTTAAGGCTAGGATAAGGGCATTAATCCCGGTTCACTCACGAACCGGGACCAAAGGGTGCATCAATCCCGGTTCGTGAGGCCAGGGCGCCGGCCGGGCCTCGGGGGCCATTGGTCCCGGTTCGTCTGACACTTTTGGTCCCGGTTGCAGACATGAACCGGGACCAATGGGCCTCGCTCCTGACCCAGCACCTTTAGTCCCAATTGGTGGCTGGAACCGGGACCAAAGGTTGTCCTTTAATCCCGGTTTTAGCCACAAATTGAGACTAAAGAGAAATCTATATATACCCCCGTCCCTGCCCGCTCAGTGCTCTATTTTTTGGCCGGCCGTGTGGGAGAGGTGTGTTGCTCTAGCTCTCACCTCTTATGCACATGAGGTGTTCGATGAAATGCCCGAGCCACACTTAAGCTTTCTCCTCTCCAAGCTCCTTGTCCAAGCTCCATTTTCGTAAAGATTTGTCTAGGTTTGCCGGTCCGTCCTATCCCGTCCCCGTCCTCACCGCCGTCGATCGCCCGCGCCGATCTCGTTGCCGGCACCACCGTGGTGAGCCTCTTCTTCTTATCTTCTTTCTAAAAGAAAAGAAATTCTTACTTGTATGATTTAGATATATACTTGTATAATTTTCTTAATTTTCTTATTGTTTGTTATTATATAGTGCCATGGTTTTGGTATCCGCCCCCGTCGGCCCTCGTCCTATCTATGATTTGGATATGGTATATTATCTTTTATAACTATTTGTTTCATTTAGTGTTTATGACAATTATGTCGACCAACGTGACATAGATATTTTTATCTAGGAGGTATATGAACCAAAAATTCCAACCGACCCTCTTGTCGAGAGGTTAAATTTAGTTGAAAAAGAAAACAATTACTTGAAGAAAAAATTGAAAAGAATTAAGGAGGAGAAGATGAAATTGGAGTTGCATGTTGCGGATGTCGTCGATGATCACAAGATCAAGATGGATGCAATGCGCTTGAAGATTAGAAATATTAGAAAATATGCCATTCATACTGAGGCTTGGTATCATTATGCCGTTGGATCAATTGTTACCTTAGTTGCGATTATGATCGCATTTGTTGTTGCATTTAAATTTTTTACATAGTTTCAAAGTATGTTTTAATTAGATGCTCTAGAGAGCTATATGTTGTTCAATGAGAACTATGTATGAACTTTATGTATTTATTTTTTCAGTAATAACATTTGATCACTACTGTACTTTGGTTTTAATGTGATGATGAACTTCTATTAATTTGGTCACTTCTCTATTCATGATGTTTTGTAATGGTTTTTGACACACTTAATTATATATAATGCACACAGATGAACCGGCAATGGATGTACGGTGACAGACGCAACTCCGAGTACATTAAGGGCGTGCATAATTTTCTCGAAGTGGTTGAGGCAAACAAGCAGAATTGTTTTATGTGTTGTCCATGCCCTATCTGTGGGAATACGAAGTCTTACTCTGACTCGAAAACCCTGCACATCCACTGTGGCCCCCCGACTCAATCGTACACTAATCATACACGCAAACGTGTACGATCAAGCACAGGGATTCACGGAAAGATATCACAACACAACTCTAAACACAAATAAACAAAGATCCACAATATTACAGACCAGGGATCCGAAGATCCGAATACAAAAGTCAGTCATACAAATATTATCTAAGTACATACATAGTTAGACAAGTTTTGCCTTCAGAAGGCTAGCACAAACAACGACTCTAGATCGAAAGTCGTTGGCCTCCTGCCTGGGAGCCTCCGATCCTACTCCTGGTCGGCTGGCTCGATCCAGTAGTACGTGCCGTCTGGACCCTCCTGGTAGTAAGCTCCTGAGGTGGCATCTGGCTCCAGGGCTCCATCGTCTGATGTATCATCAAGTAGGAGAATATGGGGAAAAAGAAGTAACAAAGCAACCGTGAGTACTCATCCGAAGTACTCAGCAAGCAAGGATCTACACTACATATGCAACATTATCAAAGGAGAAAGGCTGTATATATGGACTGGGCTGCAGAAAACCCAGAATAGAGAGAAGGCCTAGTCCTATCGAAGACTAGCATCTTCACGAAGCCACCATCTTGCAGCAATAGAAGAGAGTAGAATAGCATTTTATTAAGCAAACATGTTGAAGCAAAGCCTAGAGATCCTTCCTCGACTCCCAGCGAGAAAGCGATCCCGAAGCTTCAATTAAGTAACAAGTATCTAGTTCAAGTAGTAGATCGGGATATACAAACTGAGCGTCCTTTACCGTAGGACTGGCTATCGATAGATTATTCATCCCTGCAGGGGTGCACTACTGTTACCCAACACGCTCGATCAACTCTGGTCGGACACACTTGCTGGGTAATGCCCGGCCTCGGAAGATCAACACGAAGCAGCGCCCTACCTAGGCTCAGCAGAGAGGTCAACACGCCGGACTAACCTATGCACCCAGAGGTCTTGGGCCATCGCCCTGGGCACCCTGCGTGTTGCGAGACTGGCCGGGGTGCAGGCGCGACACTGAACTCGTCAGTGAAGTATCCAGCCCAATCCCGACAATCAGCCCGCACGGTGAATCGTGACGTCTGATGAGCTTTTGGGAGAAACGTACATCGCAGAGGGCCCCATAAACCATAATCCCGCGTGGTGGTAGTGCGTATAGGGCACGTCGACCCACTCAGATCACACACCCAAATCCAATAGGCTCATTTAGTATCACGCGGAGACAATCAGAGTCTCTGAAGCTCCGCCACAATATCACACTCGAGTGCCCTTCCGGCACACTCGACAACACAGATCCCCAACGGGTACCCACCAGGGTGGACCCGCCTGTAACAAAGGTCAAGGTAACCGTGTGGTCATAACATCAAGGGGGGAAACCCCGAGGAATCACCCTCGGTGAATTCCACTTGACGAAATCATCAGGGTGAACGTATGAGGCATCACCCTTGAGGTTCACACTGAGGGGTTGCATGACAGAGTCGTATCGGAAATGGAGAAGGAGGAATCACCCTCGATGACCACGACTGAACAGCTACACTGCAGAGTGTTCATTAGGAGTGCGTTACGAGGTATCACCCTCGACACTCGATAGTAACTATGCAGAGGCGTACAACTAAGGGGGTGAAGTGATGTGTCGGTCTCTGGTCGACGATCACATTGATCGAGTCATCGATGATCAAGCAGGGGCAACAAGGGTAAGGTGGTGGGGTCACCGATGGTTTACTACCGACCTATACTAAACAGTTTATCATAGGCAGGTAAGGTAACAATGAACAGGTTACAACAGCAGGCTATGCATCAGATTAGGAGCATACATTAAATAGTAGCAAAATCTAATGCAAGCAGGAGAAATAGAATGGGCGATATCTGGATGCTCAAGGGGGGGGGGGGGCTTGCCTGGTTGCTCTGGCAAGAAAGAGGGGTCGTCAACGGGCTGCTCGTCTGTAGCGTAGTCGTACCCAGCTGCAACGTCATTGGTCTCGGCGTCTATCGAGAGAGAAGGAGGGGGAGAGAAACAATAAATCCATGACAAAAATGCAAACAATATGTATGACATGCCTAAATGATATGCCGGGGTGTTCTACTGCCTAACTAAATGAGTTAGTTAATTTAGGAATTTATTCGGATTTATTTTATTAAAGTTGAGCACTATTCATTTATTGAAATTGGCCTAGAAGTTCCACGTTCATATAGCTAGGGGCATCTGATAGGAATACGGAGGACGTATTCGGGTTCGTATCGAAATTATGAGCAACTTTCATATATAAATTATTTTCATCGGAGTTACGGATTATTTAATATGATTTTCTAAAGTTTTTATTAATTTCTGAAATTTAATTATTTATTTAAATTCAACATAATCCAAAACAGTAATTGATGACGTCAGCATGACATCATGCTGATGTCAGCAGTCAACAGTGCAGTTGACTGGGTCAACCTGACAAGTGGGTCCCACCTGTCATAGTCTGTCTAGTTAATTAGGGTTTAGCTAATTTAATTACTGTTTAATTAGACTAACTACTTAATTAGATTAACTTAATCAGAGTTAATTAACTTAATTAATTCACTAATAACTAATTAATTAACTAATTATTTTATTAATTCATTTTTATTAATTATTTTTTTTATAAACATTTCAGGGGGTGGGCCCCGGCTGTCGGTGGCACAGCGGCCAGCGGGCGCGAGGGCGACGGGCGCGTGGGTGCGTGGGGCACGGTGAGCGCGCGCGCGCGGTGAGTGCGGGGCAAGGGGAAGAGGAAGCCGGGGTTTGGCCTCACCGGCGTTGACGGGGAGAGGGGCGGCGAGGCTCGATGGAGCCGGCGGGGAAAAGGACGAAGAGGCGAGGTCCGGCGACGGCGTCCGAGCGAGGCGAGGGACTCCAGCGAGGTGGTGGTGGCGACGAGGGCGGTCCAGGGTGGCGAGGGGGCGAACGGCGTCGAGGGAGGGGTTCATCCCCTCCGATCCAGATCGGATCGGGAGGAGGAGAAAGCGAGTGGGGGGGGGGGTGGGAATGGGTGTCGGTGGGGCTAGGGTTTCCGTCGCCCAGGGGGTTAAAGGGGGAGTGGTTGGGCCGGCTGGGTCACTGGCTGGGCCGGTAGGCCCAGGGGGGCGGTTTTTTTTGCTTTATTCTTATTTTCTGTTTTGTAAATAGTTAGGCCTCAAAATGACTTTTGTAAAATATGGCACTTGTGCCATAAAATGCTAGGCATTATCTACTACTGCCAAAAATTGGTTTGGAGACAATTGGAGTTCACACAAAATTTATAATAAATAAAATGTATTAAACCTTGCTGTTTTGGTAAAGTTAGAGCCACCTAATTAATTTATTAATTGTTGGTTACAATTTTAGAATAGGCTCTGTAATATTTGTTATCTATTGAACATTTTAGTTTCTATGTTGGACAACTTTTATTTTCCACTTTAATTTAATGTGAAGTTTGAATTAGGAGTTTAAATGCAATATGATGCAAATGATGATTTGGCACTATTAATCATGCTGACTTGTCATTATCAAAAGTGATTACTGTGGCTAATGACATGGGGTGTTACATCCACCTACTTGTGAAGGGTTTCATGCCACACTATAATGTTTGGACCAAGCACGGAGAAAGAGGGGTTATGATGGAAGACAACCAAGAAGAAGAGGATGATGACAACTATCCGCCCCCTGAATACGGTGATGCTGCAACGGGGGAAGCTGAAGATCAAGAGGAACCAGACGATGTGCCCGATGATGATCTTCGCCGGGTCATTGTTGATGCAAAGAGACAATGCCAAAGTGAAATGGAGAAGTTGAAGTTTGATCGCATGTTAGAGGATCACAAAAAAGGGTTGTACCCAAATTGCGAAGATGACAACACAAAGCTCGGTACCACACTAGAATTGCTGCAATGGAAGGCAGACAATGGTGTATCTGACAACGGATTTGAGAAGCTACTGAAAATATTGAAGAAGAAGCTTCCAAAGGATAACGAATTGCCCGAAAGTACGTACGAAGCAAAGAAGATTCTATGCCCTCTAGGATTGGAGGTGCAGAAGATACATGCATGCCCTAATGACTGCATCCTCTACCGCGGTGCATACGAGGATTTGAACGCATGCCCGGTATGCGGTGCATTGCGGTATAAGATCAGACGAGATGACCCTGGTGATGTTGAGGGCGAGCGCCCCAGGAAGAGGGTTCCTGCCAAGGTGATGTGGTATGCTCCTATAATACCATGGTTGAAACGTTTGTTCAGAAACAAAGAGCATGCCAAGTTGATGCGATGGCACAAAGAGGACCGTAAGAAAGACGGGAAGTTGAGATCACCCGCTGATGGGTCGCAATGGAGAAAAATCGAGAGAACGTGGGGGGACTTTGCAGGTGACGCAAGGAACGTATGGTTTGGTTTAAGCGCGGATGGCATTAATCCTTTTGGGGAGCAGAGCAGCAATCATAGCACCTGGCCCGTGACTCTATGTATCTATAACCTTCCTCCTTGGTTGTGCATGAAGCGGAAGTTCATTATGATGCCAGTACTCATCCAAGGCCCTAAGCAACCCGGCAACGACATTGATGTGTACCTAAGGCCATTAGTTGAAGAATTTTTACAGCTGTGGAATGGAAAAGGTGTACGTGTGTGGGATGAGCACGACCAGGAGGAATTTGACCTACATGCGTTGCTGTTTGTAGCCATCAATGATTGGCCTGCTCTCGGTAACCTTTCACGACAGACAAACAAGGGATACCACACATGCGCGCACTGTTTATATGACACCGAAAGTATATATTTGGACAAATGCAGGAAGAATGTGTACCTGGGACATCGTCCATTTCTTCCGACCAACAATCAATGTCGAAAGAAAGGCAAGCATTTCAAAGGTGAGGCAGATCACCGGAAGAAGCCCGCCGTCCGTACTGGTGATCACATACTTGATATGGTCAATGATTTACAAGTAATCTTTGGAAAGGGTCCTGGCGGACTATCTGCTCTGAATGACGCTGAGGGACGCGCACCCATGTGGAAGAAGAAATCTATATTTTGGGACCTACCCTATTGGAAAGACCTAGAGGTCCGCTCTGCAATCGACGTGATGCACGTGATGAAGAATCTTTGCGTGAACCTGCTAGGCTTCTTGGGCGTGTATGAGAAGACAAAAGATACACCGGAGGCACGGGAGGACCAGCAACGTGTGCACGAAAAAGATGGCATGCATCCAAAGCAGTATGAAGGTCCTGCCAGCTATGCTCTTACCAAAGAAGAGAAGGAAATCTTTTTTGAATGCCTGCTCAGTATGAAAGCCCCGCCTGGCTTCTCGTCGAATATAAAGGGAATAATAAATATGGCAGAGAAAAAGTTCCAGAACCTAAAGTCTCATGACTGCCACGTGATTATGACGCAAGTGCTTCCGGTTGCATTGAGGGGGCTTCTACCGGAAAAGTTCGATTAGCCATTGTGAAGCTATGTGCATTCCTCAATGCAATCTCTCAGAAGGTAATCGATCCAGAAATCCTACCAAGGTTAAGGATTGATTTGGTGCAATGTCTTGTCAGTTTCGAGCTGGTGTTCCCACCATCCTTCTTCAATATCATGACGCACGTCCTAGTTCATCTAGTCGACGAGATTGCCATTCTGGGCCCTGTATTTCTACACAATATGTTCCCCTTTGAGAGGTTCATGGGAGTCTTAAAGAAATATTTTCGTAACCGTGCTAGGCCAGAAGGAAGCATCTCCACGGGCCATCAAACAGAGGAGGTCATTGGGTTTTGTGTTGACTTCATTCCTGACCTTAAGAAGATTGGTCTCCCTCAATCGTGGTATGAGAGGAGACTAACTGGAAAAGGCACGCTAGGAGTGGACTCAATAATATGTAGGGACGGGCATTCTTGGTCTCAAGCACACTACACAGTTCTACAGAATTCTTCCTTGGTTACCCCGTATGCCAATGAACACAAGAATATTCTGCGCTCCAAACACCCGGAGCAGTGTGACGACTGGATTACATGTGAACACATCAGGACTTTCCGCAGTTGGTTGCAAACACATCTCATGGGTAACACCACTGTTGCAGATGAGCTGTACTCGTTGGCCAGGGCACCATCTTCGACTGTATTGACTTACAAATGGTACGAGATAAATGGGAATACATTTTACACGATCGCCCAAGATCAAAAGGGCACCAACCAAAACAGTGGTGTCCGCTTTGATGCAGCAACCAACAGGGGAAAGTACACATATTATGGTTACATAGTTGACATATGTGTGACGACCCCGGCTTAATCGTGCACTAATCATACACGCAAATGCGCACGATCAAGCCTAAGGACTCACTTGAAGATATCACAACACAACTCTAAAACATAAATAAAGTCATACAAGCTTAATATTACAAGCCAGGGCCTCGAGGGCTCGAATACATAGCTCGATGGCATATAAGCGTCAGCGGAAGCATTAGATATCTGGGTACAGATATATTACATAGAGAGAATTAGGCCTTCACAGAGGCGGGGTAAAATAAAATACTACGATCGAAAGGCGTAGGCCTCCTGCCCTGGACCCTCCGATCCTACTCCTGGTCGTCGAACGGCTCCTCGTAGTAGTAGTACTCGCCAGGCGGGTAGTAGTACTGGTCGTCGGCTGGGGCTTCTGGCTCAGGGGCTCCGTCGTCTGGTGGCATCAAATGGAATATGGGGGAAAAAGAAAATAAAGCAAACGTGAGTACTCATCCGAAGTACTCAGCAAGCAAGGATCTACACTACATATGCATCATTGTCAAAGGAATGGCTGTATATGTGGACTGGGCTGCAGAAATGCCAGAGTAGAGGGGGAAAGCCTAGTCCTATCGAAGACTAGCATCTTCAACAATCTTCGACAGTCTTTCAGCATCAGGAGAGAGCAGATGAACATAATGTAAAGTAGTAGTAGTAATATCATCAACCTCGACCTGAGATCCTTTCTCGACTCCCTGCGAGAAAGCAATCCCAGAGCCGTACTATCCAATTCTCATCACATGTTCTAGTTGTACCGATCGGGATACAACTCCGAGTGTCCGTTACCGTAGGACAGGCTATCGATAGAAGTTTCTTCCCTGCAGGGGTGCACCAACTTACCCACCACGCTCGCTTAACTCTGGCCGGACACACTTTTCTGGGTCATGCCCGGCCTCGGCTAAGCAACACGCCGCAACCCGACCTAGGCTTATAAGAGAGGTCAGCACGCCGGACTAAACCTATGCCCCCAGGGGTCTTGGGCCATCGCCCCGGGAACTCCTGCACGTTACGGGGCCACCGAGAGCAGACCTAGCAACCCCTTATACAAGCGCGGTTGCGTTACCAGTCCAACTCGGCGTGCGCCGCTCCTTACTGACGTCCAACAAGCTTCGGCTGATGTGTACGACGCAGAACGCCCATACTATGCCCACGTGATGGTTAGTGCTATCGGGCCAGAGGCCCCAAGGATCAAATATCCAAACCGTAGTGGATTAGGAGCGCGCGGAAACGAGCAGAGACTCACGATCGATGTGACCCCGTCGCCCCGTCTCGAGGACTTGCGGCAAGGGCTAAGAATGCCCGGCCACGCCTCGTAGTTATCTCGCGGGCACCATCCAGGTCAACCCGACTCCACATCACTTCGCGTTAAGCTCGCGCGGGTACCCCTCAGAGCCGACCCGTCTTTAGTATCATAGTTTAGTGCAAGTCATAATATCCAAGATAACTGTGTGTCTGACACCGAAGGGAACCCTGAGGAATCACCCTCGATGGAATTCCCGCTCGATGTTATCATCAAGGTGAACGAAGGAGGAATCACCCTCGAGGTCCACCTTGAGGAGTTGCGCGACGACGTCGTTATCGGGGGTGGTGTAGGAGGAATCACCCTCGCTTACCACGACCGAGTAACTAACCTACAAGGTTAACATCAGAAGTGCTGACGAGGTATCACCCTCGGCACTCGATGGTAACCCAGCAGTGTCGGCAACTAAGGGGAAGTGAGGTGCGGTGCCAGGGTCTAGTCTTCAATCCCGATGGTCGGGTCTTCTGATGTCCAGCAGGGCAGTCGGGATCAAGGGGGGTCTCTGTCGTGTCTCTACCCAGCCTATACTAAGCAGTCTAGGATAACCAGTAAGGTATCAAGGCAGGTTACAATAAATAGGCTATGCAACAGATATAGGAAACAGTAGCAACAGTAGTTCTAATGCAAGCATAAGAGAGAAGAGAGTAGGCGATATAGGCATGCTCAAAATGGGGGTGCTTGCCTGTTTGCTCGGGGGCAAGGGCAAGGTCGTCAGGGATGTCGTCGGGGACGTAGTCGTACTCCGGAGCGGCGTCTGCCTCGGGAGCTACGTCAACGTCGGGGTCTACCGAGAGAGAAGAGGGGGAAGAAACAGGTAAACATAATGCAAACAAATGCAATACGGTGCGTGTGATGCTATGATGCAGTGCAGGGTTGCCTAAATATGCATCTAAGTCATTTTAGTTATTTTTAGAATTAATCTGGGATTTAATATCCGATGTGTGCACACTATTCATCTACCGGATTCGGGTCCGGAGTTACGAGTTCTTCTATGTAGGGGGTTCCGATGGAGAAACAAACGGCACGATCAGACTCGGCTCGTCGTTCTGAGCAACTTTCATGTTTTAACTTTTTCGATCCGAGCTACGGTTTAAAAGTTATTAATTTTCAAAGATTATATGAATTTCTGGAATTTATTTATTTACAGAAAATGAATTATGACGTCAGCATGACGTCATTGTGACGTCAGCGGTCAACAGCGCCGCTGACCAGTCAAATATGACATGTGGGTCCAGTGGGACCCACATGTCAGCCTCTGTTTAGGCTAATCAGTGGATTAATTTAATTACCAGGGTTAATTAGGGGGTGGACCCCACATGTCAGTGAGACATTAGGTTAATCTAATTAGTTTCTATTTAATTAAATCTTTAATTAGGTTAATTAGTCGCGGGGCCCACCTGTCAGTGGCATTGCGCCGCCACGTCAGCGCGTTGACCACGGTCAGCGTGGTCAGCGGGGCCCGTGGGACCCACTGGCAGTGACCCAGGGGTGTCCCACGTGGCGGCCACGTCGGCGGCCGGCGCCGGAGTTGCGCCGGCGACCAAAATCGCGGCGGCGCGGCTCGGACGCCCTTCGGGTTTCGCCCACAGGCCACCAAAACGGCCGGGGCTGGTCGCGTTCGAACGAGGGAAAGGCGCCGCGTCGATCTAAGGCATGAGCGCGAGCTAAAACGGCCGGAAACGAGCGCTAGGTCGTCGCCGGCGGACGCCGGAATCGGGCATCGGTGGATTTAGGGCTACAACGCTCGGGGAGGCGCGCTAGTGATCGCGTTGGACTCGCACGAGCTCCAGGAGCTCGATGCTGGGTCCGGACGAGCACGACGGCGTCTGTGGCCGCGGCGGCGAAGTGCACAGCGGCGAGCAGAGCTCGGCAACGATGGCAGCTGGCTATAAGGCGCTAGGGGACCAACGAGGAGCAGCAGGGAGAGGAGAGGCTCACCGTGCGGCACCCACGTAGGCCCTCGATAGTTTTGTAGCAGCAGAAGGCCGGCGTCGGAGGCGAAGAAGACGACGGCGACCGTAGTTGAGGACGAAGGGGATCCGGTGGTTCCGTGCTCCCCAGCTCCAGCTGAGGCCTCCAGTAGATGAGGAAGACGACGGCGGAGCTGGCCGGCACGGTGGACGAGCACGGGGTCGCCGGTGGCCACGGCAAATGGCGAAGTGCGGCGACGACGGCGCTCGGTGGCCGGATCTGGGAGGGAGCGAGGGGCGGAGCGAGCGAGGGAGGAGAGGGGAGAGTGAACGGGGTGGCCAGGGAGGAAGGCTCGACTTCGCCCTTATCCCCTCCGCCTCCTGTTCCGTCGGTGGGCGGCGACGTGTCGGCGCCGCGCCGGCGCGCGCGCGCTCGACCAGCGGGAGAACGACAGCGCGAGGGAGAGAGGTGAGTGGGCCTACTGGGCCGGGGTTCGGGGCACTGTGCACTAAGGCCCAGTGCACAGTGCCTCATTTTTATTTTTCTGTTTTGTTTTCTCTTTTTCTTTTAATCTTTTCTGTTTTGAAATAGTTAGGGCATTTCTACACTTTTGAAAAATGTGAGAGTTGTCCCAAATATTGCAATGCAATATTAGCTCTCACCAAAAAGTGGTTTGGGCAGATTTGGAGTTCATTTGTGTTTGAAATGATTTTAAATGAATTAATATTGCTGTTTTGGGTGCTGTTTCATCTTGTTTGAGTCACTTGCCCAACTCCAAATATTTTGATATTGATTTTAGGAATGTTCCTGAATTATTTGCCATTTAATGAACATTTTCCCAACAGTGTTTGATCAACTTTATAATTCACCTTTGAATTTGAGTTGATTTTCATATGTGAATTTGAATTGGATCATTAACCCATGTGACTTGGCACTGCAAATGATCGTGACTTGGCAGTTTTAACAGAGTGTCACAGAGCTTATTACAAGGGGGTGTTACAAGTTTTCCTCCTCTAAAAGAAATTCTCGTCCCGAGAATTTAGGAGGTAGAAGGAAAGAGTCCGGGATATTCTTCCCGAAGATGATCCTCGCGTTCCCAAGTGGCTTCATCTTCAGTGTGATTCGACCATTGCACTTTTAGGAACTTGGTCGTCTTCTGACGAGTACTACGCTCAGCTTCGTCGAGGATGCGGATCGGATGCTCCTTATAGGAAAGATCATCTTGTAGCTCGAGCATCTCATGATCCACTGCACGGTGCGGGGATTCCTTGAAGCACTTACGGAGTTGCGACACGTGGAAGACATCATGAATATGGGAGAATTGCGGTGGCAACTCCAATTGATATGCCACGTGTCCACGTCTAGCCACGATGCGGAAAGGACCAATATAGCGAGGAGCTAGCTTGCCCTTGATTCCGAAACGACGGGTGCCCTTCATTGGAGTGACACGAAGATAGGCTTGATCACCAGGTTGATAGATCACACCCCATCGCTTGCGATCATAATTACTCTTCTGACGGTCTTGAGCTGCTTTGAGATTCTCCCGGACAATTCGGACTTGTTCTTCGGCATGCTGAATAATGTCCGGTCCAACAAGAGGTCGTTCCCCAGTTTCTGACCAATTCAGAGGGGTTCGACATTTACGACCATAAAGAACCTCAAAGGGGGCCATTTTCAAGCTGGCTTGATAGCTGTTGTTATACGAGAACTCGGCATACGGAAGAGATTCTTCCCATTTCTTACCGAAGGATATAACACAGGCTCGAAGCATGTCTTCAAGCACTTGATTAACGCGCTCAACTTGGCCTTGGGATTGGGGATGATAAGCTGAACTCCAGGTAATATGAGTTCCCATTGCTTTCTGGAAACTTTCCCAGAAATGGCCAGTGAAAATACTGCCACGGTCTGAACTGATTTCCTTGGGAATACCATGGAGTGAAACAATTCTGGAGATATATAGCTCTGCTAGCTGACTAGCAGTAATAGTCTCCTTAACTGGCAGAAAGTGTGCAACCTTGGAAAGTTGGTCGACGACGACAAGAATAGCATCGTGACCCTTCTGAGACTTGGGAAGACCAGTAATGAAGTCCATTTGCACTTTATCCCACTTCCATAGAGGAATAGGGAGCGGTTGCAGAATTCCAGCAGGTTTTTGATGTTCTGCCTTCACGCGACGACAAACGTCACACTCGGCAACATAACGAGCAATATCTTGCTTCATTCTAGACCACCAGTACCTTTGACGAAGATCTCGATACATTTTGGTACTACCCGGATGGATAGATAGCGGTGTATCATGGGCCTCCTTCATGACTTTGTCAGTCATCAGCTCGAAGCGAGGTACTACAATGCGGTCTCGGAAGTACAAGGTTCCATCTTCAGCAATCGAGAAATCCCTGTACTTTTGAAGGTGAAGCTCTTTCTTCATTAGATCAATTTCGGCATCCTTAGATTGTGCAATCTTGACAGCTTTCTCAAGATCTGACTGTATCACAAGGTTATTAAGAGAACCTTGCGGAATAATGCAGAGATTCAGCTTGCGCAATTCTTCATATAGCTGGGGTTGAGCTTGTTTTACCATGAGGTTACTACAGTATGACTTGCGGCTCAAGGCATCAGCCATCATATTAGCTTTGTCGGGAGTGTATGAAATTCCACAGTCATAATCGGTGATTGTTTCCAACCAACGCTGCTGACGAAGATTAAGTTCCGGTTGAGTGAATAAGTACTTCAAGCTCTGATGATCGGTGTAAATCTCACACCGATTACCAAGGAGGTAATGACGCCACTGCTTCAAAGCATAAATGACAGCAGCAAGTTCGAGGTCGTGCACTGGGTAATTCTCTTCATGTGGACGCAGTTGTCGCGAAGCATAAGCAATAACTCTTCGCTCTTGCATTAGGACACAACCTAGTCCTTGGCGAGAGGCGTCCCAGAAGATCACAAAATCTTTGCGGGAGTCTGGAGGAGCAAGGACTGGAGCAGAAGTCAGCTTGTCCTTGAGGGTCTGGAAGCTTTCCTGACATTTGTCTGTCCACTCAAACTTAACGCCTTTGTGAAGCAGATTAGTCAGGGGCTTGGCAATCTTGGAGAAATTTTCGATGAATCGGCGACAATAACTTGCAAGACCGAGGAAACTTCTGACTTGCTTGACATTCTTCGGAGGGGTCCAGTCAAGAATAGCCTGAACTCGCTCCGGGTTAACTGCAATACCATCCTTGGAGATGACATGTCCAAGGTAGGTTACCTCGGAAAGCCAGAATTCGCACTTAGAGTACTTGGCATATAATTGGTGCTCGCGAAGTCTCTCCAGAACTAGTCGAAGGTGTTCAGCATGTTCTTCTTTGTTCTTCAAATAAACCAGAATATCATCCAGATATACCACGACGAATTTGTCGAGGTAATCCATGAATATGTAATTCATTAGGCGGGAGAATGTAGCTGGAGCGTTTGTTAAACCAAACGACATGACTGTGTACTCGTAAGAGCCATAACGAGTAACGAATGTAGTCTTCGGAATATCCTCTTCGCGGACACGGATCTGGTGATAACCCAACCTCAAGTCGAGTTTAGAAAACACCGAAGATCCAGCGAGTTGGTCATATAAATCGTTGATCCGGGGAAGTGGATATTTATTCTGAATGGTTGCCTGGTTGATAGGATGATAATCTTGGACCAACCTATTCGTTCCATCTTTCTTCTTGGCGAAAAGAGACGATGCTCCCCAAGCAGAGGAACTAGGGCGAATGAAACCCTTCCTTAAGGATTTATCAATTTCCTCCTTAAGCTCGATGAGGTGGTGCGGAGGCATCTTGTAAGGACGCTTCGCAATAGGAGTGGTGCCAGGCTTCAAGTCGATGACGAACTCGACAGCTCTAGCAGGGGGTATTCCTGGAAGTTCTTCTGGAAAAACATCCGGGAAGTCACAGACAACTGGGATATTCTCGATCCCATCAAGTGGAGAAGCATTCAACGCGTTCAAGGCATAAATTTGAGCCTCGGCGTTCTGAGTGATATGAGCATGGTAATTCACCATCTCATTCGAGGGGTGCAAGAGGTGAACAACTTTGGTGGCACAATTGATTGAGGCATAATGGGCCTTCAACCAATCCATTCCCAGAATAAGGTCAATCTTGGACGATTTCAGAATAATGGGAGACGCACTGAACTCCAACCCTTCGATTTCAACGGGAACATTATAGCTAACTGCAGAGGTTCGGCAACCACCCGCGGGAGTGTGTACCAATAAGGGTGTGTTCATGTATTCGCATTTAATGTCATGCATGCGTGCAAAATGTTCTGACATGAAGGAATGCGATGCTCCTAAATCAAATAAAATGGATGCAGGTACTGAATTAACGAGAAGTGTACCCATCACAGTATCTGGTTGATCTGGAGCTTCAGACATGTTGACGTGGTAGTACTGCCCACGACCATAAGAAGGTCTGGCATTATTGTTGCGCTGCTGAGGAATACCACGGCCAATTCCACGGCCAGCAGAAGGGAGAGCCAGTTTATTCTGATTCTGAGAACAATCTCTAGCACGGTGACCTGGCTTGCCACACTTGAAGCATAGTCCGCTGTCAGGACGAGGTGCTGGAGTTGGCAGAGGCTGTCTCGGTGGTGGAGGTGGCAGACGTGGTGCAGCTTAAGAAGGCCTGTTCGCAGGAGCTGCTGAACGGAACATGCCTTGGGGAAACCAGATGCGTCGCTTCTGGGAAGACGAGCCCGAAGATGAGCCCGACTCACGGGTGCGTCTGGACGCTTCCTTGTGCTTCTTAAGTCCAGTTTCAACCATGATGGCCTTATTCACCAAGGTGGCGAAATCAGGGTAATCTTGAACAAGAAGGGCTAACTGAATGTCATGGTGCAGTCCTTCACGAAACTTCTCCTGTCTGCGTTCATCAGTAGGAATATCCTCTTCAGCGTAACGAGATAAGTCTAGAAACTCGCGCTGATAGACTTCCACAGTCTTGTTTCCTTGGACAAGGCTACGGAACTCAGCCTTCTTCCTAGCTATGACAGCTAGAGGAATGTAGCGGGCACGGAAAGCAATCTTGAACTCTGCCCAAGTGACGACAGTACCAGGCGGCAGAGTTTGTCGGTGAGTGGCCCACCATTGGGCTGCGGGGCCCTTAAGAAGATATGTCGCAAAAGTGACATAGTTAATTTCGGCGACACCAGCAGACTCCATCTCATGAGAGATATCACGCAGCCAGTCATCTGCATCCAGTGGGTTGACTGTGTTGCGGAAAAACGATGGACTGAGCCTCATGAACTCTGGTAAGGTAATGGATGGTTGCTGCTGATTAGCTTCAGGACGAGGGAATTGCTGCATAATCCCCATCATAAACTGGCGGTTGAGTTCAAACTGTTGCATCATCGCTGCCATGTAATCAGGTGGTGGCGGCGGTGGCGGGTTGTTGTCAGCCATCCTGCTATTCCAACAGGGGTATTTCAGCGATAGCTTATGCAAGTGTTTAACAATAATTATGAGGTAACTCGACATTATTGAAAGAGTGCAATAGATGCTTAAAGTAGTCATTAAGACATACAGATCCGTACACAGTCGGTTAAAATCGGGCAGCATAACGGCGCAAATTGAAAAACTAGAGACACACTAGGTGGCACGCAGGCACGCGGTAAGGAAGTACACAACGTGACATAGCAAAGGCTACATCAGCGTCGGAGAAAACCACGGAAGCGGGGTAACTGCAAGTGCGGACGACGAATGTTCATCACGGCAGGATCCTGTGCTCCATGTGCACTCTGATGCAGAACCCGGTCTCGAACTGTAAGAAGAGGTCCACGTGCAGGCGTGTGACCTCCCACTGCAGGCCAATCAATACCTGGCGGCATCTCGGTCCTGCGTGGGTATGGAATATCCTCCGGATGTATCCCTGCACGAACAGCTGGTAGCAACTGTGTCATTGCCTCGTAGTAGCGTGCTCGAGTGGCGAACAACTCGACGTCAAGAGCCCGAACAGTGCGATCCAGAGCCTGAGTGCACTGAATCAGAACCTGCGGGTCGTAGCGTCGAGACTCGTACGGGGCACAGATAGCTGTGTAAAATCCAGTAGCATCTCCAACAGGTGCATACGGAATGTACCGAAACACAGTATCATCCAAGTTAGCACTATGCTCTCCTTGGAGACGTGCGACAGCAGAGTAGGCGGCATCATGTACTGCCATCTCAATCGTCACGCCTAATCCATGAAAAAGGTGTAGCTCGGTGTCTGAGTTGTTCTGCTGATCATAAATCCGAACTTCAGCATAGTACTGTTCCTGGTTGAACTCACGGTAAACCTCATAGACCATGTACTCGGGATACCAGCGGTAACCCAGTCTACTCAGGAGGGCGATCAGAACAGCTGGAAATCCAGGGGCATCACGAGCCCAAGTGCGACGCACAAGCTGGGTCGTAGGCCGCGGTGGAAACAGTCGATCCATCTGAAACAGAGAAGTTCAGGGTTGTCATAAGACAATGAGAAGCATAACCGATCCCGGAAGGAAAGGTTAAACAAAACAATGGAAAGGAAAATGATTATCAGACTAATCAGATCAACGTCAGGGAAATCGCACTGAATCCAGCTCTCCGGGTGGATAGAATTAACGAGAACCTAAATGTCGGTGTTAGTAAATTTTATTAAACCCGAATAGACGAGAGATCAGAATCCCAGAGTAAAGACGAGGAATAAAAGATCCTAATACCACCCAGTTGGCGACGTGGGCCCGTAAGCCACACAGCCAAGTTAGTAAAACAATTTTCGACCACTAGACTCAACTTCGGCCAAGGAATTGGAAAGGGGGATACCTAGAGGCAGTCGGCTCTGATACCAACCTGTGACGACCCCGGCTTAATCGTGCACTAATCATACACGCAAATGCGCACGATCAAGCCTAAGGACTCACTTGAAGATATCACAACACAACTCTAAAACATAAATAAAGTCATACAAGCTTAATATTACAAGCCAGGGCCTCGAGGGCTCGAATACATAGCTCGATGGCATACAAGCGTCAGCGGAAGCATTAGATATCTGGGTACAGATATATTACATAGAGAGAATTAGGCCTTCACAGAGGCGGGGTAAAATATAATACTACGATCGAAAGGCGTAGGCCTCCTGCCCTGGACCCTCCGATCCTACTCCTGGTCGTCGAACGGCTCCTCGTAGTAGTAGTACTCGCCAGGCGGGTAGTAGTACTGGTCGTCGGCTGGGGCTTCTGGCTCAGGGGCTCCGTCGTCTGGTGGCATCAAATGGAATAAGGGGGAAAAAGAAAATAAAGCAAACGTGAGTACTCATCCGAAGTACTCAGCAAGCAAGGATCTACACTACATATGCATCATTGTCAAAGGAATGGCTGTATATGTGGACTGGGCTGCAGAAATGCCAGAGTAGAGGGGGAAAGCCTAGTCCTATCGAAGACTAGCATCTTCAACAATCTTCGACAGTCTTGCAGCATCAGGAGAGAGCAGATGAACATAATGTAAAGTAGTAGTAATAATATCATCAACCTCGACCTGAAATCCTTTCTCGACTCCCTGCGAGAAAGCAATCCCAGAGCCGTACTATCCAGTTCTCATATCAAGTTCTAGTTGTACCAATCGGGATACAACTCCGAGTGTCCGTTACCGTAGGACAGGCTATCGATAGAAGTTTCTTCCCTGCAGGGGTGCACCAACTTACCGACCACGCTCGCTTAACTCTGGCCGGACACACTTTTCTGGGTCATGCCCGGCCTCGGCTAAGCAACACGCCGCAACCCGACCTAGGATTATAAGAGAGGTCAGCACGCCGGACTAAACCTATGCCCCCAGGGGTCTTGGGCCATCGCCCCGGGAACTCCTGCACGTTACGGGGCCACCGAGAGCAGACCTAGCAACCCCTTATACAAGCGCGGTTGCGTTACCAGTCCAACTCGGCGTGCGCCGCTCCTTACTGACGTCCAACAAGCTTCGGCTGATGTGTACGACGCAGAACGCCCATACTATGCCCACGTGATGGTTAGTGCTATCGGGCCAGAGGCCCCTCGGATCAAATATCCAAACCGTAGTGGATTAGGAGCGCGCAGAAACGAGCAGAGACTCACGATCGATGTGACCCCGTCGCCCCGTCTCGAGGACTTGCGGCAAGGGCTAAGAATGCCCGGCCATGCCTCGTAGTTATCTCGCGGGCACCATCCAGGTCAACCCGACTCCACATCACTTCGCGTTAAGCTCGCGCGGGTACCCCTCAGGGCCGACCCGTCTTTAGTATCATAGTTTAGTGCAAGTCATAATATCCAAGGTAACTGTGTGTCTGACACCGAAGGGAACCCTGAGGAATCACCCTCGATGGAATTCCCGCTCGATGTTATCATCAAGGTGAACGAAGGAGGAATCACCCTTGAGGTCCACCTTGAGGAGTTGCGCGACGACGTCGTTATCGGGGGTGGTGTAGGAGGAATCACCCTCGCTTACCACGACCGAGTAACTAACCTACAAGGTTAACATCAGAAGTGCTGACGAGGTATCACAGCGGCACTCGATGGTAACCCAGCAGTGTCGGCAACTAAGGGGAAGTGAGGTGCGGTGCCAGGGTCTAGTCTTCAATCCCGATGGTCGGGTCTTTGATGTCCAGCAGGGCAGTCGGGATCAAGGGGGGTCTCTGTCGGGTCTCTACCCAGCCTATACTAAGCAGTCTAGGAAAACAGTAAGGTATCAAGGCAGGTTACAATAAACGGCTATGCAACAGATATAGGAAACAGTAGCAACAGCAGTTCAATGCAAGCATAAGAGAGAAGAGAGTAGGCGATATAGGCATGCTCAAAATGGGGGTGCTTGCCTGTTTGCTCGGGGGCAAGGGCAAGGTCGTCAGGGATGTCGTCGGGGACGTAGTCGTACTCCGGAGCGGCGTCTGCCTCGGGAGCTACGTCAAAGTCGGGGGTTCGTACCGAGAGAGAAGAGGGGGAAGAAACAGGTAAACATAATGCAAACAAATGCAATACGGTGCGTGTGATGCTATGATGCAGTGCAGGGTTGCCTAAATATGCATCTAAGTCATTTTAGTTATTTTTAGAATTAATCTGGGATTTAATATCCGACGTGTGTGCACTATTCATCTGCCGGATTCGGGTCCGGAGTTACGAGTTCTTCTATGTAGGGGGTTCCGATGGAGAAACAGACGACACGATCAGACTCGGCTCGTCGTTCTGAGCAACTTTCATGTTTTAACTTTTTCGATCCGAGCTACGGTTTAAAAGTTATTAATTTTCAAAGATTATATGAATTTCTGGAATTTATTTATTTACAGAAAATGAATTATGACGTCAGCATGACATCATTGTGATGTCAGCGGTCAACAGCGCCGCTGACCAGTCAAATATGACATGTGGGTCCAGTGGGACCCACATGTCAGCCCCTGTTTAGGCTAATCAGTGGATTAATTTAATTACCAGGGTTAATTAGGGGGTGGAGCCCACATGTCAGTGAGACATTAGGTTAATCTAATTAGTTTCTATTTAATTAAATCTTTAATTAGGTTAATTAGTCGCGGGGCCCACCTGTCAGTTGCATTGCGCCGCCATGTCAGCGCGTTGACCACGGTCAGCGTGGTCAGCGGGGCCCGTGGGACCCACTGGCAGTGACCCAGGGGTGTCCCACGTGGCGGCCACGTCGGCGGCCGGCGCCGGAGTTGCGCCGGCGACCAAAATCGCGGCAGCGCGGCTCGGACGCCCGTCGGGTTTCGCCCACAGGCCACCAAAACGGCCGGGGCTGGTCGCGTTCGAACGAGGGAAAGGCGCCGCGTCGATCTAAGGCATGAGCGCGAGCTAAAACGGCCGGAAACGAGCGCTAGGTCGTCGCCGGCGGACGCCGGAATCGGGCATCGGTGGATTTAGGGCTACAACGCTCGGGGAGGCGCGCTAGTAATCGCGTTGGACTCGCACGAGCTCCAGGAGCTCGATGCTGGGTCCGGACGAGCACGACGGCGTCTGTGGCGCGGCGGCGAAGTGCACAGCGGCGAGCAGAGCTCGGCAACGACGGCAGCTGGCTATAAGGCGCTAGGGGACCAACGAGGAGCAGCAGGGAGAGGAGAGGCTCACCGTGCGGCACCCACATAGGCCCTCAATAGTTTTGTAGCAGCAGAAGGCCGGCGTCGGAGGCGAAGAAGACGACGGCGACCGTAGTTGAGGAGGAAGGGGATCCGGTGGTTCCGTGCTCCCCAGCTCCAGCTGAGGCCTCCAGTAGATGAGGAAGACGACGGCGGAGCTGGCCGGCACGGTGGACGAGCACGGGGTCGCCGGTGGCCACGGCAAATGGCGAAGTGCGGCGACGACGGCGCTCGGTGGCCGGATCTGGGAGGGAGCGAGGGGCGGAGCGAGCGAGGGAGGAGAGGGGAGAGTGAACGGGGTGGCCAGGGAGGAAGGCTCGACGTCGCCCTTATCCCCTCCGCCTCCTGTTCCGTCGGTGGGCGGCGACGTGTCGGCGCGCGCGCCGGCGCGCGCGCTCGACCAGCGGGAGAACGACAGCGCGAGGGAGAGAGGTGAGTGGGCCTGCTGGGCCGGGGTTCGGGGCACTGTGCACTAAGGCCCAGTGCACAGTGCCTCATTTTTATTTTTCTGTTTTGTTTTCTCTTTTTCTTTTAATCTTTTCTGTTTTGAAATAGTTAGGGCATTTCTACACTTTTGAAAAATGTGAGAGTTGTCCCAAATATTGCAATGCAATATTAGCTCTCACCAAAAAGTGGTTTGGGCAGATTTGGAGTTCATTTGTGTTTGAAATGATTTTAAATGAATTAATATTGCTGTTTTGGGTGCTGTTTCATCTTGTTTGAGTCACTTGCCCAACTCCAAATATTTTGATATTGATTTTAGGAATGTTCCTGAATTATTTGCCATTTAATGAACATTTTCCCAACAGTGTTTGATCAACTTTATAATTCACCTTTGAATTTGAGTTGATTTTCATATGTGAATTTGAATTGGATCATTAACCCATGTGACTTGGCACTGCAAATGATCGTGACTTGGCAGTTTTAACAGAGTGTCACAGAGCTTATTACAAGGGGGTGTTACAATATGGGAACTTGACTATGGACATGATTTTAATGTCCCTTTGTTTCGGTGCAAATGGGTCAATCTGTCAGGAGGCGGGGTACAGGTAGACCCGCAGTACGGAATGAGAACAGTGGATCTGAACAATCTTGGGTACACAGACGAACCATTCGTCCTAGACAATGATGTGGCGCAGGTTTTCTATGTGAAGGACATGTCTTCCAAACTGAGAAAAAGAAAAGATAAGAAAGCGAATACATCATACGATGAGCCAAAGCACCACATAGTTCTTTCACGGAAAAGAGACATCGTGGGAGTGGAGGGCAAGACAGACATGTCTGAAGATTATGAAAAGTTTCATGAAATTCCTCCCTTCAAAGTCAAGGCTGACCCAAGCACCCTGTTAAACGATGAAGATTATCCATGGTTACGGCGCAATAAGCAAGGGACACACGCGAAGAAAAAGTTAAGACTTTCTCTCCATAACTATTCTGATGATGCCTTTGATCTAGAATATCACTGCAGTTACATGTGAAGAAATGAAATGCCTTTGTAACATATGAGTTTTCGTCCGAAACCCTGATACTTCGAAAGAGATTGTTCATTTTGTACACGAAGTGCATCCTATTTTTGTCGTAACCCTCTCAACTTTTTAGCACATGCTATGTGGGTGAAATGATGATACCATGCCAACTTTCAACCTTTTCAGAGTTCATTTGTACTGCTTTTCAATTTCAGGTTCATTTGGCTCAAAGAAAAGATTAAATGCATGAAAAATAGCAAATGAAGTCATAAAGGGTTGAAAATTGATGATGTGGCTTTGAATGATGCATATTGAACAAACAAAAAGTCTGGAGTTCAAATAAGTTAAAAAAATATGAAATGCCTTCGTAACACATGAGTTTTCGTCCGAAACCCTTATACTTCGAAAGAGATTGTCCAGTTTGTACACGAAGTGCATCCAGTTTTTGCTGTAACCCTCTCAACTTTGTAGCACATGCTATGTGGGTGAAATGATGATACCATGCCAACTTTCAACCTTTTCAGAGTTCATTTGTACTGCTTTTCAATTTCAGGTTCATTTAGCGCAAAGAAAAGATTAAATGCATGAAAAATAGCAAATGAAGTCATAAAGGGTTGAAAATTGATGATGTGGCTTTGAATGGTGCATATTGAACGCACAAAAAATCTGGAGTTCAAATAAGTTTAAAAAATATGAAATGCCTTCGTAACACATGAGTTTTCGTCCGAAACCCTGATACTTCGAAAGAGATTGTCCAGTTTGTACATGAAGTGCATCCAGTTTTTGCCGTAACCCTCTCAACTTTCTAGCACATGCTATGTGGGTGAAATGATGATACCATGCCAAGTTTCAACCTGTTCAGAGTTTATTTGTAGTGCTTTTCAATTTCAGGGTCATTTAGCTCAAAGAATGAACTAATAGCAAAAAGAATGAACTAAAAAGCTTTTACAAAACTCTAATAGCAAAAAGAATGAACTAAAAAGAATCAATTAAATTTTTTTGTTACGATCAACTAAAACAAAACTATAATATTCTTCAACAGCAAAAAGAATCAACTAAAAAGCTTTTGTAAACCTCTAGTATTTTTGAAACTAAAATTATATAAAATTTATGCAACTAAAATTATCAAAGTATTTTTTGTTCAAAACATTAATAGCAAAAAGAATTTTCATAAAGTATTTTTTGTTAGAAACTTTAATAGCAAACTAAAATAACAAAATCTGTTTTTGATTAAAACACCCATTTAAAATAGGGATAATTGTATTTATACCCTTAGTTGTGTCCCCCTCAACCGAATTGCCCCTAGTTTTTGAAAACACGTGGTCTTGCCCAACCCACTTTGTCGTCTTGTGCTTTTGCCCTTTGACCGTTTGACCGTCACTTTGAAAACTTCATAACTAATTCATACTAAATCAAAAAACAGCAAATAAGATACCAAAATGTTTGGAAAAACATCACCTGTATGTCAATGTCACTTGCATTCATGAAAAAAGTGTTGGTAAGTGCCAATCCGAGGTTTAGCTCTTATCATACCACCATGAACAGGAAAATCTAAAAAAATTCAAGAAAAATTTGGTGGCAAAGAATTGCAAATGTTTTAAGTGCTTGCTAAGTTTCATGAGGGAATGACATTCATGGAAGTCATGGCAAAAAAAACAATGAACACTCGAAAATAGATTGTTTTTTTTTCCATGACTTCCACGAATGTCATTCCCTCATGAAACTTGGCAAGCACTTAAAACATTTGCAATTCTTCGCCACCAAATTTTTCTTGAATTTTTTTAAATTTTCCTGTTCATGGTGGTATGATAAGAGCTAAAACTCGTATGGGCACCTACCAACACTTTTTTCGTGAATGCAAGTGACATTGACAAACAAGTGATGTTTTTCCAAATATTTTGGTATCTTATTTGCATTTTTCTGATTTAGTATGAATTAGTTATGAAGTTTTCAAAGTGACAGTCAAACGGTCAAAGGGCAAAAGCACAAGACGACAAAGTGGGTTGGGCAAGACCACGTGTTTTCAAAAACTAGGGGCAATTAGGTTGAGGGGGACACAACTAAGGGTATAAATACAATTATCCCTTTAAAATAACCTAAAAATTACCAAATTGAATATAATGATAAAACACACTAATATTAAATAGCAGGAAAAAGAATTACTCAAAAATCTATTTTTAAAGTAAAGTTATTCACAAACTAGTGATTCACACAAATTTCAAAGAATTCAAATTTAAACTATTCAAATTTGAAAACTAATGACACTAACAGAAAGTTTATAATTTTTGTGACCTAAAGCAAGAAGAATCACTCAAAAACTCTAAGTATTTAGCCGTACGTAGAAACAAAAGAAAATAAATAAAGCAAAAAACAAAACCAAAAATACTGTAAAAAAAATACCGCCTATTGGGCCACCACGGCCTGCATACGACTAGAAACCCAACCCGCTAGTTGGGCTAGGATGCAGGCCCGCAGTAGGCCCAGTAGGCCCACAGGCAGAGAGAGTGCGTTTAGGCCCGTAGGCGTGCACAAGAGAGGAGCTCGAAAGGGTTGGCGCAGCCGCGCTTATAAACCACTCTCGACGCCTCTCAGCTAGCGAGGTGGGACTAAACATCCACCCGCCCGACGCCGTGCCAGCCGCAGCCCTTTCGTCCCGGTTGGTGGCACCAACCGGGACCAATGCCGCCCTTTCGTCCCGGTTGGTGGCACCAACCGGGACCAATGCCCACCATTCGTCTCGGTTCGAGCCACCGACCGGGGCCAATGGGTTGTGCTTCCCGCCCTTTCGCCTGGCAAAAACTGACCTTTGGTCCCGGTTGGTGGCTCTAACCAGGACGAAAGGTGGGCATTGGTCCTGGTTCGTGCCACAAACCGGGACTAAAGGTGTGGCTATATAAGCCAACACTTAGGATTTTCCCCAAATTTCTCACATTCTCCCCCGACGCCGGCGCCCAGCACCCCGACGCCGCCAGGCTGCTCTGCCCGCTCCTCGGTGTTGTCGCCGTCGCCGTCCCTGCCCCGACGCCGACCGCTGCTCCCTGTCCCGACACTGTCCCCCTCTCCCATCTCCACGCCCTACCTCCTCGTCGCCGTCACCGCACCCCTGCCTCGTCGCCGTCGCGCACGCCCCTGCCCTGACGTCGCCGTCGCCGTCGCCGTCGCCGCGTGTCCCTGCCCCGACGTCGGCCGCTGCTCCCTGCCCCGACGCCGTCCCCCGCTCCCCTCGCCGTGCCTTGCCTCCTCGTCGCCGTCGCCGCGCCCCTGCCTCGTCGCCGTCGCTGCGCGCCCCTGCCTCGAGGTCGCCGTTGCCGCGCCCCTGCCCCGACGTCACCGTCGCCGTCGCCTGATAACACAAGTATAGGGGATCAATTGTAGCCTTTCTCGATAAGTAAGAGTGTTGAACCCAACGAGGAGCTACAGGTAGAACAAATATTCCCTCAAGTTCTATCGACCACCGATACAACTCTACGCACGCTCAACGTTCGCTTTACCTAGAACAAGTATAAAACTAGAAGTACTTTGTAGGTGTAACGGGATAGGTTTGCAAGATAATAAAGAGCACGTAAATAAAAACTAGGGGCTGTTTAGATAAACAAACTACTAAGTTAGTTTTAGTAGAGAGCTTTTTGTCACAAGAAAGTTATTTGTCCCTAGGCAATCGATAACTAGACCGGTAATCATTATTGCAATTTTATATGAGGGAGAGGCATAAGCTAACATACTTTCTCTTCTTGGATCATATGCACTTATGATTGGAACTCTAGCAAACATCTGTAACTACTAAAGATCATTAAGGTAAAACTCAACCATAACATTAAAGTATCAAGTCCTCTTTATTCCCATACGCCATAACCCACTTATCCGTGTTTGTGTTTCTATCACTCACGCAACGCAGACAATAAGCAAACCATGAACATATTGCAAACCCTACAGCGGAGATCCCTCACGCTTGCGCGACACGGAGAGCACCATAGGACAACACCAATAATAAAACATGCAACTCAAACCAATCACGATCATCAATGAACCCATAGGACAAAACGGATCTACTCAAACATCATAGGATAGCCATACATCATTGGGAAATAATATATAGCGTTGAGCACCATGTTTAAGTAGAGATTACAACGGGGAGAAGAGGTGTTACACCGCTGCATAGAGGGTAGAGAGTTGGTGATGCCGGCGGCGAAGTTGTTGGTGTAGATCGCCGTCACGATGATGGCCCCAGCGGCGTTCGGTGCCACCGAGAGAGAGGGGGAGAGAGCCCCCTCCTTCTTCTTCTTCCTTGACCTTCCCCCTAGATGGGAGAAGGGTTTACCCTCTGGTCCATGGCCTCCATGGCGGCGGAGGGGTGGGAGCCCCTCCGAGATTGGATCTCTCTCTCTCTCTGTTTCCTTCTGTTTCTGCGCTCCCTGATTCTGGCCTTTCACCGTTTCTTAAATTCCCGGAGATCCGTAATTCCGATTGGGCTGAAATTTTAACACGATTTTTATCCGGATATTACCTTTCTTGCGGCCGAAGAAGGGCACCAACCGCCTTACGGGGTGACCAAAAGGGTCCCAGGCGCGCCCTACCCCCTGGGGCACGCCCCCTGCCTTATGGCCCCCTCGGGCATCGTCTCGCGTTGATTCTTTTTCCCAAAAATCACATATATTGCAAAAAAAATCTCCGTAAGTTTTTATCGCGTTTGGACTCCGTTTGATATGGATTTTCTACGAAACAAAAAACATGCAACAAACAGGAACTGGCACTGGGCACTGGATCAATATGTTAGTCCAAGAAAATAGTATAAAAATTTGCCAAAATTATGTAAAAGTTGTAGAATATTGGCATGGAACAATAAAAAATTATAGATACGACGGAGATGTATCAGCATCCCCAAGCTTAATTCCTGCTCGTCCTCGAGTAGGTAAATGATAAAAAAGATAATTTTTGATGTGGAATGGTACCTAGCATAATCTTGATCACATAATCTAATCATGGCATGAATATTAAGACACGAGTGATTCAAAGCAATAGTCTATCTTTTGACATTAAGGCAATAATACTTCAAGCATACTAATAAAGCAATCATGTCTTCTCAAAATAACATGGCCAAAGAAAGTTATCCCTACAAAATTATATAGTCTGGCTATGCTCCATCTTCACCACACAAAGTATTTCATCATGCACAAACCCGATGACAAGCCAAGCAATTGTTTCATACTTTTAATGTTCTCAAGCTTTTTCAACTTTCACGCAATACATGAGCGTGAGCCATGGATATAGCACTATAGGTGGACTAGAAGGTGGTTATGAGGAGGAGACAAAAAAAGAGAAAGTCTCACATCAACTAGGCAAATTAATGGGCTATGGCGATGCCCATCAATCGATATCGATGCAAGTGAGTGGGGATTGCCATGCAACGGATGCACTAGAGCTATAAGTGTATGAAAGCTCAAACTGAAAACTAAGTGGGTGTGCATCCAACTTGCTTGCTCATGAAGACCTCGGGCATTTGAGGAAGCCCATCATCGGAATATACAAGCCAAGTTCTATAATGAAAATTCCCACTACTATATGAAAGTGATAACTCAAGAGACTCTCTATATGAAGAACATGGTGCTACTCTGAAGCACAAGTGTGGTAAAAGGATAGTAACATTGCCCCTTCTCTCTTTTTCTCTCATTTTTTTCTCCTTTTTTTGTTGGGCTCTCCTCTTTTTTGGCCTCTTTTTTTATTTTTTATTTTATTTTATTTTATTTTTCGTTCGGAGTCTCATCCCGACTTGTGGGGGAATCACAGTCTCTATCATCCTTTCCTCACTGGGGCAATGTTCTAATAATGATGATCATCACACTTTTATTTACTTACAACTCGATACTGGAACAAAATATGACTCTATATAAATGCCTCTGGCGGGGAGAAGAGGTGTTACACCGCTGCATAGAGGGGGAGAGAGTTGGTGATGACGGCAGCGAAGTTGTTGGTGTAGATCGCCGTCACGATGATGGCCTCGGCGGCGTTCGGTGCTACCGAGAGAGAGGGGGAGAGAGCCCCCCCCCTCCTTCTTCTTCCTTGACCTTCCCCCTAGATGGGAGAAGGGTTTCCCTTCTGGTCCATGGCCTCCATGGCGGCGGAGGGGCGGAAGCCCCTCCGAGATTGGATCTCTCTCTGTTTCCTTCTGTTTCTGTGCTCCCTGATTCTGGCCTTTCACCGTTTCTTAAATTCCCGGAGATCCGTAACTCCGATTGGGCTGAAAGTTTAACACGATTTTTATCCGGATATTAGCTTTCTTGCGGCCGAATAAGGGCACCAACCACCTTACGGGGTGACCACAAGGGTCCCAGGCGCGCCCTACCCCCTGGGACGCGCCCCCTGCCTTGTGGCCCCCTCGGGCATCGTCTCGCGTTGATTCTTTTTCCCAAAAATCACACATATTCTGTTGGGGATATAACTATTGGGTATAACCCACCCAGGAGGGGCCGGGTTATACCACTGGCGGTTCATGATGAGAAGGCCCAAGAAGATGCTGAAGATGGCGGTTCATGTAGCAAGCTTACCGAAGGCCCAAGACCCGGAGGCAACTTGAGGCCCATGGGCATAAACCGCCTGATGTTTAACTTGTATGTTAAGGAAAGTTTAGTATTGGTCACGGGCCGGACACATTGTGTATGAGCCGACCGGGACTCTGTAAGCCGCCGGGCATCAACCCGTGTATATAAGGGGGTGACCCGGCGGCGGGTTAAGGCAAGAAACGATAAGTCGAGAACTAGGTCAAGCGTATTCGCTTCCTAGTAATCGAAACCCAAGCAATACAACCCAAAGCAGGAGTAGGCCTTTACCTCGTTGAGAGGGGCCGAACCTAGGTAAAACTCTCCGTGTCCTTTGTCCCGTTTAACCCCTTCAAGCTAGCTACGTGACGATGGCTCCACACCTAAGTCCTCATGCTAGGGCATCTACCATGACAATTCCACGACATATTCCAAAAAAAATCTCTGTAAGTTTTTATCGCGTTTGGACTCCGTTTGATATGGATTTTCTGCAAAACAAAAAACATGCAACAAACAGGAACTGGCACTGGGCACTGGATCAATATGTTAGTCCAAGAAAATAGTATAAAAAGTTGCCAAAAGTATGTAAAAGTTGTAGAATATTGGCATGGAACAATAAAAAATTATAGATACGACGGAGACGTATCATCGCCGTGCCTTGCCTCCTCGTCGCCGCCCCCAGTGAGCTCGCCGCCCCTGCTCATTATATGATGATATGATGATATATATATAGTTCTTTGATGATGATATGATATTATGATGATGATATATAGATGATATATATGATGATGATGATATATAGATGATATGATGATGTTTTTCTGTAGTATATATAGATGATATGATGATGATGATATATAGATGATTTTCATTATGTTAGATAATTTGATGATATGATGATATATATATAGGTGATATGATGATATATATTTATATATGATGCTCTGTTGGAAACAATTAATTTTTCTGTTGTAATTTTGTTAGATAATTTTTTCTGTAGTATATATAGATGATATGATGATGATGATATATAGATGATTTTCATTATGGTGATATATAGATTATTTTCATTATGGTGATATATAGATTATTTTTTCTTTATAATTTTTCTGTAGATGATATGATGATGATGATTTTTAGATGATGATGATGATATATAGAGTTCTTTATTTGATTGTGATGATAGATGATGATGATGATTTTTCTGTAGTAACTTGGTCAATTTTTTGTCTTTAGAATTTATTTAGAGTTCATTTTGATGTTCATTGTGATGTATGAAAACTTGGTCAATTTTTTTCTGTAGCTCCTCGTCGCCGCCCCCGACGCCGGCCGCCGCTCCCTGCCCCGACGCCAGCCGCCGCTCCCTGCCTCGACGCCGAGCCCGCCGATCTTTAGCTCATGTGAACATATTCCCATTGGTTTTTTTTGTTCATAGAATATTTTTTTTGTTCATAGAAATTAGTTAAAATTTACCAAGTTACTAAGTTACTAAGTTAAAATGTTCATATATTCAAAATGCGTTAATTAAAAGACTCACTAAGTTAAAATTTACCCCCTCCCCGATAACTTCGACATGAGGGGGGACGCCGGACATGCATGAGAGAGAGGCGGTCCGCTTGCCCGACCAACTATCGAGGCCACCCAAACCCTAGAAGAAAGAGCGTTGTTGTCGATCTACCCCCTCCCCGATAACTTTGACATGAGGGGGGACGTCGGACATGCATGAGAGACAGGCGGTCCGCTCGCCCGACGAACTATCGAGGACACCCAAACCCTAGAAGAAAGAGCGTCATTGTCGATCTACCCCCTCCCCGATAACTTCGACATGAGGGGGGACGTCGGACATGCATGAGAGAGAGGCGGTCCGCTCGGCCGACCAACTATCGAGGCCACCGAAACCCTAGAATAAAGAGCGACGTCGTTGTTGATCTACCCCCTCCCGCCCCTACCCGTAATTGTTATGTATAATACTATATATTGGCGTCTAATTCACCGGTCTTACCTTAGTGAACCAAAGGGACTTTATTTATTCGGTAGGCGGCCGACATAGGTCAATGGGGTAGAATGGATAGTTTGATCTCCTGCATAGCGATTATTTTTTGCAAAGTGTCCTCTCCTGAAAGTATAACTCCAATAACTTCGACATGAGGGGGGACGTCGGACATGCATGAGAGAGGCGGTCCGCAACTAATCCATTGCTCATATATGCATATGATTCCTTGTTGTGATTAGCTAGGTCTATGTTTGCCACTAATCCATCTTTCATGTTTGTATATTGCCATGTTGTAATATTTGCAGAAACTATGGAAAGAGACTTAGAACAAGAACAATTGTTGGGGGATATAATCCTCGCCGGAGGTGATTCCTTGTCGTTTCTCAACGACACCGATGGTCAGGAAGGAGAGGATGACGGCTCCGGTGATCCAACAATGGAGGAGGAAGGAGATCATGACGGCTCCGGTGACCGAATGGCGGAGGAAGGAGATCATGATGACGGCTCCGGTGACCGAACGGAGGAGGGAGGCTTAACTGTTGCAAAGTCTGGCAAGGTATATATATATATATTAATTAAGCATGTGCTGACTTGATGCATTAATTGTTTTGGTATGTACATATATATATTAATGCTTCTTTCTTCTTTTAGCTCTCCGGATCGAGCCAAACTTCCGTAAGGAGACGAGGCCCGAAGAAAAGGTTGAGCCAGGATGAAAGGTTCACGATCACAGAAGTGGCGAAAGATGGCCAACCGATTGCTCCCAAGCGGACCAAGGACGCATTTGTACATTAGTGCGGAGTTGTTGTTAGGGACAGCGTCCCGATCAGCATCGTGCAATGGAATAAGAATAAGGACGACCCTGAAGTTTCTTATGTCAAGGATAGACAGAAAGATGATCTTTGGACCTCGCTGATGACAAATTTCAGCCTCCCGCCAGAGGAGGAGCCGAATAACCCAGTTATAGAGCGAAAGGTCAAGGCGTTTGCTCTTAAGAAGATGGCAGAACTATTTAGGAACTGGAAGAAAGAGTTGAACACAAAGTTTGTCGACAAAGAGAAGACTCCAGAATTCATCGGTCGATATGAGAAGATAAGAGATCACTGGCCCGCATTTGTGGCCTACAAGAAATCGGAGAAGGGTAAGAAAAGGTCACTGACAAACAAGCAAAATGCTGCAAAGAAGAAGTATCACCATCACATGGGGTCAGGTGGCTACTACAAAGCCCGGCCGTTGTGGGACAAAGCTGAGCAAGACCTGCTTGCTAAAGGGGTCCAACCAGCGACATTGCACTGGCCAGATCGTTCAAGGACTTGGTTCTTCGGGGTTGGGGGAACTTTGGACCCAGAAACAGGGGAGTGTGTTTGGACGGACGAGCAACTTGCAATACCCATCAAGAAGCTTCAGGCAGCAATCAAGGCAGCGCAGGAAGGGACGTTCATTCCCGACAGAGAGAAGGACGAGCTGACGGAGGCCCTCGGGAATCCTGAAGACCCTGGACGAACACGAGGCACACCAGGCTCTGTTCCGTGGGTGCATGGGTTTCCCGACAACGGTGGTTATAGAAGCCGAGAGAGAAAGAGGAAACTGGAAGCAAATGAAATGCAGAAGTTCAGTGCAAAATTAGCAAAACTAGAGGAACTTGAGAGCCAGCGAGCTACCGGCCAACCATCTCAGCGGCACGAAGATCCTTGCTTCGACGCTGCCCCAGAAGCTGCCCCACCATCTCAGCGGAGAAGTAGCGTGGCTTCCACGGAGCTCGTTCAGCCTGATTTCACGGCTCCTTGCTACCCCGTGGATAGTATCACGGAGGCTGAACATTGCGAACTAATGACGAAATGCCAGAACCTGACCTTGAAGGCGGCGGTCGGCTCTGTTGTACCTCCTCAAGCTGAGGGAACTTTTCATTGCCGTCCGATTCCACATGGCTATGCTATTGTGACGGTGGATGAAATAATGGAGGGATTTAAGGAGCTGGAGCTTGACTACCCTACAGGTCAAGGGGAGATTCATCTGGAAAATGCTTTAAGGAGTACCTGTCTATGGAGAAAGGAGTACATCAAGCTTCCAAACTGGACGCCTCCTCCTCCTCCGCCGCGTCAGGGCACTCCGCCTCCTCCTCCTCCTCCGACGAGTCAGGGCACTCCGCCTCCTCCGGCGCGTCAGGGCACTCTGCCTCCTCCGGCACGTCAGGGCACTCCGCCTCCTCCGGCGTGTCAGCGGACTCCGCCGCGTCAGCAACGACGAAAGAGAGACGCCGCCGCTCCGGCGGCTAGCAGTACAAGAGGCGGGAAGAAATACAAATTTGGTCCAAGCCTGAAGCCTCTTCCAAAGTTACCATATGAGAGGACTGAAGAGGAAAACGCGGACATCAGTGCTGCCGAAGTGCAGGCCCATTTTGAACGGAAACCTCCACCTCCGAAGGAAATGATAGATCCGGTGAAATTGAAGCGCACTCTGGATGCCCTTAAGCGACCACCACCGCCTCCGCCACAATCCAACTATGAACGCTGTATTGCAAAGACATATGATGAAGCGTAGCGGTCGGAAAGTACTTGCAGTGCTGCAAGATTAGCAAAACGAAGAAGTGGGAAAACAATTCCCCAGCTCGGCGAACAGGCGAAGCAATCGTGCCCCCCGCTCAAGGTGTCTAGCGATATCGTCACTAATCATCCGGGGCTACTGCCCGGTACCAATCTTGGTGATTACCTGGGCGATGATGTACAATTTGAAACGTTAGAGACAGTAGAGATCTTTAGATACGAGCACGGGAAGCCTCTCGTCAAACCTGATCATCCTCCTCTAACAAAGATGATGCGAAGATTGCATGAGTGGTACTTGGAAAGCTGCAGGAAGAATGGGACCGATAGTTTGATGCTGAGAATTAAAGATGAGCACGACCTCATTGGAGTTGAGGTGATGCTTGTTGAATTTGTGGAGTTATTTCAGTTATTCAATCAAGAGACCCTCGACAAACAACTCATCACTTGCTACTGTCCGTAAGTATTACTTCTGTAATTAAGTCTCTAGCTCAGCTCGTTCATTGCATGTATATATAATTATCCTCACTATATTATGCAGATTGAAGATCGTCGAATGCAAGGAAAGACAAATCTATGACATTGGGTTCATTAGCCCAAATACCGTAAATGAATGGACGGTACAAAACAGAGTCGAAGATACTGAGCAAAACTTGCTAAAATCGTTCCGCCGACATCAAAACAAAGGGAAAATACTATTTCCTTACAACTTCAAGTGAGTGTTACTGTCTTGTGCATATTCGGTTTCGTTTACTCGAGGTTAAGTAATGTAATTGATGAGTTATGCGTGCGCAGCTTCCACTTTATTCTGCTATCCATTAAGCTTGACGGGGGAGTAGTAACTGTCTTAGACTCGAGACGTAAAGATCCCCAGGATTATGCGGACATGACTGCAATGCTCCAGAAGTAAGTTCAATCATTATCGCATCATATCGGCAACTTTCGTTCATTTCCTGATATCAAGTAATCATTTTCTTTGCCTGGCAGGGTTTGGAAAAAGTTCACCGGAATGGTTCCGGGTCTGCCGAAGGAGCTGCGATTTACACACCCCAAAGTAAGTAGTACTAGCTAGTTCCGTGCATCTCTCATTGATTCTAGTTTCATCAATACCATTTATCATGCTTGATTATCAGTTTAATTGAATTATATTCTCGTAAAGTGCTACTGGCAGGAAGGCGGGAATCATTTATGTGGATACTACGTTTGCGAGTTCATGTGCAGCTCGACCTTTGAGCGGGGCTACTCTGACAAATAATTTGAAGTACGTAAACAATATTCATAATTTTATTTTATTACCATCAATTGTGTTGAGTTTCATTCATATATATATGTATTGACCCCCTTCTTTAAATTAGATATGGCAGATGCGGAATGAACTCCTACCACATGATCGCTTACGAGCAATTCAAGAGGAATTGGCGGGATTTTTTCTTGACCACGTCATACATAAAGACGGAGAATACCATGTGAAAATTGAAGCTGATTTTCGGTAGATGATGTCAGGGATCGTAAGAGATGTTATATTGTATATATGTAGTAGCGTCGGATAGATATACGTAAACTTGTTGTTCGACCAAGTACGGAGAAAGAGAGGTCACTTCTCTCTATATATGTTCATGATCACGATGTTGTGTAATTAATGGTTCCTTCATTTGCTTACTAGCTAGCGTCGAGTTCTCTTTGTATATAGTAGCTACCGTCGACCAAGCACGGAGAAAAAGAGGTCACTTCTCTCTATTAGCTAGCTAACACAATATGAAACCCCTAAATTAACCCTCAAAAACCCCAAACCCCCTCCCCCCCTTCAAAAAAAAAACCCCAGCGCCTGCGAGCTGCTGACGCGTGGCTGCCTTTTGGTCCCGATTGGTGTTACCAACCGGGACTAAAGGCCCTCCTGCTTGGGCGCCCCACAGCGGCCACGTGGACCTCCTTTGGTCCCGGTTCGTAAGCAAACCGGGACTAAAGGTTTTGGGCATTAGTCCCGTTTGTTTTGTCCCGGTTTCAGAAGCGGGACTAAAGGCCCACTAGAACCGGGACTAGTACCCTGTTTTCTACTAGTGTGCATGCAAAGCCTTCTCCTGCCACGGCCCCAACGGCGGCAAGGATGTACCTACTCATCGCTTGCCTCAGCGTCGCCTTCTTTCTCCTCGTGTCGCCTTCTTCTGCATCTTGCGCCCCGTCGGGGCGAGGGATCCGGCGACGTGCATGAACGGCTGGCGCGGGCTTCTCCTCCTCCTCCTCCTCGCGGGATTTTTAGCATGATCTGACATAAATCAGATCTATGCCGGCAAACTCATGTATTTGGATTCTACATAAGATTCACATAGTAAACACATTTCAATACCAGTTTATGTTTTCTTTAAACGTACCGGTTTATGGTAGTAGTATGGCTTTGCTGTTCAGGTCCAGACCAGACCATTGGACGGTAGACCAGTCCTCCACCTCCGGGTCCGGGTCTCTGCCTGATCAACTCTTGTATATGTACGTGAACCATCATCTCTCTTGGCGAGCCTGCCCACTACCCAGCTCCAGAGTACAGTACAGACTGCTCATTTCCATTTTTGTGCAAAGCCCATTGTCGTGGGTCACCAGGCCTAGACTGGCCGGCAGTAGCAACTGATCTGAACCGCGTGGGTCCTCCAGGCGACGTGTCGAGCACCCAGCCTCTGTGCACTGTACCTTCTCTTTTTCAAGATGGACTCCATGATTGTTGCTATTGCTGCTCACAGCCACACACAGTCAACAGGTCGGTCAGTAAACGCTAAGCACAATTTGTGGGAAAATGCACCTGATTTTCGTTTGTGTCACTGAAAATATCGGTAGTGAAATCTTTGACTTTTAATTTGAGCACCGACACGTAAAGAACACTCTAAAAAAGACACAACGTAATCATAAATGGTTTCGTGCAAAAGAAAAAGAATAACATATATACGAGGGAGTGAGACCAGAGGCGATACAACCAATCACCTCTGTTGCATTTGCACTTGCACTTGGTGAAAAACAAACAAAAGCCAAAAAATTCTTTGAGGTGAGGAAACTCATCTCGAATACAAGGTGTGAAAGAAACCAGTGCAGTGGAGCAACATTGCATCACATTTATGATGAAAAACCTTAGGACATGTTTGGTTGCCATCCACACTTTACCACACTTGTGTGCCATAAGTGTGGCATGCCACAGTTTTTGTGGTGGCCAAATTGGTCGCCACACTTGTGGCAAAAGATGGCTAGCAACCGAGTCTATGTCAAGTGGGGTATGTGACTGAAAAAGTGTGGCATACCACATGGTTGCAACCAAACATTTGCTCAATTTGCCACACTTGTGACACAAAAGTGTGGCAAAGTGTGGATGGCAACCAAACATGCCCTAATTTAAATCCCTTCAACAAGTCTGGTTGTGAAGAATTTTGTCACTGCATACAGTTTCTTACTCCCTCCATCCCATAATTAGATTCTTCTGATCTCATAAATTCACCAACACTTCTCCAAAATTTATTTACTTCTAAGGATCACCCGGCGACTGGAAGAAGACCCGGGTCTATTTCTCTCTCAAAGTACATATGAATACATATCCATGATGGATCTATTAATATTTGTTTGGTGTTGTACATGTTCATTTTTTTGTAATCTCGGTCGAACTTAACAAAGTTTGGAGTAAGGCAAAATGTACCGGGCATCACCATTTGGAAAGGAGGGAGCATTTTATAACAACACTTCATACCTATATGCTTCTACTCACAAGGTACATGCATGGGATTTTTTTTTCACTCCATCCATTCAAAACATAAGGTGGATAACATAAATGAAGTCAACATCTATTTTGGCCACTAATAATTTATGATTACATGGGTTGGACATGTAAGAGAACAAATATTGCAATTTTGTTACAAAATGTGTATGTCATATGCCATTTCACTAATATTGTAGACATATCATGATGTGCTGGAGGCTGTAATAAGTCAATCATGCTTCAGTTTTTTGGAAATTATCAGAGGAGGCGGCGGCGGCGGGGGGGGGGGGGGGGGGGGGGGGGGGGGGGGTATTAACAACCATCCATGCATGATTTTATTATTCTAAAAGTATTATCATGGTTAAGATACTCAATACTTAATAGTTTGAAAGGGCCAAGTAAGCCCAAGAATAGTTTTACGGACAATTGAATAAGTGAGTAATTTACAAGGAAAAAACATTTTTGTTTTCGAAGGAGAATGGGTGTGAATTTTGTACGTGTAATGTGGGTACATGCGTATTTTTCTTTAAAAGAAAATGTGCAAATTAGATGTTCTATTACATATATAGTTTTTTTGGGGGAACTATTATATAGTTTTCTTCTGCACAAACAATAGGGTGTGGCATTTCTGTACCCACGCTCAGCTGCACCCGCCAATGAACGGTAAATCCAGAAAAGAAATTCTTCAAAAAACCTAAATTGTTTAAACATGAAATTTGAGAGAATCTTTTAGGTGCGTGCCAAATTCTAGGTGTTTGGGCATTTGAGGAGCTCGTGAAAAAATAACAAATTTGGCCGGTGAAAGTAAAAAGTGCACTGTATAGACCGGATTTAAGATTCTATCAACTTTCATATGTAAAAATTTCAGACTTTTTGAATTATTTTACTTTTTTTAATTTAATATTCACCGGGAGCAGATGAGCCTGGGCACCATTTTGAATTATCGCAAACAATACATAAAGTTATACGTACTAATACAACTGTAACTTAGCATCTTTCGATTAGCTTAGTGGGACATGATTTATTTCAGCTTACTTTTAATCGAATCGGCTTTGAAACCAACCACAATTATTGTTTAGATATGTCAATGGTTGACATGGTTTAGTAAACTGCATCGGAGACATGAGCAAAATGAGGAGCTCCAACAATCAAAGTTGCTGAAGAGGGTCAACATCAAGATAGTTTTCTTAAGTTGCCATCAAGATAGTTGACACAAACAAGAGATGTGTGCGCGTGAAATGTTTTGTATTGAGCTGATTGTTTTGACAAATAAATGTTTTTCTCCTTTTGAAATTTAGGTAGAGGCCAATGGTTTCTCAAAAAGCAGTTTAGTTGCACGTCAGTCGCCTGAAAACAAAATTTGGGTCAGTCGATTTCTTGCGGATAGGAAACAGGAGGTCAGTGAAGCATCGAGACCTTCGTGTCCATCTTATGGTGTAGGGGGAAGCATCAACCTCTTAGTCTATCTTAGGGGAGAAGAGGGTGCATGGGGAAGCAACGACCTCCTCGTCTATCTTAGGGGTGTGGGGGAGTGCAAGTTTGTCGGTTTAGAGCGATGGCTGGGGTGGCGGCAAGCCCGATGGTAGGAGGAGGTTGAGGGGATGGCGGGGCGGCGAGGCCAGCCGTGGGCATTCGAGGCAGGAGTTTACCTGGGACTGGATCGCCGGGGATGAGAGGAAGAAGAGAAACAGTGCGGACCGATTGGAGGTTGAAGATGAAGCATTGTCCGTTGGATTTTGATTTAACGGTTGAGATAGGAGGGGGAGAAACCGACTGACCCTTTTCGAATTTTCAGGCAACTGACGGCTTAGCCGCTCCCTTCTCAAAGCCATCCAGCCCGACAACTTTAGTTGAATGATCTGATCTCCAAGCAAGCTCTATTAATGGAAATAGGGTGATATATCACAAAGAACATGCAAGTTTTCCTTGCTTTAAGAAGAGTAAGAACAACAGTTTTGCTAAAGCACATCTAGATGTGCTCTAAGTATTGCACATTTAAGTCCTATGTCATTGATTTTATGATAAGATTCGTGCAAGCATTTTCTTTTGTCTTTTTTTTCCTTTTCTTTCTAGTTTGATTGGGTCACTTAGATGTGCAATAACTAGAGCACATATAGATGTGACCTAAACAGACCCAACTAAGAACAAAGTTGAAGTTCTTTTATTCTTGTATAAATGTTTTTCTTTTGCAAATTTTAGGCTGTGTCTTGAGTAGCAAATTTAACAAGCAGTCACAAAGAATGAAAGAAGTCTATAAACTTGGGGGAATCGGAAGGCACACGGCTTGCCCTAAAAACCCTTTGCTTTTGCGCACGACGACGAAAAATGAAGACTCCACTTTCTTTCTGGCCATCTTGATCGGTAGCCACCCACCCTCCTACCAGCGCCGCCGCCGCCGCAGCCCAAACCCCAGCCGCCATGGCATCCTCCTCCGGGACCTCGGAATCCTGGTCACCGGACGACCTCCTCGACGAACCCACCCGCGACCGAGCTCCCCGCTCCAGCGCCGCCGACGCCGACGGAGGCGACGACGACCACGACGACGTCTCGGCCGAGCGGGTCACCTCGCGGCTACGCAAGCCAGGAGCCCTGAAGGCCCTCTGCAAGAGGTACTCCGTCCCCGACGGCTTCGCCCCGGTCCTCGCCGGCGACCGCTCCTCGTGCTCGACGCCGCCGCCCGGGTCCGTCTGCGTGTACCTCGACTCGCTGGACGCCGGGATGCGCCTGCCCCTCCACCCCTTCTTCGCCGCGGTGCTCACCCACTTCGGGCTCGCCCCGGGCCAGCTCTCGCCCAACGGCTGGCGCGCCATGGCCGGCTTCGTCGCGCTCTCCCGCTCCGCCGGCGTGGAGCCGTCGCTCGCCGTATTCCGGCACTTCTTCGCGCTCTGCCCGTTCCCGCCGCACGGCTTCTACACCCTCCGCGGCAAGGACGCCAACGGGCTGCTCTTCGCCCGGATTCGCGCCAAGTTTGTCAAGGGGTGGAAGGAGGATTTCTTCTTCCTGGAGTCGTCGGCGCCGTGGCCGTGCCCGGTGGAGTGGGGGGAGCCTTCCAGGTCCTCCACCTTCGATCCGTCGCTCACCGTGCAGGAGAAGGCCGTGGCGGACAGCCTGCTGCGTGCTCGAGGGAGTTCCCCGATCGATCTCTTCGCGTATCTCCACCACCGCAACATGGCCGCGGCCAACATCACCGGGGTGCCGTCTCCGCCGCCAACTCGTAAAGGTGAACCCTCTGGCATTGTAGAATTCACAGCAATTCAGGATGTTTGCTGTGGATTGTATTGTACTGATCTGTGATTTGCAGCCGCGCCTGTTCATGTCGCCATGGACGAAGCCGCGGCAGCGCGCGCGCCGGCAGGGAAGGTGAAGGTGAAGAACGAGCCTGACTGCAAGGTGCCGCCTTGTGCGCCGTCGCCTGGGAAGAAGAGGAAGCTGCCGGAGGACCGTGCGGACGGCGAGAGCTCGGCGTCGGACCCCTCTTGCCCGCCGGGCTTCTCCGCCCCCTGCAAGTCGCCACCCGCGACAAGCAAAGATGGTGACTGGAAGGCGGCGAGGCGTCTGCTGCAGGGCACCGTGACGCCGTCGCGGGAGCGCGAGCTCGCCGCGTCCAAGCCGGCCGACGTCGTCGCCTCAACCTACGTGTCACTGCTCCAGGTGAGCTCCTTGTTCCGTGTGCATTATCCTTGCATGGTTTGTTGTTCTGGATTGATCCATCGACATGGTGCCGTGGCATACATGCTGGGGCGCAGACGGCGAACGAGGTGGCCTTCTCGCTGGGCTACGCTCTGGAGCTGGAGGAGAAGCTGAGGGCGCGCGAGCGCAAGGCGGACGCGCTCCAGGGGAAGCTGCACAGGAAGCTGAAGGCGCGGGAGACCGAGGCGGACGCGCTGCGGGCGGAGCTGCGCAAGGCGAAGGCCGAGCTCGACGAGACGACCAAGGCGGCGGCGGCGCGGGAGGAGCTGTGCAGGAAAATGAAGGCGCGGGAGCGCGACACCGCCGAGGCGGACGCGCTGCGGGCGGAGCTGCGCAAGGCCAAGGCCGTGCTCGCCGAGACCAAGGCGGACGCGGGGATCGCGGCGGCGGCGGCGCGTGGGCTCCGGGAGGAGCTGGACAGGAACGTGAAGGCGCGGGAGCGGGACGCCGCCGAGACGGACGCGCTGCGGGCGGAGCTGCAACAGGCGAAGGCCGAGCTCGCCGCGACCAAGGCGGAGGCCGAGAGGGCGGCGGCGGCGCGGTGGTTCTGGGGGTCCAGCAGGGAGCACGCGCGCGCGCTGGCGGAGCGGGAGCTGCGGGGGTACGAGCGCGGCCTGGAGGACATGAGGCGCGCCGCGCTTCATCGCTACCCGTACCTCGACCCGTCGCTGCTCTTCGTGCCGGTCCGCGGTCCCCCGTAGCGCCGTCGACCGCCTGACCGCCATGCCTGCCCGCTGCACACGTCGATCGATCTGCAATTGTCTGCATGTTTCTGGGATGCGCTGCCGATCTTTCTCTTCGGACGGTCTGGGACTGCATTTCTCACCTTCGTCACAGTCCACATGGAACTTCTTTGTGTGAAATGTTGCATCAGAGAATGAATATCTACAAAAATGTTGGGAGGCAATCTAATCTATGACTAGATTTTTCTGGGCTGTGATCTGAACTGGGTCTGTTTTGTTTGGCAATGTTCTAGACCAAGTTTCTCAGAGGTTTTCGTATGATTATTTTCCTTGCAAAAATTGCAAGAACACCATACCCTCTACACGTCGTAAAGAAAAATCTCAACGACAGACCAACAGCCTGGGCAACTCTCCTCCAATTTACCTATTCTGCAACTTTCCCCAAATTTACCTATTCTGCACTGAAGAATTCTCTCTTTTCTTTTGACTCACGGGGGACTGATCATCATCGTTTGGACAATTTGTTATAGTAGATGACAACCCGCCATTGTTGCGTTGTTTTGAAGTACAAATGCATAGCCCATCTTTTCGCAACGGCTTAAGTTTTTACGTAACATTGGTGCGTGCAGTTTTACATTTTTTTTAGAAAAGATGGGTCATCATGCATTGTTCTGATGCAGAGGCCGGGGGGTCATCCTCTTTTTCGAAAAAAGAAAGAAAAAAAAACCCGACCTCTGCATCAGAATGATGCATGCAACCCTTTTTTTTTCCAGGAAACTGTGGATCTATTCAGCTTCAATCATGGCAATACAACTTCACACTAGAAATGATAAAAATTACATCCAGATTCATAGACCACCTAGCGACGACTACAAGCACTGAAGCGAGCCGAAGGCGCGCCGCCGTCATCGCCCCTCCCTCGCTAGAGCCGGGCATAATTTGTTGTAGTAGACAGTCGGGAAGTCGTCATGCTAAGGTCCCATAGGACCAACGCCCCATAACAGCAACCGCCGCCGATGAAGAGCATTTTAGATCGGAAGGATCCAACCCAAAGACACATAAACAAAGACGAACAAAGACCGGATCCGAGCAGATCCACCAAAGACAACCACCGACCAAATCTCGTGAGATCCGCCGGAGACACACCTCCACACGCCCTTCGACGATGCTAGGCACACCATTGGGACGGGGGCTAGGCGGGGAGAACCTTATTCCATCTTCAAGAACCGTCGTCATCTCGTCTTCATGAACAGGACACAAACCCTAACAAAACTTGAAGAAGCACCTAAAAACGGAGCCCTCCGTTGGCAAGGGCCGGGATCCACCGCGCATCCATAGCCCTAAGGCCACAGGAGATGTGGGAGATTGGGGGCGCCGCCGACGGGAGGCAGAAACCCTTTTATTAAGCAACATATTTGAATGATGCGTGCAGTTCTACACGGTATCAGATACCATGTAAAAGATTAGAGAGGGATTGGCATAATGCGGACGATGTATTATTGAGCCTCGAGGGCGAGTATGTATAGAGTACAAGATTTAGAGGGCAAGAAGCCTTCTAGAGATAAGATTAGAATAATTCTTTCTAATACCGGGCAATCTTTAACACGGTGAATTCCAGCAATGTATGAAGCATAAATGAGAAATTGTTGAAGTGAACGCACCTCTCATTTTCTGGAATTACAGGATATATATACTTTGATCGAAGAGCACTTTTTCTTCTCCAATGTCAGTGCTAAACGAGGGAAGCGCATGAAGAATAGGTACACTACCAGAATCGCCCCCTATGCCGACGGCCCTGGCCGTCGGCATAGCCCTGATTCCCGTCGGGACAGGCCTATGCCGACGGCATAGGGCCGTCGGCGTAGCCTGGGAGGCCGTCGGCATAGAAAGGACGTCGGTATAGATCCTATCCCGACGGTGTCCGTACATCTATGCCAATGGCCTCGGCCGTCGGCAACGTCCCCGCCTAACGGTGGCCGCCGTCAAGTGCTGACCAACAGCTGCGCGCCACGTGGCACATGTATGCCGACGGCCAAGCCGTCGGCATACATGTGCCACGTGGCGCGCAGTTGTACCTCCTGGGGCAGGGCTATGCCGACGGCTGAGCCGTCGGCGTAGTTTAAATCTATGCCGACGGCTCAGCCGTCGGCATAGCCCTGCACCAAGAATGCCCAGTGGCTGCCACGTGGCAGCCACTGGGAGCTCACGCCACCGTCGGCATAGTTTCTGTCTGTTTTTTTTCTTTTTTCTGTTTCTTTTCAGCTCAATTCATTTGAATATATACAACATATATTAGAATCATACAGCAATATATGCATCACATAACAATAAGAAGCAGCATCACACAACAAATGCATCATCACACAACATAAGAAGCATCGCAAACCATAAACATATAAGTATCATCACCACCAAGCATATAAGAATATCACAAACAACAATAAGTAACATCACAAGCATATAAGTATCATCACCACCAAGACCGCCACAAGTCACCCAAAGGCTTAAGCGCCTGGACGTCGAGCACCGCGGAGGTCGTCACCGCCAAGTCTGTCGAAGCCCAGGTCGTCACTGCTAGCGGCAGCGCTACCGCCAAGACCGCCACCGCCACCACCTCCGCCTCCGCCTCCGTGGATCGTTGTGATCGGGCTCCGTGACTCGGGAGTGCTGCGAAGACCACCACCAACGGTAGACGATCCACCGGTTCCCTGGATGTTGAAAAGACATGTTAACGGGATATATGACTGTGTTGAATAAACGATATGCTTTGGGTGAATAGATTGGGGATGAACTAACCGGCGAGGGGCCAGCGTTCTGTGCCAGAAACTCCTCAAAGATAAGCAGCCTTGGTTGTGGTGGAGGAGATGGTGCTGGTTGCAATTGAGGAACCCTCCGGCCGCCATTTCTTGAAGAGCGTGCTGCATCATGCGATTGTTCTGCTCATGGAATGCAAAAAGGCTCTCGTGCCACGCCATGGTCTCCTGGCGTGTGTACTCCATGTAGGCCTACGGTATGACATGATGGAACTCATAAAACTTCTAAATGCGGAAAATAAAGTGAGCAATGAAGATAAGAGGGAAAATACTTATAGATTGCCGCTCCTGAAAAAGGGACTGTGACTGCGAACTGGTCATGGGCGTGCTCGTGCGCTGGCTCAGGCTCGGGTCGATCTGACGGAGCTGTGTGTAGGAGTTAGTAGGAGTGATCACAGCATCCAGAACCGCCTCCCGACCGTGCTCCTTGGGCCCCATGCCCACCACCACCCTCTCGTCCAGATCCGCCGCAATGGGGTCAGGTGTGTCAGGATGTAACCTCAGATACCCTTCGGAGTAGGCCTTCTTCCTCTGCGCGGTCTTGCTGTAGTACTTGGGCTCGCCAGGCTTGGACTCCTTCCGCGTATGGGCGATCTCCCACGCCTGCATGTGTGAGAGCGGCCGCTTCAGTTTCTCCTCCTGCACCACCAAACAGAGGTTAGTCATACATAAGAAAGTGACGGTAAATAAAAGAAGAAGAATGATTAATGAGGTTCGTCATACATTAAGTGTCTTGTGGAGAAAGTGGTTTCGGTTTCCCTGAGCATGTACTCCCTCCTTCCCTCGGTTAGCCTTGTTTTTTATGCTCATAGCCGCCCAGGCTCCATCCTTATCACACCAAGGATCCACCAATGCCGCCCAGGACTCGTCTTTTCCATAACACCAATTTGGACACACCTACATAATGAAAGCATAATGGCATGTCAACACGAAACGGTGAAATGTACCACAAACATTGGAATGAAAAATCTTTTATACTTACCGCCAAGTACTCATGCCTCTCCAAGGTAATGCCCATCCTCCGCGCTTCTTCCTTGGTCATCTTTACACCAAGAGCGTCGTGATAGTATGTCGAGATGGCCACCCAGCGCACCTCGTACTGGAGCTGGCGGGCCTTCTTCTTGGCTTGGCGCAGCACGATCTGGTCGGCTCTGGCCTGGTGCTCCGGAAGAACTCGATAGAATTTCTACAATCATGCATGAAACAAGAATGGAAGAAGCCATGAGTTAAATCATTCATGAAACCAGAATGGACTTGTGCTTCTGAAGAGAACTCACCCAGAAAGTAGTGATCACGGCCTTGGCATGGGTCTCATGGTCCGCGTGGAGGGCCGCTTCCCAGTGGTCCCAGCTCGTGGCCAAAACCCGATGGTCCGGGTGCCTGACTGGATCCGGACAGTACAGCCCCGGCCAATGTAACTTCAGCAAGACGGTGATGAGGCCGTTGGGAATACGGGTCCCTTTAGGATAAATCCAGTTGCTGCAAAATAATGAAATATTAGCATGTGACAAGCAAAATAAATAACTACCGGAATGAGCATGTGACAAGCAAAAGAATGAAATTCTTATAAAGTGGCACTTACTCTTTCCCCGTGGGCTCGATGAGCCACTTCTGCTCCTCAGTAGCAGGAATCTGCTTTGGTAGCTTTGCGTTACCACGCAGCCACCCCTTGTTGCCAACCCCCTCCGCGCCACCACCATCATCCCCGCCACCACCATCATCCCCGCCACCACCCTCCTCCTCGCCCTCGTCCCCCTCCCCAACCTCCTCCTCCACCTCCTCCTCGGCCCCATATCGAACCTCCTCCTCCTCCTCCTCGTCAAAGGGTACCTCACTAGAGGAGGGCCTCGAAAACAACACCCCTAAGTCGGTGAGGGTGCGCTCTTTCTGGCCGCGACCCCCTGTAGTGGCTCTCCCCCCACCACCTCGCCCTCTAGGGGCTCTCCCCCCGCCCCCTCCTCCTCTAGGGGCACCTCTCCCTCGACCTCCCTGTGAGGAGTCATCGTCAAGTAGCCGGGGGGGGGAGGATTACGTGCTCGACCACTCCGACTAGGCAGGCCGACGACCTTGCGTAGGAAACCCACGCCGTCGGCCTTCCCCTTGCCCATGTTCCACGAACCTGCATTGAAAAGAGAATAAGCAATTAGTACATTAATAAAATGAAGGAAAAGGCATAATAATAAGGAATAATAAACACATTAATAAAAAAGCATAAAAAGGCATATTCCTAAACTATAGAAAAAAAGACTTGAAACGTACATCTGCTAGAACCCATACGAATCATCACTGTTGTAACCTCTTTCTCGGTCGGTCTCATCATCACTATCAATCATATCATCTTCGTTGTCTGACGGAGGTGGAGGCTCTTCCTCGTCGTCAACGTCTTCGTTTAACTTTTCTAGCATAAGTATGTCATTTTCATTGACAATGGTCTCACCATCATTTCGTGCATCGTCGTCGTTTAGATCCACATCATCATCACCCAATGGTCTAGCGTCATCGTTTCTAACCACATCATCATCATCAGGTTGCTCTTGATAGAACACTCCCTCGTATGTCGTGGGGTTAATGTTGTAGTAATCGTCTTCATTCGGGTCCGGTAGCTTACCATGTGGCGACACCTTGAACACAACTTCCCAACCCTTTAGGTACTCTTTCTGGCATGGGTAAGGCAGATAATAAACTTGTGTAGCTTGGGTACCGCAATGAAGAGATCGGCTCCGGCATAGACGGTTGATGGTTTAACTTCGACCAAACCAATGGAAGGCGTATGTTTTACCCCCTCCCGCGGATCGAACCATCGGCATTTGAACACAGGTAGACTTAGGGTCTCGCTCCCCTTGCGGAATTTAAACTCGTATATATTTTGTACCCTTCCGTAGTAGTCTACTGAATTTTGACCGGGGGTGTACACTCCGGTATTTATAGTTTTGGGATCAGGCCGGCTGTTCTGGTGCTCCTTTGTATCGAAGCGATACCCATTCACATCATACTTTTTACATGTCATGACGGCAGGGTCAAAACCCATGGAAACCCATCTCAATTCATCATCCATAGATATGTTCGGATCTTTTCCCTACAAGTATAATTGAAATTGCTGGGTGCATTAGTTCGGTTAACTAATAAATGTTGAACTAGGTATTTAATAGGGGAATGTGGAAAATTACTTTCTCCATGAACCAAGCAACAAAATTTTTACGTCCAGGGTTTCCATGACGGAGAAGAGTAAGTGCCTCCGCCTCAGTAGGAGGATTCACTCCCGTCCATTCCTCTTGAACGAAATCACTAAAAGAAGAAAAGCGGTGTTAGACCAGGACTAAGTGAACATAGAACTTGATGATGTGGAAGACATAAAGGAATGGTGTAGTGGTATTACCTCATCCACACTTCCTCAACTTCCTTGATGTTATGCAAGATATAGAACATGAGGTCCTTCCACTCTTGTCGTGGCATGTTATAAGATTTGGAGGCCCCAGCCCTCCCACCTTGCACGTTGAATAGATGGAGCCTGGGTTGATACTTGGGCTCTTCTATATTGTATCGAGGCACCTTGTTATGCAGATGGGGAACATGGTCTGGATAGTATGATGTCCTGAGGTCTGACACCTCCTCTAGGATAACCGCCTCAGCTATGGAAGCTTCAATCTTAGCTTTGTTTCCACATTTCTATCGGAGATGCTTGTTCCGTCTCTCAGGGCCGTACTGCCAGCGATTCTGCACAGGCCCCCCCAACAATACCTCGTTCGCGAGGTGCAGAATGAGATGTGTCATCGGAGTAAAGAAGCCTGGCGGAAAGATCTTCTCTAGCTTGACTATCAACTCCGGTGCCTTCTTATGCAATTTTTCAATCACGTCTTTACTTACTTCTTTAGCACAGAGCGTGCGGAAGAAATGGCTTAGCTCGGCAAGCACTCGCTAGACATGCTCGGGGACATAGCCTCAAACCATCACCGGCATTATCCGCTCAATCCATACATGGTAGTCATGACTCTTCAGGCCGGTCACTTTGCCCATTGAAAGATTGACTTCCTTACTTATATTCGATGCATAACCATCGGTGAACTTCAAAATGTGTTTCAGCCAGATAAGTACTTCCTTTTTTTCTGGCGTTTTAAGGACAAAGTCAGCATCTGGCTTGAACCAGTTTTTTCGACCGCCTGTGGGAGGCTTCATGTTTAGACGTGGTCTATCACAAATTCTCTGTTGATCGGCTCTAGCTTTAACGTTATCCTTCGTCTTATCAGGAATGTTGAGGATCGTGCGGAAAAGGGACTCTGCCACATTCTTTTCGGTGTGCATCACATCGATGTTGTAAGGAAGTTTGAGGTCCTTGAAATAGGGAAGCTGCGAGAAGGGGGTAATGTGAGTCCAGTTGTGCGTCTCACCATATCCCTCGAAGCCTTTGGCTTTGGCTTTGGCTTTGGCTTTGCCTTTAGGCTTGAGAGCTTTTAGCTGAGCAAGAACATCTGCCCCCAAAAATGTTGGAATCTCGGTTACTTCATGAACAACCCGGCCTTTCGTGAAGTTCTTCTTGTCTTCCCTGTCTGGATGGTCTGGAGGGAGGAACTGTCGATGCAGGTCAAAGGCTACATACTTGCCACCCTTACTTAGCCAAATCATTCGCAGAGCCTGCATGCACACTGGGCATGGCATCTTCCCACTTGTACACCATTCGCAGAATAGAGCATAGCCGGGAAAGTCATGCATGCAATAGTGCAACCAAACTTTCATCAAGAAATTTCTCTGTAGATCCCGGTCGTATGTCAACCTCGGAAAGTACCAAGAATGGTGCAAATCATCCACCAGCGGCTGCATAAACACACCCAATTGCTTCCTCGGGTATTCAGGCCCCGGAATGAAGAGCAACAAGAACATGGTCTTGCGTTGCATTAGGGCACCGGGAGGGAGATTGAGCGGAATTACAAACACGGGCCAGTAGCTGTATGGATTGGACGACATACCATATGGATTGAACACATCACCTGATATGGCTATTCTGACATTCCCAACCTCGGCTGCTTCCTCGGGGTATTCTTCATCGAACGACTTCCATGCTTCGCCTTCCGATGGATGTACGATTTTATTTGGATTGTACCTTATACCTTCCTTGTGCCACTTGATCATTTTGGCAGACTCCTCTGTGATGAAAAGGCGCTGCAGTCTTTCTATGAAATGGAGATACCGAAGAACCTTAACGGGGATGGCTAGCTGCTTTTTCTCACCATCCTCACCGACCACCTCAATGTACCGAGAGGAACCACACTCCCTATAGTACTTGTCATCCGCATACTCGTGCCTAAACAAAAGGCAATTCTTCGGGCAAACATCTATTTTCTCATAATCCATAGAGAGTGCCTTCATGATTTTCTTTGTAGCGTACATGCTTTTCGGCAGTTCATGACCCTCAGGGAGGCTGTTAGCCCATACTCCCAGGAATGCTTCGAAGCATTTCTGGCTGCAGCCGTACTCAGCCTTGACTGCAATCAGTTGCGAGATGGCATCCAGCTGAGATATTTTCGCACCCGCATAAAGAGGTTTCTTCGACGAGGCCAAGACCTCCAAGAAGGCCTTTGCGGTTGCCTCCGGCTCCTCCGGTTCATTCTCTGAATGTGTCACATTTGCCGTTTCTGCAACAATGACATCATCTAGCATGTCCCTGACCCCGTCGTCCTCATATCCATCGATGCGTTGTCGCATCACCTCCTCTCTACCACGGTCCTGCTCGGCTATGTTTATCGGCGGCATGTCAAAGTTTGGCATATATCCGTGCGTGCGAAGGTGCTCAGTCATGTCCTTCTGATTTCTACGGTGATGTCTGGCACATCTCGCACAGGGGCATGGTGGGATAATTCTCATTGGACGACGGAATATCTCCTTCAAATACACATCGGTTTTCGCGATCCACTCTGATATTACTCGATTCCGACGGATAAAACCACTGTACATCCACTGATCATCTGCCATCCTCTGCTTTTTTGCAAGCCACACAACATAATTAAGGATTCACTTAAATTAATCACATCAAATTTTCATTTTCTACCGCGTTGAATCCACCTACATCTCTAATAGGTAAAGATGGGTCCTAATCCCACCCGAGGATGTGTAGATTGAGTACGTTCTCCATTCTACTCCGTTCCGAGACAAAATTTCGGCAGCACCTCCCCGCTGTTCTCCAAATACACGTCTCGGCAAAATGCCGGGAGAATGTGCATCCGGAGAACAATGGGGAGGCGCCGCCGAAATCCTGTCTCGGAATGGGGTAGAGCATGGACAACGTACCCAATCTACACATCCTCGGGCTGTCCGTGGAAAACGCTGGACAATCCGAAAGAGCTGCGGTGATAAATATGCAATTGATTGCATATTTATCGATGCAACCCTTTCGGACGGGAGACGCCTAGTGTAACACCCCTATGTAATTGCCACTATGATCAACTGATGATGATGCCAAGTCATGACCATTTGCAGTGCCAAGTCACTTGAATTAATGAAACACTTCAAATTCAATTCTGAAAATCAACTCAAATTCAAAAGTGCAAAATAAATTTGCTCAAACACTGTTGCAAAAATGTTCACTAAATAGCAAATATTCCAGAATCACTCATAAAAATATCACCAGTAATACTTGGATTAATTAAATGATTCAAACAATATGAAACAGCACCAAAACATCAATATATAATACATCTAAAATCATATCAATTTCAAAAGAAGCCCAACTTTGCTCAAACCAATTTTTGGTGAATGTTTACATTTCATATTAATATTTGGACAAAGTCCCATATTTTACAAAATTGCACAAAAGGTCTAACTATTTCCAAACAGAAAAGAATAAAAGAAAAGGCAAAACAGAAAATAGAAAATTAGAAAAGGCCACTGTGCACAGGCCTAAGTGCACAGTGCCTGGAGGCCCAGCCCACTGCGGCCTCTTTCTCCCTCCTTCTCTCTCTCTATCTGCCGCCATGACGCCTCGCGCCTGGCTACGCCGGCGAGCGCGCGACACCATGACGCCCACCGACAGCCCCGACGCGCGGGAGGATCAGGGCGAGGCCCGTTCACCCCCTGGCCATTCTCGCTCACATCTCCTCTCTCTCCCCTCGCTCGCACGCTCTCTTTCTCTCTGCTCACGGACGCCCGAGCGGGACCGCCGCCGCGACGGCAAGATCCCGCGGCCACTGGTGCCGCCACGACTGCTTGAGCTGTCCCGGAGAACCGCCGTCGTCCGCTCGTTCGCCAGGTGCCATCCGGTGGAGCTGGGAAGCACCGCTGACGCCGCACGACGCCGCCCCCTTCCGCTTCGGCTCCGGCGATCTCCTTCGACTCCGGCGACGCGCGCTGCTGCTACTAACCAGTCACGGGTCTTTCTTGACCGCACGGTGAGCCACAACGCCTCCCTACCCTCTTCCTTCGCTACGGCTAGTCTGTAGACGCCGCACCACGTGAGCCCGAGCCCGTTGCCGCGGAGCTCGTCGCCGGCGAGCCCACGGTGACTCAACGAGCTCGGGGCCGTGTCCATCACCCTCACCGCATCGCATAGAGCACGCCTAGGCCTCGCGCGCGAGCTGTTGCACACGGTAGCCCCGATCCCGTCGAAGCCCGAACTCCGGCGCCGCCTTTGCTCGTCGCCGGCGCCGTTCCGGCCGATCCCGACACCTCGCGCTAGTCCAGTTCGACGCGGCACTCGCTGCTCGTTCGAACGCGCCCAACGGCACTCGAATTGGTGACCTGTAGGCGAAATCCGGCGAGGCCCGAGGCCTCCGCCGTGTTTTTGTGCACGCCAGTGAGTAGCCGCCGGCCAGCTGATGTGGCGAAGTGGGCCCCGCCCCTGGGTCACTGACCAGTGGGTCCCGGGGGCCCAGTTGACTGGGTTGACCCAGTCAACTGCTGACTGGGCAACCTAGTGTCACTGACACGCGGGCCCCACCGCCCTGTTAATTAACTAAAATGTTTAATTAAATAAAAACTAATTAGTTAGACTAACCTCTCGCTAACATGTGGGGCCCGCCCCCTTAATTAGCCCTGTTAATTAGATTAACTTATTGTTAGGCTCAACAGAGGCTGACATGTGGGTCCCACTGGACCCCACATCTCAGGTTTGACTCTGGTCAGTCGCTGTTGACTGCTGACGTCATAGTGACGTCATGCTGGCGTCATAATTCAATTCTGTTAATAAAAATAATTCCAGAAAATCATTTAATCTTCGAAAATTGATAACTTCTAAACCGTAGCTCAGATCGAAAAACTTAAAACATGAGAGTTGCTCAGAATGACGAGACGAATCTGACCGTGTCGTCTGTTTCGATGCTGAAACCTCCTACGTAGGAGAACCCGTAAATTTTCGTCCGTATCCAGTAGATGAATAGTGCATAACCAAGGGATAATAAATCCAACTTTAATCCAAAAATAACCAAAATGACTTAGACATATCTTTAGGCAACCCTGCACTGCATTGTAGCATAGCATGCCCCGTGTTGCATTTGATTGCATTATGTTTACCTGTTTTCCTCCTCCTTTTCTCTCTCGATTAGACACCGACGTGGACGTAGCTCCTGAGGCAGACACCGCTCCGGAGTACGACTACGTCCCCGACGACCAGCCACTTGCCCCAGAGCTTGCAGGCAAGCACCCCCATTTTGAGCATTCCGATATCGCCCACTCTCTTCTCTCTTATGCTTGCATTAGAAGTTACTGCTGCTACTGTTGTCCTATATCTGCTGCATAGCCTGTTTACTTGTAACCTGCTGTTGATACTTTCCTGCTATCCTAAACTGTTTAGTATAGGATGGGTAGAGCCTTATCAGAGACCCACTTGTCCCGACTGCCCCGCTGGACTCTCAGAAGACCCGAGCAACGGGATCGAAGATCAGACCCTGGCACCGCACGTCACTTCCCCCTTAAATTGCTCGACACTACTGCGTTACTATCGAGTGCCGAGGGTGATACCTCATCAGCACTTCTGATGATAACCTTGTAGGTTAGTTAATCGGTCGTGGTAAGCAAGGGTGATTCCTCCTACACCACCCCCGATACTGACGCCGTCGTGCAACACCTCAAGTGTGGACCTCGAGGGTGATTCCTCCTTCGTTCACCTTGATGATATCATCGAGTGGGATTCCATCGAGGGTGATTCCTCAGGGTTCCCCCTTGGTGTCAGACACACGGATACTTTGGTTACTATGACTGAACACTGAACCTTGATACTAAAGACGGGTCAGCCCTGAGGGGTACCCGCGTGAGCATGAATGCGAAGTGATGTGGAGTCGGGTTGACCTGAGAGGTGCCCGCGAGATAACTACGAGGCGTGGCCGGGCATTCTTAGCCCTTGCCGCAAGTCCTCGAGATGGGGCGACGGGGTCACATCGATTGTGAGTCTCTGCTCGTTTCCGCGTGCTCCTAAACCACTAAACGGTTTGGATATTTGATCCGAGGGGCCTCTGGCCTGATAGCACTAACCATCACGTGGGCATAGTATGGGCGTTCTGCGTCGTATACTTCAGCCGAAGCTTAATGGACGTCAGCGATTGAGCGGCGCGCGCCGAGTTGGACTGGTTACGCAACTGCACTTGTATTAAGGGGTTGCTAGGTCTGCTCTCGGCCGTGAACGTAACATGCGGGAGTTCCTGGGGCGAAGGCCCAAGACCCCTGGGGGCATAGGTTTAGTCCGGCGTGCTGACCTCTCTGTTAAGTATTTGGTCGGGTTGCGGCGTGTTGCTTAGCCGAGGCCGGGCATGACCCAGAAAGTGTGTCCGGCCGGAGTTAAGCGAGCGTGGTGGGTAACTTGGTGCACCCCTACAGGGAAGAACTAATCTGTCGATAGCCTGTCCTATGGTAACGGACACTCGGAGTTGTATCCCGATCGGTACAACTAGAACTGATGACTTGAGATGAACTGGATAGTATGGCTCTGGGATTGCTTTCTCGCAGGGAGTCGAGAAAGGATCTCTGGCCGAGGTTGATGATACTACAACTACTTTACATTATGTTACTCTGCACTCTTCTAATGCTGCAAGACTGATGAAGACGCTTGAAGATGCTAGTCTTCGATAGGATTAGGCTTCCCCCCTCTATTCTGGCATTTCTGCAGCGCAGTCCACATATACAGCCCTCCTTTGAAAATGTTGCATATGTAGTGTAGATCCTTGCTTACTGAGTACTTCGGATGAGTACTCACGTTTACTTTACTTTCTTTTTTCCCCCATATTCATTCAACGTCACCAGATGACGGAGCCCCTGAGATTGCCGCCCCTGTCGACGACTACGGCTACTACTACTACCCTCCCGGCGAATACTACTATGAGGAGCCGTCAGACGACCAGGAGTAGGACTCGGAGGGTCCTAGGCAGGAGGCCTACGCCTTTCGATCGTAGTATTTTATTTTGTCCCGCCTCTGTGAAGGCTTATCTCTCTTTCTGTAATATATCTGTACCCAGATATCTGATGCTTCCGCTAACACTTGTATGCCATTGAGCTATGTATTCGAGCCCTCGAGGCCCTGGCTTGTAATATAAAGCTTGTATGAATTTATTTATGTTTTAGAGTTGTGTTGTGATATCTTCAAGTGAGTCCTTAGGCTTGATCGTGTGCATTTGCGTGTATGGTTAGTGCACGATTAAGCCGGGGTCATCACAGGTTGGTATCAGAGCCGACTGCCTCTAGGAATCCCCCTATCCAATTCCTTGGCCGAAGTTGAGTCTAGTAACCGAAAACAGTTTTACTAACTTGGCTGTGTGGCTTACGGGCCCATGTTGCCAACTGGGTGGTATTAGGATCTTTAATTCCTCATCTTTACTCTGGGACTCTGATCGCTCTTCTATTCAGGTTTACTAAATTTACTAACACCGACACTTAGGATCTCGTAAATTCCGTCCACCCGGAGAGCTGGATTCAGTGCGATTTCCCTATCTTTGATCTGATTAGTCTGATAATCATTTTCCTTTCCATTGTTTTGTTTAACCTTTCAATTCAAGATCTTCTATATTTCTCGCCGTCGAGTGACAATCCTGAATCTTCTCTGTTTCAGATGGACCGTCTGTTTCCCCCGCGCCCTACGACGCAGCTTGTGCTTCGCACCTGGGCTTGAGACGTCCCTGGGTTTCCAGCTATTCTGATCGCCCTCTTGATCAGGCTGGGATACCGCTGGTGCCCCGAGTACATGGTCTACGAGGTTTATCGTGAGTTCAACCAGGAGCAGTACTATGCTGATGTTCGCATCTACGATCAGCAGGATGACTCCGACACTGAGCTACACCTTTTCCACGGTATCGGCGTGACGATTGAGATGGCAGTCCATGATGCCGCCTACTCTGTTGTCACACGTCTTCGAGGAGAGCACAGCGCCAGCTTGGATGCTTCTGAGTATCGGTACATTCCGTATGCCCCTGATGGAGATGCTACTGGATACTACACAGCTGTCTGTGCCCCGTACGAGCCTCGTCGCTACGATCAGCGAGTTCTGATTCAGTGTACTCAGGCTCTGGATTGCACTGTTCGCACTCTTGCTGTCGAGTTGTTTGCCACTCGAACACGACTCTACGAGGCTATGACGCAGTTGCTACCAGCTGTTCGTGCAGGGATACATCTGGAGCACATTCTTTACCCGAGCAGGACCGAGATGCCAACAGGGATCGATTGGCCTGCTGTGGGAGGTCACACGCCTGCACGTGGACCTCTTCTTACAGCACGAGACCGGGTTCTGCATCAGAGTGCGCATACAAAGTTGCTTTTTTAACTATGCTAATTCATTTTGCCGAGATTCATCCATCTAGCAACCTAACAGTAGCAAAATAATTCATTTTGCCGAGATTCATCCATCCATCTAAGACACATACAACATTCATCCATCTAGCAACCTAACAACATCCATCCATGCATCCATTCATACATCCAACAGTATCTAAATAATGCAAAAAAAATGAAGAAAAAAACAAAGGAGTGCTAGCTCACCGGGCAGAGGGGCGTCGCGGCGGTGGAGTTGAAGGCAGGGGCCGGCGGTGGAGGGGACGGGAGGGCCGGGGCGGGGCTGGGCTGGCCGGAGAAGCCCGGCCAACACAGCAGGGGCGCGGGCCGGCGAGAGCCACGGCCAGCCGTGGTCGGGACCGCCGCCGGCGCCGCGCAGGGTCAGGGAGGAGGCGGGGTGGTCGGGGCGGCGGTGGGGTCGGGAGGAGGCCGGGACGATGGTGCGGCCGGCGGGGAGGTAGGGGCGGCTGGGGTTGGAGGGGAGGGCGGGGGCGAGGGAGCGGGGTTGGAGAGGCCGGGGCGGCGGCGATGCGGGTGTGGAGGAGGCGACGGCGTGGGCGGGTGGAGGCGCGCGGCGGCGGCACGGGTGTGGAGGAGGCGGCGGCGTGGGCAGGTGGAGGCGCGCGGCGGCGGCAATGCGGGTTGGGAGGCGCAGGGGGTGGGGGAAAGAATGAGTGTCGGAGAGGGGCGCCGCGAGGGGATAAGGTCATCTATGCCGACGGCATAGCCGTCGGCATAGTTTAAGATGCCACGTGCCAAACTATGCCGACGGCTATGTCTTCGGCATAGATAGCATCTTTTTTTGCAGCAGCATAGATAGCATCTGAAAACTGAAAAATAGTACCACATCGCCAAAGGAAGAGCAATTTGACCAGTTTAAATACTTGGCAAATCCATACGAAGCAAGCTCCGGTATTCATTAGACTTTCGTTAGGAAAACGGACAATTACTCTGAAACTTTCGGTGCCCGGGCACCGGTCCGGTTTCCGGGCACTGAAGGTTTCAGAGTAATCGTCCGTTTTCCATGATGGATGCTGGTGTTTTTTATATGCAGTCTGCATCCGTGTACACCCGACACGGCCGTTCCCCCCTCCAGGTGCCGGCGGCGGCGCCGTCCGTGAGGGGGAGGGGGGGCCACACCCCGGAGACGCGTGCTGCCTCTTCAGACATGCCACCACACCACCCTGCATGTATGAGGGCCCGGTGCAACGCTCCGGTGGCATTGCTACCCCCCCCAGGGCCCCCGTCCCACCTAACCCTGGAACGGTTGACCACGAGATCTATCCCTTTGACTTTTCACGGATGGGCTTTGACCAGTGGACCTCTCCACCCGGTTGTGTTAGGTCAGCCCATAGGGACACCTGGGAGCAACATCCGGGCCAAACCCACAGCAACATCCCCTCCGTGTAGACCTGACGCGTGTTTCCCCCCTCCAGGTGCCGGCGGCGGCGCCGTCCGTGAGGGGGGCCACACCCCGGAGACGCGTGCCGTCTCTTCAGACATGCCACCACACCACCCCGCATGTATGAGGGCCCGGTGCGACGCTCCGGTGGCATTGCTACCCCCCCAGGGCCCCCGTCCCGCCTAACCCTGGAGCGGTTGACCACGAGATCTAGCCCTTTGACTTTCGACGGACGGGCTTTGACCAGTGGACCTGTTCACCCGGTTGTGTTAGGTCAGCCCATAGGGACACCTGGGAGCAACATCCTGGCCAAACCCACAGCAAGACCCCTTCCGTGTAGACCCGACGCGTCCGTTTCCCCCCTCCAGGTGCCGGCGGCGGCACCGTCCGTGAGGGGGGCCACACCCCGGAGACACGTGCCGGGCGTTTGCAACCGCCACAACACTTCCAGACTTATGAGAGGCCGCCTACGCAAGATTTGCCGGCATGCTAGCCCCCGGAGGCCGCCGGCCACAGTCATAGACACGCGAAGGGCAATCCGCGCAGAGGGAAGTGTTTAGATACTTCTCCATCACCAAAAATTATGAAAAAATTACAATCAGTCCTATAGCACATGTGCCCACGTCGTGTAAAAAACTCATGATTTTATCGCGCTCCGAGTATTTAATAATATTCACGCCGCACCATTACCGCAGAACGTCTACTACTGTGTCATCGCCGTCCGTTAGGGGGGCCACACCCCGGAGACGCGTGCCGCCTCTTCAGACATGTCACCACACCACCCCTCATGTATGAGGGCCCAGTGCGACGCTCCGGTGGCATTGCTACCCCCCCCCCCCCAGGGCCCCCGTCCCGCCTAACCCTGGAGCGGTTGACCACGAGATCTAGCCCTTTGACTTTCCACGGACGGGCTTTGACCAGTGGACCTCTCCACCCCGTTGTGTTAGGTCAGCCCATAGGGACACCTGGGAGCAACATCCGGGCCAAAACCACAGCAACATCTCCGTGTAGACCCGAGGTCCGTTTCCCCCCTCCAGGTGCCGGCGGCGGCGCCGTCCGTGAGGGGGGCACACCCCGGAGACGCGTGCCGCCTCTCAGACATGCCACCACACCACCCCGCATGTATGAGGGCCCGGTGCGACGCTCCGGTGGCATTGCTACCCCCCAGGGCCCCCGTCCCGCCTAACCCTGGAGCGGTTGACCACGAGATCTAGCCCTTTGACTTTCCACGGACGGGCTTTGACCAGTGGACCTCTCCACCCGGTTGTGTTAGGTCAGCCCATAGGGACACCTGGGAGCAACATCCGGGCCAAACCCACAGCAAGATCCCGTCCGTGTAGACCGACGCGGCCGTTTCCCCCCTCCAGGTGCCGGCGGCGGCGCCGTCCGTGAGGGGGGCCACACCCCGGAGACGCGTGCCGCCTCTTCAGACATGCCACCACACCACCCGGTTGTGGTAGGTCATCCCATATAAACACTTGGGAGCAACGTCCCCTCCGTATAGACCTGATGCGGCTGTTTCCCCCCTCCAGGTGTCGGCCGGCGGCGGCGCCGTCCGTGAGGGGGGTCACACCACACCCCTCCGTATAGAATCGAAAAGTAAGGTATTTATGCTTATATTAACACATGCTACATGTAAGTTAATCAGATAATAATACGTAAAAAAACATAAAAAATTCTATATGAAATGCAAAAAAAAAAAACTACGGCGCGCCGCGGATCGATGACGTGGCATCTATGCTGACGGCCACCGTCGGCATAGATGATGGTCGGTGTGCCTCAGATCGATGACGTGGCACGCTCATCTATGCCGACGGCCGCCCGTCTCGGCCGTCGGCATAGATCGGACGCCGTTAGCCGCACGTCACGAGCGGGGTCGCCGGACCCGCAACTATGCCGACGGCCCATGTATGCCGACGGCCGCTGTAGGCGTAGCCTGGGCTAAGCCGACGGCTCATCTGTGCCGATGGGGGCCGTCCGCATATCTCGGGATAGCCCGACGGCCTGTATACGCCGACGGCCTGGATCCGGCTGTCGGCATATCCCTGAGTACGCCGACGGGGGCCGTCAGCATATATTTGGCCGTCGGCATCGGGCCCTGTTCCGGTAGTGGTAATTTATAAGAGTAGTAAGCCAGTGACGCATATAGGTCATTGGAACATAGGGGATGATGGCGAGTTGGCAACTATTGATACGTAAAACCCACACACGACGATCACCCAGAGGACTATTAAAAAAAATGCATGCTGGTATATAGACCACAAAAATATTGAACAATCAAATGTTTTTGCTCATGACTTATGAGTGAACTGACTTAACAGACCGACAGACCAATAGATGGATCCGTTAAAAGTTAATGGAAATGCATCTAGGGTTTTAACAATTCTAAAAGGCGCATAATGCGGACTCGGTGAACAAAAGCAAGACACATTCGTTTAAACCACAATTATTCTAACCTATCCTTTCAGCTGCAAGCCCAGTATGTATGCTGCAGATCATGTAGTGTGATCATCAGAATTCCGCGGATGTATCTACTACCCCGATGAAGGAACCATGATGATTTTTTCGACGAATGGTCAATTTCATTGGCTCAAAATGGAACCATGATGATTACGGCTTAATCAACAACCTAGTACTCAAGATTGATCAATGATAACATGAACCTAGAAGTGGTAAACACCCTCGTGACCTCACCGGCCCATCATCAAACGGCTCAGTTGCATGAAGTACATGCCATGCCGTTGTACGCCAATGTCCAGAAAAGAGAAGACAGATGAACCAACGTGTAAACTCACTTGTACATGACATCCAAAACGACGACGGACAGAAAGCAGAGGACAGTTGCTTGATGTGTTTCACAACACATTTCAATACTAGTATGGTTTTACTGTTCCCTCCCATCGAGATCTCCTTGGATAGTAGACAAGTTGAACCTGTTATTTTTCTCTTAATTTTTTTCATGGTAATACATGTCTCATTAATAAAATAAAAATTCAGTTACAAGCTACGTAAACACCGATATTATAGGACTGAAAAGGTAGGATAATCCTACGCAAGAAACCAGCGCCTGTCCTTCTCCATCAAAGAGAAGGAGACAAATCACCTCTACACCCGAGCTCGACGCGGCTCCATCGTTGATTTGCAGCTTTACAAACCTCCAAAGTAGTTTGCTTGAGGCAAAACCATTGCAGTTGAAAGAATCAGTCCGGGGCAACGTGTCCTCGGACACGCCATCAAACTCCAGAACTGACACCCCGCACGACTACGATGTCGGAGGAGGAATCAGAATTGTCAGCTTCGAACCACCAACCCAGCACATGATGCACCTTCTTCTAGATGTCACCTACGTAGACAACCGTCTGCGCGTACTCCCGGACGACAAAACCTTGTTGCTCCACCGTGACGTCGGAGACAACGCCGTAACAACGGGGACAAAGCAGAAGGATAGATACACCTGAAGGGGTCACCGTTGCCGCTTCACCGATACAATCCATGAACCGTAACGTTGCCGATCTGAAGGATCAGAAAACACACGATGCCATCAACTCCAAGACGCCACCATGAAGGACACCGCCGGTGTGGGAGTGGAACTGAGGCAGATTTATTCGCCCGGGCGCCGCTCCCACCACCCCAACGATGCAGCATGACCTACAAAACCAAACCCTAACTATAGAGCGGAGGAACGGGGTCCCCCCCTCCTGCCGACGGAGCAGCAGTCGGAGGGAGAGGGGACCAGCCCTGGCCGGTGGAGATCGGAGGTAGAGGATCGCCTCCCTAGTCGCCTTCACGAGGCGGCAGCTAGGTTAGGGAAAACGAGCATCCGAGAAATGCCCTTTGGCTCATGGGTGTATATACACTTGATATGAGTTTTTTTTAGTAATTACGAAAAAAGTCAAAAAAATCTGAAACTATTTTTTAAGTAACCTTGACATTCTTTTGACTCGTATAAAAAGTTTCGCAAATGAAAAACTATCATCGACATCAGGCCAAAAAAGACAAAATTTCAAGGACAAAAAGTGTGAATAGTAACTTGTTTTTAGTGTTGATTTTGTTTTTCTTCACCAATAATACCATTACAGTTATTCCTTGGTCAAACTTTTTATACGGGTACAACAAAATGTCAAGTTTGTTTCAAAAATAGTTTTTGGAATTTTGATAATTACTGTTTTTTTTTTCATATAGCGTGTATATACACCTAAGAACTAAACGTTCCTCTCCGCGTGCATCCCTCTAATGATCGACCCAAATGCTACCAACCCTCCACCTCTGGGTCTCTTGCTGAACAACTCATCTACGTGCATCATTTCATTTGAAGTTGAAGCCCGGATCAAGTTTGAAAAAAAGTTATGGCAAATTCTAAAATAGAAAGAGAGATGATAAAACAAATCAACTTTTTTACACCTACGCTTGGCACAAATATTTTGCAGTGATACTCTCTATTTCATTATGTGTATGCAGGTCTTTTTCCCTTCAAAAGCCTAAACTATACTAGCTGAGAAACTCACCTAGAATACAAGGCGGAGACGAAACACGAGCAGTCGAGCCACATCGCACTACCCTTTTACAGTTCAAGCCTTAATTTAATTTCGTTCAACAAGTTGTGTCAGATCGAGTGCAAATTTGTTCATGATGCAGATGATCTCGGCAAAGACAAGAGCAACAACAAGTCGCATGATGATGGACGTTCTAAAAGAAAGTTGGACTTCTATTGGAGAGGAGGCCCGAAGCCGGAGGCGAAGGCCATAGCCGAGCAAAGCATCGCCGAAAAGTGACAACAATGATAGTGGGCGTGACAACGCTTGGGAGGGGACTGAGACCTCCCGAAATGCAGCTGGAACTAGTTACTGAACATCGACCACATGAGTTGGTCGAAACAAAGTTCGATCTTGAGAATGGAGTGATTGAGATGCTGGAATTTAGTGACAAGATCAGTTCTAATACGAAGTTGTATTAAACCAACGACAACTAATATGGATCGAAGGGAGTATCAAATATCCTAGCTAGTGAAATGCTTGTAAACTGAGACATTTGTTTTGTATAGAACCTTATTTATTTGAAACCTACGTAGAGACTATTCATATCGGATGAAAATCAGGATGAACTCCCTTTTAAAAAGTCAAAATTTGTGAATGCACCATGCTTCCATTGTAATTTCTAAGTTTTGCAAGTTTTCTGAATGGAATGGTAGAGAGAAAATTTGCAAATTTTTAGATTCGGACCTGCATGCTAAAGCTGCACTTTCCTCACAAAGAAATCTAAATTTGTGAATGCTCCATGGAAGCCCAAGGCACGCAGCTTTGCCCTAAAAACCCTTTGCTTTTCCGCACCACGACAAAAAACGAACACTCCACTTCCTCGCCGTCTTGATCCGTAGCCTCCCACCGTCCTACCAGCGCCGCCGCAGCACAACCCCAGCCGCCATGGCGTCCTCCTGGAGCTCGGCATCCTGGTCACCGGACGACCTCCTCGTCAAACCCTCCCGCGACCGACCTCCCCGCACCAGCGCCGACGACGGAGGCGACGACGACGACGACGTCTCGGCGCTGCCCGAGAGGGTCATCTCGCGGCTGCGCAACCAAGGCGCCCTGGAGAAGATCTGCAGGAAGTACTCCATCCCCGACGGCTTCGCCCCGATCCCCGCTCCTCGTGCTCGACGCCGCTGCCCAGCTCCGTCTGCGTGTACGTCGAATCGCTGGACGCCGGGATGCGCCTGCCCCTCCACCCCTTCAGCACGGTGCTCAACCACTTCGGGCTCGCCCCAGGCCAGCTCGCGCCTAACGGCTGGCGCGTCCTGGCGGGCTTCGTCGTGCTCTCCCACTTGGCCGGCGTGGAGCCGTCACTAGCCGTGTTCCGGCACTTCTTCGCGCTGTGCCTGTGTCCGCCGCACAGGTTCTACAGCTTCCGCGGCAAGGATGCTGCCGGCCTGCTCTTCGGCCGGATTCGCAGGACAATCCGGGGTTGGAAGGAGGAGTTCTTCTTCTTGGAGTCATCGGCGCCGTGGCCGTGCCCCGTGGAGTGGGGGCAGCCTTCCAGGTCCTCCACCATGGATCCGGCCCTCACCGTCGAGGAGAAGGCCGTGGCGGAGAACCTGCTCTGTGCTCGAGGGAGTTCTCCGATCGATCTCAGCACGTATCTCCACAACCGCAACATGGCCGCAGCCAAGATCATCGGGGCACCATCATCACGGCCGCCAACTCCTCGAGGTGAACCCTCTCGGCGACTGGCACTGTACATTTCGGAACGATTCAGATTGTTGCTGTGGATTGTGCTGATCTGTGATTTGCAGGCGCGCCTGTTATTGTCGCCATGGAGGACATTCAGGCAGAGAAGGCAGTACCGGCCGCGGCCGCGCGCGCGTCGGCGGGGAAGGTGACGGTGAAGAACGAGTCGGACGGCAAGGCGGCTCCTTGTGCGCTGTCCCTTGGGAAGAAAAGGAAGCTGGAGAAGGACCCAGCGGTCGACGGCGAGAGCTCGGCGTTGGACCCCTCTTGCCCGCCGGGCTTCTCCACCCCCTGGAAGCCGCCGTCCGGGACAAGCAACGATGGTGAAGAACGGCAGAGCGCGCTCCAACAGCACCGCGACGGAGACTGGAAGGCGGCGAGGCGGCTGCTGCAGGGCACCGTCACTCCGTCCCGGGGGCGCGAGCTGGCCGCGTCCAAGCCGGCCGACGTCGTCGCCTCAAGCTACGTGTCACTGCTCAAGGTGAGCACGCACAGATGCAAGCTCATTCATTCATGATCTGTTGTTCTGGGTTGATCGATCGACATGGCATACAACGCATGGTGGGGTGCCCAGGCGGCGAACGAGGTGGCTTTCTCGCTAGGCCACGCTCTGGAGCTGGAGGAGAAGTTGAGGGCGCGCGAGCGCGAGGCGGACGCGCTCCGGGAGGAGCTGGGCAGGAAGACGAAGGCGCTGGAGCGCGACGGCGCCGTGGCGGACGCGCTGCGGGGGGAGCTGCGCAAGGCGAAGGCCAAGCTCGTCGAGGCCAAGGCGGACGCGGAGAGGGCGGAGCGGCGTGGGTACGAGCGTGGCATGGAGGACATGAAGCGCGCCGCGCTGCGCCGCTACCCGAAACTCGACCCGGCGCGGCTTGTCGTGCCACTTGACGGCCCCCCATAGCTGCGGTGACCGCCTGACCGCCATGCCGGCCAGAGCGCAGGTCGATCGATCTGCGTGTTCTTGGGGTGTGCCTATGGCTGTCATCTGCAATTCTCACTTTGGTTTCGCATGGATCTTGGTAATGCATCAGCGAATCTTTATCTTTATACATTTTATTAGCCGTCAAACATTGATGAGGGAGAGGGCAATCTAGTCCATGGCTGGATTTTTCTTGGTTGTGATCTGAACTGGGTCGGCGAAGTGTGTGTTCTGTTAGACTATGTACTCGGCCTAGTTTCTCTAGAACTGGTTGAATAATGCCGACATTGCATAGTTGTATGTCATTTAGGGCCGTAAATATCACCAGAGTTGTCTGATGTCTCGGAATATGTCATGAGGTAATAAATTTGACCGTATTATACTTATCATACTTAGAATGAAAAGTTAAATCATGCATGTGTTCAGGAACTAAGTTCAAAATCATGATGGCGGTTTCTTTAATATCGAACACGCGAGCAGTTTTTTTTGTGGCAATTGTTGGGGAAATATTTGGCTACGCTTGATTTTCGTCTTCCTTACGCCTTTGGTTATCACGGTAATATATATTCTGTCGTAGTGCATGGACATTCAACTATGATAGCAAGTAATTCTCCATTGATTCGTCGATGAAATTGCTAAATGTTGCCCGTAGCAACGCACGGGCATTGTCCTAGTTTGAAATAGTATTCGAGTTTTTTATCATGTATTCCTGCAGCAACGTGCGGGATGTCATTTAATGTAAAAAAATGTTTCATACCAAAAAAATGAACGTGACATTTTATGGAAATATTCCCTCATTTTAAGAAATGTTTGTGACATTTAAAAAATATTATATACAATGTAAACATTATTTTCATAGGCTAATTTTTTATTACCATTAAAAAAAGTATGCAATTTTTTTTTAAAATATCACGTGTTTCCCCCAAAAAGAAATATTCATGTGTTTCCCATGTCTATGAAATTTTAAAAAATATTTATACAATGTAAAAAAATGTTCCCATAGTTTTAAAAAAATTTATTGCCAATGTACAATGTCTATTTAAAAATGTTACCATGTACTCAAAATATTGTTCAAAACACGTATTTTAAAAAAATGCATCATGTATTTGCAAAATGTCCAATGTGTATCAGAAAAATGTTTCACATGTTCTCTAAAAATGTATATTGTGTGCTAAGAAAAAGTACACATGTGTTAAAAAAGACAAAAACCGACAAAGAAACAAAAAGAAAAGTGAAAAATGAAGAAAGCAGGAATGAAACAAAGAAAATCAAAGTAGAAAAAAATCAATGAGAAAACAAAAGAAACCGAAGTAAAATAAAGAAAAAGAGAAAAAAAAACAAAGAAAACCGGTGAAAAGCAAATAAAACAAAGGAAAAACAAAAAAAATCGAAAAAGAAAATAAAGACCAGAGCAGGAGCTAACGTAAACAAACTCTCAGCACCACCCAATCGATCGCTCAGTGCCTTAAAGGCGCCGCCTCATTTATCCCCAAAGTGGTGACCTCTCCCCCTATCTCTCAGCTCATCTTTGCCCCCCCTCGCTGGGGCCTTCCTGAACTCGCTCGACGAGATGCTACGCTCTTGACGGAATCTGGACCGTGTTTGCTGGTGCGTTTTTCTATCTGGAGATTTTTGTCTTTGTATTTCAACCAATGCTGGGATTTAGATATTTGAAATCTTATTAGGACAAGTCTAATTTTTTAGGACAGTAAAACCGAGCCTAAAGCGAGCCCTCTCAGCGGTTTACGTTTCTGTCCGTCCGTTTTCACGATATGAACGTTTTTGACCGTTTGAACTGTTTTTTTTAAAGATGGCCGTTTGATCTGCTGTGTACAACTGTCTGTCCCAATTCTGTTAAATAGTGGCCCAACTTGGGGTGCTGCTCTGAAGGCCGAAATGGAGGCCTGTGGTCGACTGGGCCTTGTTCCCCGCCCAAGCCAGGCCATTTAAGTAAGCAACCGAACGGGCTTCGCTCCTAAGAAAAAAGTTCGTGAAAGGGATCCAGCGCACACGGAGAGAGGCAGGCCCCGGCGACTGCGAGCACACGCCTCCACCACCGCCGCCGGCGAGGGTTAGGACCTGTGGTCGCCGCCAAGTGGACTCCCGTGCGGCGGCGATGGCGAGGAGGTAAGCCAGCCAGCCCACTTCGACGATATTGAAATCTCTCAATACAGATAGAGATCCATGCCCTTTTTCTTCATGTGCTTTTTGGTTCGTAATTAGGACGTGTGTGAGAATTTTAACGCGCGAAGTCACTAAATTAAATCTGAACGGAATAATGCATGTTCATCCTCTGTAATCCACGAACTCGGCCTTAATTAAGCGTCCTTCAGCGCGTTGCCGTCTTGGCGTCTTCATCCGTTGCCTTGGATGGCCAGCGTTGGCCAAGGTGGATTATTTCATCAATCTATTTTATCTGACGCTTCTTCCACTGGCAAATCGAGACGACAAGCAAGCGTGATGCTGCCCATGTGTGATTGTTGCCCTTCGTTGTTCTTGACAGCAACAAGATGCAAGGACCACAAATCCGTCAAATTTAGCTATAGCTGGTTATGCATTCGCCCTTCACCCCTGACCCGATCACATGTTTTTCTATAGGCTGCAGGTCCTTGAAAGGCCATATGCTTAATCATGCTAGCGCACAAGATTGCATGTTGTCCTGTCATTTCTATTTCAGTGGTTGTTGTTTGCCTTCCCTAGGTATAAAATGTCATATGCTTAATCATGCCAGGGCTTAATTTAAATCAGCTCATCTTGGCAATTGTTTCTCTTATTTCTGTCATAGTTTGTCCAAATTTGAATCTTCCCTTTCTTGAGTTATTAAAAGGCTTCAACTGACTTAAAAAAAGTTGTGTGCTTTTGCAAAAAGGAAAAGTTCTTTCTTTTTTTTTCCTAGAGAGATTCTGTATGGTTTGTCTACCCTTGACTTGATCTTGCTACTATCATACTATTTCATAGATAATTAGGTTTTAGAATGAGATGGATGATACTAATATTCCACCGCAAGAATTCCTCGAGGACTAGACGTTCACATTCTTAAAGACTTAATTTTTGTTCCACTTTGACAAGTGAAATGTAAGGAAAAAATAAGCCCCACCATGTTATGTAGATCAGGAAATGATAGTCCAAATATTTGAAGTTTTATTGAATTTATCCATTATCCAATTTACAAAATATTTATGTAGTTTCCTCAAGATGGACCGGTGCCGCAACACGCGCTTCTTATGCTAGTTCATGTAAATTTAAATTTTCTGCCATATTACCACATTACTTCGCTTACAAACCAATTAAAATTCAACTCTTCAAATACCAATGAACATACATATCAGTTGATTCAAATCTAACTTTCATATTTTGTGTCTCTGTATATTTACAAAAAATCCTTCATTTTATTGAGCAAATAGATGGGCGCAGCAACACGCACCATCATGGTCTAGTTGCTTGTTATATTAACCCCCCACCCCATCCCTAATCCGGGGAAATTGGAGTTGATATTTGTTTTTAGTACCGGTGAATTAAAATTTCTTATGCGCTAGAGTTAGATCCGGTACTGCATAGTGCGTAGCATGTATGTACTCCGTCTGATCCATAATAAGTGTCGCAGCTTTGATCTAAAGTTGAGCAAACCTTAGTTCAAAACCGCGACACTTATTTCGGATTGGAGGGAGTATCTTTTATGACTCGGATTCTAAGTTTTCTATTTGGTGATAGATCTAATTATGGACCCTTCTTGATGGCAAGGAACATTGCAGTACATGGCCAAACGAATTGGAGTAAGTCGACTCAGACCAGCCACCTCCCTTGTGGTAATGCTTTTTTCTGCACCCTCGGCGAGCAATTTGCGGCCACCAAAGGGAAGAATAGGGGGAAAATGAGGAAGGAAACCAAGAAGGCCAATGTAAGATCGGCCTTCATCATTGATAATAGCACCCATCGCGATGAGTCTATATACAGAAACTCTTTTCTCCAAAAAATATGTAGTGTTACAAACCGTGATGAGAGTAAGTGACGCGAATCCCTCTCCTGTATTGCTCCTTTTAATTTGGAATATTTTACAAGTCGTATGATTTATCCATTAAAAGTTTGAGGCTGAATGTACATGATTTTGTTTTGAAATATGCATTGTAAAGTTTTGATTGCTCTAGTGAAATTGGTTAGCACAAAGTAGATCTACATGTAGGATATTCTATCTTCTATGCAAAATAGCTAATCCCTCCAATCCATATTACTTGTCTAGATATGGATATATCTAATACTAATAATATGTATCAGAAGGGAATAGTTAGAAATTTTGTGATTAATAATACTCCCTCCGTCCCAAAATAAGTGTCTCAACTCAACTTTGAACTAAAGTTGAGACACTTATTTTGGGACAGAGGGAGTAGATGGTGCATGGTTAAAATCTGGAGACCAGTCTTGTTCCCCTAAAAAAGGTGTCATATAAGTGACTTAATCTCCATGTGATGCTTTAGTGGAGAGTGTTAATATAGAGTCACCACCAGAGTAGAGGTCCAAGTTTCTTCTGAAGTTGCTTTGTCGGAATTGCAACATCTTTTATTTTTAAGTTAGTCAATTAGCTCTATCATATAAAGGATGCATGATAATAATAAGATTTGTGTGTGAGCACTAACTGGTGGTATCATAAGAAAAAAAGGCTTGCTAGATAGAATTGGTTTTATCTGTGTATGTAATTAGTGTTGGTATTAGGAACATCTTATTTTCTGTTCACTTTCATCTAGTATTATATTTTTTCTTAGTAATTGTTGTTCTTTTTTCAGAATTCACATAGATAAAAGTCTCACATAAACTCATGTGTTCATACCAAAATGTACATGATATATGATAAAATTGTGATTTGCGAATAATTGATAGATTTTGAATGTTCTATTAAGTACCACTAAGCTTAACTTATTTTTTATACATTTTATCCTGCATGGAATGAAACTTCTAGCATGTGTTCTTGTAGCTTGGATTTTGATAAATCTATTCTTATAACTTGGCTCCTGAAAGTATTACTTTTTCCATATATTATTCTTTCATGAGCCTCACTTATTTGATTAGTGTTGTTATGTTGTTATTTTTATACGTAAATTTCTATTAGACATTTTTTCTAACTTAACACTAATGTCTACCTATAAATCATAGTTGTGCTATTTATGGTAAGTATCTATCTAATATTTTTTTTTATGAAGCACAACTGGAGCCAATGATGTTATCGGATCCCACTGAGTGTTTTCCTGACCGAGAAAGATGTGCTGTGCATTGTGTACGCAACATGATGCAAATATTTTCATTAAAGTTGGCTAAAGTTCCTGTGAACACAAGCTCGGTACAACTATATGGATATATAGCTGTGCGAGATTGTCTGGATTCATTGCTAAATTTTATTGTCAATCGTAGCAGGGACGATCCCATTACGGTGCAGCAGGTAAACATCTTTCACATCTTTTCCTACCGCAGTCATTTTTTATAGTTCATTCATTTCATAGTTTAAGGTTAATTCCATCACATGCATAGAGTAGATGGATCGAACTATAAACCTTTTTTATGGCATGCTACAACCACTTAGGTCCGGTTCGGATCTCCTTTGGCTCTGTGCTCCACAAACTCTGTGTGCTGAGCCAGGCCGAATCCCGCAGCTCAGGGAAGTGGAGCACTCTTCTAATGCAAAATGGTGAAGCGGCCGAAAGCCAGGTTCCAAAACATATAGTAATGCATAAAGATGTAACTATTTACATTTTGGTGTTATGGATGAATATTTTCTTCCATGGGGTTAAATCTAGTAACTATGATATCAAATTGAGAGTAATATTGTGGAATGACAGTTACTCAGAAAAGATATTACCGGTTAAATAGATGTGAAATTGAGTGGTCTACTAGGGACTAATAGGTATTTTATGAATGCCAAACGCAATAATTTTGGACCATTCATAATCTTTTTGTTTCCTTGAATGCATCTATGGGTGCTTATCACAGATGACCTGAACACAACAAATACCTTAGTCCTTGAACTATAAAATCCTTTTTGCTTGGTTGTAACTATAAGTGAAATGTTTTCGTCACTCGTATAAACATTTGATGAGTGGCGATGATGGTTTCAGTTTGAATATTTTATCTGCATGGGATCTTGCGTAGAAATACATGTGCCTTGGAGGGGATGTTATAGAACGATGGTGTTCTCCTTGCATATATTAGGCTAGTTTATGGATGATTATCTTTGCATGCTTTATCAAACATTACAAGTTTCATGTGCGACCGACTTATGTTTGTAGGTGTATTGAGAATCCTTTGTCAATTGACTAGAAAGAAGAGTATACTCTTTAGGCAACTCTTTACTTTTACTATGAGCTACTAGCAATTTAATAATAGTTCTGCAGGGTTCTCTCATTGAGATGACTGGCCCTAAGAGGGGAATCGCAATGACCTCTGCTGTTCTAGTTGAGTTTGACATGAGGATCAGGAAAGGAGAGCAAGAAGAAGACGATCTACAATTAATTGATGGTGCAATAGACTACTGCCAAGTAACCACACCTTTACGTCCATTCACTGACTGCATTAATGGCGATTGTGGTGCGGTTGACATCACTTTAGCCCGCGTCCCCGGTGCAGTGGAGGCCACTATAGATGTTATTATATCGAAAGTGCAGAGTGGATTCAATTTATCTCTGAGCTCATTTATGTTTGCCGGTGGGTCACATCAGGGAATTGAACTCTTTTGTGGTATTGTCGGCGAGTCTTGTGGCTTAACAAGAAGATATGTGATTGATGTAGAGATGGGTAACTGGATGCACTTGAAGTTCAATGTAGGTGAGAAAGGCTCTGAATATGATGATCTGCAACGTTATTGCCGCTTCAAAGCAGACATTCATGGATGTGCCTGTCGACAAATAATACTTGAGCATGCATCTATCTCGCTGAAGGTGACTTGGTCGATTGTGCGATAAAGTTTTTGTGTTTCATATTCAAACTTTACTGGGATTATTTGGTCTTGCACTGGATACATGTCCACTTGGCACTGGATGCATTTATCTCCTGCCGGAATGGTCCACCTGCGCGCTCTTGCGGGGCGGCTATCTCCAGTTCGTCCTAGATGAGAAGGAGCAGATAATGTTGCATGGTTCATTCCTTGTACATAGTACTGTAATTGTGACCTAGCAAACGTGCCCATGCGTTGCAACGGGGAGTAAAAAGATTTATCTAAGCCGCTATCATTTCGGCTCAATTTTGATTCTGACTCGTCATATTGAGGGCAAGCACCTACAACCACACTCAGACATCACCTTTGTAGTGTCGTTTGACACTATGAAGGCCGCATCTATAAATTAAGTTTATTCAAGAAAGCCTACATGTATAACCATCACATGCAACAGATGAAACACAGATTAAGATTGTATTTATCGGTTCCACTATGAATGTGCATGACTATCACACAAATAGTTCGGATCTTTGAAAATAAATATTCATGTACTTCTGATATGTACAAAGAGAGAATCTGGCGCAAGTACAACATGCCCAAGAATTATAATCTTTCCCAACTATTAACGTTCAATTTTACATGTTGCAATATGGATCCGCGTTGGTACGAAATAAAGACGGATCATGCGCCATTGATTAACATTGTATCGTAAATAGCATTTAAAAAATATTTAAACATGTTACATAACATCATATTCAAATTCTACATATTTTTTAATCAAAATTCATATATAACATATTAAAATCGGAGTTACGGTTTAAAAGATATGGTTATTTGAATATATATATTTATTTTTAATAGACTGCGGGTGATTGCCGTAGATATCAGGGGTGTTTATGTAAAACTGCAAAAAACGATTCGGTGTGACTTAAATTTGGACCGCGGGTTAATTAACGTAAAATCCAAGGAGTTTTATGTAAATTGCAAGAAAACGGTTCATTCTGACTCCTGGACCGCAGATTAATTATCAGAAAAGGCAGGGTTTTTTGTGTGTAAAAAGATGCAACGGACGACCATAAACCATCGCTGCGTTATTAGTTGGTAGAGATTACATTTGCTTGAAGTGTCAGAAGCTTCATATAAGGGTTGTTTGGTTGGGATTCCTGCCAGCTTCCGGCTTCCGGCTTCAAAGCCGACCTTAGGCCGGAAGCCACAGCTGCAGTCGAAAGCCCCTAAATAGCAGCTTCCGGCTTTGACGCCGGAAGCCGTAAGTTGGCAGGAATCCCAACCAAACATAGTCAAGGATAGCACAGTTGCTCTGCGAAACATCACGTACAAGACCAATTGTTCTGCCCCTGTTTTTTATACACCTCTGTGCGAACCTGCGGAGGATGATTATTAGCAAACTGAAATATAATATAAGGATGTAGCTGCTCTGCCTTTCATTGCTTTTGATCTTGTATACAACATATTTATCATTACAGATCATCACAATTATATATGTAGCTGACTGAATAGCAGGTAAATCATGTACAACCTCTGAAAAGAAATATAAGAGCGTTTCGATCACTAAAGATCTAAACGCTTTTATATTTCTTTACGGAGGGAGTGTAAGTACTAATACTTAACATGCAATACCTCTCTGCTAGGGAAAAAGCAACAAATTAAACATCCAGGTTCATAACACATACTGCAAGCTAAACAAGTAAGAGCAACTCCAACGCGCCGACTCAAACGGATGCGCGTTTTGTTCGCTTTTCGTCCGTTTGGGTCGTCCGCCCTGTTTTGTGTTTGGGTCGGCCGTACGCCCAACGCGCCCGACCCATTTCTTGTCCGCACACAATTTTTAAAAGGCCCGCGGCAATAGATTATGCCAGCGGCTATGCCATCGCCCAGAGTTCATGCCGGCGCCATGCCAGCGGCCGACATACATGCCAGCCAAAAAAAACACCGCACAGTTCATGCTAACGCACTTGCCAGCGTCCGGCACACATGCAAACACACAAAAAAGGGGCGGGAGTTCAACCACGCCATCTCGGCCGTGGTCATGCCAGCACACTTGCCGGCATACAAAAAAAGGATGGCGCTCTCGGCCATAGGTCACTCATCATCGAACTTGAGCATGTCGGCCTGCATCTTCTCGAACCATGGCCTCTTCCTCGGAGACACCGTGCTCAAGTCCACTTTCATGATCTCCACCACAGTCATCATGCTAGCGAGCGCCACTTCTTTTGCCTTGGTCTTGGCATTGGTGCCCTCGATCTCGAGCATCTTCGCTTGCTTCTCCGCCTCCAACTCGAGCATCTTGGCTTGCTTCTCCGCATCGAGCTCAAGCCTCCTCCTTTGGATATCCATGAAGGCGTTCATTTGCTCTTCCTTGTCTTACCGGCGCTTCTCCTCCCTTGTGTCCTTGGTCATCATGCCCTCCAAAGTGGCATGCAAGGCAATGGACGCTGCCTCGCGCTTGTCCTCCTTGGAGTTGGTCTTCCCCCTGCGGCCGTGGCTTCTCGCCCTCTCCATGGTCCTCGGCGGCTTCCTCCCCCCCCCCCCACGCACCTTGGCGGTGGCATATTGTGCCTTGAACTTCTCCTCCCCATTGATGATCATCCAACAATGAGTGAGGTTCAAGGACTTGCCGTCATGTTGGGCCTTGAATGCCTCCAAAGCTTGGAATGCCTACAAATGAATAGCATGAAAGCATATGGGCAAATGGACATGCAAGCACAACGGAAATGGATAAGAAGGCGCATGCATACCATATCTTTGAGGCCGAGGCCGCTCACAGGACGTGATTGGATGCTCTCAAGGGTTGCGCAAAACTTGTTGCACTCTTGATGTATCACCCTCCATCGCTTTGAGAGACACCCACCCGCGCTTGCTGTGCATTTGGTATGGCGCGAACTTCTTGCGTTCATGGTACTCACGATGAACACGAAGCCAAAAGGTAGATGCCTCGGCGGCTTCCTCCCCCCCCCCCACGCGCCTTGGCGGCGACATATTGCGCCTTGAACTTTTCCTCCCTGTTGATGATCATCCAACAATGGGTGAGGTTGAAGGACTTGCCATCATGTCGGGCCTTGAACGCCTCCAAAGCTTGGAATGCCTACAAGTGAATAGCATGCAAGCATATGGGCAAATGGACATCCAAGCACAACGGAAACGGATACGAAGAGGGCGCATGCATACCATATATTTGAGGCCGAGGCCGCTCACGGGGCGTGCTTGGATGCACTCAAGGTTTGTGCAAAACTTGTTGCACTCTTGCTATATCACCCTCCATCGCTTTGAGAGAGACACCCACCCGCGCTTGCTCTCCATTTGGTAGGACGCGAACTTCTTGCGTTCATGGTACTCAGGATGAACACGAAGCCAAAAGGTAGATGCCTTTTGCTCGGCGCCGACCTTGGGGTCTTGGCCAATGTCCCTCTCCAACACTTGCAAAGGAGTTTGTCCTCCAACTGCATGTATGCCTTCGTCCGCTTGCTTTTGCGCTTCTTGTTTGCGCCGGCTTGGTTGGCGAGCTCGTCCTCGAACAAAGGCTCCGCGTCGAGGTCCATTTCATCCTCTTCCTCAAGGCCGTAGTCCTCAGGGAATTTGTGGTTGAGCGGGAAGGTCTTGCATGAAGGAGTCGTCCATGCTAGCTTGATCAAAGGTAGCGGGCATGTAGGGCGCTCGGCCGTTTTGGCTTTGGGCCTCGTCGGGATCGAAGGCAGCCGCACGCGCACCGCCCGCGGAGGAAGTAGCTCCCGCACCACCTTCATAGATGATGTTCTCGATGATGAAATGGTCCGCTGTCTCATCGTCACCGGCGGCCAGCATTCTGTTGAACAACTTGTGGGCGTCGGGATGCATGTCGGCTGGTATCTCGCGCAGGCGTTTCCTCATCCCTCCGGAGGATGATCCACCGGCCACCGGTGTGGCGTTGAGGTCGATGGCCATGGGCGCAGGCGTGAACAGCGCCACGATGCTCACCTCTGGCATGCATTCCCCGGAGAAGAGGGAGGCCTGCGGATAGACATGGAAGTCGGGAATCGGCTGCGTGGTAGACGCGCGCGGCGACTCTGGCAGTACCACCCGAGGGAATGCCGACGAGCCCGTGCTGGCCGCGGCCATGGCAGCGCTGACAAGCCCGTGATGGCCAGGGTTTATCCCTAGGTAGAGAAGGGCCTCCCTCGTTGCCGCGGTGACTCGGGCACTGGTTTCCTCTCGTTGTGTAGCAGCGGAGAGGGCGGCGGTGGCCATGGCTTCGAGCTTGCGGTCTTGCTTGTGCCTCCGTCCCTTCCTCTTGGCCGACTGCACGGCCCGCTCCTCGGGCGTCAAATGCTTCTTCTTCTTCAGCACCGCCGCAGTCTTGCGGGGCGCGCGGGGCTTGCCTTTTGCGGAGGCAACAGAGGTAAGGCCGGAGGAGGCGAGGCTGGCGGCGGTGTCTGATGACTCAATAGTAGTCCTTTCGATAAGTAAGAGTGTCGAACCCAACGAGGAGGAGAAGGAAATGACAAGTGGTTTTCAGTAAGGTAATTTCTGCAAGCACTGAAATTGTTGGTAACAGGTAGTTTGATAGCAAGATAATTGGTAATAAGTAACAACTTAGAATAGTAACAATAAGTGTAGCAAGGTAGCCCAATCCTTTTTGTAGCAAAGGACTAGCCAGAACGGTCTCTGATAATAAGTAAAGCGTTTCGAGGACACACGGGAATTTCATCTGGTCCCTTTCATCATGTTGGTTTGATTCGTGTTCGCTACTTTGATAATTTGATATGTGGGTGGACCGGTGCTTAGGTGCTGTTCTTACTTGAACAAACCTCCTACTTATGATTAACCCCCTCGCAAGCATCCGCAACTACGAGAAAAGTATTAAGCTAAAATCTAACCATAGCATTAAACTTTTGGATCCAAATCGGTCCCTTATGAAGTAGCGCATAAACTAGGGTTTAAGCTTCTGTCACTCTAGCAACCCATCGTCTAATAACTACTCCACAATGCATTCCCTTAGGCCCAAATATGGTGAAGTGCCATGTAGTCGACGTTCACATGACACCACTAAGGGAATCACAACATACATATCATCAAAATATTGAACACATATCAAGTTCATATGATTACTTGCAACATGACTTCTCCCGTGACCTCAAGAACAAAAGTAAATACTCACAAATGATAATCATGTTCAAGATCAGAGGGGTATTAAATAGCATAATGGATCTGAACATATAATCTTCCATCAAATAAACCATATAGTAATCAACTACAAGATGTAATCAACACTACTAGTCACCCACAAGTACCAATCTAAGGTTCCGGTACAAAGATTGAACACAAGAGATGAACTAGGGTTTGAGAGGAGATGGTGCTGTTGAAGATGTTGATGGAGATTGCCCTCCCAAAGATGGGAGAGTTGTTGGTTGATAACCCACAAGTATAGGGGATCGCAACAGTTTTCGAGGGTAGAGTATTCAACCCAAATTTATTGATACGACACAGGGGGAGCCAAAGAATATTTGCAAGTATTAGCAGCTGAGTTGTCAATTCAACCACACCTGGAGATTAATTATCTGCAGCAAAGTGCTCAGTAGAAAAGTAGTATGGTAGTTTTGATAGTAGTAGCAACAACAATAGTAACGGTAACAGTAATAGCAATGATTTTGTAGCAAGTGCAAGAGTAACAATAGCAGTGGTATCTTAGCAAGAACAATATGAGAGAAATTCGTAGGCATTGGATCAGTGAATTCGTTGGATGATATTCATCATATAACAGTCATAACCTAGGGCGATACAGCACTAGCTCCAGTTCATAAATATAATGTAGGCATGTATTCCGTAAATAGTCATACGTGCTTATGGAAAGAACTTGCATGACATCTTTTGTCCTACCCTCCCGTGGCAGCGGGGTCCTATTGGAAACTAAGGGATATTAAGGCCTCCTTTTAATAGAGAACCGGAACAAAGCATTAACACATAGTGAATACATGAACTCCTCAAACTACGGTCATCACCGGGAATTGTCCTGACTATTGTCACTCCGGGGTTGCCGGATCATAACACGTAGTAGGTGACTATAACTTGCAAGATCGGATCTAGAACATAGATATAATGGTGATAACATAAACGGTTCAGATTTGAAATCGTGGCACCCGGGCCCAAAGTGACAAGCATTAAGCATGGCAAAGTCATAGCAACATCAATCTCAGAACATAATGGATACTAGGGATCAAGCCCTAACAAAACTAACTCAACTACATGATGAATCTCATCCAACTCCTCACCGACCAGCGAGCCTACGAAAGAATTACTCACTCCTGGTGGGGAGCATCATGGAATTGGCGATGGAGAAGGGTTGGTGATGACGAAGATTGAAGATCCCCCTCTCTGGAGCCCCAAACGGACTCCTGATCTGGCCTTCCGATAAAGAACAGGAGGTGGCGGCGGCTCCGTCTCGTGAAACGCGATAATTCTTTCTCCCTGATTTTTTTCTCTGAAAATATGAGTTTATAGCATCAGGGTTGGGGTCTGCGGGGCCACCAAGTGGGGACAACCCACCTGGGCGCGCCTGGAGTGGGGGCGCGCCCTGGTGGGTTGTGCCCATCCAGGTGCCCCCCTCCTGTGGTTCTTGTCTCCAGAAATTCTCTTTTATTATATAAAAAATCCTCGCGAAGTTTCGTTCCAATCCGAGAACTTTTATTTCTACACAAAAACAACACCATGGTAGTTCTGCTGAAAACAGCGTCAGTCCGGGTTAGTTTCATTTAAATCGTGCAAATTAGAGTCCAAAACAAGAGGAAAAGCGTTAGGAAAAGTAGACATGACGGAGACGTATCAACTCCCCCAAGCTTAAACCTTTGCTTGTCCTCAAGCAATTCAGTTGATAAACTGAAAGTGAAAAAGAAAAACTTTTACGAACTCTTTTGCTCTTGTTTACATAAATAAGCTTAAGTAGCACCCAGGTTTTCAACAAAGATTATAACTAACCATGTCGACAATAACTCTTAAAAATTATATTGACTCATAACAATGGCATAATCAACTAGCGAGCAATAATAAGATATCTCAAACAACAACACTTTGTCAAAGCAACCATGATATAATATGACAATAGTGGTATCTCGCTAGCCCTTTCTGAGATCGCAAAACATAAATGCAGAGCACCTCCAAAGTTCGAGCAACGACTAAACATTGTAATTCATGGTAGAAAAGATCCAGTCATGATGCACCCAACATTAGCTACACACAATGCATGAGGATGACAATAGTGCTCTCAGGTTCTGGCGCTTATTTGAGAAGGTGATGACACAACATAAAAGTAAATAGATAGTCCCTTCGCAAAGGGAAGCAATGATTTGCAGAGGTGCCAGAGCTCAAGTTTTAAAACAGAGGTAAATGGAATTTTGAGAAATGCACCCTTCTTATTTACTTAGCGACCATTAGTTATCGGTATCTTCCATGCCAAACACATTAGTGGCGATTCCCAAGCGATAAAAGTAAAGGTTTACTCCCCCTCCACCAACAATCACACTCCACAACTTATCCGAAACAACGGGTGCCGTCCATACCAACAACATTCCTGGGGGAGTTTTGTTTAATTATTTGCAATTTGAATTCGGGACTGGGAATCCCTATTACCGCCCCTCTCGTGCAAGGACGAGTGAATAAACACTCATCATGAGAATAACCCGCTTAGCATGGAAGATACTGACTACCTCCTGTCGCTCTATGAACAATCCAGGCACACAAAAAAAAGGATATTTATTTGAAGTTTTTAGAGTTGGCACATGCAAATTTACTTAGGACGGCAGGGTAATACCGCATACAGGTATGTATGGTGGACTCATCTGGAATAACTTGGGTTTCAAGGTTTTGATGCACAAGCAGAATTCCCACTTAGTACAGGCAAAGGCTAGCAATTAGGTTGAGAAGCGGCCAGCTAGAGAGCAAAAACGGTCATGAACATGCATTATGCATAAGTAACATTGGATACTAGCATGAGTAGGATATGAACACCATGAACATAAATATCATAGAGGCTATGTTGGTTTTGATTCAACTACATGCATGAACATGTGCCAAGTCAAGCCACCCGAACATTCAGAGGAGGATACCATATCATCATACTACATCACAATTATTTTAACGCAATGTTGACATCCAAGATAAAACATTATCCACTCCTAGCTACTTAAGCATGACATGAGAAACTATAATCTCTAAGGGTCATTGCAAACATGTTTGATCATAATAAGCTGAATCATGGATACTAGGTTAAACATATTTACGAAAATAGAACAAGTTGAGTTCATACCCGTTTCTCTCTGCCACAGCCAGTTCATCAAATATCGTCATTATTGCCTTTCACTTGCACGACCGAACGATATGAAAATAATAATAGTGCAAGAGTGCCGTGGACTAAGCTGGAATCTGCAAACATTTTATTCAAAAAGAAGAAAACAAGGTAATATGGGCTCTCTATTAGATCAACAACAATGCATATGAGAGCCACTCAACATTTTCATCATGGTCTTCTCCTCAGTATGACTCAATAAGAAGAAATTCAGAGAAACACACTGAAATATTTTTGGAGTTTTTGGTTTTCTGAAAGAAAGCAAATTTAAGAAAGGAAAAACAAAAACGAGAAAAACTATTTACACGGGAGAGCTTCCAACAAGCAACAGAAGAACAAGGAAATCTTTTTGGGTTTTGTTTTTTAAAAACTACAGCTAATTATACTATAAATAAAAATAAAAAATAAGCAAGAAATATTTTTGTATTTTCTCAAAGTTTTTTTAAACACACAAGAAGAAGGCGAGCAAATAAATCTAGCATGGATAATACAATGAAAAAGTGTGGACAGCGACAACTGGAATGAAAAGTGTGAACATGAAAGTAATGTTGGTGGAAATACGTACTCCCCCAAGCTTAGGCTTTTGGCCTAACTTGGTAATCACCACTTGAAGAAGCCATGGGGTCCTATGTTGAAGTGCTGGGGAGCGGGCACCTGAGGGTCCAATTGCTGAGGCTCCTCCTGTGCCGCAGCCAGGTTGTTCCGGTAGGCGACAATGTCCTCAGGCATAATCCTGTATCCGCCCCTGGCAATAGGATCAAACAAAGCAGGTGCAGGCAAAGGAATAACATCACGGGTAATCTCGCTGAAGACCAAATTATATGGAACATTCATAGTGGTGTTCTCGCTATCAATAAACTGATGGTGTGCCATAGCCTGACGATCTAAATAAACCTTGGGCAAAGGATAATCATGCTGGCGTATCTGAATGTTAAAGTGACTCGCCAAGCGAGTAGCATAAATACCACCATGTATCTTACCCTTGGATCTGTTAATGTGGAGGCGACGTGCCACAATAGCTCCCAAGCTATAAGTGTTGTCGCCGTAAAGTGTACGACATAAAACAGCAAAGTCAGGCGCACTGAGTGCACCTACCTTCTCTCTAGCAAGCAAACACTTTGCAATGAATAGAGCAAAATAATGCACAGCAGGAAAGTGTAAGCTAGTGGCGGTGACACCTGACACCCCTCTCTCATCACCCACTGTCAGAGTACGGTAAAAACCATCAAACTCCGCGGGCCTAGGCTCTACTAAACCACCATCAGAAGGGAGCAAGCATATGTTACAAAATTCAGTAAGCGGTATCCGATGGGGTTCGGCATATAAGTTAAACTGCACCTCAGGGGGATTATTCCTAACTAGGAAATGAAAACTTTACACAAAGGAATTTTTGAGGAGATGATACTGTTCACATTCAGCTGCGATGAAGTCGGTGAGGCCGGCATTAGCAGCATATTGTGCAAACTCTTGAAGGATTCCGGCCCCTTCCATGAATGGGTTATGCGGCCATTCGCACGGCCGTACCTCCGCCATTCTCCGGGTGCAGAGATCACTGCCAGATGACTCCCCAATAACTCCCTTGGAGTTCTTCTTGGAAGCAAACTTCCTAAAGATACACATCTTTTTCCTATGAACAAAATTCTGAAATATTTGGTTCACAAAATTTTTCTCAACAAAACTTCACAAGATTGATAGCAACTACTCATAGGGATGCATAGATGCCATATCGAGCATTCAAACTACTTAGAACTCTAAGAATTCAACATGCAAGCTCATCTACAGTAGCACCAAGAGAAACTAATTATTCTAAATATAAACCACTAAAGCAAAAACTAATTGGACCAATGGAGGAGGCACATACCAAGCAACAATCCCCCGAAACAGTTTCGGAAACGGAGCTTCGAGCAAAGAGATCGAAATCCGTGGGTTTGAGAGCAAGAACACGAGAGAGAGAGAGCAATGGTGATTTTTTTCTGGAGGTAGGTGATGATATGGAGTGAAGGGAGAAGTGAGGGGGCCCACGTGGGGACCACAACCCACCAGGGCGCGCCTGGGGGTGCTGGTGTGCCCAGGTGGGTTGTGCCCACCTGGAGCACCTCCCTCTGATGTTATTTGCACCAAAAATTCTTAAATAATCAGAAAAAAATCATATTAAATTTTTGGAGCATTCTGAGAACTTTTATTTTTGGGTCATTTTTTATTGCACGGAAAACTCAGAAAACAGGCAAGGCATGGCATTTTATTTTATTTAACTAATAAAAATAGAAAACAAAAAGTAGGGATAGAAAGTAGTGCTCACTGAATTCATCAACTTCATACCTCTCAAAAATGATTTATTAATAAGGGTGATCAAGTCTTATTAACAACCACTTCTGATTAGCATGAATCCGAAGAACTTTCGTGAAACACTAAGTTACCTCAATGGGGATATGGATGTCCCCAACAATAAGCATTTCGTATTTCTTTTTGGCAGTAGGTAGAGGTAGTTGAAAACTTCCAATAGTGATTGTCGGAGATTTTTCAATAACATTAATACCATTCACCTGGAATTGTTTCTTCGGAAAGTGCACCGTATGTTCATTACCATTGATATGAAAAGTGACCTTGCTTTTATTGCAATCAATAACAGCCCCTGCAGTATTCAGGAAGGGTCTACCGAGGATAATCGACATGTTGTCGTCCTCGGGCATCTCAAGTATAACAAAGTCAGTTAAGATAGTAACATTAGCAACGACAACGGGCACATCCTCACAAATACCGATAGGTATAGCAGTTGATTTATCAGCCATTTGCAAATATATTTCAGTAGGTGTGAGTTTATTCAAATCAAGTCTTTTGTATAAAGAGAAAGGCTTAACACTAACACCTGCTCCTAAATCACACAAAGCAGTTTTCACATAATTTCTTTTGATGGAGCAAGGTATAGTTGGTATTCCCGGATCTCCAAGTTTTTTAGGTAATCCATCCTTAAAAGTATAATTAGCAAGCATGGTGGAGATTTCAGCTTCCGGTATTTTTCTCTTATTGATGATGAGGTCTTTCATGTACTTTGCATAAGGAGGCATTTTTAAGATATCAGTCAAGCGAGTACGCAAAAAGACTAGCCTCAGCATTTCAGCAAAGCGTTCAAATTCTTCATCATCTTTCTTTTTGGTTGAGTTAGGTGGAAAGGGCATAGGTTTTTGAACCTACGGTTCTCTTTCCTTACCGTGTTTTCTAGCAACAAAGTCTCTTTTATCATATCTTTTATTCTTGGTTTGTGGGTTATCAAGATCAGCTGCTGGTTCTATCTCAACATCATTATCTGGTTCTTTATTATTTGTTTGAGTGTCTTCATGAACCTCATCATTGTCTTTTTCATTTTCAGAAGGTGAGTGTTCACTACCAGATTGAGTTTCAGCATCAGAGATAGAGACTTCATTATCATTATCAGGAGGTTTTTCAACTTCAAGTTCACTAGAGGCATGCAAAGTCCTATCATTTTGCTTCTTCTTTTTCTTTTTAGAAGGACTAGGTACATCAGTGTCAACTCTTTGAGAGTCTTGTTCAATTATTTTTGGGTGTCCCTCAGGATAAAGTGGTTCCTGAGTCATTCTACCTCCTCTAGTCATTACTGTAACATCATGATCATTGATATTACTATTCATTTCATCAAGCAACTCTCTTTGATATTTAGCAACTTGTTCTAATTAAGTTTGAACCATAGAAGCATGCTTTCCTACACCTCTAACATCATTTGAGATTCTAAATAACAAGTCACTCAAGCGAGCAATCATATCAGAATTGTATTTCAATTGTTTCATAACATTTGCATTGAAGTGATCTTGCTTTCTAATGTAATTATCAAACTCATAAAGGCATTGACTAGGATGTTTATTATAAGGAATATCACCTTCATCAAACTTTAGTAAAGAATTTACCTCTACCACCTTAGGTGGTGGTGGTGTTTCAAGCCCATGTATTTCTTCGATAGGTGGTAAATTTTTAACATCCTCTGCTTTAATACCTTTTTCCTTCATGGATTTCTTTGCCTCTTGCATATCTTCAGGACTGAGATATAAGATACCCCTCTTCTTCGGAGTAGGTTTGAGTGGTGGTTCGGGAAGTGTCCAATCATCATAATTTTTCAATATGTTATTCAATAATTCTTTAGCTTGTTCAACAGTTCGCTCCCTGAAAACACAACCAGCACAACTATCTAGGAAGTCCCTAGAAGCATCGGTTAGTCCATTATAGAAGATATCAGGTATTTCATTCCCCCAAGCTTTTGGGAGACTCTCTTCTTCAATTTGCGCAAAGTTAAATATTTCCTGTAAGGCAGCTTGTTTCTTATGAGCAGGAAAATATTTTTCAGAGAAGTAATAAATCATATCCTGGGGACTACGCACACAACCAGGAGCAAGAGTATTGTACCAAGCCTTAGCATTACCCTTTAATGAGAACGGAAATAATTTAAGAATATAATAATAGCGAATCTTCTCATCATGAGCAAAAAGGGTGGCTATATCATTCAACTTAGTAAGATGTGCCACAACAGTTTCAGTTTCATAACCATGGAAAGGATCAGATTCAACCAAAGTAATCAACTCTGGGTTGACAGAGAATTCATAATAATCCTTATCATCAACAAAGATAGGTGAAGTAGCAAACTTAGGATCACATTTCACTCTAGCATTCAAAGTCTTTTCTTTATACTTGCATAATAATTTTTCCAGATCATCTCTATCCTTACAAGCAAGAATGTCTCTAGTTGTCTCCTCATCCATAACATAACCTTCCGGTACCTTTATCAATTCATATCTAGGAGAACTAGGTCTAATAGGTGTTTCAAGATTTTCAGTTTCAAGCTCTTCATCAGTTTCAACAATTTCATCAGTTTCAGCATTCTCAAAAGCTTTAGTTCTAGCAAGTTGTTCATCAAGAAATTCACCTAGTGGCACATTATCATCAAGCAAGGTACTGGCATCATCACGAGTAGCATTCATAGCAGAAGTAGCACCATCAATAACTTACGACATATAAGAATTGATAGCATGTGGTGCTGTTGCAAGTCTACTTATAACAGAAGGTGAATCTAAAGCGGAGCTGGATGGCAGTTCCTTACCTCCCCTCGTCTTAGAGGGAAAAATCTTAGTCTTAGCATCCTTTAGATTCTTCATAGTGATAAGTTGATAATAATCCCAAGTGACTCAACATATATAGCTATGCTCCCCGGCAACGGCACCAGAAAAAGGTCTTGATAACCCACAAGTATAGGGGATCGCAACAGTTTTCGAGGGTAGAGTATTCAACCAAATTTATTGATTCGACACAAGGGGAGCCAAAGAATATTTGCAAGTATTAGCAGCTGAGTTGTCAATTCAACCACACCTGGAGATTAATTATCTGTAGCAAAGTGATCATTAGCAAAGTAGTATGGTAGTTTTGATAGTAGTAGCAACAACAATAGTAACGGTAACAATAATAGCAATGATTTTGTAGTAAGTGCAAGAGTAACAATAGCAGTGGTAACTTAGCAAGAACAATATGAGAGAAATTTGTAAGCATTGGATCGGTGAATTTGTTGGATGATATTCATCATATAACAGTCATAACCTAGGGCGATACAACACTAGCTCCAGTTCATAAATATAATGTAGGCATGTATTCCGTAAATAGTCATACGTGCTTATGGAAAGAACTTGCATGACATCTTTTGTCCTACCCTCCCGTGGCAACGGGGTCCTATTGGAAACTAAGGGATATTAAGGCCTCCTTTTAATAGAGAACCGGAACAAAGCATTAACACATAGTGAATACATGAACTCCTCAAACTACGGTCATCACCGGGAAGTGTCCCGACTATTGTCACTCCGGGGTTGCCGGATCATAACACGTAGTAGGTGACTATAACTTGCAAGATCTGATCTAGAACATAGATATAATGGTGATAACATAAATGGTTCAGATCTAAAATCATGGCACCCCGGCCCAAAGTGACAAGCATTAAGCATGGCAAAGTCATAGCAACATCAATCTCAGAACATAATGGATACTAGGGATCAAGCCCCAACAAAACTAACTCGATTACATGATGAATCTCATCCAACTCCTCACCGACCAGCGAGCCTACGAAGGAATTACTCACTCCCGGTGGGGAGCATCATGGAATTGGCGATGGAGAAGGGTTGGTGATGACGAAGATCGAAGATCTCCCTCTCCGGAGTCCCAAACGGACTCCAGATCTGGCCTCCCGATGAAGAACAGGAGGTGGCGGCGGCTCCATCTCATGAAACATGATAATTCTTTCTCTCTGATTTTTTTCTCTGAAAATATGACTTTATAGCATCAGGGTTGGGGTCTGCGGGGCCACCAGGTGGGGACAACCCACCTGGGCGCCCCTGGAGGGGGGGTGCTCTTGTGGGTTGTGCCCATCCAGGTGCCCCCCTCCTGTGGTTCTTAGCTCTAGAAATTATCTTTTATTATATAAAAAATCCTCGTGAAGTTTCGTTCCAATCCGAGAACTTTTATTTCTGCACAAAAACAACAACATGGTAGTTCTGCTGAAAACAGCGTCAGTCCGGGTTAGTTTCATTCGAATCGTGCAAATTAGAGTCCAAAACAAGAGGAAAAGCGTTAGGAAAAGTAGATACGACGGAGACGTATCATTGGTGATGACGATGGCGATGATTTCCCCCTCCGAGAGGGAAGTTCCCCCGGCGGAATCGCTCCGCCGGAGGGCAAAAGTGCTCTTCCACAAGTTCCGCCTCGAGACAGCGGCGCTTCATCCCGTAAGTCCCCCTCTGATTTTTTCTAGGTCAAAATGACCTATATAGCAGAAGATGGGCACCGGAGGTGGGCCGAGGAGGGCACAACCCACCAGGGCGTGTCTGGGGGCCCAGGCGCGCCCTGGTGTCTTGTGCTCACCAGGGTGGCCCCCTCCAGTAGTTATTTGCTCTAGTATTTTTTATATAGTGCAAAATAATTCTCCGTAAATTTTTAGCTCATTTGGAGATGTGCAGAATAGGTAACTCTGACGTAGCTTTTTCAGGTCCAGAATTCCATCTGCCGGCATTCTCCCTCTTTGTGTAAACCTTGCATATTGTTGGGGATATAACTATTGAGTATAAACTGCCCAGGAGGGGCCGGGTTATGCTCATAGTGATTTACTTGTATTGAAGCCCATGAAGATATAAAAGATGGCGACTTACGATGGAGACTTAATAAGAAGGCCCAAAGCCCAAAGGCGAGTTAGGGCCCATAGATGTAAACCGCCATAAGTATATGACTTGTATTGTAAGATAGGAAAGAGTGGATACCGAGACGGACATGTTTATGAGCCGGCCGGGATTCTGTGAACCGCCGGGCGTCAACCTGTGTATATAAAGGGACGACCCGGCGGCAGTTTAGGGACGAGAGACAACAGATCGAGAGCCAGGTTAAGCGTATTCGCTCCCTGGTCATCGAAACCCTAGCAATACCACCTCAAACTGGATTAGGCTTTCACCTTCACCGCAAGGGGCCGAACCAGTATAAACTCCCCGTGTCCTTTGTCCTGATTAACCCCTTTAAGCTAACCTCATTGCAATGGCTCCACGACTAAGTCCTCACACTAGGACATCTGCCGTGACGATTCCACGACAGTTGGCGCCCACCATGGGGCCAGCGCACGGTGGTTTCGAGTTCTTGAAGGGCAACTTCGAAGGGATCAAGGGATACGCTGTGGGCCGGATGACCAAGAGTCGTCGCGGCAAGCTCTACATCGACGACGAAGGCTGGGGCCTCGAGGCCGGCTCAATTGAGTGCGGGTACCGGGTCCCCTTCGGTGGAATTCATGTCTTCATTGGCAAGATCGGCGAACCGGGCCCTGAGTCGGACACCTGCACCGACATCATCGAGACGGCTCAGCGTGCAAAACCCGCCCGAGTTTAGCCCGCCATGAGTTGTGCCTTCGTGGGATTCATCAATGGTGCGGGATCTGAGGATAAATTAGTATCTGACGGTGAGACAGTTGTCTATTCTGATGGCGAGTCATCCACCGGTGAAACCGAGTCATTGTACCGACTGCAAGATGGTCGGCTTGGGGGTTGTTCCGATGGCGATAGTATTCCGGACCCCTACGAGCCGCCGAACCGGGTTGCAATCTTCATGGCCGGTATGCAGCCAGTGCAGCACTCTTCAACCGCAGTGGCATTGATTTCCGGATCAGCAGCGGCGACGGCAGCCGGGGCAGGAGGCCCTGCGCGCCCGCCGGCTCAAGTCTTGTCCGGTTTACTAGACGCCTTGGCGATACTGCTGACGACGGAGGTTAACCCAGATAATCAAGATCAGCATAACGCGGAAGTCGTGAAATTGCGAGATCAGATAGCTCAAGCTAAAGAAGACCTGGCAGCTGAAGATGCCAGGATGGCTGCAGAACGGGTTACGTTGGATGCTCAGGCGCAGAGGATTCAGTCGGAGTCTTACCGGCTCATGCTAGATCAGAACGCTTCAAACGAAGTCTTGAGGAGGAGGCATCAGTCTCGCCTGCCACCGGTTTACGAGGCAAGGAACCTCTTTAACACGCCAAGAGCAGGAACCAGTAACCCGCCAATGGCGGACCGGGTTGAAGCGCCTGGGACGGGAGCGCCGGTTCAGCCGCGCACCACGGATCCACCTCGTCAGAACAATATCCTGCTGCAACACATGCCAACACCATCGGGTCATTACTCTAACCCTTTGGATAACATGATCGCTGCAGCGTCACGATTGGTGGCTATCCCGGTTGAAGGCGAGTCTCCAATGGCAGTTGAGATACCGAGGGCTAGAGAGCTCCTTCAGACAGCATTGGTTCAGCAGCAGGCTTATTCTTACAGTCGAAGCTGGATTCATTCCACCCCTCGCCCAAGCCGGAGTTACAGTAGGCATATTGACGAACCAGCTGTGTCAAGCAGTGGGCGGAACCATAACCTGCCTAGCGGACATAACCCGGCGGGCGGTGGTGCTGATGCTCAGAACGTGGTGGATCAAAGTATAGCACGTCGAGAGGCCGGGCTGGCGGCGCAATATGAGGCCCGTCAACCTTCTCCGGTTCGTCTGATAGCTTCGGTGGAGCCAAGTGTAACCTTTAGGAATTTGGGCGTGCCATGTTTAGTGCCGGCCATACGTAATGAGCGTCTGCCCAAGGATTTTAAGGGTCCTCGCAAGGTGCCTAACTATACAGCCGATTTACCTCCTGAAACATGGATTGAGAGTTATGAGATGGCCATGGAGTTGCTAGATGTTAGCGATGCGGCATGTGCTAAATATTTCCCCCTGATGTTGGATGGAATGGCTCGCACTTGGTTGAAGGGGCTCCCTGCCAACTCCATTGGGTCATGGGCCGAGTTAAAGGCCCGGTTTATCTAGAATTTCAAAGATACGTGCAAGTAGCCTATGTCAATTGTGGATCTGGATGCTTGTGTCCAAGAAGAGGGAGAGTCCACAACCCATTGGGTGCGCCGGGTTTCGACCATCTTACATTCATCGGATCGCATCAATGTCGGTTCAGCGGTCATAATGTTGGAGAAGAATTGCCGGTTTACGCCTCTTAAGCAGAAGTTGGGTCGGCTCAAGCGCCACTGCAATGACATGGGAGAGCTGATGGCGGCTCTGGTTAAGTACGCTCACTCTGATGGTACCAAGGACCCTGAGTCTGATGATGATAAGCCGGGAAAGGGAAAGAAGAGCAGTAGCACCAGAGGACAGCAGCATAATCCGGCGAATCAGGAAGGCAATGGTAAGCGCAAATCTGATAATAGTTTGGACTTTGTGGCTAACACCAACGCACAGAATAATGGCCAGCATCATAAAGGTAAACCGCCCCCACGGGCCGGAGGGCCAGGCTTTAATCTTGAGCAGATGCTAAATCAGCCCTGCCCAAGGCATGGGACGCGAGAAAGACCGTCTGGCCACCTCTGGAAGGATTGCTACATCATGAAGGAGTATAAAAATTCCAATCTTTTTCAAGACAATCATGGACCGGGTGGTGGTTCAGGGTCCGGTTCTCATGGGCTGGGTTACGGCGGTGGCGGTTCTAGTTCTGGATTCCAAGGTAATCAGGGCAATCAAGGCAATCAGGGTGGCTACCATCAACAGTCAGGTCAGGGGAGTCAGCAGCAGCAATCTGGGTATCAGAGTAACCCAAAGCAGCTGAATAGTGGGCAGTACCACGTCTTCACCACAAATTTATGCAAACGGGATCAGAAGCTTCATAAAAGGGCAGTGAACGCCGTTGAACCTGCGGTTCCCCGTTACTTGCGCTGGTCTGAGCAGCCCATCGTGTGGAGTCGGGAAGATCACCCGCCCCGGGTTGATAATCCGGGTCACCTAGCATTGGTGGTTGCACCCTAGGTTGGAGGGTATAAGTTTACCAAGGTACTCATGGACGGAGGGAGCAGCATCAATATCCTTTTTTACGAAACTTTCCGTCGCATGGGGTTGACAGATAAAAATCTTAAACCATCGAATACAGTTTTCCATGGTGTGGTGCCTGGTAAGTCGGCATACCCTGTTGGTAAGATAGCTCTGGAAGTTGCCTTTGGAGATGATCATGACTCTAGGTCAGAGACATTAACCTTTGAAGTAGTCAAGATTCACAGCCCGTATCACGCTCTGTTTGGACGGCCGGCTTATGCCAAGTTCATGGCATGGCCTTGTTATGTTTATCTGCAGCTCAAGATGACGGGTTACAAGGGGACCATCACAGTACATGGGAGCCAAAAGATAGCCTTGGAATGTGAAGAAGGTGATGCGGCTTATGCTGAGTCGGTTTGTGCAACGGAGGAGTTAAAATATTACAAGGACAATGTTGATCCGGCGGATATGACGTCTTTGAAAAAGCCAACTACAGAGCATGATTCGATTTTGAAGTTTAAATCGGCAGATGACACTAAGATGGTTGATTTTGTTCCTGGCGATTCATCCAAGCAGTTCAGCATCAGTGCTAATATGGATCCGAAATAGGAAAGCGCGCTCATCGAGTTCATCCGTGAGAACCGGGACATCTTTGCATGGAAACCTTCTGACATGCCAGGTGTACTGAGGGAACTCGCTGAGCACACTCTCAATATTGATCCCAAGTTTAAACCGGTCAAGCAGTTTCTTCGTCGTTTCAATGAAGAAAGGCGTAAGGCCATTGGTGAGGAGGTAGCCCGCCTCTTGGCGGCTGGGTTTATTGTTGAAGTTTTTCATCCTGAGTGGTTGCCTAACCCGGTGCTGGTACTTAAGAAGAACGGCACTTGGCGCATGTGTGCGGACTACACGGATTTAAACAAGGCTTGTCCGGCTGATCCTTTTGCTCTCCCTCATATTGATCAGATTATTGATGCTACGGCGGGTTGTGAGCGTTTGAGTTTTTTGGATGCTTATTCTGGTTATCATCAGATCAAGATGGCAGTTAAGGACCAGTAGAAGACAACTTTCATAACTCCCTTTGGAGCCTTCTGCTATGTGTCTATGCCTTTTGGGCTCAAGAGTGCCCAGGCGACTTACCAGCGATGTGTGCAGAATTGTCTTCATAATCAGATTGGACGCAATGTTCATGCTTATGTGGATGATATTGTGGTAAAATCCAGAAAGAAGAAGACATTGATAGACGACTTGAAGGAAACCTTTGATAATCTCCGAGTTTATAAGATGATGCTTAATCCGGCCAAGTGTGTTTTTGATGTGCCGGCGGGCAAGCTTTTGGGCTTTCTGGTGTCTAACAGGGGCATTGAAGCTAATCCGGAGAAGATCAAAGCCATTACTTCTCTGGCTAAACCGGCGTGTATCAATGATGTTCAACGTCTGGCGGGTCGTATTGCGGTGCTAAGCCGGTTCATAAGCCGCCTCGGTGAGATGGCCATCCCTTTGTATCAGATGATGAAAAAGACAGATGACTTCGTCTGGAGTGACGCTGCTAATGAGGCATTTGAGGCGCTTAAGAAGCAGCTGGCTAAGCCACCGGTCCTAGCTGCACCCGTTGATAAGGAGCCGCTGTTGTTATATGTGGCTGCTAATAGCCGGGCTGTCAGTGTGGCTATTGTGGTTGAAAGGAAAGAGGCAGGCAAGGAATATCCGGTTCAACGGCCGGTTTATTATATCAGCGAAGTGCTTATTGAGTCCAATCAGAGATACCCACATTGGCAGAAGCTTGTATATGGGGTTTTCATGGCAAGCCGGAAGCTTAAGCAATATTTTCAGGGTCACCCCATTATGGTGGTTAGCTCTGCTCCTTTAGGAGATATCATCCAAAACAGGGAAGCAACAGGCCGGGTTGCCAAATGGGCCATTGAACTTGGGCCTCATGGTTTGAAGTATATGCCTCGCACGGCCATCAAGTCTCAAGCACTAGTGGATTTCATCAATGACTGGACAGAGCTGCAGATGCCTGAGGAAAAACCAGATAACACGTATTGGACTATTCACTTTGATGGGTCCAGGCAATTGGAGGGCTCGGGGGCTGGACTTGTGCTAGCTTCCCCTCGAGGTGATAAATTTTGTTATGTTCTCCGTTTGATTTTCCCTTGCACTAACAATGCAGCTGAATATGAGGCCTTGCTCCACGGTCTTCGGATGGCTAAGGAGATGAACTTAAGCCGGGTAAGGTGCTTTGGTGACTCAGATTTGGTGGCTCAACAAGTCTCTGGTACTTGGGATTCTAAGGATCCCCTCATGGCGGCTTATCGACGAGAGGTGGATATTATTGCTGGTCACTTCAAGGGTTATCAAGTTGAGCATGTTGATCAGAGGAAAAATGAAGCGGCTGATGCCTTAAGCCGGTTGGGTTCTCAACGTAAACCGGTGCCACCTAATGTCTTTCTTGACGTTTTGCATAACTCGTCGGTCAAGTTACCTACAGAGGAGGATTTGGCTATTCCTAACCCGGAAGCTCAGTTGGTGGCGGCTCTTCATGTTATTCCTGATCGGACAGTTCCATATTTGGCATATATGACCCGGGGCGAGTTACCTAAGGATGAAACCTTGGCCAGGCAAATAACCCGGCGGTCCAAGTCAATGACAATTGTCAATGGAGAGCTGCACCATTGCAGTGTTACCGGGGCGTTTCAACGTTGTGTTTCTCCTGAAGAAGGATGTGAGATTCTACGTGAGATCCATGAAGGAGATTGTGGTCATCACGCCGGCTCTAAATCTCTTGTAGCCAAGGCCTTTCGTCACGGTTTTTATTGGCTGACGGCTCATGCTGATGCTGAGGACTTGGTCAAAAAATGTGATGGTAGTCAGAAGTTTTCACGTCGAGCTCATGTTCCGGCTCAGTAGTTGAGAATGATTCCAATCACGTGGCCGTTTGCAGTTTGGGGGCTTGATATGGTTGGACCTTTTAAGAGGTCCAAGGATAAGAAGACCCACCTCTTGGTGGCGGTTGATAAATTCACTAAGTGGGTAGAGGCAGAGCCAGTCAGTAAGTGTGATGCAGCAACGGCGGTTCAATTCATGAAGAAGGTGATCTTCCATTTTGGCTTTCCACACAGCATTGTAACAGACAATGTAACTAATCTCTCCAAGGGTGCTATGAAAGAATTTTGTCAACGTGAGCATATCCGGCTTGATGTATCGTCGATGGCTCACCCCCAATCTAATGGTCAAGCTGAGAGAGCCAATCAAGAGATCCTGAGAGGCATCAAGCCCCGGCTTATGGTTCCCTTACAGAGGACGCCGGGTTGTTGGGTAGAAGAGTTACCCTCGGTGCTATGGAGCATCAACACAACGCCCAACAGATCTATAGGTTACACGCCTTTTTTCATGGTTTATGGAGCAGAGGTGGTTCTCCCCAGTGACATCCCTCACGACTCACCCCGTGTGGCGGCTTACGTTGAAGCTGATAATGAAAAGGTACGTCAGGATGCACTTGACCTATTAGATGAGGCGCGTGATCTCGTAGTGGCTCGTTCGGCGATTTACCAGCAAGATCTACGTCGTTATCACAGCCGCCGGGTCAAGACCAGAACCTTTCAAGAAGGCGACTTAGTGCTCCGGCTTATCCAGGATCAGACTGATATGCACAAGTTATCCCCACCTTGGGAAGGACCCTTTGTGGTCACCAAGAATCTGAACAACGGGTCATACTACCTTATTGATGTTCGAGACCACAAGTACTCACGCACGTCGGAGGAAGAGACTCGCCGGCCGTGGAATATCGCTCATCTTCGAGCGTACTACACCTGAGCCATTGGCTCTTCTGATATACATATTTTTGACAATGTATATATTGTGATCAATATAATAAACCGGCACCCCTGCTAAAGTAGGGCCTCTCATTTTTTCTTAACGAGTCTTTGGTTACTTGGGGGCTTCCGGCTTATGAGCGAAGTTATGATTACCCCTTGAACCGGCTTAAAAGCCAATTGAAAAAAAAACTTGGGGGCTTGTTACCCAGGTTGAAGGTACCAAAGAAAGTCTGTTGCAAAATCACAGCTCAAACATAGGTGCCCCTTGAGCACAGCTCAAAAATATTACTTGGGGCCTCCTTGATTCTAAAGAACAAAGTGTTTGTATAACCCTTGTAATAGGCTTAAAAGCCAGGCTTGGAAGCCAGGTGTATTCACCTAAAACCCTGGGTTATCCTGCCTTCTTAAGTAAGCCACTCCGCCCAGGTATTCCTGGAATGACTCGCCAAACGTTTGACAAGTCAATCTTATACAGACCCTGAACTTGTCAAAGTTAAAACGACGATTGGTTATGTGAGGTCCATCTTATAAGGTTTGTATATAGGTTTAACTCAGTGGCTGTGCGGCCCGTGAAAGCACTCGATTTTTGGCCTGGCAGCCCATGAAAAGCCTCATTTTTTCGTTTGTTTTATTCCACAGTTTTTGAGGTTTATTTGATGAGGCTTATAATGCTTTATGATCATAATTCATCCGGTGTTTATTAACCCGGCCTGGCTTTTGACTATAAGTCGCCAGTATGAGATAAGATAATATCCGGTGTTTATTAACCCGGCCTGGTTTTGTTCATAAGCCAAGCAATCTATGATAATTACCAGTGCCCAAAGTTTGGGTTCTCCCCCTTACTACACCGGTTTGGTAAACCAATAGTGTGATCAAATATCACAGGTATGATATATTTCAAATTTGGTTATTCTTAAAGTCCAGCCTTGGGTATAAGCTATGTTAGTTTCCATGGTTTTATATTGGGCGTTATGACCCATCCAGCGGTAAACCGCCAGGACACTTTTAATCCATTGCATGCAGGAGCAGATTCCACAGTGTTAATATTATAAGCATAAGTGGCATATCTTAACATGGTGGATTAGCAGTGTCATGCAAAGTAAATATGCACGATGGCATAGCAGAACGAGAGTTTAAGCTAGCCTATTGAAGGCGTTTGGGGCCCAAAAGAATAATTGTTTTAACAAGTCTTAAAGAAAGCAGCTGCTAAACCGGCCCCCGGTTTACGAGTCCTGGCCTAGCTTACTTGAAGGTTGCGGATCGTCCAGCGCCGGTTCATCTTCCTCCTCTCTACCCAGTGGCTAGAAGTCAAAGGTGGTCCAATCAATCCCAGTTAAGGCCTTGAATACAGCTTCATCACTTATAAGTGTGGAGGGGTCAAAATCAGGGGCATAGGTATGCTTACGGATTGGAGGAATAAGGTTTGGAGCATCATAAGTTGGAGCGTTAACTCTCTTGTTGTTGGCATCATAAATCGACTGATAATGTGAAAGATCGGTTTCTTCAGCCAATTGGCTAGCCAATGGGCGCATTTCCCTCGTCAAGGCTCTGAGGTCATCGTTATTAAACTCTGACCCGTCCTCCTTTATGCTCGGGTAGCCGTTTCCCACATCGGCCGGATCAAGATCAGATATCCAAGCTTTGGCCCGAGTCAGTGCAGTAAGAGCACCCGCCCTGGCAGCTGACTTCTTTAGCTCTTCAAACCGTGCAGGCATCATCGCCAGCCTTTCCAACGTCTCCTTGATCAAGGTTGGGGGCGGTTTATTATGGGAAGCTGTGCAGATAACCCGTTGTACGCCGGTATATAATTGCTCTATAAGTGTATAGGCGGCTTTCAGTTTTTGCCGCATATCTGAGCCAAGATGAGCAATGCGAGTTCCTGCATCATCAAAAACATCGGTAAACCGGCAGTCTCTTACATAATACATGTTCAAAGCTTATGAAGAAGTTATTTACCAAATACAGCAGCGGTCATGGCATTTATTTGTTGTTTCAAGCCAGTCAGCTCCTCAGCTACCGGATTAAGGGCAACCCCAGCATCCTCAGCCCTCTTCAGCAGAGTTGACTTTTCTGTATCCCAACCTGCCCGCTCGTTCTTAAAGCTCTCCTTCAGTTTTTCCATTGCTGTTAAGGCACTGGTCAGTTCTTCCTTGGCTTTGGAGGTCTCGGCTTGTTGTGACTTGATATTTTCTTGAAGGTCGGTGATTTGAGATTCCTTCTTGTTAAGATCAGCCTGCAAGAGACATGTAATTAATTAGATAGCAGTGCATATTCAAAGTCCCAAGCACATAACAAGTAATATACTTGGCACTTGGGGGCTAATGTCTATTGCTTCTTATCAAAAAAAAATTACAAGTCCCAAGCACATAACAACTATCAGCTTGATGGTCAACCGAATTATAAAGGTCCTAAGTAAGAATTTTGAGCCTTACAGCATAATTAGTCTCAACTTAACATATTTGTTAAGTCGACCCTTGGGGGCTACACAGGCGAAATTGAAGAGTTATTATTCTAAAGTCCCGGTTCATGTTGACATTATAAACCGGCCCTTGCGGGCTAGTGGAGTTGATCTATATGGTTCTTGAAAGTTTGCAGAACATTCTATTCTTTTATGTCCAGTAAACTTGGCGGCTAAGGGAAGAATATTTATGCAGAGTTAACAACATTTACCTCATATCGCTCCTTCATCATGTTCAGTAAACCGGCTTCATAATCACGGCTTGTGTGCAAATGGTTTAAAAACCCAGAATGAATATCTTGGGCGCTGAGGTGGGCATAGCTTTCCAAGTCCACCTTCCACTTGCCCTTGTCAACAGCAGAAAATTCTTCTTTAGCACTATGTTTTGACAGAGCAGTGGGGTTGCCTAGGGCTGTACACCAGACACCGGTAACTACAACATCGTCAGCTTTATCATCAGCAGCCTTAGTTGGGCTTGGCGGGTTATCAGCATGCCCCATCGGATCAATTTCCATCTGTTCAACAAAGGTTTCATGATCTTGCGGTGGCGGATCATCAAGAATAGCTTTAGTATTTGGTTCAAACTGTTCTGGGTTCTTTTCCGGATCAGTTGGCGCGCTGTCATCAGCCGGTTTGTTCAATTTGGCCTTTTTACTGGGTCTGGCCTTGGCTCTGACAGAGACGCAAATAATAGGTTAGTATAATGATCAAGCATAAGGGATAAGGGGTTAGTTAAAAATGCTCACCCAGGAACAGTTTTGAGGGTTGGGATTTGTGTCCCTATGGACTCGCCAGAGGATGAATGGGAAGTTCCCTGATAGTTTGAATCAGATGGATTAAGAGGTTGTCGGAAATAACCCGCCTTGGGATAAGATGTGTCAGAAATAGAAGAGACCTCTGGGCGGCGTTTACAAACTGGCGAGTTCGGTAAACCGGAAGAAGTGACCACATGGCCGCTATGCCGGGTTGTGCGGTGAGCTTCGTGTTGCTGCTTCTTCAAAAGAAAGTTTGGATCCAAGTAAGCTAGGGGGTGAGAAAATCTTACTTTCCGGCTTGCTTGTCGGGTTTTCTGTGTGGGCAGAGGTTCTGAACCGGATGAGAGAATAGTTACCTCTACGTCATTTGCGCGGCTAGCTTTTGCGTCGTCCTGATAAAATCATCGTCAATGAGATGTATGAAAAAAAGAGCCAAGTGAATCAAGTTCTACCTCTGACTCCGGATTATCATCGTCAATGTTTAACTCGGCAGGCTCGGTGTTTTTCTTCTTAGCGGGCTTCTTGTTGACCTTGGTCTTGACACGAAGTGTTTTGGCCGGTTTATCCTGCGGTTTCTTCTTCCAGAACGGATCATCACCCTATTTAAAGATTGAAAAGATCATAAAGGAGTATTAAGAATATGGATTAAAGCAGGAGTGGGGCAATTCTTACAGCTGGCGGTTTATTTGAAGCACAGAAAGGACTAAGTCCTGTTTTGCTACAGTCGGTCACCGGTTCATCCAACATCTTCTTGACAGATTCAGTAATTTCAGTATCAGTCAGCTGAATATCAGTGTGGCATTGAGGGTCTTTCACATCCCCTGTGTACTCACACATTAAACTGGGGCGACGGCTTAAAGGCAAAATGCTCCAAGATACCCAGCAACGGACAAAATCAATGCCTGTCAAACCGTTTGCCATAAAGGCTCTGAGCTTTGAAAGCTGTGGCGCATATTTGGACCGTTCCTTTGCATTGAGTCTTTGGGGGAATGGATGTGCATCGGTAAGCCGGTGAGCACGGTAACCCGGCAGAGGATTGTTGCCAGCTGGAGATGTATCTTGGCAATAGAACCAAGTTTGATTCCAATCTTTGGGATGGCTATGATGCCTAGCGTGAGGGAAGCTGACGTCTTTTCTCTTCTGAATTGAAACCCCGCCAAGTTCAGTATTGTGCCCATCCGTAAATTCAGTACGGCGGTTTAAATAGAAGAAATCTCTGAACGGGTCGACTGTGGGCTCTTCTTGTAGGTAGGCTTCACAAAACACTTGAAAATTGCAAATATTGGACACGGAGTTAGGCCCAATATCTTGAGGGTGAAGTTGGAAGAAGTGAAGCACATCACGGAATTTTTTTGATCCGGGAGGGCTGAACCCTCGACTCAGATGATCAACAAAAATGATCACTTCCCCATCCTTGGGCTCAGGAGGATTTTCTGGACCGGGGGCTCTCCAGTGGATGTCTTCCTTTTTCGCTAAAGCGCCGGTTGCAACGCACCCGTTCAGTTCTTCTTCTGTAACCCGGGATGGAACCCAGTTACAGGAATAAAAGGATTTGGCCATTTATACGATAACCTGGAAAAGATTTGTGCCGGTTTAAGGTTCATGTTTAACAGGCAGAAAGTGTTGAAGCATGCATAAATGTTAAACCGGACTGTGACGTTATCAAATCACAAAGACGAGCACTTGGCGGTTTAAGAGGGGACTAATGGTACCTGGCAGGTTATTATTTTCTGAGGTTAAACCGCCTACATGGATATGGAAAGTATAGATCTGAAGTTGGAAAATGGCTAAGTGTTGGAAAAACAGGTTTCACAGATTAATGCTATAATTGTGGATCTACGGCAGTTCAGATAATGGAAAAATCTAGACCTAAAAAGCTTCAGTACCTGAGCAGTTCATGTATTCAGATTGGATTTCTTATGCAAAAGGAGATGTTCTAATAAGCAAAAGTAAGTACTACGACCACCGCCGCACAGGAGGAGTGCCAATTTTGAATCAAAAATTGCAAGCTACAGCGAAGAACGAGGATGAACTCCGATGAACTCGTGGAAACCCTAATGGGATCTAGGGGAAAAGGAAGGAAGAGGACTCACCAGAACTGTTGAGTAGCGGAGGCGCGCGGATGAACTCTGGTCGATTCAGGTTGATGCAGCGGTCGTTGTTGAGGCAGTGGCAAAGGTCGATGACGGCGACGGAGCTCGGGCGCTGAGGCGATGTGAGGTGGAAGACAGAGACGAGGAGGCAAGGGGGGGAAAGTGAAAAGGACCCCCGGCCCTATTTATAAGGTGAATGGATAAGTGGCATGCGCGGGAATCGAGGAGCTTCAAATTGGATATGTGACAGGACTGACGCCTCGATTTTCGGAGGTTCATTAAAAAGAAGATGCATATATGATTTTTGGATGTTTATAAAATTAATGACAGGTGACGTCACGGCGAGTTACAAATTTTTGCGAAGGTAATGAAGAAGGAATTTTCCTAAGTGTTGAAGATTGACATGAACAAGTTCAAATCAACCTGGGGCCTAATGTTGGGGATATAACTATTGAGTATAAACCGCCCAGGAGGGGCCGGGTTATGCTCATAGTGATTTACCTGTATTGAAGCCAATGAAGACATAGAAGATGGTGACTTATGAAGGAGACTTAATAAGAAGGCCCAAAGCCCAAAGGCGAGTTAGGGCCCATAGATGTAAACCACCATAAGTATATGACTTGTATTGTAAGATAGGAAAGATTGGATACCGAGCCGAACATGTTTATGAGCCGGCCGGGATTCTGTGAACCGCCGGGCGTCAACCTGTGTATATAAAGGGATGACCCGGCGGCGGTTTAGGGACGAGAGACAACAGATCGAGAGCCAGGTTAAGCGTATTCACTCCCTGGTCATCGAAACCCTAGCAATACCACCTCAAACTGGATTAGGCTTTCACCTTCACCGCAAGGGGCCGAACCAGTATAAACTCCCCGTGTCCTTTGTCCTGATTAACCCCTTTAAGCTAACCTCATTGCGATGGCTCCACGACTAAGTCCTCACACTAGGACATCTGCTGTGACGATTCCACGACACATATTATGAGAGAAAAGGCATTAGAATTACTCCAAAAAGCATTATTATGAATAAAAACATTATAAATAATAGTAGGAAAACATGATGCAAAATGGACGTATCAACTCCCCAAGCTTAGACCTCGCTTGTCCTCAAGCAAAAAACGAAATCGAAAAAAACATGCCCACATGCTTAGAGAGAGAGGTGTCAATAAAAAAAATTGGACATAGAAGCATCATGCTTATTATTATAACAGCAAGGAACTTTAACATAAAACTTTATCACACAACTTTTATCATATAACTTCTCATGAACAAGTAACAATTCATCACAACATTGAAGTATAAAGCATAAATCTTATTGAAAACCAACAAACTATGTTCTCAGTCAACTTTGTGTCACACCCTAATTTTTGGCCCTTTCTTTCCATTTGATTTTCTGAGATTTTTGCTTGAGATTTCTTTTTCTTCTTCCTTTCCAGAGTGGCTTGTCATCCTCATATCCATCCCAAGACCTTGCCATTTTCATCTAGACCCAACCCCAATATTATTTTTCTTGGGAATATTCCTTTTTCTGTTAAAGGAATAATCCTTTTTGCCCTAGGTTGTGAAGCGACCTATATTTCTGTCACTCCCAAAATTCCCAAATAATTCTCATAATTTTTTTGGGTCATACTTGCTCAAATATGTCAAAATCCTTCCTTGGCATCATCAAAGATAATTCACAAATATTCCTTTTCTCATTCTGCCCTCAGTGGCTTTTTGAGAAGGAAGTGTCATTTATCTTTGCTTGATTGACCCCAAACTTTTTGGACACCTTTTCATGTCCATATCATTGCCTCATGCAAAAATTCAACTCAATTTTGCTAGTGAATATTCCTGAGCAATTTTTCAAAGTTCCTGTCTGAGGGAATTCTTTGTGAAGGAAGTACTAGCTAGAGTAACCCAAATGAGTTGAAATTTTGCACACTCCTTCATGTGCTCATATAATCACCCTCCTCCAAATTTCATCTCATTCCATTGATGTATGTGAGCCCAGGATCAATTCTTTGTTTCTGGTCAGATTTTCAGTTTATGAAGCAAGTATATTTTATGTTGCTTCAATGTTGCTGAAAATTTTCCAGGACCTTCTCCTACCCATATAACCTATTTCCACAAGATTTGGGCTCATTTCAACAAGCCATTTTCCCTCAAGATTTTCCTAAGATTCTGTCCAGAGAGGTGCTATATGAAGGAAGTACCATTTTGGCTTAGCCAAATGGTATGAAATTTTTATGGCACTCTCATATGCCCAAATCATCAGGCCGGCCATGACCAATTTCAGCTCAATCCAAGCTAGTATGTGAGTGGTACATCATTGTTTGCTATTCTGGTCAGTTTGGCAATTTGTACTGCAAGTGCTAGCTAAACCCCTCTTCTTGAGCTGAAACCCTGCCATCTTAATCACCTTAGTGAGTGATCAAACCCCAGTCAAATCTCAGCCTTGATCTCCAAGCATGTGAACCACAGCAAGTTCCAAACACCTTGCTGTTCGTTTGGTTTCTTGCTAGCTGTTGTCTCATCCTGTATCCCTGTGCTCGTTTCTTTGCTTAACAACCTTCTCTGTAGCATGCCCTATCCAGCTGACACGGTTTGGCCGCTAGGAGTGCACCACTTTCGCCAGCTGACGCGTTGATCACAGGTTTTGGCATGCCATCTGCGCGCTCTAGCGCCTCTGTCCTCTTCTCCCTCTCTCTGCTCGGCGTCTCAGCAAGCACGGGCGTATCTAGCAGGTCTGCCTCGTCGTCCCCTTCCCCCTGGACCCCTCTCCCCCTCCTGCAGCTCGCTCGCTGGCACTCGCCGCCGCGCGCCCACGGGCAAACTGTTGCCGGCCGTCGTCTTCCTCCTCTGTCCTCTTCCTCCTCGTGACCCTGGGCGCTGCTCTTCTCCGTGACCCGCTGCAGCTCGTCCGCTCCCCCTCGTCGTGTTCCCGTCCCTCCCGTGATCGCTGAGCCTCGCCAGGACATTGGCCGGACCCGAGCGGCGGCAACCGGCTCGGCCATCCTCGCCCCGCCTATAAATGGCCAGCCCCGAGGCCGCCCGACCACGCCAGCCTCTACTGCACCCTCCTTGACCTCTCCCCCGAGCTCCAGAGCCCCTCCTCGCCTCAATTGGCCGCCATGGCCACCGCTCCCCTCCGGCTAAATTAGCCCAAAGCCGAGCCCTCTTCCACCTCGTTCCACCCCCAGAGCCACACCCACCATCCACCGGAGCTCATCCACCCTCCTCCTTCTCCTTAGGTGCGCCGTGGCCGTGAGTCCACCAACGCCCGTCACCGCCGTCCGCTGCGATCGGAGCTGCGCCTGCTCCAGTCGTCTTCAGCAACTGGGAGGCAGACCAGGCGACACGGCTCGGTCCCCCGAGCACGTTGGTGTGCCGAGCGCCGCGGGAGGCGGCCTGTGTCGCCGGCAAACCTCGGCGGGGCCGGCGCTGCCCCTCTGTCCGCGCGGGATCGCTGGAGGAGGAAGAAGAAGCCAGCCAGGCGGGCCCCACCTTCCGCGGGACCCACCTGTCAGCCGCACAGACCCCGGCCCCGCCCCTGCCAGCTGGTTAAGTGGAAACATACTTCCAACGTTTACGTTTTCGGTAAGTGAAAGCGTAAAGCACCACGGCCTCTGTCCAAAATACGTTTTCCTTGTTCGAAAGCGTATTCCATTTCTACTGCGTCTGAAAGTGCGCTTTCCCTATGCAGAAGACGTATTTCCTTAAAGGCGTTTTCTGTTAAAACCAGCCAGGGACCTGTTTGTAGAGTTCTTTTTGTAGATTGGTCCCTGAGTTTCATCTGGCTATATCTTTTTGCTCGTAACTCCGATTGAGGTGATTCTAATGCTCACATCTTCGTCTCGTCGAGCCTGTTCTGTTCATATCATTTTCATGATGTTTTAACATTTTGAAAATGACCTTTATACCCTTGCCCGTAAACAACCCCTCCGGGAGAGAACTGTTTCCGGCGAATCTTTCCGCGATCTGTCCACACTTCTCCCTGGTGCATTCTTCATCCCCAGGCAAGTCACGACAACCACTTGCATGATAGTCATGCAGTAGCCATGGTTTTCTACTTGAACATTTAATAAGTGTTTGTTTGTCTACAACTGCTATCTTTGTTTCGGTAATGCTTATAGATCTGTGTTCACCTTCATGCTATGCTCTTCGACATCTTGTTATCTTGTACTTCTTGCTAGTATTATTGTTACATGTCATGTTTGGTAGTAGTACATGCTGGTAGTAGTGAGGTTCGTTCTGATGCATGCTTATCGTCTGTTACCGGGTACCGTTGATATGCATGTTCCTTTGCATCTAGCTGGTTATATGCTTACTTGGTAATATTACCGTTATGTTCTTGCATGGTAGTTATTTCCGTTGCTAGTGGTCATGTTATGCTATGAGTAGTGTTATACTTGTGATATTCGTGCTCATCAGTATGCCATGTTCATTCGGATATATGATTTATTGTTGTCGATATGCTTGAGGATTATGTTGCACCCCCATGCTTATGTTGATATCATGCTCATGCATTTTAGTTGCATCATGTTATTTTAATATGGCTCAGCTTATTGCATTCAAGTTTTAACTGGACTTAAATGAACTTGAACAACTGTTGGCTGAGTCATGGTGCCACCAAATTGAGCTGACCAGTGCAACCACACTTGCCTTATAGGGGGTCCTAACTGGGTCTATTGTCATGCCTCTCACCGGTGCCTCCAACGAGGGAAGGTTATGCGCGGGCGCTACCTTGGCCGGGTAGGACGGCATAAGCCTTGTGAGCCCGAGTTTGGTTATGTGCACATGTCCCCATTTGGGACCGTTTATGTTTTGCCACGACGGTGGCCGGCCACGTAGGTGGCGGATGTCATGAGTTGACATCGGGGCCACCCAGGACTTAGCCCAAAGGGGAGTTTGTCGGAGTGGCCGGGAGGGTGTGATGGCAATAGATCGATTTTGTTGGAACGCCGTTGGTCCACCCGAATGGGAGTGCGAGGCCATGGGTTCTGTGGTGTGGGTACAGTGTACTAACCTCTGCAGAGTGTGTGTTTAATCTATCGATAGCCGTGCTCGCGGATATGGGTCCAGTTCGTAGCCGGTCACACTGTGGGTCAATAGTAATAATAATAATGTGCTTAATAACAACCCTGGTTCGATGATGAGAAAGAGATGGGTTGTGGTCGAGAGAGGATCACAGAGGTATCATGGATACCGAAGTTGGTTGATCTTTATGTGATCGTGAGGGGATCACTGTGGTATCGAGGATACCGAGTTGTTGGATACTTGTGGTGTTATGCGAGAGTCAAGGGTAAAGGTCAAGCTCCTTGTGGTCATGTAATGATTACTACGGTATTGTAATACCAAGCTTGATTGGATCCTGAGATGATCGTGTGATGTCCGTGATGGTAAGCTTGTGCATGTGATGGTTATGAGGTAACCCGAGCAGAGTAAGTTGGTGCATGCTAGTATCATCATGTTGCATGCTAGTATCATCATGTTCATATGTTCATGCCATGCTCGTATTTTTCTAGTTGTATCATGTTGTACATGCCATGTTGTTCTGATAGTATCGTGTTCATCATTGTTAAGTAACCTGTAATTGCCATGCTGTTGTTTGTCTTGATTGCCTTTGGTTGCTGTGAGCTTGCAAGTACATTCAATGTACTGACCTGGCATGTCATGCCAGTTTGCAGGTCATGCCGGATTTGATTGCTTGTTTGCCGTGGATCCCTTGTTTACGAGCTAGGTAAGCGTTCCAGCCAGAGTCCCTGCGGATTGGAGTTCATCAAAGTCGTCGTTATCCGCTGCTAGAAGTTATTCCGCTGCTTCGTGTTGTTCTGCTGCTGGCATAGAGCAACCGTGGCAGGCGTAGGGTCACCGTGCCGATGTAATCCCCTTGTACCCATATAGCTTGTAATAAAGAGCTGATTTGTTTTATGCTAAGCAGTGCCATATTCCAGAAGACTTCTCCTCGATCTCTGGGCTGGAGTACGGGGTGTTCCGGGTTCTCTGAGCCGGGGTGCCACAAGGAAGCAACTACAATTCATCATATTTTCAGGAAGGGTCATGTATCGGAGCCTTTAGGCAAGTCCACATACTCAACCATCATTTAATATTCTATGATTGCTAACACTCACAGCATACCCATGAACAAAAAGTTTCAACCGGACACATAGAAAGATATGGGCTTATAGTTTCGCCTCCCAACGTATTCACCTCAAGGGTGATGTCAACAATAATAACTCATGCCCACTCATATCCAACTGGATATATGTGCCTAGATCTTTCCTCACCACATGATGCTTGCAAAAAGAGAAAATAAAAAGGAACAGGGAAGAATACTTTGACTCTTACATAAAAGTAAATGCATAAAAGTAAAAGATAGGCCCTTCGCAGAGGGAAGCAGAGGTTGCCATGCGCTTTTTGTTTGTATGCCAAATCCCTTAATGCAAAAGAACGTCATGTTATATTGCCCCTTATGATAGCAACCTTTCTTATGCAGTCTGTCACTTTTATTACTTTGCCATCCCATGTTCGTACAACGCTCAATTTTCTCTTACACTAAATGATCTAACACATTTAGAAGCAATTTTTATTACCTTATATTGCACCGATGACAACTTACTTGAAGGATCTTACTCAATCCATAGGTAGGTATGGTGGACTCTCAAAATAAGATTTTGGGTTTAAGGGTTTTTGGATGCACAAGTAGTATCTCTACTTAGTGCGGAGTTTTTGGCTAGCAAAGATATTGAGCAAGCACCACATGTTGAAGGATCTATGCCAATATAACTATGTGAATATGAACAAACATAAATCATTACGTTGTCTTCCTTGTCCAACGTTAACAATTTTGACACAAAATATTTAATGGGGGCTCACAATCATAAAAGATGTCCAAGATAGTATATTTGCACGTGAATTTTCTCTTCCCTTATTAATTCTTTCATGAATTGCATCATTGACCAGTGCTATGTTTGTCAATCTCCAATAAAAATTTGCCACTTATACTTTTCCTTATGTGATGTCATTACTTACCATAAGATTAGCATATGATCTTTTTCATTTATTTTCCTTTATTTTCATTGAAACATAAAAGTAAAGAAACAAAACTCAAACTACTCTTTATTATATATCTCGCACACGATTACTTAGATAGATAGTTCACTAAGCAAGCACTCAAAAAGAAAGGATCGAACTAAACTTTTATTCAACTAAATCATAGGATAACTAAAGATCGAACTAAAATAGATAAAGGAAAAGATAGTTGTGGTGATACGATACCGGGGCACCTCCCCCAATCTTGGAACAAGCCAAGGGGAGTGCCCATACCATGAGCTCAAGTCTCCTTTGGTGGGGAAGATGATGATGATGGTGGTGAAGTAGTAGCGGGCTTATCCTTCGGTTTCCATGGCAGCGGCTCACCATCATAAGAAGAAGCGCGAGTCTCACGAGTCCTGCAACTGGCAGGTAAACTCATGCCTTTAAATCTCGCCTCATATTCAAAGACTTGATTTTGGAGATCATAGATTTGGCTTTGCAGAAAATTGATTTGCTCGTTGAGGGTGAAGACGATGTCCTTCATGGACCGGCCATCCACCTTGAGATCACGGGTGAAATCCAGAATCATGAGGTGATTGGCATTGAGTCCACGCCCCACCATCCCCTTGCACTTGAAAACCTCTTGCTCCATAGCTTCGAGCCTCGCCTCCATGGTTCCCATCCTCTTGGGCCCCTGGACGTCCCGGATATGGAGCACCCCCTCACACATCTCAATGTCTTGAGGGTGCTACATCACCTCCCGCAAGTACGGGTTGATGACGTTCTCGAAGAACTTGTCCTTGGAGGAGCTCGAAGTGGCCATGGCGATCTAGATTTGTCAGAAAACAGCAAGAAAGAAGAACAAAATATTTCTCCGCGATACAGTGGTTAATACATTCAGAGGGGGGTATATAAAGATTTTTTATCTTGGGAAACAAGCAAACGGGAGGAAAACAGAGTCGGGAAGGTTCCCGAGGTGGGCACAACCCACCTGGGCACGCCAGGGGGCCCAGGCGCGCCCTGGTGTCTTGTGCCCTCCTCAGTTGCCTTCCTGGTTGTTTCTTATTTTCCTATTTTTGTAATATTCCAAAACAGACAAAAAATATTTTTGCGGATTTTTCGGAGTCCGTTTACTTACCGTATCATGTACCTCCTCCTTTTCAGGATTCTGGAGTGTTCCGGAAGGTTTTTTTTATGTGTTCCTCCAGTGTCATGGTTTGAATAATATTGCTTTCAACATTAATAGGCGTACCTGAGATATAGTGTTTAATTCTTTGCCCATTGACCACCTTTGGGTTAGTACCTTCGGCATTATTGATCTTGATAGCTCCAGAGCGATAAACCTCCTTGATAATATATGGTCCTTCCCATTTAGAGAGAAGTTTTCCTGCAAAGAATCTAAAACGAGAGTTGTACAAAAGAACATATTCTCCAACCTTGAATTCCAGCTTTTGGATTCTTTTGTCATGCCATCTTTTAACTTTTTCTTTAAATAACTTGGCATTTTCATAGGCTTGGGTTCTCCATTCATCTAATGAGCTAATATCAAATAACCTCTTTTCACCGGCAAGTTTGAAATCATAGTTGAGTTCTTTAATTGCCCAATATGCTTTATGTTCTAACTCCAGAGGCAAATGACAAGCTTTTCCATAAACCATTTTATAGGGAGACATACCCATAGGATTTTTATATGCTGTTCTGTAGGCCCAAAGTAGATCATCCAATTTCTTAGACCAATTCTTTTGGGACCTATTGACAGTTTTTTGTAATATTAGTTTTATTTCTCTATTGCTAAGTTCGACTTGACCGCTAGATTGAGGATGATAGGGTGATGCAATTCTATGGTTGACATCATATTTAGCAAGCATTTTGCGGAAAGCACCATGAATAGAGTGTGAACCACCATCAGTCATTAAATATCTAGGGACTCCAAACCTCAGGAAAATAACTTCTTTAAGCATTTTAATGGAAGTGTTATGATCATCACTACTAGTTGGAATAGCTTCTACCCACTTAGTAACATAATCAAGAGCAGCCAAAATATGTGCATACCCATTAGAGGAAGGAAAAGGTCCCATATAATCAAAACCCCAAACATCAAATGGTTCAACAGCAAGTGAATAATTCATAGGCATTTCTTGACGCTTACCGATATTACCAATTCTTTGACATTCATCACAAGATAAAACAAACTTATGGGCATGCTTGAAGAGAGTAGGCAAATAAAAACCAGATTGTAATACCTTATGAGCAGTTCTATCTCCCGCATGATGCCCTCCATAAGCTTCGGAGTGACATTTTCGTAATATTGGTTCCTGTTCATGCTCAGGTACACAACATCTAATAATACCATCTACTCCTTCTTTATAAAGATGTGGGTCATCCCAAAAGTAATGTCTTAAATCATAGAAGATTTTTTTTTCTTTTGTTGGTATGTGAAACTAGGTGGTATGTATTTAGCAATAATATAATTAGCATAGTCAGCATACCACGGAGTATTATGAGAAACATTTATTGCAGCTAGTTGTTCATCAGGAAAACTATCATCAATAGGTAGTGGGTCATCAAGGATATTCTCTAACCTAGACAAGTTATCAGCTACGGGGTTCTCAGCTCCTTTTCTATCAGTAATATGTAAATCAAATTCTTGTAGCAAGAGAACCCACCTAATGAGTCTAGGTTTAGCACCATTCTTTTCCATAAGATATTTGATAGGAGCATGATCAGTGTGAACAATTACTTTGGAATCAGCAATGTAAGACCTGAATTTATCACAAGCAAATACGACTGCTAAAAATTCTTTTTCAGTAGTAGCATAATTTCTTTGGGCACTTTCTAGAGTTTTGCTAGCATAATGGATAACATTTAATTTCTTATCAACTCTTTGCCCTAGAACAGCACCAACAACATGATCACTAGCATCACACATAATTTCAAAAGGTAAGTTCCAATCAGGCGGTTGAACAATAAGTGCAGAAGTTAAGGCTTTCTTAAGTGTTTCAAAGGCTTCTACACAGTCATCATAAAAAACAAATGGAACATCCTTTTGTAAAAGATTTGTAAGAGGCCTAGAAATTTTAGAGAAGTCTTTAATAAACCTCCTATAGAAACCAGCATGACCAAGGAAACTACAAATACCTTTAATATCTTTAGGACATGACATTTTCTCAATTGCATCAACTTTAGCTCTATCCACCTCAATACCTCGTTCAGAAATTTTATGCCCCAAGAAAATACCTTCATTAACCATAAAGTGTTGCTTCTACCAATTCAAGACAAGATTGGTTTGCTCACAACTCTGCAAAACTCGATCAAGGTTGCTTAAGCAATCATCAAAAGATGTTCCATAAACAGAAAAATCATCCATGAAAACTTCAACAATCTTTTCATAAAAATCAGAGAATATAGTATTCATACATCTTTGAAAGCTAGCAGGTGCATTGCATAAACCAAAAGGTATACGTCTATAAGCATAAGTTCCAAAAGGGCAACTAAAGGTGGTTTTCTCTTGATCAGGTTGTGAAACAGGTATTTGAGAAAAACCAGAATATCCATCAAGAAAACAAAAGTGTGTGTGCTTAGATAGTCTTTCTAACATTTGATCAATAAAAGGCAAAGCGTAATGATATTTTCTGGTTGCTTTATTTAATTTTCTGAAATCAATTACTATTTAACAATTCTTTGTGGAATAAGTTCATTTTTATCATTAGGAACAATAGTAATACCTCCCTTCTTAGGGACACAATGAACGGGACTTACCCATCTATTATCAACTATGGGATAGATTATACCTGCTTCCAGAAGCTTTAATATTTCAGTTCTTACCACTTCTTTCATCTTAGGATTCAAACATCGTTGATGATCAACAATGGGTTTAGCATCAGGTTCCATATTAATCTTGTGCTGACAGAGAGTGGTACTAATGCCCTTAAGATCATCAAGAGTATATCCAATAGCAGCACGGTCCTTCTTCAGAATTTTTAATAATCTTTCTTCTTCATGTTCTGAAAGGTTATCACTAATAATAACAGGATATATCTTTTTCTCATCAAGATAAGCATATTTCAAAGTGTCATGCAATTGTTTTAATTCAAACATGGGATCACCCTTAGGTGGAGGAGGACCTCCTAGAGTTTCAATATGCAAATTGTGTTTGAGCAGGGGTCGTTGTTCAAAGAAATTTTTATCTATTTCATTTCTTTCATGCATATGCATATCATTTTCATGGTCTAGCAAATATTGTTCTAGTGGATTAGTAGGAGGCATAGCAATAGAAGCAAGACCAATTATTTCATCCTTACTAGGTAATTCTTTCTTATGAGGTTGTCTATTAAATTTGAAAAAAATTAAATTCATGAGATTCATCACCAAAGCGATCACTGACAGTTTGTTTATGACAATCTATAGTAGCATTGACAGTGTTCAAGAAAGGTCTACCAAAGATAATGGGACAAAAATCATCTTGTGGGGAACCAAGAACTAGAAAATCAGTAGGGTATTTTATTTTCCCACACAAGACTTCAACATCTCTAGCAATCCCAAGTGGTGTGATGGTGTCTCTATTAGCAAGTTTAATAGTAACATCTATGTCTTCTATTTCAACCGGTGCTATGTCATTCATAATTTATTGGTATGAGGTAAAAGGAATAGCACTCACACTAGCACCTAAGTCACATAAACCATGATAACAATGATCTCCTATTTTAACTAAGACAACAGGCATGCCAACAACATGTATATGTTTATCTTTCTCATCGGGTTTGGCAATTCTAGCAGCTTCATCACAAAAGTAAATAACATGCCCATCAATATTTTCTACCAGGAGATCTTTAACATAGCAACACTAGGTTCTACTTTAATTTGTTCAGCAGGTTTAGGTGCTCTAATTTTACTTTTGTGAACCGCAGTTGAAACCTTAGCATGTTCCTTTATCCTAACAGGGAAAGGTGTTTTTTCAATATAAGCAGTAGGCACAACTGGATCAACATTGTAAATAATAGTTTCATCTTTAACTATGTCCGGTTCTTTAATTTCTTCTTTAATAGGGGGATGATATTTAAGCCACTTCTCTTTAGGGAGATCAACATGAGTAGCAAATGATTCACAAAAAGAGGCTACTATCTCAGAGTCAAGTCCATATTTAGTGCTAAACTTGTGAAAAGCATCGGTATTCATAAAAGATTTAACACAATCAAATTCAAGCTTAATACCTGACTCTTTACCTTCATCGAGTTCCCAATCTTCAGAGTTGCGTTTAATTCTTTCTAAAAGATCCCATCTGAATTCAATAGTCTTCTTCATAAAAGAACCAGTACAAGAAGTATCGAGCATGGACTGATCATCACGAGAAAGCCGAGCATAAAAATTCTGAATGATAATTTCTCTAGAGAGCTCATGATTGGGGCATGAATATAACATTGACTTAAGCCTCCCCCAAGCTAGAGCGATACTTTCTCCTTCACGAGGCCAAAAATTATATATATAATTCCGATCACGATGAACTAGATGCATAGGATATTTTTTTTGGTGAAATTCCAATTTCAATCGATTCCAGTTCCAAGATCCAATATCACCGCATAGCCTATACCATGTCAATGCTTTTCCCTTCAAAGATAAAGGGAAAAACTTCTTCTTAGCTTCATCTCCGGATAAACCTACAAGCTTAAATAATACACAGATTTCATCCACATATATCAAGTGCATATCAGGATGTTCAGTTCCATCTCCTGCATAAAGATTAGCCAGCAGTTGTTCTATCATACCCGAAGGAATTTCATAACCAATATTTTCAGTAGGTGCAGTAGGTTGAGGGGCAACTAATTGTGCTTCCGGTCGAGGTGAAGATACCCCGAACAAACCCCTCAAAGGATGGTTCTCCATAGTAACAAGTGACAATAAATTTTAGCACGTAGTAATAATTTTTCCTTACCAATTTCCACTTACCAAGAGCGCTTCACTCCCCGTCTACGGCACCAGAAAAGAGCCTTAATGACCCACAAGTATAGGGGATCAATCATAGTCCTTTCGATAAGTAAGAGTGTCGAACCGAACGAGGAGCAGAAGGAAATGACAAGTGGTTTTCAGCAAGGTAATTTCTGCAACCACTGAAATTGTTGGTAACAGGTAGTTTGATAGCAAGATAATTTGTAACGAGCAAGTAACGGTAACAGTAAATAAAGTGCAGCAAGGTAGCCCAATCCCTTTGTAGCAAAGAACAGGCCAAAACAGTCTCCTATAATAAGCAAAGCGTTCTTGAGGGTGCACGGGAATTTCACCATATCACTTTCATCATGTTGGTTTGATTCGTGTTCGCTACTTTGATAATTTGATATGTGGGTGGACCGGTGCTTAGGTGATGTTCTTACTTGAACAAACCTCCTACTTACGATTAATCCCCTCGCAAGCATCTGCAACTACGAGAAAAGTATTAAGATAAAATCTAACCATAACATTAAACTTTTGGATCCAAATCGGCCCCTTACGAAATAGCGCATAAACTAGGGTTTAATCTTCTGTCACTCTAGCAACCATCATCTAATAACTACTCCACAATGCATTCCCTTAGGCCCAAATATGGTGAAGTGCCATGTAGTCAAAGTTCACATGACACCACTAAGGGAATCACAACATACATATCATCAAAATATCGAACACATATCAAGTTCACATGATTATTTGCAACATGACTTCTCCCGTGACCTCAAGAACAAAAGTAACTACTCACAAATGATAATCATGCTCAAGATCAGAGGGGTATTAAATAGCATAATGGATCTGAACATATAATCTTCCACCAAATAAACCATATAGTAATCAACTACAAGATGTAATCAACACTACTAGTCACCCACAAGTACCAATCTAAGGTTCCGGTACAAAGATTGAACACAAGAGATGAACTAGGGTTTGAGAGGAGATGGTGCTGTTGAAGATGTTGATGGAGATTGCCCTCCCAAAGATGGGAGAGTTGTTGGTGATGACGATGGTGATGATTTCCCCCTCTGGGAGGGAAGTTCCCCCGGCGGAATCGCTCCGCTGGAGGGCAAAAGTGCTCCTGCCCAAGTTCCGCCTCGAGACGGCGGCACTTCGTCCCAAAAGTCCCCCTCTGATTTTTTCTAGGTCAAAATGACCTATATACCAGAAGATGCGCACCGGAGGTGGGCCGAGGAGGGCACAACCCACCAGGGCGTGCCTGGGGGCCCAGGCGCACCCTGGTGTCTTGTGCTCACCAGGGTGGCCCCCTCCGGTAGTTATTTGCTCTAGTATTTTTTATATATTGCAAAAATAATTCTCCGTAAATTTTTAGCTCATTTGGAGATGTGCAGAATAGGTAACTCTGACGTAGCTTTTTCAGGTCCAGAATTCCAGCTGCCGGCATTCTCCCTCTTTGTGTAAACCGTGCATATTATGAGAGAAAAGGCATTAGAATTACTCCAAAAAGCATTATTATGAATAAAAACATTATAAATAACAGTAGGAAAACATGATGCAAAATGGACGTATCAACTCCCCCAAGCTTAGACCTCGCTTGTCCTCAAGCGAAAAACCGAAATTGAAAAAAACATGCCCACATGCTTAGAGAGAGAGGTGTCGATAAAAACAAAATACGGACATAGAAGCATCATGCTTATTGTTATAACAGCAAGGAACTTTAGCATAAAACTTTATCACACAACTTTTATCATATAACTTCTCATGAAGAAGTAACAATTCATCACAACATTGAAGTATAAAGCATAAATCTTATTGAAAACCAACAAACTATGTTCTTAGTCAACATTGAAGTAAATCTTGCATGTTATGAGAGAAAAGGCATTAGAATTACTCCAAAAAGCATTATTATGAATAAAAACATTTAAAATAGCAGTAGGAAAACATGATGCAAAATGGACATATCAGTGTCGAGGGTCGGCACGTCATCCATGGCGAGCGGCCGGGAGCGCGAGCGGCCGGGAGCTTTTTGGGAAAATGGGGGGGGGGATGGTTGTGGTTGTGCCACCGACTGGCGGTCCAGGGGGAGGAGTAGGCGGCCGTCGCGCGCATCCGTTTTGTGTCCGCGCGGACGCAAATGTGGCTCAAATTTGGGCCGAGAATGGGTTGGCAGGCGGACGAAAAGCGGACATGCGTCCGTTTGGGTCGGCGCGCTGGGCCGACTTTTGTGTCCGTTTTGACCCAAACGGACACACGCGGACGAAATGGGTCGGCGCGTTGGGGTTGCTCTAATAGTTCACAATCCACGATGCTGTGCTGTAGTAAAGATGTGGGGATGCACCTTGGGACGCGTTTGGTAGGCTACATAAACCTCAGCCAGGCCTGCGCGGGAAGAAATGGCCCATTTGGTTACCCGCATTCACTGTTGGGCCTACATAGCACGAACATCAAAGTACCTCTGGGCCTGCATCCATAGGAACGCTCAAATTGACCTTTTTGTGGAGCCAAGCTCGCACGATGCAACCCTAGGCACGTGGGTGTGGGCGGTTGCACACGTGGGTGCGGTCTCAAGAAGTCGCGTTGTTTCCAGGCGCATCGTCATAAATTACCTCACCTCCCTTCCTCACCGATCTCTCCCCTCTCCCCCACTCACACCGACGGTGGCGTCCACCGGAGCTCTAGTGCGAATCGATCCGAGATGACGACAACCACCGGAGCGCATCGGCCATGGCGGTAAGTCCTCGTCCTCTCTGTAGATTAACTGCTTTCAACTCGGACTAGATTCGATTAGAGCACGCGATTGAAGAGTTAGGGAGGGGATTGAACACATCGGGCATGGAGGATTGCCATCAATTGATTCTGCATCGACGGCTACTAGGGTTCATAGGTAATTTTTTGATTACATCGGGGGTGGGGATTGGGGTACAAACTTTCTTATCTAGCCGCGGTGACCCTGGAGTCGCGTCAAGCGGTGGGGGTGGGGGGCGTAGCCATCTTCTTTTCTTCCTCATCGTCTTCGTCAAGAATGATAGGTATTGCACGGTGACCTGCCGCCGGCGCCCTAGCCACCATCTGCACCTCATCGTTGTCGGCCTCCGGTGACCCGAACGTCCTACTCCAGTATGCCGTGGCACGCTGGTCTTGAGGCGCCTTACACTGACTGTACTTAGCCCATCTTGCCCGCTGTCCAACATCGCCGGAGTCTGCCTGATTCATGGCCCAGCGCAAGATGTCCGCTGACATTGCACCCTTGGCTGGGTCCAGAATCAGTGTCTTCAGCTCGTCCGACGTAGTCTTCTTCATCATAGCATCGGCCTCCTTGTGCATGCCATTGATGTTGCTGAAGTTCGAGCACACTTCCATGGTGTGCTCGAACTTCTTGCGGTCACCGAGCGAGCACCTCATGGCTGATACATCTCCAACGTATCTACAATTTCTTATTGTTCCATGCTATTATATTATCTATTTTGGATGTTTTATATGCATTAATATGCTATTTTATATTATTTTTTGGACTAACTTATTAACCTAGTGCCCAGTGCCAGTTTATATTTTTTCCTTGTTTTTGACTTTTACAGAAAAGGAATATCAAACGGAGACCAAACGGAATAAAACTTTACGATGATTTTTCTTGGAACAGAAGAAACCCACGAGACTTGGAGAGGAGGCCAGAAGCCCTACGGGGTGGCCACAAGTCGTAGGGGCGCGCCCCCAGGGCTTGTGGGCCCCCCGTAGACCTTCCAACCCTAATCTTTGTTCTATAAATACCCAAATATTCCCCCTACACGAGAGGGCACACCAAAAATACTTTTTCGCCGCCGCAAGCTTCTGTTCTCGTGACATCCCATCTTGGGGCCTTTTCTGGCACTTCGCCGGAGGGGGATTTGATAACGGAGGGCCTCTACACCTACCTTGCTACCCTTCCGATGATGTGTGAGTAGTTTAGCACAGACCTACGGGTCCATAGCTAGTAGCTAGATGGCTTCTTCTCTCTCTTTGATCTTCAATACAATGTTCTCCTCGATGTTCTTGGAGATCTATTCGATGTAATATTCTTTTGTGGTGCGTTTGTTGAGATCCGATGAATTGTTGATTTATGATCAGATTATCTATGAATATTATTTGAGTCTTCTCTGAACTCTTTTATGCATTATTAAGATATCTTTGTATTTCTCTTCGAACTATCGGTTTGGTTTGGCCAACTAGATTGGTTTTTCTTGCAATGGGAGAGGTGCTTAGTTTTGGGTTCAATCTTGCGGTGTCCTCAGCCAGTGACAGAAGGGGTAGCGAGGTACGTATTGTATTATTGCCATCAAGGATAAAAAGATGGGGTTTTATATCATATTGCTTGAGTTTATCCCTCTACATCATGTCATCTTACTTAAAGCGTTGCTGTGTTCTTATGAACTTAATACTCTAGATGCAGGCAGGAGTCGGTCGATGTGTGGAGTAATAGTAGTAGATGCAGAATAGTTTTGGTCTACTTGTCACGGACATGATGTCTATATTCATGATCATTGCCTTAGATATCGTCATAACTATGCGCTTTTCTATCAATTGCTCAACAGTAATTTGTTTACCCACCGTATATTATCTTCAAGAGAGAAGCCTCTAGTGAAACCTATGGCCCCCGGGTCTATTTTCCATCATATATTTTCAGATCTATAAACCAAAAAACCCAAAAATACCTTGCTGCACTTTATTTATATTTACTTTATTTTGCTCTTTTATTTATCTTTTATACCTATCTCTATTAGATCTTACTCTTGTTCGTGACCATGAAGGGATTGACAACCCCTTTTTCGCGCTGTGTGCAAGTGTTTGTTAGTTTGTGCAGGTGCATATATTGGAGACTTGCGTGTGCCTCCTACTAGATTGATACCTTGGTTCTTAACTGAGGGAAATACTTATCTCTACTTTGCTGCATCACCCTTTCCTCTTCAAGGGAAAAATCAATGCAGGCTCAAGAAGTAGCAGGAAGAATTTCTGGCGCCGTTGCCGGGGAGGTTCTACATCAATCCTACCAAGTACCTATCATAAACTCTCATCTCTTGTAGTTACATTATTTGCCATTTGCCTCTCGTTTTCCTCTCCCCCACTTCTAAAATGTTTTCAGAAAAACACAAAAATATTTGCCTTCTTTTCGTTTGCCTTTATGTCTTACTTGGTTTGTTTGCTTGTTCGCTTGGTATAATTGTGTGTTTATTGAAAATTAGAAAGCAAAAATTTATGGACCCTCATCCACTTGCTAATCTTTTTAAAAGATCGAATTATGATGAACCAATTACTAGTGAGTTGAGTGCACTAAATTATCTTTATGAAGTATTGCTTGAAATTCATGAATCTGAAATTTGTGATGAAGTGTTAGAAGAAGAAATTTATAAAGTGATTCACAAGAGCTCCGTGAATGAAAAGCATGAGTGCAATGATGTTATTATAAATTCTATTAATGTCAGTTGTGCTAATGATATGCAAAACCCCAAGCTTGGGGATGCCAATTTTGCTATGTCCTCTACTTATTGTAATGATCATGATTGGGGTGATAATGCTTCTTATGATCTTGAAATTTTGTAAGCCTCATGATGATTATGATATTGATAATAATGTTTGCAATAATATTTAAAGTGGGTTTGGAAGAGTGTCAACTTTAGGAAATAATGATCCCACTACTTTGGAGATTGATCAATCTTATGAATTTTTTGATAAAAGTGGGCTTGGAGAGGTCATGACTTTATTTGATGATAATCCCAATATTTTGGAAGAATGTCAACTTTGCATGCATGTGGATCATGTAGATAATATGTTATGTGATAGCTATATTGTTGAATTTAAATATAATCCTACATGTAATTATTATGAGAGAGGGAAATATGGTTATAGAAATTTTCATGTTACTAAATTACCTCTCATTATGTTGAGATTACGATTGTTTCTTTCTTCCTACTTGCATATGCTAGCTTTTGCTTGTCTTGATAATTTGTTTGCTTATAAAATGCCTATGCATAGGAAGTATGTTAGACTTAAACTTGTTTTTCACATGCTACATGATGCTCTCTTCGTGTTTCAATTGCTATCTTTCATGTGAGCATCATTAAAATTATCAATGCCTAGCTAAAAGGCTTTAAAGAAAAGCGCTTGTTGGGAGACAACCCAATAATTTTATTTTCTGTTTTTCTGAGATACACATTATTACTTCTGTAGTAATTGTGTTTTAGTGTTTTAATTAGTGTTTAAGCCAAGTAAGACCTTTGGGATGGTCTATGGTGATAGTTGATTTGATCTTGCTAAAAAATAGAAACTTTTGCGCTCATTGCCAGAATTTTAGAAAATTACAGAAGTGCGCTTTTGATCTATTTTTTAAAAGATTGATATACAAATTTCCTAGGTTGTCCTAATTTTTCAGAATTTTTGGAGTTACAGAAGTATACGAAATTTCTAGATTACTACAGACTATTCTGTTTTTGACAAATTCTGTTTCTATGTGTTGTTTGCTTATTTTGATGAATCTATGGGTAGTATCGGGGGGTATGAACCATGGAGAAGTTGGAATACAGTAGATATAACACCAATATAAATTTAGAATGAGTTCACAACTGTACCAAAAGTGGTGATTTATTTTATTATACTAACGGATGTTACGAGTTTTCTCTTGAGTTTTGAGTTGTGAAGTTTTCAAGTTTTGGGTAAAGTTTTGATGGACCACGGAATAAGGAGTGGCAAGAGCCTAATCTTGGGGATGCCCAAGGTTCCCCAAGGTAATATTCAAGGACAACCAAGCATCTAAGCTTGGGGATGCATCGGATGGCATCCCCTCTTTCGTCTTCAATTCATCGGTAAATTTACTTGATGCTACATTTTTATTAACCTCATGATATGTGTTTTCCTTGGAGTGTCTTGTATGATATGAGTCTTTGCTTTTTAGTTTGCCACAATCATCCTTGCTGTACACACCTTTTGAGATGGACACACATTAATCGTGAATTTATTAGAATACTCTCTGTGCTTCACTTATATCTTTTGAGCTAGGTAGTTGCTCTAGTGCTTCACTTATATCTTTTTAGAGCACGGCGGTGGTTTTATTTTGTAGAAATTGGTGAACTCTCATGCCTCACTTATATTATTTTGAGAGTCTTTGAACAGCATGGTAATTTGCTTAGGTTATGAATTTAGTCCTAATATGATGGGCATCCAAGAGGGATATAATAAAAATTTCATATAAGAGCACTGAATAATATGAGAAGTTTGATTCCTTGCATTTGTTTTGAGATATAAAGATGGTGATATTAGAGTCATGCTAGTGAGTAATTGTGGATTGGTATAAATACTTGTGTTGAAGTTTGTGATTCTCGAAGCATGCACGTATGGTGAACCGTTATGTGATGATGTTGGAGCATGATTTTTTTTTTGATTGTCTTCCTTATGAGTGGTGGCCGGGGACGAGTGATGGTCTTTTCCTACCAATCTATCCCCCTAGGAGCATGCGCATAGTACTTTGTTTCGATAGCTAATACATTTTTGCAATAAGTATGTGAGTTCTTTATGACTAATGTTGAGTCCATGGATTATACACGCTCTCACCCTTCCACCATTGCTAGCCTCTCTAGTACCGCGCAACTTTCACCGGTGCATTAAACCCACCATATACCCTTCCTCAAAACAGCCACCATACCTACCTATTATGGCATTTCCATAGCCATTCCGAGATATATTGCCATGCAACTTCCACCGTTTTGTTTATTATGACAAATACCATCATTGTCATATTGCTTTGCATGATCATGTAGTTGGCATAGTATTTGTGGCAAAGCCACCGTTCATATTTTTTATACATGTCACTCTTGATCATTGCACATCCCGGTACACCGTCGGAGGCATTCATATAGAGTCATACCTTGTTCTAGTATCGAGTTGTAATTCTTGAGTTATAAAGTAAATAAAAGTGTGATGATCATCATTATTAGAGCATTGTCCGATGTGAGGAAAGGATGATGGAGGCTATGATTCCCCCACAAGTCGGGATGAGACTCCGGACGAAAAATAAAAAAAAAGGAGGCCAAAGAGCCCAAACAAAAAAAAAGAGAAAAGAGAGAAGGGACAATGTTACTACCCTATTTTCCACACTTGTGCTTCGAAGTAGCACCATGTTCTTCATGATAGAGAGTCTCCTATGTTGTCACTTTCATATACTAGTGGGAATTTTTCATTATAAGAACTTGGCTTGTATATTCCAATGATGGGCTTCCTCAAATTGCCCTAGGTCTTCGTGAGCAAGCAAGTTGGATGCACACCCACTTAGTTTCATTTTGAGCTTTCATACACTTATAGCTCTAGTGCATCCGTTGCATGGCAATCCCTACTCACTTGCATCGATATCAATTGATGGGCATCTCCATTGCCCATTAATTTGCCTAGTTGATGTGAGACTTTCTCCTTTTTTTTATTCTCCACGACCTCCACCATATTCTATTCCACCTATAGTGCTATATCCATGGCTCACGCTCATGTATTGCATGGAAGTTGAAAAAGTTTGAGAACATTAAAAGTATGAAACAATTGCTTGGCTTGTCATCGGGGTTGTGCATGATGAAATATTTTGTGTGATGAAGATAGAGCATTGCAAGACTATATGATTTTGTAGGGATAACTTTCTATGGCCATGTTATTTCGAGAAGACATGATTGCTTTATTAGTATGCTTGAAGTATTATTGTTTTTATGTCAATATTAAACTTTTGTTTTGAATCTTATGGATGTGAATATTCTTGCCACAATAAAGAGAATTGCATTGATAGGCAGCATTTCACATCAAGAATTCTGTTTTTATCATTTACCTACTCGAGGACAAGCAGGAATTAAGCTTGGGGATGCTTGATACATCTCCAACGTATCTATAATTTTTTATTGTTCCATGCTATTATATTATCTATTTTGGATGTTTTATATGCATTAATATGCTATTTTATATTATTTTTGGGACTAACTTATTAGCCTAGTGCCCGGTGCCAGTTTCTGTTTTTTCCTTGTTTTTGACTTTTACAGAAAAGGAATATCAAACGGAGTCCAAACGGAATAAAACTTTATCATGATTTTTCTTGGACCGGAAGAAACCCACGAGACTTGGAGAGGAGGCCAGTGATGGCTCGTGTCTGCGTTAGTTTTTTCCCCGAAGAGGAATGGATGATGCAGCACAACTACGGTAGGAATTTCCCTCAGTGATGAAACCAAGGTTATCGAGCCAGTAGGAGAACCAAGCAACACTACGTAAACGGTACCTACACACAAAGAATAAATACTTGCAACCCGACGCGTAAGAGGGGTTGTCAACCCCTCCCGGGTAAAAGATTGGTAAAGATATAATTTGGTATATGCAAATTGAATAACGACAAATAAAATTCAGCGAGGTATTTTTGGATTTTTGATAATATAGATCTGAAAATAAAAGACGCAAATAAATAAAAAGGCAAATAGCAATATAGATCTGAAGATATATGATGAGAAAATAGACCTGGGGGCCGTAGATTTCACTAGTGGCTTCTCTCGAGAAAGTAGCATACGGTGGGTACACAAATTACTGTTGGGCAATTGATAGAACTTCAAATAATTATGATGATATCCAGGCAATGATCATTATATAGGCATCACGTCCAAGATTAGTAGACCGACTCCTGCCTGCATCTACTACTATTACTCCACACATCGACCGCTATCCAGCATGCATCTAGTGTATTAAGTTCATGGAGAAACGGAGTAATGCAATAAGAACGATGACATGACGTAGACAAGATCTATTCATGTAGGAATCGACCCCATCTTGTTATCCTTAATAGCAACGATACATATGTCATGTCCCCTTCTGTCACTGGGATTGAGCCCGTAAGATCGAACCCATCACAAAGCACCTCTTCCCATGGCAAGAAAAATCGATCTAGTCTGCCTAACTAAACCAAAGATTCGAAGAAGAAATACGAGGCTATAAGTAATCATGCATATAAGATATCAAAAGAAGACTCAAATAACTTTCATGGATAAAATAGATCTGATCATAAACTCAAAGTTCATTGATACGTCTCCAACGTATCTATAATTTTTGATTGTTCCATGCTGTTATATTATCATTCTTGGATATTTTACAATCATTTTATATCATTTTTTGGTACTAACCTATTGACATAGTGCCCAGTGCCAGTTGCTGTTTTCTGCATGTTTTTGACATCGCAGGAAATCAATACCAAATGGAGTCCAAACGCAGTGAAACTTTTTGTGGATTTTTTTTGGACCAGAAGACATCCAGTGGGCCGAAGAAGCACCTGGGGGGTGCTCCGAGGGGAGCACAACCCACCAGGGCACGCCTGGAGGCCCAGGTGCGCCCATGTGGGTTGTGCCCACCTCGGCCGCCTCCAAAAACCCTAGGGGAGTCGACGAAAATCAATTCCAGCCACCGCAAGTTCCAGAAACACCAGATCCAATCTCGACACCATCTCGGAGGGGTTCATCATGTCCATTGGTGCCTCTCCGATGATGCGTGAGTAGTTCTTTGTAGACCTACGGGTCCGTAGTTAGTAGCTAGATGGCTTTCTCTCTCTCGTTTGATTCTCAATACAATTGTCTCTTGGAGATCCATATGATGTAACTCCTTTTACGATGTGTTTGTTGGGATCCGATGAACTTTGAGTTTATGATCAGATCTATATTTTTATCCATGAAAGTTATTTGAGTCTTCTTTTGATCTCTTATGTGCATGATTGCTTATAGCCTCGTATTTCTTCTCCGATATTTGGGTTTTGTTTGGCCAACTTGATCTATTTATCTTGCAATGGGAAGAGGTGCTTTGTAATGGGTTCGATCTTACGGTGCTTGATCCCAGTGACAGAAAGGGACATGACACGTATGTATCGTTGCTATTAAGGATAACAAGATGGGGTCTATTTCTACATAAATAGATCTTGTCTACATCATGTCATCGTTCTTATTGCATTACTCCGTTTTTCCATGAACTTAATACACTAGATGCATGCTGGATAGCGGTCGATGTGTGGAGTAATAGTAGTAGATGCAGGCAGGAGTCGGTCTACTAATCTTGGACGTGATGCCTATATAATTATCATTGCCTGGATATCGACATGAGTATTTGAAGTTCTATCAATTGCCCAACAGTAACTGTTTTCCCACCGTTTGCTATTTTTCTCGAGAGAAGCCACTAGTGAAACCTACGGCCCCCGGGTCTCTTCTTTAATATATTTGCCTTTGCGATCTATTTTTATTTGCTTTTGTTTTTAGATTTATATTTCCAAAAACCCAAAAATACCTTGCTGCACTTTATTTTATTTGGCATTTATTCAAGATCTATTTATCCAATCTATTACAACTTACTCCCATCCACTAGCCATCTCTGGCGCTGTTGCTCGAAAGGGATTGACAACCCCTTTAATACGTCGGGTTGTGAGTATTTGTTATTTGTGTGCAGGTGCCGTTCACGTAATGTTTCGTGGTTCTCCTAGTGGCTCGATAACCTTGGTCTCATCACTGAGGGAAATACCTACCGTTGCTGTGCTGCATCATCCCTTCCTCTTTGGGGAAATACCTACGGTCGCTGTCCAGCAAGTATTCGAAATATTCAGATTGCTACAGACTGTTCTGTTTTAGACAGATTCTGTTTTCTTTGCGTTGTGTGCTTGTTTTAATGATTCTATGGTTTTCTTTGAAGAGTTTTTGCCATAGAAAAGTTGGAATACAGTAGATATAATGCAAGAATAAAATATTAATTGGTTGCTACAGTACTTATAGTAGTGATTTGTTTTCTTATACTAACGGATCTCACGAAGGTTTTGTTGAGTTTTGTGTGATTGAAGTTTTCAAGTTTTCGGTGATTTTACGATGGATGAAGGAATAAGGAGTAAGAAGAGCCTAAGCTTGGGGATGCCCATGGCATCCCAAGCTATTATCCAAAGAGAAGCAAGCAACTAAGCTTGGGGATTCCCGAGTGGCATCCCCTCTTTCTTCTAATGACCATCGGTATTTTACTCGGAACTATATTTTTATTCGTCACATACTATGAGTTTTGCTTGGAGCGTCTTGTATGATATGAGTCTTTGCTTGTTTTGCTTTTTGTTTTAAGACTTGAATCCTTGCTGGACACACCTATTTGAGAGAGCCAAAATTATGCCACGACTTGTTAGAATTGCTCTCTATGCTTCACTTAAATCTTTATGAGCTATGGAATTGCTCTAGTGCTTCACTTATATCTTTTTGAGCATAGTGTGCTTTATTATTTTTGAAGAAATGCTCTCATGCTTCACTTAGATTTATTTGGCAGTTAGTAAATTTTTTAAGAAAGTCTCTCTTGCTTCACTTAAATTAATTTGAGAGAAAGAAATATTATGCTCATGATCTTCACTTATATTTGTTTGAGCTTATCAAAAGCAACACATGAAAATTAGTCCCAAAGTGATAGATATCCAAGAAGGATATAATAAAAACTTTCATGAAGATCATTGGATAAAATAAACTTGATTCCTTGTAATAGTTTTGAGATATGATGATGTGATATGTGAGTTATGTTGATGAGTAATTATGCTTTAGTAAGAATATTGGTGTTAAGGTTTGTGATTCCCTATGCATGCACGAAAGTCAATAGTTATGCAATGAAATTATGTCCTACTTGTGGTGCATTATTCGGTGTTAATTATGCTTAATGCTCGCTTATGAGATTTTTCGTTTCTTGGTTGGTCGCTTCTCAATCTTTTGCTAGCCTTCATTTTGCACTAAGTATGATCACTACTTGTGCATCTAAAACCCTTTAAACAAGTTTTGCCATATGAGTCCACTATATTTACCTATATGCTGTATTCTTTTGCCGTTCTAAGCAAATTTGCATGTGCCATCTCTAATTTTCAAAATAAATTTCTCTTTTGTTTGCTCGTACCGCTCGTGAGGCGGTGAGGGGTGGCCGATATTTTCCATACTAGATGTGTTATTCTTACGATGAGTGTTTATTCACTTGTCATTGCACGAGAGTAAGGCAAAGGTATTAGGGATGCCCAGTCCCAAAATGAATAAATGAATTTACTTTATGTTGTCAAATAATAAATTCCTTGGAAAGTGTTGGTATGGAGGGCACCTGTGGATACGGCTAGCCATGGAAAGTGAAAGAAATGGTGGAAAAAGGAATAAACTTTATTTTCTGTTTGGGAACCGCCTATGATATATCTAGCATGGAAAGTGTGGGGAATTCTAAGTCGTTTTCGTTGGTGGGAAAAGTATACCTCCCAAAATGTTTTTATCTCTCAATTTTTGCTTTGAGCTCTGGCACCTCTACAAATCCCTACTTCCCTCCGCGAAGGGCCTTTCTTTTACTTTATGCAAATTTTATTTTGAGTCTCCATCTTCTCTTATAAAGCACCAACTAAGGGGCACTATGATCATACTTGAGCATTGGGTGTAGCTAATATGCGAGTGTGTTTCATGAATGGATCAATGATTAAGCATAATGGGCTAGGGATAACTTATTTTAGCGTTGATATTTTGAAAGACATGGTTGCTTGTTGATATGCTTGAGTATTTAAGTTATCATGTCAAAACTAGACTATTGCTTTGTACCATATAAAAGTCCAAATGTCCATGCTATAAAGAAAAGAATATGTGATGAACATGTTACGCAGCATTCCACATCAAAAATTCTGTTTTTATAATTTACCTACTCGAGGACGAGCAGGAATTAAGCTTGGGGATGCTGATACGTCGCCAACGTATCTATAATTTTTGATTGTTCCATGCTGTTACATTATCATTCTTGGATGTTTTACAATCATTTTATATCATTTTTTGGTACTAACCTATTGACATAGTGCCAGTTGTTGTTTTTTGCATGTTTTTTACATCGCAGGAAATCAATACCAAACGGAGTCCAAACGCAGCGAAACTTTTTGTGGATTTTTTTGGACCAGAAGACATCCAATGGGCCAGAGAAGCACCTGGGGGTGCTCCGAGGGGAGCACAACCCACCAGGGCGCGCCTGGAGGCCCAGGCGCACCCAGGTGGGTTGTGCCCACCTCGGTCGCCTCCCGCACCGCCTCTTTGCTCTATAAATACCCCAATATTCCAGAAATCCTAGGGGAGTCAACTTGATCTATTTATCTTGCAATGGGAAGAGGTGCTTTGTAATGGGTTCGATCTTACGGTGTTTGATCCCAGTGACAGAAAGGGAAACGACACGTATGTATCGTTGCTATTAAGGATAACAAGATGGGGTCTATTTCTACATAAATAGATCTTGTATACATCATGTCATCATTCTTATTGCATAACTCTGTTTTTCCATGAACTTAATACACTAGATGCATGCTGGATAGCGGTCGATGTGTGGAGTAATAGTAGTAGATGCAGGCAAGAGTCGGTGTACTAATCTTGGACGTGATGCCTATATAATGATCATTGCCTGGATATCGTCATGAGTATTTGAAGTTCTATCAATTGCCCAACAGTAATTGTTTTCCCACCGTTTGCTATTTTTCTCGAGAGAAGCCACTAGTGAAACCTACGGCCCCCGGGTCTCTTCTTTAATATATTTGCCTTTGCGATCTATTTTTATTTGCTTTAGTTTTCAGATCTATATTTCCAAAAACCCAAAAATACCTTGCTGCACTTTATTTTATTTTGCATTTATTCGAGATCTATTTATCCAATCTATTACAACTTACTCCCGTCCACTAGCCATCTCTGGCGCCGTTGCCCGAAAGGGAATGACAACCCCTTTAATACGTCGGGTTGCGAGTATTTGTTATTTGTGTGCAGGTGCCGTTCACGTAGTGTTGCGTGGTTCTCCTTCTGGTTCGATAACCTTGGTCTCATCACTGAGGGAAATACCTACCGTCACTGTGCTGCATCATCCCTTCCTCTTTGGGGAAATACCGATGTAGTTCTAGCAGACATCATTCATCGGATCCCAACAAACACACCGCAAAAAGAGTTACATCAAATAGATCTCCAAGAGACCATTGTATTGAGAATCAAAAGAGAGAGAGGAAGCCATCTAACTACTAACTACAGACCCATAGGTCTACAATGAACTACTCACGCATCATCGGAGAGGCACCAATGAGGATGATGAACCCCTCCGTGATGGTGTCTAGATTGGATCTGGAACTTGCGGCGGCTGGAATTGTGTTTCTTCGACTCCCCTAGGGTTTCTGGAATATTTGGGTATTTATAGAGCAAAGAGGCGATACGGGAGGCCACCGAGGTGGGCACAACCCACCAGGGTGTGCCTGGGCCCCCAGGCACGCCCAGGTGGGTTGTGCCCCCCTCGGGGCACCCCTCTAGTACTTCTTTGGCCCATCCTGTGTCTTCTGGCCCAGAAAAATTCTCCAAAAAGTTTCGCTGCGGTTGGACTTCGTTTGGTATTGATTTTCTACGAAGTAAAAAAAACAAGCAAAAAAACAGCAACTGGCACTGGGCACTATGTCAATAGGTTAGTCCCAAAAAATGATATAAAGTTGCTATAAAATGATTGTAAAACATCCAAGAATGATAATATAACAGCATGGAACAATAAAAAATTATAGATACGTTGGAGACGTATCAGCATCCCCAAGCTTAATTCCTGCTCGTCCTTGAGTAGGTAAATGATAAAAACAGAATTTTTGATGTGGAATGCTGCCTAACATGTTCATCACATTCTATTCTTTTGTAGCATGGACATATGGACTTTTATATGGTTCAAAGCAATAGTCTAGTTTTGACATGAAGATTTCAATACTCAAGCATATCAACAAGTAACCATGTCTTTCAAAATATTAACACTAAAACAAGTTATCCCTAGCCCATTATGCTCAATCATTGATCCATTCATGAAACACACTCGCATATTAGCTACATCCAATGCTCAATTACGATCATAGTGCCCCTTAGTTGGTGCTTTATAAGAGAAGATGGCGACTCAAATAAAAATAAAAATTACATAAAGTAAATAGAATGGCCCTTCGCAGAGGGAAGTAGGGATTTGTCGAGGTGCCAGAGCTCGAAGCAAAAAATTAAGAGATAAAACATTTTGAGTGGCATACTTTTCCCGTCAACGAAAATGACCGAGTAATTCCCAACACTTTCCATGCTAGATATATCATAGGCGGTTCCCAAACAGAAAATGAAGTTTATTTCTTTTTCCACCATACTTTCACATTCCACGGCTAGCCGTATCCATGGGTACCGTCCATACCAACACTTCCCAAGGAATTTATTAATTGACAACATAAAGTAAATTTCTTTTTCATTTCGGGACTGGGCATCCCTAATACCTTTGCCGTCCTCTCATGCAATGACAAGTGAATAAACACTCATCTTGAGAATAACACATCTAGCATGGAAGTTAACGCTTCATGAGCGGTACGAGCACACAAAAAGGAAATTTATTTTGAAATTAGAGATGACACATACAAATTTGCTTAGAACAGCACGGAAATACCGCATATAGGCAGGTATGGTGGACTCATGTGGCAAAACTGGGTTTAAGGATTTTGGATGCACAAGTAGTATTCCTACTTAGTACAAATGGAGGCTAGCAAAAAGATTGAGAAGCAACCAACCAAGAAAAAAAAATCACGTAAGCGAGCATTAAGCATAACTAACACCGAATAATGCACCACAAGTAGGATGTAATTTCATTGCATAACTATTGACTTTTGTGCTTGCATAGGGAATCACAAACCTTAACACCAATATTCTTACTAAAGCACAATTACTCATCAACATGACTCACATATCACTATCATCATGTCGCAAAACTATTACAAAGAATCAAGTTTAATTTGTCCAATGATCTTCATGAAAGTTTTTATAATATCCCTCTTGAATATCTATCACTTTGGGACTAGTTTCATATGTTGCTTTTGATAGCTCAAACAAATCTAAGTGAAGAACATGAGCATAAAATTTTTGTCTCTCAAAATAATATAAGTGAAGCATGACAGAATTTCTTCAAAATTTTACTAATTCTCAAAAAAATCTAAGTGAAGCTTGAGAGCATTTCTTTAAAAATATTAAAGCTCACCATGCTCAAAAAGATATAAGTGAAGCACTAAAGCAATTCCATAGCTCAAAAAAGATTTAAGTGAAGCACATAGAGCAATTCTAACAAATCATAGCATAATTTTGGCTCTCTCAAATAGATGTGTTCAGCAAGGATACTTGACACAAAACAAAAAACAAACAAGAAAAGAATCATATCATACAAGACGCTCCAAGGAAAACTCATGATATGTGACGAATAAAAATATAGCTCCAAGTAAAATACCGATGGTCGTTAGAAGAAAGAGGGGATGCCACTCGGGGCATCCCCAAGCTTAGTTGCTTGTTCATCCTTGGATATTAGCTTGGGGTGCGGTAGCATCCCCAAGCTTAAGCTTTTCTTACTCCTTATTCCTTCATCCATCGCGATGTCACCCAAAACTTGAAAACTTCAATCACACAAAACTTAACAAAACCTTCGTGAGATCCGTTAGTATAACAAAGCAAATCACCACTCTAAGTACTGTTGCAAACCCATTCATATTTTATTATTGCATTATATCTACTGTATTCCAACTTTACTATGGCTCATACCCCCCGATAAAGTCCACAGATTCATGAAAATAAGCACACAACGCAAAGAAAACAGAATCTGTCAAAAACAGAACAGTCTATAGCAATCTGAAAACTTCGTATACTTATGTAACTCCAAAAATACTTAAAAATTAGGAAAACGTGGGCAATTTTTATATCAATATTGTGTCAAAAATTAAGAGCAAAATCACGTTTCTGTGATTTACTAAAATTATTTTACTGAGCGCAAACTTTTCTGTTTTTCAAAAAGATCAAATCAACTATCACCCAACATGATCCCAAAGGCTTTGCTTGGCCCAAACACTAATTAAAACATAAAAAACACAATCATAACAAAGGAATAATTGAGCAAACACTCAAGAACAGAAAGAAAAAGGAAAAAAGTAAATTTTATTCATTGGGTTGCCTCCCAACAAGCGCTATCGTTTTACGCCCCTAGCTAGGCATAAAGCATAGATTCAAGTATTGTCATCTTTCTTTTTGTTTTCAGTATGTGTTCTTATTAGGAGGTTTTGCAAAAATTACTTGAACACATTATCCATAGTAATTTTAGCATTATCAAGTGGCCCATTTGTGTACCCCCTTTGATTTCCGGCAACAATCCAAGAATATTGTTGGTTGACATCATTGAAAACTTGTTGGATTATATCTAAAACGGGAATTTCTTTTTTAAGATTCTCATAAAAAAATTGATCATTTCCAAGCAAATGTCTCAACATATAATCACTATTATAAAGGATCTCATCTATCACCGGTTTTTCATGGTTCATACCATAAAAATCAAAGATTTCCCTAGCTTCCCGTATTATGTAATCAAATTCATTCATAAGAACTTGGGTAGCTATCTTTTTAGCCTTAGGATTCTTTATAACGGGTAACTCATAAAACAATCTTTGGAAGGTAGGATGGGTACGAATAAATCTATTTTCAAGTTTCAGAACTAGCGCTGAAATAGCTTCCGCATAAGATTTAGTTCTTTTAAGTACAGGAATATCATCAAGAGTCAAGTTTCCAACACAATTGAAAAATTCTTGAATATGTTCTTTTCCCATAATGTTCCCTTGCCCCAAAACAAAAGTTTTGGCATCTAGATTGCCAGATTGTCCAATTTTAGGAGTTAGGCCATCATCTGGTTCTGCCATACCAAAGTTGCTCATGGTGACAAGTTCAAGCAAATAAGAAATCTGGCGAGAAAACGCGAACGAAAAAAGTGGGCAAATAAAACGGCAAATTTTTGTGAAGTGGGGGGGGGGGATGAAAACGAGAGGCAAATGAAAAATAATGTAAATTGCAAGGAGATGAGATTTGTGATTAGGAACCTGATAGATGTTGAAGATGTCTCCCCGGCAACGGCGCCAGAAATCCTTTCTTGATGGCTCGTGTCCGCGTTAGTTTTTTCCCCGAAGAGGAAGGGATGATGCAGCACAGCTATGGTAGGTATTTCCCTCAGTGATGAAACCAAGGTTATCGAACCAGTAGGAGAACCAAGCAAGACTATGTAAACGGTACCTGCACACAAAGAACAAATACTTGCAACCCGATGCATAAGAGGGGTTGTCAATCCCTCCCGGGTAAAAGATTGGTGATACATCTCCAACGTATTTATAATTTATGAAGTATTCATGCCATGTTTACAACAATTTTATATGGTTTTGGTATGATTTGCATGGAACTAACCCGGACTGATGCTGTTTTCAGCAGAACTATCGTGGTGTTGTTTTTTGTGTAGAAATGAAAGTTCTCCAAATGAGCTGAAAGTTTTTGATGATTTTTTTTGGAACAAAAGAGACCCCCGAATGTTCGTGGAAGGACTAGAAGGTGAAGGAGTAGGGCACAAGACACTAGGGCGCGCCTGGGCCCTTGCCTGTGCCCCGGTGGGTTGTGCTCACCTCGAGGCCCATCTTAGCGTGAAACCAACGCCAAAAATTCCTATAAATAGAGAAACCATCAGGGGTAACCCTAGATCAGAAGTTCCGCCATCGCAGGCCTCTGTAGCCACGAAAAACCAATCTAGACCCCGTTCCGGCACTCCGCCGGAGGGGGAGATCATCACCGGTGGCCATCTTCATCATCCCGGCGGCCACCATGATGAGGAGGGAGTAGTCCACCCTCGGGGCTGAGGATTTGCACCAGTAGCTATGTGTTTAATCTCTCTCTCTTGTGTTCTTGAGATGTCACGATCTTGATGTATCGCGGGCTTTGTTAATATAGTCGGATCATATGGTGTTTTACCCTCTCTATCTTGTGATGAATTGAGTTTTCCCTTTGAGATTTCGTTTTATCGGATTGAATACTTTTATGGATTTGAGAGCACTTGATCTATGTCTTGGCACTCAACTCGCGGATTCCTGAGGTGACATTGGGGTAATCTATGCATAGTGGTTGATGCACGTTTTCGTCCTTGTTTCTCCGGTAGAAATCTTGGGGCATTCTTTGAGGTTCTTTGTGTTGGATTGAGTATTATGAATCTGAATTTGCTTTGGTGTTATTTTAGTACGAACTCTTGATAGATCGATCGGAAAGAATAGCTACATGTTATTTTAGTACGAACTCTTGATAGATCGATCGAAAAGAATAACTTGGTGTTATTTTAGTACGAACTCTTGGATAGATCGATCGGAAAGAATAGCTACAAACAATTTCTTCTTATGTTCTCCGCTAGATAAGAACTTTGTAGTGATTCTTCATCGCACGTTGAGGGATGGTTATATGATCTAATTAGATTAGCATCATTGAGAGATTGCACTAGTGAAAGTACGGACCCTAGGCCTCATTTTCTAGCATTGCAATACCATTTGTGCTGCGTTTTATCAATTGCTACCTTGCTGTTTTTTATTGTTCCTATTACAAAAATCAATATCTACTACCATTACTACGCTTTTATCACCATCTCTTTGCCGAACTAGTGCACCTATACAAATTTCCATTGTATTTGGTGTGTTGGAGACACAAGAGACTTTTTATTATTTGGTTGCAGGGTTGTTTGAGAGAGACCATCTTCATCCTACGCCTCTCACGGATTGATAAACCTTAGGTCATCCACTTGAGGAAAATTTGCTACTGTCCTACAAAACTCTGCGCTTGGAGGCCCAACACGAGTCTACAAGAACAAGTTGTGTAGTAGACATCATGCTCTTTTCTGGCGCCATTGCGGGGGAGGTGAGTGCTTGAAGGTATATCTTTAGATCTTGCAATCGAATCTTTTAGTTTCTTGTTTTATCACTAGTTTGGTCTATAAAAGAAAACTACAAAAAAATGGAATTGAGGTTGCATCATATTGTTCATCTTTATAATGTCTTTCGTGAAAATGATGGAAAGGAAAATTGTGCTCAATTAATAGAAGAAGAATTCTATAAAATGTTTGACAAAAAATCTTTGAATGATGAGCATGATTGCAATGTTGTTGGTATGAATTCTTTGAATATCCATGATGCTAATGATATGCAAAGTTACAAGCTTGGGGATGCTATGTTTGATGAAGATGATATTTTTAGTCCCCCAAGTTTTTATGTGCATATTTTTATAATGGTAGCATGCCTCCTATTTATGATGATTATATTGATGAAAGTGGATTTGGAGAGGTCATGACTTTATTTAATGATGAATCCACTATTTTGGAGGAGGTGGCAATTGATTATGACAACAAAGTTCCTATATATGATGATTATGGCGATGACATGTATGCTATATTGAATAATGATAACCATGAAACTTGTCATTATGATTTTAATTTCCAATCACATGATAGTTATTTTGTTGAGTTTGCTCCCACAATTATTGATGAGAATAAATTTCCTTATGTAGAGAGTAATAAAAAATTTATGCTTGTGGATCTTGAAAAGAATGCTTTATATGATAGCTATATTGTTGAATTCATTCATGATGCTACTGAAAATTATTATGAGAGGGGAACATATGCTTTTACATATTGCAATAATATCAAGTTTTCTCTCTATGTGTTGAAAATTTTGAAGTTTTGCTTGTTTTGCCTTCCAATGCTAGTTGATTCTTGTTCCCATAAGTTGTTTGCTCACAAAATCCCTATGCATAGGAAGTGGGTTAGACTTAAATGTGCTAGTCATATGCTTCATGATGCTCTCTTTATGTTTCAATTCTTATCTTTTACGCGAGCATCATTGAAATCATCATGCCTAGCTAAAAGGCATTAAAGAAAAGCGCTTGTTGGGAGACAACCCAACACTTTTACCTACTGTTTTTGTGTGTTCACATGGTTAGGCTACTGCAATAATCTTGTTTTATAGCTTTTGTTTCAACAAAGTGCCAAGTAAAGCCTTTGGGATAGTGTGGATGATAGTTGACTTGATTCTGTGCAAAAAAACAGAAACTTTTGCGTCCAGTGCAGAAATTCCTGTATTTTACTGGAACATGGACAAATTCTTAATTTTTTACAGTTAATGGGTATATAAATTTCCTACGTTGTCCTAATTTTTCAAAAAATTTGGAGTTACAGAAGTATGACCTTAATTCAGATCTTTACGTACTGTTCTGTTTTTGACAGATTATGTTTCCAATGCATAGTTTGCTTGTTTTATGGTTTCTATGGCTTATATTGCTTAATATAAATTGTGGAAATTTTAGAGTACAGTAGGAATTGTGTGAGAAGGATTATGAATCTTATCTTAACAGTACCAAAGTGAATGATTTGTCTTTATCATACTAACCCATCTCATGAAGTTCCGTTAAGTTTTGTGTGATTGAAGTTTTCAAGTTTTGGGTGAGATATCGACATGAGGAGAATAAGGAGTGACAAGACCCTAAGCTTGGGGATTCCCAAGGCACCCCAAGGTAATATTCAAGGAACATCCAAGCAACTAAGCTTGGGGATGCCCCGGAAGGCATCCCCTCTTTCGTCTTCAACATTATCGGTAACCTCACTTGGAGCTATATTTTCATTCGTCACATGATATGAGTTTTGCTTGGAGAGTCATTTTATTTTATTAGTATTATCTTGCTGTTATTTAGAATAATGTTTTGCATCTCTTACTTCAATAAAAGTGGCAAGGATAGCCTTCACCATGCTTATTTTGCAATTATTTTGCGTCTCACGTTGATTCTTTTCCCCAAAAATCACAAATATTCCAAAAAAAATCGCCGTAAGTTTTTATCGCGTTTGGACTCCGTTTGATATGGATATTCTGCGAAACAAAAAACATGCAACAAACAGGAACTGGCACTGGGCACTGGATCAATATGTTAGTCCCAAAAATAATATAAAAAGTTGCCAAAAGTATATGAAAGTTGTGGAATATTGGCATGAAACAATCAAAAATTATAGATACGACGGAGACGTATCAGCATCCCCAAACTTATTTCTTGCTCATCCTCGAGTAGGTAAATGATAAGAAAGATAATTTTTGATGTGGAATGCTACCTAGCATAATCTTGATCATGTAATATAATCATGGCATGAATATTAAGACACGAGTGATTCAAAGCAATAGTCTATAATTTGACATAAAGACAATAATACTTCAAGCATACTAATAAACAATCATGTCTTCTCAAAATATCATGGCTAAAAGAAAGTTATCCCTACAAAATCAAATAGTCTGTCTATGCTCCATCTTTATCACACAAAGTATTTCGTCATGCACAACCCCGATGACAAGCCAAGCAATTGTTTTCATACTTTTGACGTTCTAAAGCTTTTTCAACTTTCACGCAATACATGAGCGTGAGCCATGGATATAGCACTATAGGTGGAATAGAATATGATGGTGGAGGTTGTGTGGAGAAGACAAAAAAGGAGAAAGTCTCAGATCGACGCGGCTAATCAATGGGTTATGGAGATGCCCATCAATTGATGTCAATGTGAGGAGTAGGGATTGCCATGCAATGGATGCACTAAGAGCTATAAGTGTTTGAAAGCTCAAACTGAAAACTAAGTGGGTGTGCATCCAACTTGCTTGCTCATGAAGACCTCGGGCATTTGAGGAAGCCCGTCATCGGAATATACACGCCAAGTTCTATAACGAAAATTCCCACTAGTATATGAAAGTGATAACTCAAGAGACTCTCTATATGAAGAACATGGTGCTACTCTGAAGCACAAGTGTGGTAAAAGGATAGTAGCATTGCCCCTTCTCTCTTTTTCTCTCAATTTTTTTGTTTTTTAGGTTCACTTTTTTTTGGCCTCTTTTTTTATTTTTATTTTTTTTCGTTCGGAGTCTCATCCTGACTTGTGGGGGAATCATAGTCTCCACCATCCTTTCCTCACTGGGACAATGCTCTAATAATGATGATCATAACACATTTATTTACTTACAACTCGATATCTAGAACAATATGACTCTATATGAATGCCTCTGGCAGTGTACCAGGATGTGCAATGATCTAGCATAGCAAAGATTGATGGAAATATGCCCTAGAGGCAATAATAAAATGGTTATTATTATATTTCCTTAATCATGATAAAGGTTTATTATTCATGCTAGAATTGTATTGACCGAAAACTTAAATACATGTGTGGATACATAAACAAATACCGTGTCCCTAGTGAGCCTCTACTAGACTAGCTCGTTGAACAAAGATGGTTAAGGTTTCCTAACCACAGACATGAGTTGTCATTTGATAATGGGATCACATCATTAGGTGAATGATGTGATGGACAAGACCGAACCGTTAGCATAGCATATGATCGTTCAGTTTATTGCTATTGCTTTCTTAATGTCAAATACATGTTCCTTCGACCATGAGATCATGCAACTCCTGGATACCGGAGGAATACCTTGTTTGCTATCAAATGTCAAAACATAACTGGGTGATCATAAAGATGCTCTACAGGTATCTCCCAAGGTGTATGTTGAGTTGGTGTGAATCAAGATTGGGATTTGTCACTCTGTGTATGGGAGAGGTATCTCTGGGCCCTCTTGGTAATACACATCACAAGAAGCTTGCAAGCAAAGTGGCTAAGGAGTTAGTTGCAAGATGATGTATTACGGATCGAGTAAAGAGACTTGCCGGTAACGAGATTGAACTAGGTATGGAGATACCGATGATCGAATCTCACGCAAGTAACATACCGACTGACAAAGGGAATTACGTATGTTGTCATAAAGGTTCAACCGATAAAAGATCTTCATGGAATATGTAGGAATCAATATGGGCATCCAGGTCCCGCTATTGGTTATTGACGGGAGAGGTGTCTCGGTCATGACTACATAATTCCCGAACCCGTAGGGTCGCACGCTAAACGTTCGTTGACGCTAGAGTAGTATTGGGATATTTGATGAGTGGTAACCAGATATTGTTCGGCATCCTGGATGAGACCCCGGACATCATGAGGAGTCTCGGAATGGTCGAGAGGTAAAGATTTATATATGGGAAGTCATATTTCGGGTTCCGGAAAAAGGTGCAGTTTTTTCGGTATTGTACCGGGAAGCTTCCAGAAGTTTCCTGAGTATTCCGGAGGGGTACGGAAGTCCACAAATGAGTTCACCATGACCCAAGGGCTAGCATGGGCTGCGGGGAGGTGCCCTGGCCTTATTGGGCTAGGCGCACCAAGTCCTCAAAAGCCATATGGCTAGGGAAGGCAAAAAAGGAAGGAGTCCTAGTAGGAATAGGATTAGACTTGGAGTCCAAGTCCTCTCCCCCTTAGCTGTGCCCTAGGGCTTGGAGGGGCTGTTTCCCATGCCCCTCCACCTATATATAGAGGGGAGGAGGCGTCCCAAGAGGATACACCAAGCCCTTGGCGCCCCTCTCTCTCCCGTTACTCCGTAGTTCCACCACCTCGTCCCGGCGACGCTTAGCGAAGCGCTGTCGGTGCTCCACCACCACCATCACCACCACGCCATCGTGTTGGTTGTGATCCCATCTACTTCTCCTCTCCCGCTTGCTGGATCAAGAAGGAGGAGACATCATCGAGCCGCACGTGTATTGAACGCGGAGGTGTCGTACGTTCGGTACTTGATCGATTGGATCGCGAAGAACTTCGACTACATCAACCGCGTTACTAAATGCTTCCGCTTACGGTCTACGAGGGTACATAGACACACTCTCCCCTCACATTGCTATGCATCTCCATGGATAGATCTTGCGTGTGCGTAGAAAATTTTGTTTTCCATGGAACGTTTCCCAACAAAGATATCAAAAAACGGACAAGCCATGAAAATATCATGTTAGCTATCTTACGATCATGCAAAGCAATATGACAATGAATGCTCAATTCATGTATATGATGATGATGGAAGTTGCATGGCAATATATCTCGGAATGGCTATGGAAATGCCATAATAGGTAGGTATGGTGGCTACTTTGAGGAAGATATAATGAGGCTTATGTGTGATAGAGCGTATCATATCACGGGGTTTGGATGCACCGGCGAAGTTTGCACCGACTCTCGAGGTGAGAAAGGGCAATGCACGGTACCGAAGAGGCTAGCAATGATGGAAGGGTGAGAGTGCGTATAATCCATGGACTCAACATTAGTCATAAAGAACTCACATACTTATTGCAAAAGTTTATTAGCCATCGAAACAAAGTACTAATATGCAATCTCCTAGGGGGATAGATTGGAAGGAAAAGACCATCGCTCGTCCCCGACCGCCACTCATAAGAAAGACAGTCAAAAATAAATCATGCTCTGACTTCATCACATAACGGTTCACCATACGTGCATGCTTCAGGAATCACAAACCTTAACACAAGTATTTCTACCAATCCATAATTACTCACTAGCATGACTCTAATATCACCATCTTTATATCGCAAAACTATTGCAAGGAATCAAACATATCATATTCAGTGATCTACAAGTTTTTATGTAGGATTTTATGACTAACCATGTGAATGACCAAATCCTATTGACTCTCTAAATAGATATAAGTGAAGCATGAGTGTTTAATTCTTTCTACAAAAGATATGCCCACGCTCTAACAAATATAAGTGAAGCAAAAGAGCATTCTACAAATGGCGGTTTTCTATGTGTAGAGAAACAGGCAATCCAAATTTCAAATGATATAAGTGAAGCACATGAAGCATTCTATAAAGCCATACTCAAAAGATATAAGTGAAGTGCAAAGAGCATTCTAGAGATCAACCAAGGACTATCTCATACCAGCATGGTGCATTATTAAAAGAAAAAGAAAAGGCACACGAGGCTCCAAGAATTTACGCATATCATGTGATGAATAAAAATATAGCTCCAAGCTTAGTTGCTTGGGAGTCCTTGAATATTACCTTGGGGTGCCTCGGGCATCCCCAAGCTTAGGCTCTTGCCACTCCTTATTCCTTCATCCATTGTGATCTCACCCAAAACTTGAAAACTTCAATCACACAAAACTTAACAAAACCATCGTGAGATCCGTTAGCATAATAAAGCAAATCACCACTTTAAGTACTGTTGAAAAATCATTCATATTTTATTTTTGCATTATAGCTACTGTACTCTAACTTCACCACGTCTTATATCACTGATACAATCCACAGATTCATCAAAACACGCAAAACAATGCATCAAAAACAGAATCTGCTAAAAACAAAACAGTCCGTAGGAATCTGAACATTAACCATACTTCTGTAACTCCAAAAGTTCTGAAAAATTAGGACAAAATAAAAAAAAATCATTGAATTTCCGTGTAAAAATTTCAGCATTTTTGCATGTTCCAAGAAAAAAATGTAAATTCACGCACTACAGCAAAAGTTTCTGTTTTTTCACCGCACAAACCAAACAAGCAATCTAATCATCCTAAAGGCAAATCTTGGCACATTATTTTTATAATACAATGGATTTATACAAGGGGATGATTATTTTTGTTGAAAAGTTTCTGTAATCAAGGTTCAAAAATTTTCCATGGGCATGAACAAAGTTCAAGGCTAGCTCCCACTTTAACAATGCTCATCTTTCTCACTTTCGCTTTTATTTTTGAAAAGTTTCAGGTTCTTCTCTATATTTTTTTGCTTTTTTAAACTTTATAAAAGCACTCAACGGAATAAAATGACTCTCTAAAACTTCCGAGTTGTCTCCCTGGCAGCACTTTCTTTAAAGCCATTAAGTTAGGCATATAGTGCTCAAGTAATGGATCCACCCGGATCCCAAGGTATATCAAAGCCAATTTTAATTAACAATGATTTGTAATTTAGTATTGAGCACAAAGCAACATATATCATGCAACAACAAAGCCTAACTCTCTTCCTATGCATCGGCATGTCATAAAAGAACAATTCATGCACATCAAGTAAGGGCCAATACATAGCATAAACAGTTTCTTGCAATTTTATCGCATTGGAAACATAGAGAGGCGGAGATGTAGTTCCTCTCTCATAATAATTGCAAGTAGGAGCAGCAAGCACATGCATATTATATTCATCAAAATCATCATGTGTAATGGTAAAACGCAACCCATCAATATAGTCCTTAATAAGCACAAACTTCTCCAATATATTGTAGTTGGGAGAATTCAAAAAGATAATAGGACTATCATGTGTGGGTGCAATAACAACAATTTCATTTTTAACATAAGGAACTATAGTAAGTTCATCTCCATTAGCATAATTCATATTGGCATCATGGCCACAAGCATAGCAAGCATCAATTTCATCAAAAAGGGATATTTCAAACGAATCCAAGGGATCATAGAAATCATCATAGCATTCATCCTTCGGTGAGCACGAAGGGAAATTAAACAATGTATGAGTTGAAGATTTACTCTCATTAGAAGGTGGGCACGGGTAGCTAATCCACTCATCCTCCTTTTGTTCTTCGCTCTCCTCGTCAACTTTTTCATCCAATGAGCTCACAGTGTCATCAATTTCTTCTTCCATAGTTTCCTGCAAAATATTAGTCTCTTCTTGGACAGCGGAGACTTTCTCAATAAAATCATTAATATCGGCATTATATTCATAATTCTCATAGCAATATTTAAGTATAGCATAATTTTCAGGTTTGTAAACAGCATCATCATAATTTTCACACTTTTCAAACAAAGATTCAATTTCATAAGCACCCTTAAAAGCAACAAATTCTTCTATTTGTTCCACATCATAGTAATCATATATACCATTAGCATAAGAAGCCAAGGTTTCATTATCACTAAATTTACATGAAAAGGGAAGGTGTGGAGCCTTCATTCTAGAGCAACAAGTATAATCATATCTCAAGCATAAATTCCAAGCATAACAATGCAACATTTTGATGTCTGCTAGAACTACTTCGGTATTTCCCCAAAGAGGAAGGGATGATGCAGCACAGCGACGGTAGGTATTTCCCTCAGTGATGAGACCAAGGTTATCGAACCAGTAGGAGAACCACACAACACTACGTGAACGGCACCTGCACACAAATAACAAATACTTGCAACCCGACGTATTAAAGGGGTTGTCAATCCCTTTCGGGCAACGGCGTCAGAGATGGCTAGTGGATGAGAGTAAGTTGTAATAGATTGGATAAATAGATCACGAATAAATGCAAAATGAAATAAAGTGCGGCAAGGTATTTTTGTGAAAACAAAAGCAAATAAGAATAGATCGTAAAGGCAAATATATTAAAGAAGAGACCCGGGGACCGTAGGTTTCACTAGTGGCTTCTCTCGAGAAAAATAGCAAATGGTGGGAAAACAATTACTAATAGGCAATTGATAGAACTTCAAATACTCATGACGATATGCAGGCAATGATCATTATATAGGCATCACGTCCAAGATTAGTAGGCCGACTCCTACCTGCATCTAGTGTATTAAGTTCATCGAAAAATGGAGTAATGCAATAAGAATGATGACATGATGTAGACAAGATCTATTTATGTAGAAAAAGACCCCATCTTGTTATCCTTAATAGCAACGATACATACGTGTCGTTTCCCTTTCTGTCACTGGGATCAAGCACCGTAAGATCGAACCCATTACAAAGAACCTCTTCCCATTGCAAGATAAATAGATAAAGTTGGCCAAACAAAACCCAAATATCATAGAAGAAATACGAGGCTATAAGAAATCATTCATATAAGAGATCAAAGAAGACTCAAATAACTTTCATGGATAAAAACATAGATCTGATCATAAACTCAAAGTTCATCGGAGCCCAACAAACACACCGCAAAAAGAGTTACATCATATGGATCTCCAAGAGACCAATGTATTGAGAATCAAACAAGAGAGAGAAAGCCATCTAGCAACTAGCTACGGACCCGTAGGTCTACAAAGAACTACTCACGCATCATCGGAGAGGCACCAATGGACATGATGAACCCCTCCGAGATGGTGTCTAGATTGGATCTGGTGTTTCTGGAACTTGCAGTGGCTGGAATTGATTTTCGTTGACTCCCCCAGGGTTTCTGGAATATTGGGGTATTTATAGAGCAAAGAGGCGGTGCGGGAGGCGGCCGAGGTGGGCACAACCCAACTGGGCGCGCCTGGGACTCCAGGCGTGCCTTGGTGGGTTGTGCTCATCTCGGAGCACCCCCCAGGTGCTTCTCCGGCCCACTGGATGTCTTTAGGTCCAAAAAAATCCACAAAAAGTTTCGTTGCGTTTGGACTCCATTTGGTATTGATTTCCTGCGATGTAAAAAACATGCAGAAAACAGCAACTGGCACTGGGCACTATGTCAATAGGTTAGTACCAAAAAATGATATAAAATGACTATAAAATGATTGTAAAACATCCAAGAATGATAATATAACAGCATGGAACAATCAAAAATTATAGATACGTTGGAGACGTATCACATTTCAATTTGATCCCATAAGAGTTTCCCTTTTTGAGTCAAGCGATAATCCCTAAAGTATTCACGTTGATCAAACGTGTCTCCCAATATCAAGTTGAATGGGGTTTTCTCAGGATTATCAAAGTAGTGTTTAATATTTCCCACATAACGAGCATTGAGGGTTTTAGGAGCTTCCCCATCTCCATGAGTAGCAAGTACACCTAATTTTTTTGGTATTTCATGTTCCATATCTATAACTAAAGATATGAAACAACTTAGAATAGAAAATAAAATCTACTTAGTGATAAAGCAAACAAGCACACACGAGAATATTCACCCCACGCTATTGCTCCCCGGCAACGGCGCCAGAAAAAGGTCTTGATAACCCACAAGTATAGGGGATCAATTGTAGCCTTTCTCGATAAGTAAGAGTGTCGAACTCAACGAGGAGCTAAAGGTAGAGCAAATATTCCCTCAAGTTCAATCGACCACCGATACAACTCTACGCACGCTTTACGTTTGCTTTACCTAGAACAAGTATGAAACTAGAAGTACTTTGTAGGTGTAAAGGGATAGGATTGCAAGATAATAAAGAACACGTAAATAAAAGCTAGGGGCTGTTTAGATAAAGAAACAATTAAGTTAGTTTTAGTAGAGAACTTTTTGAAACAAGAAAGTTATTTGTCCCTAGGCAATCGATAACTTGACCGGTAATCATTATTCCAATTTTATATGAGGGAGAGGCATAAGTTAACATACTTTCTCTACTTGGATCATATGCATTTATGATTGGAACTCTAGCAAGCATCCGCAACTACTAAAGATCATTAAGGTAAAACACAACCATAGCATTAAAGTATCAAGTCCTCTTTACTCTCCCATACGTAAACAACCTACTTACTCGGGTCTGTGCTTCTGTCACTCACGCGACCCACCATAAGAGAATCGTGAACATATTGCAAGCCCTACAGTGGGGATCCCTCACGCTTGCACGACATGGAGAGCACCGTAGGACAGCACCAATAATAAAACATACAACTCAAACCAATCACGATCATCAATCAACCCATAGGACAAAACGGATCTACTCAAACATCATAGGATAGCCATACATCATTGGGAAATAATATATAGCGTTGAGCACCATGTTTAAGGAGAGATTACAGTGGGGAGAAGAGGTGTTACACCGCTGCATAGAGGGGGAGAGAGTTGGTGATGACGGCGGCGAAGTTGTTGATGTAGATCGCCGTCACGATAATGGCCCGGCGGCGTTCGGCGCCACTGGGAGAGAGGGGGATACCCCCCTCCTTCTTCTTCTTCCTTGACCTCCCCCCTAGATGGGAGGCGGGTTTCCCCTCTGGTCCATGGCCTCCATGGCAGCGGAGGGGCGGGAGCCCCTCCGAGATTGGATCTCTCTCTCTTTGTTTCCTTCTGTATCTACGTTCCTGTTTTCTGGCCTTTCATCATTTCTTAAATTCTCCGAGATCCGTAAATCTGATTGGGCTGAAATTTTAACATGATTTTTATCCGGATATTATCTTTCTTGTGGCCGAATACGGGCACCAACCGCCTTATGGGGTGGCCACAAGCCTGCCAGGCGTGCCCAGGGTAGGGGGCGCGCCCCTAGGGCTTGTGGGCCCCTCGGGCATATCACAAATATTCCAAAAAAAAATCTCCGTCAGTTTTTATCGCGTTTGGACTTCGTTTGATATGGATATTCTGTGAAACAAAAAACATGTAACAAACAGGAACTAGCACTGGGCACTGGATCAATATGTTAGTCCCAAAAATAATATAAAAAGTTGCCAAAAGTATATGAAAGTTGTAGAATATTGGCATGAAACAATAAAAAATTATAGATACGATGGACATGTATCATGTGTCAAACTCAACAAGGAGCAGAAGGAAATGACAAGCGGTTTTCAGCAAGGTATTCTCTGCAGGCACTGAAATTATCGGTAATAGATAGTTTGGTAATAAGATAATTCGTAACGGGTAACAAATAACAAGTATAACAAAGGTGCAGCAAGGTGGCCCAATCCTTTTTATAGAAAAGGATAAGCCTAGATGAACTGCTATATAGAGCAAAGCACTCCCGAGGACACATGGGAATTATTGTCAAGTTAGTTTTGATCATGCTCATATGATTCACGCTCGTTACTTTGATAATTCGATATGTGGGTGGACCGGTGCTTGGGTGCTGTCCTTACTTGGACAAGCCTCCCACTTATGATTAACCCCTCTCGCAAGCATCCGCAACTATGAAAGAAGAATTAAGATAAATCTTACCATAGCATGAAACATGTGGATCCAAATCAGCCCCTTACGAAGCAACGCATAAACTAGGGTTTAAGCTTCTGTCACTCTAGCAACCCATCATCTACTTATTACTTCCCGATGCCTTCCCCTAGGCCCAAATCATGGTGAAGTGTCATGTATTCGACGTTCACATAACACCACCAGAGGAAAGACAACATACATCTCATCAAAATATCGAACGAATACCAATTTCACATGATTACTTATAACAAGACTTCTCCCATGTCCTCGGGAACAAATGTAACTACTCACAAAGCATGCTCATGTTCAAGATCAGAGGGGTAATAAATATCATTAAGGATCTGAACATATGATATTCCACCAAATAAACCAACTAGCATCAACTACAAGGAGTAATCAGCACTACTAGCAACCCACAGGTACCAATCTGAGGTTCTGAGGCAAAGATTGAATACAAGAGATGAACTAGAATTTGAGAGGAGATGGTGTTGATGAAGATTGACCCTCCCTCGATGAGAGGACCGTTGGTGATGACGATGGCTTCGATTTCCCCCTCTCGGAGGGAAGTTTCCCCAGCAGAATAGCTCCGCCGGAGCCCTAGATTGCTTCTTCCCAGGTTCCGCCTCGAGACGGTGGCACTTCGTCCCGAAAGCTTCCTTATGATTTTTTCTAGGTAAAAACCTTTCAGATAGCAGAAGAAGGACACCGGGGGCTGGCCTGGGGGCCCACAAGCTCAGGGGGCGCAACCTGGGGGGTAGGGCGCACCCCCAAGCTTGTGACCACCTGGTAGGTCCCCTTCTGTTGTTTCTTCGCCCAATATTTTTTATATATTCCAAAACAATTCTCCGTAAAGTTTCAAGACATTTGGAGTTGTGCAGAATAGGTATCGCAGATTTGCTCCTTTTCGGTCCAGAATTCCAGCTGCCGGCATTCTCCCTCTTCATGTAAATCTTGTAAAATTAGAGAGAAAAGGCATAAGTATTGTACCATAATGTGAAATAACAGCCCATAATGCAATAAATATCAACATAAAAACATGATGCAAAATGGAATTATCAGCACCCAAGGAAGAAGGCCCTCCATCCAATGCACCACGGGAAAGGGTTGGGGTTGGAGTTGGAGTTCATGGCAAGGGAGAGGTGGTCAAACAAAGAGGTGGAAGAGGAGAGGTGGTGAAACAAAGGGGGTTTGAGTGCGGTGTTGGGTTAGTAGGGTGGGTTAATATAGGAGCGTCAGGCCGATATGAATGAATGCTGACCATTGAACTGCGTGTTGTTCATAATGTATATGGACAAGGGCAAGGAGGTTGTGCCACCATTGGAGAAGGGCAAGGAGGTTGTGCCTCCATTGGTCGAAGTGTCGGTGCAGGATCACCCAAGCCCCAAGCAAAGGAACTATGGCCACTACCATCATGAGTCAGGACCAAACCACTTCTGCAAGGTTATCCTTGCTCCAAAGTTGGAGAGTCTGCCATTGCCTCTGGACTTCATGAAGTACTTCCCCGCCATCCCTACAGAGTTCAAGTTTAAGACAAACACCGGCTGCGCATGGAGGGTGACGGTGAGGGTGATCAATGGCAGGGTCACCCTTGATTAGGGTTGGGCCACCTTCATCGTCGTTCACCAGATCATGATCGGGTACATGTTGACGCTCAAGCTGCTGACCCCCGACAACATGAAGGTGATCGTCTTCAACGACGAAGGCGTGGAGGTGGTCACCAAGTGCAAGGAGCAAGACAACGCCTTCGCCGTGACTGCCTGAGCTCCTATTGCCCGTTCCTTGTTGGTTCTTAGTTTAAGACTTGGGGTTCGTTTAAAACTTATCGTACTATGTTCGTTTAAAACTTGTGATGCATGGTTAAGACTTGTGTTTGTGCCTAAGAGCATCTCCGACCGGCGTGCTAGATTTGGCGCGGGCGGAAAATAACACCGTTTTTACGCGCGCGAGCCCGGTTGGCGTGCTCCAGCAGGCGCGGAAAAATCCGGCGCGCTAAAAAATACTTCGCGCGTGTGAAAAAGCGGCAATGTGAGCGGCAGTTTTGGCGCGCAGCATCCAGTGCGCTCTACAAAACCCGCGCGCGGGCGCCCGCCAACCGCCATCTGAAAGTGCGTTATATCGACTAGAGGAGGGGGGTGAATAGGCGATTTTTACAAATTCGTCACTGAGGAAATACTACTTGAGGAATTTGCTAAGTGACGAACTACAAGCAACGGAATAAGTACTCAGGTGCATGCATAACAAGACAGTAGCATAGTTATCATGATGAAATGATACATACACAGAGCACAGGTAGCGTGTAAACAGGATAAGCAGGCAGAAGACAAGATGACTGAAGAAATAGGATTGAGGAAATTGAGAAAGTCTTCAGTCAAAGTCTTCAAACAGTAACAATCAATTTCATCAACACATGAGCGAGGAAATGAAAGGGGTTGAGGAAATAGAACTAGTAGCTCGGTGAATACAATGATTTGGTAGACCAGTTCCAACTGCTATGACAGTTGTACATCTGGTTGGAGAAGCTTGGTATTTAAACCAAAGGACACACAGTCCCATGACACACAGTCCTTACTGTATTCTCCTTGAGCTAAGGTCACACAGACCTCGCCCAATCACTCGTGGTAAGTCTTCAGGTGACTTCCAAACCTTCACAGACTTGGTCACTCGGTGATCCAAAATTCCTCTTGGATGCTCTAGACCATGACGCCTAACTGTCTGGAAGATGCACAGTCTTCAAAGGTAACAAGCGTCGGTTCCACACAGGAACAATCTCTTCAGTGATGCCCAATCACTTTGGGTTGTAGGTGTTTGGATTTTGGGTTTTTCCTCACTGATGATTTTCTCTCAAAGTCCTTGGAGGATGGGATGCTCTAAATGACAAGTGTCAGTTTCTCTCGGAGCAGCCAACCAGCTAGTGGTTGTAGGGGGCGGCTATTTATAGCCGGGGAGCAGCCCGACATGATAAGACATAAATGCTCTTCATGATATGACCATTAGGTGGATAAGATATTTGGGACAGCTGGCGCGTAGCACAGCAACGGTCCGAAATTTGAGTTCTCAAATTCCTCAGGGCTATCATGTTCCTCACTTGTAGGCAATCCGCACTGGTGAATTCGTAACTCCTCAGTTAGAACAAATTCCTCAAAGAACAGAAGATCTTCGTCTCTGTCACTGAAGAAATTGACTGAACTGTATGAGATTTCCAAAGGCTTCACTCGAAGGATTGGGTAGGTGTAGGCTTTAAGATGAGCATCACTTGGAAACTTTTCCTTAGTTTTACCTCGACCCCCTTTAACAGTACGGTGTTTCCTATGACCCAAGAAAGAGAAAATGAAACTATGAAAACAAAGGCTTCACGCTTCATAATCCTCACATCAATATCAATGTCTTCAAGGCCACACAAATTTCCTCATTTTCAAAGTCTTCAAGAAAACCATAATCTTCAAATGAGGATATTCATTTTTAGGGGTCGACATTCGTCGGATTTATCAAACTCCTCAGAGATTTATATAACATGTGTACACTCACAAACACATTAGTCCCTTAACCTATAAGTCTTCAATACACCAAAATCACTAAGGGGCACTAGATGCACTTACACCGTCTCCATCGCCTCTCTCTTCCTTCTTCCTCGCCTCTGCCAGTGCCTCACCGCCACACCCTTCTTCCTCGCCTCCAGCGCCCCGCCACCGCCTCCAGCGCCTTCTCTCCCACTGCCGCCATGCCGCCGCGCCCCTGGAGTAGCTCCGGATACCGTGGCATCCGCCTCCGCCCCTCCGGCGTGTATTACACAGAGATCCGCTCCAGTGATACATGCCTCGGGATCAGGACATTCGAGACCTCCCATGATGCCGCCCGCGCGTACGATGCGGCAGCGTGACACCTCGGGAGGCCATGGGCACAGATGAACTTCTCAGACGCGCGGACACGCAAGCAGGCGCAGGAACTCGCGCCTCCCCCGCGGCTAATCACCGCAGAGGACCGTCGCATCCAGCGGAGGCGGGAGTGTCGCCTCCTCATCGTCGAGGTAGATGAGCACACCATGGCGGTGTGGCGCGAGCGCTTCCCGCAGGACATCGCCGCCGAGAACGAGTTCTGGGCGTAGAGGAGGGCGGACGAGCCACGCATCGGGCGGACAGGCATGAGCGGAAGGCACTGGCGGAATCCCAGTGCAAATTGGGACCTGCTTCGACCTGGGACGAGAATGATCCTCGGTGGGTCGACGTGTTTATGTCGTCGGACTACACCACCGAGGAGGACGAGGAGTAGTTATCTAGTTTATCGTTGACGCGCTTATCTACTATATTAGCATCGTAGTATGGTTTTTATCTTGATTTATTTGTATCGTATGGACTAGCTTGTGGTGTTGGGTATAAACTATACTATGAATTTAATATATGTGTTATTTCATATTTTTCTTATGTGTTGCTTTAATTTTCTCCAAGCACCGGCTGCTCGCGCGCTGGATTATGCAGCGCCTACTGGAGCTATAGCGGCGCGCCATATTTTGTAGCGCCTGTTGGAGAAAACGCCCTCCCCCACGCTAAAAAATGCTATTTTGGCGTTGAATAAATAATTTTGCGTGCCGCGCAACCGCGCTCCTGTTGGAGATGCTCTAAGTTTGTTTTGTCTATAGTTTACTTCTTTCCATGTGTGCCTCTGGTAACCTCACCACATCGAGAAGGAGGTTATCACACAACTGTCCTGAATGTAATGAAACAACCGGACTTGTGTTTTCCCTCAAACAATTTTGCAACCAAACAGCAGGCCTTCAGTTTCGGCACATAAAGACTAGAGGGGATGCAGACAACTAATCAACATGCAGATGTTGGTTTTTGCCTGCATATGCTCAGCCAGGTCCAGTTGGAACAAACATGCAAAGTGCCTAAAAACGATGCAGGTAACCAAACGCAGCTGCCGTGGACTTGTCACAGCAGATGTCCTAGCAAAAGGACTTAGGTGTGGAGCCATCGCAACTAGGTTAGCTTGAAGGGGTTGAACGGGACAAAGGACACAAGGAATTTACCCAGGTTCGGCCCCTCTCAACGAGGTAAAAGCCTACGTCCTTCTCTTAGTTGTATTGCTTGGGTTTCGATTACAAGGGAGCGAATATGCTTGACCTAGTTCTCGACTTGTTGTTTCTTGAGTTCACCCACCGCCGGGTCACCCCTTTATATACAGGTCGATGCTCGGCGGCTTACAGAGTCCCGGCCGGCTCACACAAACGTGACCGGCTCGGTTTCTAACTTAACCTTCCTTACAGAACAAGTTATTACATGGCGGTTCACACCTTCGGGCCTTACACTACTGCAGGATGCTGCTAACGCGACACTACGATTAAAGACCCTTCAACGAAACAGTGTGCAATGCAATAATCGCAAACGGTGGTGTAAAAAAATGGTCAAAAAAGGTGCAAAATGTTTGCGATGACGGATGCATCAAACACGGTTCCGATTTTGGTTGCGTGTGCGATGATGGGCATACGGTTCAGTTCAATTAACTATTTGTGATGAGGAGGAACAAAAGAAACGGGATGCCGGATGAAGGCGTGTGCGATGTACAGCATACGGTTCACTCGGATGAACTGTTTGTGATGAAGCGGAACAACAGAAACGGGCAGCCAGATGAAGGTGTGTGCGATATACGGCATACAGTTCACTCGGATGAACTGTTTGCGTTGAGCCAAGAGAACAGAAATGGTTCAACTTAACAAGATGTGTGTGATACGCGGCAAAGAGTCTGTAATCAGAAATGTGTGGGAAGACCGATAACAATACAGATGATTCCTGTTAACAAGTCATGTGTGTTGTGAGCAAACGATTGCTGGTATACAATTGTCAGTGATTGATGAAATCATCACCGACGGGTTCCATTGTTTAGTCCGTGTGCGATGTGATTTGCTCTGTCTACAGAGCATCAACATATATACTTAAAAAGACAGCATTGCATAACCAAATTAAGAATACAATTACACAAGTGACTACACACATAACATTTCCACACACCAAAGTAAGCAATTACATGCATACTAAACTAGGAGAAACGAGGATCTAATCATCTACTTCTTGTTGCGACGACGCTTGCCATTGCTCTGCTTCCGGCTGGATCCCTGGCCGTTTTGGGGAAGGAGGCACTTCCTCATGTCAACGATCCGCCTGTACATGTCGTAGCTCGTGTACGCCTCCTTGGCCGCGTACACGACGTGAGCTTTGTTGAGTTTCTCCATTCAAGCCGAGTGCCAGGCACGCTTGTCCTTGTTGCAGGAATCCTTCATGTCTCTGTAGTAGGGGTCGATGATGGCCTCGGCGAGGTGAACCAGTGAGTCCCTCTCATGCTCCTTGCTGCCCCAGATCTTGTATTGGCCCTGGATGTCGACAAGATTCTGGCAGGCGATGCCCGAATTCTTGAGCACCTTGACATCATTCGTGATGTCCATCGTAGCGAGCATGTAGTGGGGGCTGTTGACAAACCTGGCAAAATGCTCGCAAGGCCTTGTGGCCAGGCAGTAGTGGTATATGAGGACGTGGTTGCGCACGCACATATGGGCGATGGCGACCTTGGGATGAGACCCAGCACGAGCGCAGGTGTACTCGAGGTCGAACCCGACCACCTTCTACTTCTCCTCAGCAAGCAACAGCTCCATGATGTGGATGGAGTGCTCCACCCATACCGGGTTGTTGGTGTACACCACCGAGAGCTCCGTGAACCTTCGGTGGGTGTCCACCATGGCATGCATGGTGAACTGCTGCTCGTCGTCGGCAGCCGCTCGGATCGCCATTGGAGCCGTGCAGGATACACTCTAAGAACTTGTCGTGGTGGGTGTGCTTCTTCCAATGGTGGGGCGTGATCAAAAGGTTGAAGAGACACAAGGCTTAAATGGCCGCTGTAACAAATGGGGGCCAGTCGGCCTGTAATCGTCACGTCTTGTCACGGCGTTCATAGCGGAGGATTCCAGTGCACGCTTGACAACACCGCACCGCACGCGTTTCGTTTGACCACGCGTGGGCTCGAAGAGGCGCCAAATGTATCGTCGGTGAGCCTGTTCCCGCGCTACCGCGCAGTTTACCGCGCAAGCTTCCCGCTCGGCTAGTTTGGCCACGCGTCGGCTAGAAGAGGGACAAATCATGGGCATTTATTGGCAAAAAGCTTTGTAAAAACAAAGTGTGTGGAATGACCTCGGTCATAAGTTTACCCGTGGGTGATGAGCTCAAAGTTACACAGAAGGGTGATGATGGACACTCGAGTGCGATAATTAATTCTGCGCTCTACAAGGCACACGGTGGAAGAAACCAACTGTGTGCAATAATGTCGACGATCGCAGTCGAGTTAGCTATACAGATCGTGTGATGTGAGATCGACAAGATAAACAGATTCGAGAATGGTTAATAAAATCTAAGACCATTGCATATTAAGGTCAAAATAGTGCTACCAATATACGAGTCTCATACGATGCCATTTCAAGGATTGTACCACAAAAGCTCGAAATATTACAAGGTTCAAATTCCAGTTATATGGCTCAAATTCGAAGATTACAAGGTTCAAACTGATATTAGAAATGAAATTCAGCTCATCAGCTGCAAACACTCGCGCTAATCTGCTGAACATGGATATCAGAGAGGTTCAAACTAATATTACCACTTCTAAGTCTGGTTTCGAAACCTCATAATTTTTGCAAAGGGGTCAGCCACTAAGAAGTCATGTATGGGGTTGACATGATGACTTCCGATTACTCTGTCATCTGAAGTTCCAAAATGAAATTCGGCATTTTTGGAGCCTATTCCATTCTGCCGCAGGCGCCGGCGCTGATCAACAAACCATTCATTTTTGCGAAATAAATGTAGGGCAAACCTCATTACCTTTAGCACCCTTGCTCTGACAACAAAGAACCTGGCGAATATAATCTTCGGTAAGGTCCCTCAGTAGGAGTTCAAAGTAATTTATGAGAGATGCAGATCTAGGCATTCGACGTGATTGTTATATTGTATCACATTATCCACCACTGGGCCTAATCTTATCTGCAAAAGAAGAAAACGTGTTAGTGCGTACATGCAGTTTTGAACACTACTACAGGCCTATTTGGTTTGCAGGATTTGTAAAATGCACTAACATGCCATCTTCAATCTGACATAATTAACATGGGCATTAACATGCCATCTTCGATCTTCACAAGAGGTTGGAGTGGATGAAAAGTTCCCTCAGAAAACTAGTACAGATGAATCCAAAGGAGAAATGCATATGGATTGTAACCATATGGATCAAGCAACCAATATGGGGGGGGGGACATGTATGTACTGAAATCCTCCAAAAGAATCCTTCAGAAATCGTAGTACATTGTAATTGTAAACTTGGAAAAAGGTGTCACAAATTGAACTTCCTTATGGTTAACATTTAACAGGAAAGGAACGTCAATTCGATATATAGCTTCTCCAGGCACGGAAAGCATCTCAGGAAACTGACAACTTGCTTCAGGTTGGGGCCGATAGATTCTAGTGCCAAGGAATTCACTGTGCGCAGTTTCAGGGTCAAGCTTGTCGAAATCATTTTCTGAGTGACAGACGAACAAACATCTTCAAAATTAGAAATAATGTTAATTTGTAGAAGGAGAGGTAGAAGGCGGCTGTTGTACCTGAACGGGTGTGGATCCAATAACAAGTTCGGAGTATTTGTCAGACGATTAGCCCACCACTGTCAATTTCGGTGCAGAAATGACATTGATTCTTGTTGGACATTCTTGATCAACTACAAGTAATCTCTCAAGTGCAGGTGTGTCCTCAATGACCATACTGTGGTACACATCTTGTGATGTCTTCCTGCCGCACCAGCAACACACATAAATAGTCTGGAGAGTCATGGAGGTGATGTGGAAGGTACTCGAGTGCAGTACAGCCATGGAGCAGGCGCTCCATGTCACCGTTTGAGAGGCAGACGGCGACGAGCTCGAGGTGCTTCAGTCGTGGTAGAATAAGAGCGGGCGCGTCATTAAGGGGGGGAATGGCAGTTCCTGAACTTGGCGACGCGCAGCGCGGGTGCGAGGCAGAGCGCGGACGTTGGCAGCGAGCGCATATGCCCATCATCAAAAGTGAGCTCCTCGAGTTGATCTAGGGCGGGGGATCGGAACCAGTTGTCAAGCTTGGCTCGGTCCTTGCCCTTGGAACGGAACTTGCTCATTCTAAGGCCTCTAGTTGGGCCAAGGTGACTGCCGAGGATCTTGGAGAATGCATCCAAGCTTTTGCGATAGCCATGGCAGAGCTCGTGGGTGTCGATGAGGTCGAGAGGGCTGGAGTTCCATAGGGGGCGCCACCGCCGGGAAAGGACGGTTGTCCACGCCCCATATTTGATTGGAAGGAGGGAGATGATGACTGTCAACATATCATCGGAGAGGCTGCTGATGAAGTCTAGGCCTGCTGGAGTCGCTTGCGGTTCTAGCTCGCCCCGCATCCGCTTGTTGGCAGCCCCATTCTCCACCTCCGGAGTCTCCTTGTCAGCGGCGCTTTCTGATAGAAATTGGAGTGCAGGGAATATTTAGTTAAAACAGGGCAATAGAAAAGTGTATTGGTAACTAGAAGTTATTAGGTAGGAATATAGTAAGAAAAGGGAATAACAATTGGTTGCTTAAATACTACACAATTCATTTGATATTGCTGGGTAAGTCAACATGCAGATAGTTGAAAAGAAAACTTACTTCGAACAAAGTCTGGACAGATGATATCGTCGGGGAAGTTAGCATATATCTCATGACCAGGCCCTTTTATGTGCAGTGCAATTCTAGTGCCAGCTTTCAATTCATAAAACTTAGAAATTTCTTTCCAAAAGCCAGTGCCAAAATAGGAGTCACCACGTTCATCAAGTCTTACAGTAGCAATGATTGTAAATCCATGGTTTGTGTGCAGTATGACATCCCTGCAGTCTTGATTTATGTTAAGGGAAAGATTGTGCACTACAGATTATGTTGCATAGCAAGGGACGCGCTACAGAAAATGGTAGGATTATTAAAGAAAATATGGTAACATGCAAATATGGGCCCAAATTGAAAGAACTGTACAGCAGTCAAAATCGAAGGACAAATATCTATAATTAAACAGATAGGGTAAACATGATGTCATGGAAATATGAGAGTAATCGAAAGAACAATACATCATTAATTTGCCTAATATAGAAAGATGTTCAAGAAATAATAGATAGGGTAAACATGATGTCATGGAAATCCCCTTTGACGTATATGGTGCATGTGGCACCTTTTATCCAAATGTAGCAATATTTAGAATATGTTCAGGAAAGTAGGCCATGCCAACCGATTTAGGATGAGATTGAACATACCGCGCATCGTCAAGTCATCTGGTACGGTGAGATGGAATGTCTGGCGGAGGCCGCAAAGTCCTGATGTGTCGGCGCACTGTACACTCTATGAATGTAAGAAAACCCTCAAATCAACTCGAATAAAAATGAATTCACAGCAATTTCGGCCGGGTGATTAAAGGAGGCAGATGAACTAGGATAAGAGATGAGATAATATATCATTAAATTAGTTACCTTGTTGTCCATGAGAAAGAACCCTTAGTACGGCAGATTCCCCAACCGAGCGGAGCTGGGTCGACTGCGAGCAGCGTCGAGAAAGTCGATGGTGATAGGCGGCGGCAAGCGGAAGTGGCGAAATGCGGTGGGGTTTGCCGGCAGCCTGGCGGCGGCAGCAGGCGGCGAGCTAAGTGGTTACCGCCGCGATAGGCGGTGCCATGCATAGATGCGGAGGAGCTTGTGCAGGTGTGAATGGGGACCGGAGGGGGTGGCGGGCGGGGTGAGGGTTTTTGTGACGTGGGGATGGCGAGGGTTTTCTTTTTTCTTTTTTGAATTGGATGGTGAGGGTTTTCTGTCCCACAAAGAATTTCGGAGGCAACGGTTTGCTAGAGCCAACCGTGTGTGATTGACGCAATAGGCAAAATGAAAGTCATTGCACACGGTTCCAATTTTGGGAACCGTGTGTGATTAACGCAGCAGGCAAAATGAAGGCCATTGCACACAGTTCCATTTTTGGGAACCGTGTGTGATTGACGTACTACCTCCGTCCTGGTTTGTTGGTCCCCTTTATAATTTGTTCCAAATTTCGACCAAATATTTAACTAAGAAATATTTATGCATGTCACAAAAAATTATATCATTGAACACTATGTTCAAATACGCATCCAACGATATAATTTTTGCTGACCTGCACTAACATTTTGTCAGTTAAATCTTTGGTCAACATTTAACACAAATTACAAAGGGGACCAATAAACGAGGACGAAGGTAGATTCCATCAACCGAACTGATTGCATCCATATCCCACAGTTAGACATAAGTAAACATAGATTAAACATACTCAGACATAGATAATAAGCGTACACGTACACAAGCATAGTTCAACCATAAGTACATAGTTCAACCGTCATTAAGCATTGCTCAAGCCTACATAGTTCGATCCCACATCTCATCTCACATGCCGGCACGATCCTGAAGCTTCTCCAGGTACTCAGCGTACGCGCCGTGCGCCACCCTACGAGAATACTTCTGCTTGAAGGAGCCAACGGCCCGTCCTCTTGCATGCGCCAGAACACTTTGATACGCGTCATGAAGCTTGTGGCAGCAAAATGGGCATCGATAGCTGCCGTCCCAGGTCATAATACGCCTGTTATGCATTCCCGCATAAAGCTCCCTCAGGATTTGCCTCTTGTACCTCCTCTGGACATCTTCATCCTCGCTGTCCACATCGTCAGACAGCACCTATACAAATAGTAAAACAAATTTGGCATCAAATCAATGTTTACATGCCGTGAAGTAGGATTAGGAATTTATGGCTATTTTTTTATGCATATCCAGAGATTATGGTTCGATTTTTAAGCACATTTGTCTATGTACAGACCAATCTTGGAGAAAATAATGGCACAAACATATGTAGGTCATTCAAAATCAATTGTCAAGTCCTGGCTAGGAATTATTGGCACGAACACTAACCCTAGTCGGATTACTAGCAGAAATCATTTCCACAGATGAAACAACTAATCACTTATCACTTGTACCATTCAAACAATCAATACACTACACGGATCTAATGAAACCTACTCAGATTTCATGGATTGGGAGAACATAACCATAGGATTTCTATTCCAAAAAGCGGGAGGCAAGAGTAACCAGAGAAACCCTAGGATCTATTTGACACATAAATGGGTATAGATGACTAACCAGTTTTCCGTCGTCGTCGGAGTGGTCGCCGGGGTCGTCGCCGGGGTCGTCGCCCGAGTCGTCACCAGAGTCGGTGTGGAACTCCGCCTCCGGCTGTGGAAGCTCGACGCCGTCGACGACGTCAGGGTGCACCGATAACTCGCCGGCGGTGACTGCAACCTCTGTCTCCATCTCCATGCCGTGCTCCGGTGCTTTAGCAGCCCCGGCGTCGCCACTCCTTCCGATGGGGCGCTTCGGCGGCATCCTCATACACTAGCGGCTTTGAGGACTGAGAGCGGCGTCGAGGATGCAAGCGGAGAGAGAGGATTGTGTGTGTGGCGAGGATGGGGGGTGCGGCTGCTCGGGCGCACCATTAATATGGTGTAGTGGGAGTAGTGGGAGAGAGGCGGGCGGCGGTCAAACTGATGGCTCGCCTCCCGGTGAGCCTGCGCACCGGACTGCTGGCATGCCTACCGTCGTTTCACACAGGTACTCGCACGCCTCCCGATGACACTACGCAGCTAGCACGCCTCCGTCAATTCACACACCTGCACGCACGCCTCCCGGTCAGCCTGTGCGGCGGACTGCTCGCATGCGTCCCGTCAACTCACGTCTGCTCGCACAGCACACGGGTCGCGCGGCGGCACATATATTGTTTTTCTATTTGGATGATTAATGCTGCCGTTTTATTGTTAACCGAAGCATGGCACGTATCCATTGTTGGTCTAACGCTCACGGTTCAAATAAATAATCCGTTTGGGATATTGGTTCCCAATTATTAATAATCTCCCATTTGTAATTAGATAAAGATTACATCAAAACTGGTGTCAAATTTGACAAAAAAAAGTACAATGCCACTTTGTATTGGTGTCCATATGACAACACGATAAGTTTCATGAACTTCAAATAAGTTTTGGATGTACTAGAATTTAAAAATCAAGATTCTCAATGTTTGAAATTTGTTGCACGGGGAGTAAACATGCACCCAGTGGGACACATGTGTTTTTGCAATCCATTTAGGTGCACTGTCACGTGTGCATGTAGCTCAAATTTGATTTTTGCACATTATACCCGTAGAAAATCAATCAATTAATGTACTAAAATGTCTTAATGATCTCTGGTTTTTTTTCGAAATTAAAATGTCCCTCCTTTGGTAACATATGTTCACCGCCGGATAATTAATTTAACATGCATCGTAGTTGCAGTGGATTCGCGGTGTGTGTGTGTGTGTGTGTGTGTGTGTGTGTGTGTGTGTGTGTGTGTGTGTGTGTGTGTGTGTGTGTGCATCTGGGGGGTGGCAGGTGGCTCGCAGTACAGTACGAGTTGTGAGCCACCGTGTGGGTTGGCCGTTTTGTTAGGCAGGCCGGTGCCACATCAGAGTCGTGAATTCGTTATTTAAAACATTACACAACCCTTTCATACATACATGTTTTGGCCACATGCAGTCGATGGTTGCCCTACACGACACTCGATACTCGTGTGTGACGCTTTCTGTGGGCCCGCGAGGTCGTCGTCCATCACTTTGATGAATAGTCAGCAGTGAGGTTAATTTAACCGGCAAGGTAGAATCTTTTTTGTTTGTGTTATGGTGGTATATAGTACGGGTCGAAGAGGTGGGAGGGGACTAGCATGTATACTATACGTACGCGTCCGTGAATAAGTACACCTCACTCAGTGTCGGGACTTTTCGGTTTCCGAGGCACGTGCCACATCAAAATTGTGAAATTGGCTATTCAAACATCACACAACACCTCTTTGGGCCACATGCATGCAGGCGGTGATTATCCTAGCTAGGACACTCACGTGTGACGCTTCCATCTGTGGGCCCACGAGGCCATCGTCGATGCATGCATGCATCACTTTGACCTACATCGGGAGAGGTTAATTAATTTCACCATCGATGAGGATTCTTTTTGGGTTGTATGTATTACGGTAGGAGCATATAGTATGCGTCGAAGAGGGGGGAAGGGGACCATCATATGTAGTACGCTTCATGAACCTCGCTCTGTGTGGGTGCATGGTTTACGGTTTTTGAGGCATGTGGCACATCAAAGTTGTGCATTTTGGGTATTCAACATATATATGTTTGGCCCACATGCAAAGCGATGGTGGTTGTCCTCTCGCACCCACTTAAGCGGTTATCAGCGATATCGATGCTTTCCATCTGTGGGCCCGCTTGGTCCATCACTACCTTTTGCCTGACAATGAGAGAGGTTAATTTGACTTAGGAGGGGATTATTTTTTTTGCTTGTAATACGGTATATATATATATATATAGGTCATGCTCTGGGATGACATGCATGATACAGTTTGAGCACACACACATGCATGTGTACGCATGAATCCCTCCCATTGAGTCGAAGTGGCTAGTACAACGACACGTCATGAACCGATCTCGCTCTGTGTGGGGAGTGTACGATTTTCGACGCACGCGCCACATCAATGTTGTGAAATGGAATTCAAACATGCATGCACGCATCACCTCCATACATATGCATGTAGTGGTTGCCTTCGAACGGTACACTCCCTCGCGTGGTTATCGGCGACAAGCCAATATATTCGTGGGCCCGCATGGACATCCATGATCACCTTGACCGACAACAAGATAGGTTACCATGGCGGATTCTTCATTTGGTTCGTGTTATCGTAGTATAGGTCATGGTGAGATTCAGACCTAATTAAGTTTGAGCGCATATACTATGCACGCATGCATGCATGAATCCCCGTCGTTGGCTTGAAGTGTGGTGTAACATACATATGCATCGCCAACCTAACCCTCACTCAGTGTGGGGATTTCTAGTTCGAAATCACAGTGCCACATCAAAGTTGTTCCATTGTGTACTAAAAAACACACCTCTCCATACATATGTTTGGGCCACACGCATGCAGTGGTTGTCTTCGGGGACTAGCTACTTGCGTGATTATTGGCGAGCTAGCTCATCTCTGGGGCCGCATGGACGGCCATCACTTTGACCAACAACAAGAGAGAGGTTGTACGGCCAAGGTGGATTATTCTTGGTCTGTTTTACGATCCATCTTGGTGAGATGCCTCTCTGGCCCGCCGACTGAAAGTGTGTGTGTGGGGGGGGGGGCTGCTACTTGCACTTTGCTAGGTGAACCTCGGTTGGGGGGGGCATGCATTCATAGCTTAGGATTCCTTCGTGCCAACACAAGGGGGGGGCTGCTAGCTACTTCGCACTTTGCTAGGTGAACCTCGGTTGGGGGGGGCAAGCATTCATAGCTTAGGATTCACTTCGTGCCGACACGAGGGAGGGGGGCTGCTAGCTACTTCACACTTTGCTAGGTGAACCTCGGTTGGGGGGGAGGGGGCATGCATTCATAGCTTAGGATTCCTTTCGTGTTGACACGAGGGGGGTGGGGGCAAGCAATACCGTGCGCTTTGCGAGATAGGTGCCACATCGAAGTTGCATTTGGTATTTGAAAATCAAACCACCCATTTCATACATAAATTTGGTCCACATGCAAGTGTGTTCATGTTCTGACCCTCTCCCGCGTCATTTTTTGCCAAATTTATGAACATTAGACAAGTCGGATGACACAACAGACACGGTTCACTCAAACTTACCGCGTGCATTGGGCTCCACAAGGCTTCCCCTCTCAAAAATATCTACCCGCCTGCAGCTTTTTTCTGTTTGATAACACACGATTATTGTGTTTCGACCGTGTGCGATGTTTCTTGTTCCCAATCCCGCCTGCATCCCTCGAAAATATCTGCCCGCCTCGAGGGTTTTTCTGTTTCATAACACACGGTTGTTATCTCCGGACCATGTGCGATGCACCATCATCAAAAATTTCATTAGCCCCGGCATTTCACTACCGCGTTTGACTCCCGCCCCGCGTAGTAAAATTTTCAGTACCCACGTCATTTCCTCAAACACACCCCCCGCCCCCCCTCCACACACACACACACACACACACACACCAAAACCTCCTCGGGCGTGCGCACACACACACCCCCTCCCTCGCTCGAAACCCTAGCAAGGTCCCCGCCGCCACCGCCGCCGCCGCCGCAAGGCCTCCATTGTCAACATCTGCCGGTTTGCCCATGCAGCTTACCCACCGATCTCCATACCCAGGCCGCCCTGAGTTTCTTAGATGACGCCTGCCAAACGCCCCTTTCCCACAGATCCCCATCCCCCACTCCAGAGCATCGTAGCCTAAGCCCGGCTACGCTTCCCGTGGAGCTCGAGGAGCGACTGGCCCAAAAGAGGTGTATCACGGTCTCTTCACCCGACGTCGCCGAGGAAGCTGACGACCATTACTGGCCGCAGACACTCAATCAGCGGGCTAGAGTATGCGGGTGTGTCGCGGACGCCGGCTACGACATCGAGGTCATCGACAGCGACGGCCTGAGGCGGGCTAAGTCACAGGTTAAGTGGCCCACCCCCAACCCCTCGGGTTCAACCACTGTCGATCTCATCCATGGCCCCGCCGCTGATCTCCTCTGGCTCGCTGTCAAGAATTTGCCATCCTACATCGCCATCGATCCCCTTTTGTCATTTCTGAAGGACATGTTCTGCGACGCTGGCTTGGGATCCACAGCTTCCAAGTCAGACCTCATCGACGGCGACCACGAGGAGGGCACCCTCTCCAGTTCTTCCAAGGCGAAAGAGCCCATCTGCTCTTCCAAGGAGAAAGCGCCCGTCTGCGACATCAGGGAGGGCACCCTACAGCCGTGCTCTTCCAAGGGGAAGGAGCCCATCTGCGACAACATGGAGCGCATCCAGGGTCCGTGCTCTTCCCACGGGAACGAGCCCATCTATGACAAGTGAGGAAACCCATGATTTGTTTTGCCGTGCCTCTTCACAGGGGGAAACGCATGATTTGTTTTGTCGAGTCCCTTTTGTAGTGTAGTGAGAATATGTCCAGTTTTAATTGCTATAGCTGGTTGTTTGCAGTATGCCTTGTTTATTTCAGTTGTTCACAATGTGATGCTCTATATGTGCAATTATTTACTGTGCAGTACATTTCATCAATCTAGTTTTAAACATACCGATAGGAATGCATATATTTGCTTGCCGTTAAGCCTGTTATAGCTAGCATATGCCTCTTTTAAAGTTTTTGATTGTTCAGTTGTTTGTAGTTAGCATATGTCCAGTTTCAAATGCTATCTTTGGTTGTTCATAGTATGCCTTGTTTATTCTAGTTATTCACAACGTGATGTTCTATATGTGCAAGTATGAACTGTGCAGTTCAATTTCATCAGTACCAGTTTCAACAATACCACTATGAATGACTACATTTGCTTGTTGCATCTTGTAGTTAACACGCCTTTCCATTTTTATTTAACAATAACCAGTGTACTTAGACCGGCACAATACCAGTTTGAATGACTATGTTTGCTTGTTGTTAAATGTTAGGCCTGTTGCAGTTAACACACCTTTCCACTTGTTTTGCTTTACTAGCGTGCTTAAACCTGCACACTGAAGCTATCTTTTGGAGATTATTTTGTCTGCCATGGATAATTTTGGTTGATGTGTAGCCTGTTGTGCTTAACATGCTTCTCGATGTACCTGCACAGGACAATTTTGGGAACGACTGTTGTTTTTCATCGAGGTTAGTTTCGTCCCATGGCTTATATATGCTCATTGTTCAGGATATCGGTAGCTGGTACCATATAGGCCGGGGGCTGATAAGGGACTAATCGGTGAATCGGACTTTTAACTGAATATATCTGCAACCAATTTATCGTTAGGTTAACTAGAGCCATATGTAATATATCTGAGGCTACATAGCAACATGCACTGTACTTAATGTCTAAATATGCAATCCTAGGCTACATAGTAACAAGGAAGAGTGTTACATTAATGTTCTAATGATGTCTAGATATACGTAGAAGAGCAGCAGCAGCAGCAACAACAACACAGCCCTGTTTGGATACTCAACTTAGCTAGAGGTTAGAGTTAGTTTCTAGCTCATGACTAACCCTGAACTAACTCCATCCAAAGAGTTGTTTGGATGGCAGGGTTAGATTGACAATAAATGCACTAGGAGAACTAGCTCCAATTAGCACCTCCTGGGTTGGATAGTTTTTTTGGGTGGGTTATAGATGCAACTAGCTCAAACTAGCCCTCATGGTTAGATATACTTTAGGGCTATTTGAGCCCGAACTAGCTCAAACTAACTGCAACCCATGGATACAACAGCAGTTAATCAGCCGATAATTTGTAAGAATGCAATAAACTCCTTTCGGCCCATAATATAAGATGTTAATTCATCTAATATGTGAGTATATTGGATGTTATAAGATATTATAAAAGAGTGTTGTACTACATCATTGTGCAATTGCTGTTTAGCTTCTAATATTAACTTGGTGCTTTTAGGTACATATGTCATTGGTAAAGATCCGTGCTTCGACCCTTTCTGCGTATGGGGCAATGAGATATCGATGAACCAGCATCAAGTGAGGAAGCTGATAAAGATTGTTAGTAAAATGGGTCCAAAGATGGCAATTAAACTATTTGTTTACACTTTATCCAAGACAACAGCGAACTGCAGGATGGTAAGTAAGAACTCTGCAGCCTTCTTTTTACTGCCCATAATGAGTTGTGTTAGATGACAATGTCTAAATCTTTTTCCTTTGCAGTGGTTGCCAAAGCAGTTTACTCAAGATTACCTCTCAAACTACATGATTGGTGGGCATGCAAAGGTTAAAGTATTTCTACCAGAACACGATGATTATGTAGATGTTTTCATGAAGACCGTGAAGGATGGGCGGTCGGCCATCACAAGGGGTTGGACTAGAGTCGTGCGTGCCTTCTGCATGGAGGAGGGCACAATATGGGCATTCCGCTTCACCTTGTTCAGCAACTAGAATGTATTTCGCCTCTTTCTTTACCGTCTTTAATAGTACAAGTATACAACTGTGGTTCATCATTCTTTATTTGGTTCTTATGTAATTCTTGAACATATGTACCTATGAATCGAATAATGCATTGGTTGTTTGAACCTGATGGATATGAATAAAGCTATAGCATACATTCAAATTCAAATTCAAATCTGGTACAATTTGAAATAGCAGCAATTAAATTACGGTGAAATTACGCTCTCCAGGTCGTTACGGCACACACGGTTGGTAAAACACAAACGTTTGCGATATACACCATAATCCGAGACGGTTCACAGAGAGGAAACGTGTGCAAGCATGCACACAGTTGCCGTTTGGAAAGCGTGTGCGATGTCAGACAATATCACAAATGGTGCGGGCAAACTAAACGTTTGTGATAGTTGCCTTATCGTACACGATTCGCAACCATGAACTGTTTCTGATGAAGTATGCATCGTAAATGTTGCACCACAGAATAGCGTGTGCGATAGTTGTTGTGTACGACGATGTTACGACGGTCCGACGTTTCGTAATCCTATCCGACACTCGTATGATGATTAGCTAATCTTCTTAATTAGTTATCGCATACGGTTTGGGACAAGCGAATGTGTGTGATTGTATGCTTATCATACACGTTCGATAATAGTGAACCGTTTGTGATGGGTCGTGCATCGTAAACGTAGCACCATAGAATACCGACTGCGATGGCAATGCGAGCACAAACGAGTAGGAGTACTGTATATGCATCTTGGCTCCCTATCCCCGACGGTTTCTGGGTCGTGTGGGAAGGACCCCCCCCTATCGCCCACACTCACTTGGCGACGGTTCCAAATGCCGTCGCGGAAAGGGGTTAAAAACCGTTTGTATAGCACTGACGCGTACCAGTGTTAAGTCACCTCCGGGTCTTGGGCCTTGAGTCATACCTCGGAGTTACATCCTCAACATTAGGCCCCAGGTTGATTTGAACTTGTTCACATCAATCTCCGCTACTTGACTTAGCAGAATTTTCCATTATCAATTCCTTTCCATCTTGCTGTAACCCACCATGACGTCACATAGCAGAACCATGGTAACCCGCCATGACATCATGCACATTAACTCTGCACAAAACTCGGGATACCTCAACGGATCTTTATCTTAATAGACCTTCCGAAAATCAAGGCGCCCGCTTTGCCAGCATAATCATTTTTGCCTCCTCGATTCCCGCGCATGCCATCTCATCATCTCCTTATAAATAGAGACAGGGATCCCCCTTTTTACTTTTTACCCCTACCTCCTCTTCTTCGTCTCCTTCCTCCCGACGACACCGCAACCGAGCTCCGCCACCGCGGTCTTCCCAGCGACATCAGCTCCGGCCGCTGCATCGACCTGAACGGACCAGAAAAATGGGGTGCTCCTCTGTTGTTCCTCAAAATCAGTAAGCGCTCATCTCCACTCACACCAAATCTGCATTAGGGTTTCGGCCGTTCATCGGCGTTCTTCACTGTTCGTCGAAGCTTCCCTCTAGAATGCTCAGCTTGATCTGAAAATAGCACTGATGTCGCGCGGAAACAGTTTAATGCCATCTTCCGACTATAGAAATACCCCTTCTGCCCAAGATTCAATCTTAGCTTGCAAATCTTTCCTCTGCCGTGATTTTAGGTTTACGAATTATTCTCATTTTCCGGACGGCCATAGATCCAAAATCATAAGCGAAACTTGTAAAACCTGTTAACCCAACCCAACACTTAGCAAAATTTTACTCCGCTTCAGATCTCCAGATAACCGTCCCATCACTGCCATGGGGGGCGGCTTAACTGAATTTTCATAATCCGCCAAACGCCTGCCGGTTTATTTCTGAACCTTTAAACCGCCAGTATATATTCAGTGTCTGCATCACCTAACGGTGTCTTACTGGTTTAATCATGCCAATCTTCATAGCACATATTCTTTGCATACGAATTGATCTTGTATGATGCACTTGCTTTCTGATCATCGGATGGCTTAACATCATAATCTTGACCCGGCAATATTTCCCTCTCTAGGTTCTTTCATCAACAAAAATGACCAAGACCGTCACTTCATGCAACTGGATCATTTCCACTGTCACGGAAGAAACTCTCAATGAATATGTTAAAGAAGACGTCTTAGTAGCCAAAAATGTGATCCACTGGAGAGCTCTGGGTCAAGAGGCCATACCCGCCCCAAAGGAAGGCGAGGTCATAGTATTTGCTGATCACATGCTCCGGGGCTTCCCCACCCGGCTCAAAAAAATTCCGTGACGTGCTGCATTTCTTTCAACTTCATCCGCAAGACATTGGACCCAATTCAGTCTCCAACATCTACAATTTCCAAGTCTTTTGTGAAGTATATCTTCAACAAGAACCGACTGTGGATTTGTTCAGAGAATTTTATTATTTGAACCGCCAAACTGAGTTCACAGATGGCCCCAGCTTAGAACTTGGCGGAATTTCCATTCAGAGATGAAAAGAAGCTGTCTTTCCTGCCGCTGCACTTCCCAGCCATCCAAAGGACTGGAACCAAACTTGGTTTTATAGCCAAGATACATCTCCGGCTGATGAGAATCCTCTGCCGGGTTTCCGTGAGAACCGGCTTAGCTCAAGACATCCCCTCCCAGACCGGATCAGCACCGAAGAACGGGCTAAGTATGTGCCCATCTTTTCAAAGACAAGGGCCTTGATGGCCAACGGGTTAACCGGAGTTGACTTAGTCCGATGCTGGGTCGCTTGGAGAATTTTACCATTGAGCCGCCGGCCTGGTTTAATGTGTGAATATACCTGCGGCGTCAAAGATCCACAGCGTTACTGCCAAGAGCGACTAAACAATGATGAGATCAACAGGATGACCAAAATGCTGCTTAATGAGAGCTTGGCAAATTGTAGCAAGACGGGACTGAACCCCTTTTGCACTCTTAACCCGGCTCCGGCTGTAAGTATTTCAAACTTCTTTATCATCTTATTCCTCTCAACAATTGTCTTCTTACGATTACTTGTATTCTTCAGGCTGATGATCCTTTCTGGAACAAGAAACTTCCGGACAAGCCAGCCAAAAAGACCAGGGTAAAGAGCAAGGCTCCCAAGAGGCCTGCTAAGAAGAAAACAGACACAACGGAGCTATTTACCCTGAACGATGATGAGTCGGAGGTAGAACTTGATTCCCTTGGCTCCTTTTTTGTACATCTTATTGATGTTGATTACTGTCAGGATGATGCGGAGGCCAGCCATGCAGACGGTGAAGAGGTAACTATCCTTTCCTCCAACTCAGAGCCTTTGCCAAGACAGAAAGTTCGACAAGGGAGCCGGAAAGTAAGGTTTTCTCACCCTTTAGCTTACTTGGATCCAAACTTTATTTTGAAGAAACAACAGCATGAAGCTCGACGCACAACCAGGAACAGCGACTGTGGAAACCTTTCCTCCGGCTTACCCAACACGCCGGTTCCTCAGAAACGTCGAAATGAGGTGCCATAGAATCCAACCTTATCTTTTCCAAAGGCGGGTCTTATTCGTCAACCGCTTAACCCTTCCGACTCAAACTATCAGGGAACCTCTCACTCCTCCTCCGGTGACTCAACTGGGACTCAGATTCCCCTCTTCAATGTCGCTCCCGGGTGAGAACATTAATTTCTTTGCTTTAACACTTTACCAACTGACATAATAACCTCTTCATACGTCTTATTTTCAGTGGCATAGCCAAGCCCAGCAAAAAGCTGAAGGTTAATAAACCGGCCGAAGATCCCAAAGTTAATGAATCGGAAATCCAAAACATATCTGAGGCTTCTCATCACAACTCTGAGGCTTCTGCTGATGACCTGTCACCAGAGACCCATGAAGTCACGGTAGACCCAATACATGTTGATCCATCCAGTGCTAAACCACCAAGTCCCATAAGACCTGCTGATGAAACTCCTTCCCAGCGAGATGCAGAGGATGTTGTCATTACTGGTGCTGGTTATACTGAACCGGGGAACCCCACCATTCTAGCCAAGCACTCTGCCAAGGAAGAGCTGATTGAAAAGAACAAGGTCAGGTTTGATGTTGCCAAGTACTCACACTTGGGCGTTAATGAGTTATAATCTGGCTATCTGAGCCAGCTGCACACGGGTCGTGATCTGGAGGCAGACTTGGTCAAGAACTTGCGCCAAAAATATGAGGTATGAACATTTGTTTCCTTTACATATATAGTCATCCAGCCCCCAAGTCTTATCGGTAGGAAAAGACACTTTGTGTAGGGTTAAGACTTTGTCCATATGTTTCTTCAATCTTTCACAGTCGTAGCCCTCATGGGCCGGCTTATCTTGATAAAGATGAGCCGATTCATTTATATGGAAAGAACTCCAGATTACAGCCCTCATGAGCCATCTTATGTTGATAAAGATGAGCCGGTTCATTACTTTGAAAGAACTCCAGATTATAGCCCTCATGAGCCGGCTTATGTTGATAAAGATGAGCCGGTTCATTACTTGGAAAGAACTCCAGATTATAGCCCTCATGAGCCGGCTTATGTTGATAAAGATGAGCCGGGTCAAAAGAAATATAAATGGGAAAAAGAGCTTCCGCACACATTAGCCCCCAAGTGTCAAGTGCTTTGCTTGCAACGTGCTTGAGACTTGTACATAAATTGTGTCCTGGCAAATATGTACATAATTTTGTTGAACTCTTATTTGCAGGATGCGTTAACCCAGGCCGAAAACCAGGCGGCCGATTTGAAGACCCGGCTTGAGCGGCAAGAGGCGGAGACACGCGAAGCTGACTCCAAGCTCAAGCTTAGTCTTGAAGAGAACGAGAAGCTCAAAACTGGGTTTGGCACAGAAAGAACCGCCTGGGACAAGGAGAAGGCCACCTTGGTTCAAAGAGCAGAAACTGCTGAATCTTCTTTGAAGGAAAGAGCTGCAGAACTGACCGGTTTAAAACACCGCATATCCCAGATGACAGCTGCAATCTTTGGTAAGCAACTCAGGATGTTTTGCCCACTTCTACTTTTTAACCTTAACTCGCCTGGCGACTCATTTGTGCACTTATTTAACAGGCCCCAGGAGTACCAACCTCGGCCAAGATATGTTGGTAAAGCTTAAGGCGGTTTACACTCTGGTGGAACAGCTGTACACAGGCACACAACGGTCACTAGCAGCTATCTCGCATAATAAACAGCCCCCTCCACTTATCAAGGATGTATTAGACAAGTTATCTGTCATGCCCAAAAGGATTGAAGAGATCAAGCGATCTGCAGCTCGAGCCGGTGCAATTACTGCTTTGAGCCGGGCTAAAGCCTGGCAAGCGGAGTTGGACCCAGAAGAGTTGGCCACTGGCTTCCCGAGCTTCAAAGAAGATGGGTCTCCCTTCGAAGCGAACGACTTCACAAAATGCGTAAGAGATATGCGCCGGCTAGCCAGTAAATTGGCTGAGGAGACAGATTTGTCAAAGTATCAGGCGGCTTATACCAAGGAGGATCAGAGAGTAAAAGCGCCGGCTTATGATATTGTAGAGCTCATTCCTCCAATACGTAAGCACACTTTTGCTCCTGATATTGATCCGTCCGACCTTATAGATGATGAAGCCGAATTCCAAGCTTTAACTGGCATCGATTGGACATCATCTAACTTCTAGACGATGGAGGGAGAAGAAGAAGAACCGGTGCAGGATAACCCGGAGGCTTCAACTCTCCAAGACCAGAATGACTGATTCAATAGGGGGCTCTCAGACTGCAACGCAACGTTCCCTTGTGAAAAACTCTTAAGTATTCGGGCTTTGAAGAGCCGTGTAATAGGCTAGTAAAAACAATGATCTGCCATGCCATCGTGCATGTTTAGCCTTAAAACTGCTAAAGTATGTTTATATGCCGCTGATGGGCTTTGCAAGGAATATCGTATTTGTTTTGCAATGTTCCTGCACACCGTAAACAACATATACCCTAGCGGTTTACGCTAGGGCGAGTCATAATATCCAATATGATATGTTCTGGCGACTTAAAGTCTATAACCAGGGCGGGTTAAAAACCCTGAAGTATTTATTCAAATATGAAGTCATACCTGTAGACCAATATCATAATGATGCTGTAAGGATATATGTCTGTAAGCCGGAAGCTTAACAGGTCCAGAAGAGTCTACCTCTATTCTGTTTTTTGAAAAAAAAAATCAGTTTTTACCCCGCAAGCCGACTCTCACGTGACATAAATCCATCGTTTTAACCTTAACTAGTTCAGTCTTATTGAAAAGAGTAACTGTTAAGAGTATGAACGGGCCACATGGTGGAGAGACTACGACAGCAGGTAAGTTTAACCTAGCTCTCTGTAAGCCGGCTCTCTCGTGACAAAGGCCGCTGTTTTAACCTTGACTAGTTCAGGGTCTTATTGAAAAGAGTAACTGTCAAGAGTTCGGCGGGTCACCTGGCGGAGTAGCATCTTGCAAACAGGTAGGTTTAACTCAAATTCGGCTTGGAAACTGGATCAAGAGGGTGTGAACAGCTATGCTCGGTGAGCAGGAAGCCCCCAAGTGACCAATGAGATGGCTTGGAAACTGGATCAAGAGGGTGTGAACAGCTATGCTCGGTGTGCAGGAAGCCCCCAAGTGACCAATGAGTTGGCTTGAAAACCGGATCAAGTGGGTGTGAACAGCTATGCTCATTGAGCAGGAAGCCCCGAAGTGACCAATGAGTCGGCTTGAAAACCGGATCAAGTGGGTGTGAACAGCTATGCTCATTGAGCAGGAAGCCCCCAAGTGACCATAGGAGGAGGCATGTAAGCCGGACCAAGAGGGTAGGCGATGCTCGATGAGCAAGAAGCCCCCAAGTAGCCTTATGAACAAACAATAAAGGCTCAGATACTTAGAAATGAAACGACAGAGGCCCTGAACTATCAGGGATGCCTGCTTTATTATAGTGATCATGATATATACACTGAAGAAAGTATGTACAACACAAGAGCTGGCGGCTCAAGTGTAATATGGCCGAAGATGAGCGATGTTCCACGGCCGGCGGGTCTCCTCCTCCGATGTGCGTGAGTCCTTGTGTTCTCGAACATCAATAAGATAATATGACCCATTGTTCAGGTTTTTACTGACCACAAAAGGCCCTTCCCAAGGTGGGGATAACTTGTGCATATCTGTTTGATCCTGGATGAGCCAGAGCACCAAGTCGCCTTCTTGAAATGTCCGGGTTTTAACCCGTCGGCTATGATAACGATGCAGATCCTGCTGATAAATCGCCGAACGAGCCGCCGCGAGGTCACGTTCCTCATCCAACATATCCAGAGAATCTTGACGTGCTTTTTCGTTGTCAGCTTCAACATAAGCCGCCACACGGGGCGAGTCATGACGGATGTCACTTGGGAGAACCGCCTTTGCCCCGTAAACCATGAAGAAAGGTGTGTAACCTGTTGATCTATTGGGTGTGGTATTTAAACTCCAAAGCACTGATGGTAATTCCTCAACCCAACAACCCGGCGTCCTCTGCAAAGGGACCATAAGCCGGGGTTTGATGCCTCTCAAGATTTTCTGATTGGCCCTTTCAGCTTGACCATTGGACTTGGGGTGAGCCACTGATGAAACATCGAGACGAATATGCTCTCGTTGACAGAATTCTTTCATAGCGCCCTTTGACAGATTGGTGCCATTATCAGTTATGAAACTATGCGGGTAGCCAAAGCGGAAGATCACCTTTTTAATGAATTGAACCGCCGTTGCCGCATCACACTTGCTGACCGCCTCTGCCTCAACCCACTTTGTAAACTTATCCGCCGCCTCCAAAAGGTGGGTCTTTTTGTCCTTGGATCTCTTGAAAGGTCCAACCATATCCAGCCCCCACACTGCAAACGGCCAAGTAATTGGAATCATCCTCAATTCTTGAGCCGGCACGTGAGTTCGTCTAGAAAACTTCTGACAACCATCACACTTGCTAACCAGATCCTCTGCATCAGCGTGAGCCGTCAACCAATAAAAACCGTGCCGGAAGGCTTTAGCAACCAGAGACTTAGAGCCAGCATGGTGACCACAATCACCTTCATGGATTTCCCTTAGAATCTCACGGCCCTCCTCAGGAGAAATACATCTCTGGAACACGCCTGTGGCACTACATCGGTGCAACTCGCCATTGACAATGGTCATGGATTTAGACCGCCGGGTTATCTGCCTAGCCTCCGTTTCATCCTCTGATAACCCACCCCGGGTCATATAAGCCAAGTATGGCACCGTCCAATCGGGTATAGCATGAAGAGCCGCCACCAACTGTGCCTCCAGGTCAGGAATTGCAAGATCCTCCTCTGTTGGTAACTTCACTGAAGGGCTATTTAGTATATCAAGAAAAACATTCGGTGGTACCGGCTTACGCTGACACCCCAGCTAGCTTAAAGCATCGGCCGCCTCATTTTTCCTTTGATCAACAAGTTCCACTTGATAACCTTTGAAATGACCAGCAATACTGTCAATCGCCCGGCGATAAGCCGCCATGAGTGGGTCCTTAGAATCCCAAGTTCATGAGACTTGCTGGGCCACCAAATCTGAGTCGCCGAAACACCTGACCCGGCTTAAGTTCATCTCTTTGGCCATCCGAAGACCATGAAGCAGGGCCTCATACTCAGCTGCATTATTAGTACAAGAAAACATCAGCCTTAAAACATAGCAAAATTTGTCACCTCGTAGGGAAGTCAAAACAACTCCAGCCCCCGAGCCTTCCAATTGCCTGGACCCATCAAAATGAATAGTCCAATATGTATTATCTGGCTTCTCCTCAGGCATCTGCAACTCTGTCCAGTCGTTGATGAAATCCACGGGAGCTTGAGACTTGATGGCCGTCCTTGGCATATATTTCAAACCATGAGGTCCAAGCTCAATGGCCCACTTGGCTACCCGGCCTGTGGCTTCTCGGTTTTGAATAATATCCCCTAAGGGAGCAGAACTAACCACAGTAATGGGATGACCCTGGAAATAATGCTTCAACTTGCGACTGGCCATGAACACCCCATAGACTAGCTTCTGCCAATGTGGGTACCTTTGCTTGGACTCAATTAAAACTTCACTGACATAATAAGCCGGCCTCTGAACCGGGTATTCCTTTCCTGTTTCCTTCCTTTCTACAACAATGGCCACGCTAACGGCTCTACTGTTAGCAGCCACATATAAAAGCAAAGGCTCCTTCTCAACAGGAGCTGCAAGAACCGGCGGCTCAGCTAACTATTTTTTAAGTGCTTCAAACGCCTTGTTAGAAGCATCACTCCAAACAAAGTGATCTGTCTTCTTCATCATCTAGTACAAAGGAATAGCCTTCTCTCCCAGGCGGCTTATAAACCGGCTTAAAGCTGCAATATGACCCGCCAGACGCTGAACATCATTAATGCATGCCGGCTTAGCCAATGAAGTGATGGCCTTGATTTTCTCCGGGTTAGCTTCAATGCCTCTCTCCGAAACCAAGAAACCCTAGAGCTTGCCTGCAGGCACACCAAAAACGCATTTGGCCGGGTTAAGCATCATCTTGTAGACCCGGAGGTTGTCAAAGGTTTCCTTCAAATCATCTAGCAGAGACTCCTCCTTTCTGGATTTCACCACAATATCATCCACATAAGCATGAACATTGCATCCTATCTGGTTATGAAGACAATTCTGAACACAACGCTGATAAGTCGCCTGGGCACTCTTGAGCCCAAAGGGCATAGACACATAGCAGAAAGCTCCAAAAGGCGTGATGAAAGCCGTCTTCTCTTGGTCTTTAACTGCCATCTTGATCTGATGATAACCAGAGTAAGCATCCAAAAAGCTCAAACGCTCACAACCCGCCGTAGCATCAATGATCTGATCAATACGGGGAAGAGCGAAAGGATCAGCCGGGCAAGCTTTGTTAAGGTCCGTGTAATCCACACACATGCGCCAAGTGTCGTTCTTCTTAAGCACGAGCATCGGGTTAGCCAACCACTCAGGATGAAAAACTTCAACAATGAACCCGGCTGCTAAGAGCCGGGCCACCTCTTCTCCAATAGCCTTGCGCATTTCCTCGTTAAAATGGCGAAGGAACTGTTTGACCGGCTTAAACTTAGGATCAATATTAATAGTGTGCTCAGCGAGTTCTCTCGGTACAGCCGGCATGTCTGAAGGCTTCCATGCAAAGATGTCCCAGTTCTCACGGATGAACTCGATGAGCGCGCTTTCCTATTTTGGATCCATATTGGCACTAATCACAAACTATTGAGATGAGTCGCCAGGGACAAAGTCAACCTGCTTGATGTCATCCGCCGATTTAAACTTTAGTAAAGCATCCTGCTCTGTGGTCGGCTTCTTCAATGGAGTCATATCAGCCGGGTCAACATTGTCTTTATAAAACTTGAGTTCCTTTGTGGCACAGGCAGACTCGGCATAAGCTGCGTCACCTTCTTCACATTCCAAGGCTATTTTCCTGTCACCATGTACCATAATGGTACCTTTGCGACCCGGCATTTTAAGCTGCAAATATACATAACACGGCCGTGCCATAAACTTGGCATAAGTCGGCCGCCCAAATAGAGCATGATAGGGACTTTTGATTTTAACCACTTCAAAGTGCAATGTCTCAGCCCTGTAGTCATGTTCATCGCCAAAGGCCACCTCTAAGGCTATCCTTCCTACTGGATAGGCCGATTTGTCAGGCACCACTCCATGAAAGACCGTACAAGACGGCTTAAGATCTTTGTCAGTCAAATTCATCCGGCGGAAAGTATCATAATAAAGGATATTGATACTGCTGCCTCCATCCATCAGCACCTTAGTGAACTTGTAGCCTCCAACTTGAGGGGCCACCACCAAAGCCAACAGACCTGGATTGTCAACCCGGGGCAGGTGATCCTCACGGCTCCATACAATTGGCTGCTCTGACCATCGTAAGTATCGAGGGACCGCCGACTCAACCGCACTGACCGCTCGCTTGTGAACCTTTTGATCTCGTTTGCACAGGTTCGTGGTGAAAACATGATATTGACCACTACTTAACTGCTTTGGATTACTTTGATACTCGGACTGCTGCTGCTGATTGCCTTAACTAGGCTGCTGATTAAGACCGCCTTGATTGCCCTGGCCCTGAAATCCAGAGTTTGAGCCGCCACCTCCAAAGCCGGGCCCGTGAGAGCCGGAGCCTGACCCGCCGCGCGGGCCGTTACCATTATTGTGGTCCTGGTGAAAGTTTGAATTCCTATACTCCCTCATGATATGACAATCTTTCCACAGGTGGGTCGACGGTTTATCCGGATAACTATGCTTTGGGCAGGGCCGGTTCAATTCGGCCTCAAGGTTAATTCCTGACCCTCCGGTACGGGGGGGGGGGGGGGGGGTGGTTTCCCTCTTTGACGTTGACCATTATTTTGGGCGTTGGTATTGGCCACAAAATCTGACCCGCCATCGGGCAGTTTGCGCTTACCATTATTACCTTGATTATGACCTGGCATGTTGGACTGATGCCCTTTCCCATTACCGTTTTTCTTCCCCATGTTGGACTTCTCTTCATCAGGCCTCGGATCCTTAGTATTATCAGAGTCGGCATATTTGATAAGAGCTGCCATGAGCTCTCCCATGTCATTGCGATGACGTTTAAGCCGCCCTAGCTTCTGTTTGAGGGGAATAAACCGGCAATTTTTCTCCAAAATTAAAACAGCAGAACCAGCGTTGATACTATCCGATGAGTGGATAATAGCTGAGACCCGGCGAACCCAATGGGAGGTTGACTCATCCTCACGCTGGATGCAAGTGTGTAGGTCGATAATCGACAGAGGCTGCTTACATGTGTCCTTAAAATTCTGAATGAAACACGTCTTCAATTCAGTCCATGAGTTGATGGAATTAGGGGGCAATCCCTTTAGCCAGGTGCGAGCCGGCCCATCCAACATCATGGTGAAATATTTGGCGCACACAGCATCGTTAACATCCAACATCTCCATAGCCAACTCGTAGCTTTCAATCCAAGCATCCGGAGGCTGATCCGCAGTGTAATTGGGTACTTTTCGAGGGCCCTTGAAATCCTTGGGCAAACGCTCATTGCGTAGAGCCGGCACCAGGCAGGGCACTCCGACTAACCGAGAGGTCACTCCCGCTTCTACAGACACAGAAGGGTTTAACTGAGGCTGTCTAAGAGCCGCTAACTGAGCTGCTAGTTCCGCCTCTTGGCGCGCTCTGGCTTGATCTATTGGAACCTGAACATCCTCATCGCCACGGGGCGGGTCTCGCCCCTGGGGCGGGTTACGACACCGTTCACTGCTGGAAACCGCCGGCGACCCCATGTGCCGGCTGTAGCTTCGGCTCGGTCGCGGAGTCGAATGGATTCGCTCACGGCTGTAGGAATAAGCCGCTTGCTGGGTCACCGCCGTCTTAAGAAGTTCCACGGTGTTCCGGGCCTCTATCGCAGCTGGCGACTCACCTTCAATTGGGAGGGCCGCCAGCCATGAGGCTGCGGCAATCATATTATCCAGTGGGTTGGAGTAATGACCCGGGGGTGTCTGCACCTGCTGAGGAGGGGTCAAGTTCACACGGGGCGGTTCTGCAATACGAGGCTGAGCCGCAGCCCCGGTTGCCGGTGCTTCATCAACCCGGGTCTCACCAGGCGGGTTACTTGGCCCTACTCCGGGTGTGATAAAAAGATTCCTCCCCTCGAATTGCGGTGGCAAGCGGCTCTGGTGCCTCCTTCGCATCACAGCGTTTGACGCGTTCTGATCCAGACTTAAGCGAAAAGCCTCGGCCCTTACCCTCTGTGTTTCAGCTTCTAGGGCGGTCCGTTCTGTAGCCATCCTGACGTTCTCAGCGTTAAGTTCCTCTTTAGCCCGAGCTACTTCATCCCTTAGCTTTGCAACTTCCGCATTATGTTGTGCCTGAGTCGCCGGGGTCACCTCTGCCGCTAGTAACGTTGCAAAGCATCCAAGAGCTCGGATAAAACTTGAGCCGGCGGACACGCAGAGTCGCTCGCCCCAGCCGTTGCAGCAGCCGTTGAACCGGAGGCCATCGCTGCAGCGGTTGATGAGTGCACCATCTGCTGCGTCCCGGCCATGAATATAGCTGCCCTGCTCGGCGGCTCATAGGAGTCCGGAATACTGTCGCCATCGGAACAGCCCCCAAGCCCACCATCTTGCAGTTGATAGATCGACTCAGTTTGGCCGGTAGAGGACTCATCGCCTGAGTAGATGGCCGTCTCACCACCGGACACGTAGCCTTCCTCGAGATCCGCTCCATGGACAAAGCCGACGAAAACATGCTTTTGGGCGGGTTGAATCTTGGCGGGTTGGACCCTGGCGGGTTGAACCTTGACGGGTCTCGTGCGCCGAGCCGTCTCAACGGTGTCAGCGCAGACTTCCGGCTCAGGCTCAGACTCACCAATCTTGCCGATGAAAACGTGGATACCACCAAAGGGGACCCGGTACCCGTACTCGATTAAATCGGCCTCCGGACCCCATCCAGCGTCGTCGATGTAGATCTTGCCGCGGCGACCCTTGGTCATCCGGCCCACGGCGTATCCCTTGATCCCTGAGAGGTTGCCCTTCAAAAACTCGAAACCACCGTGCGAGAGCCCCACGGTGGGCGCCAACTGTCGTGGACTTGTCACGGCAGATGTCCTAGCAAAAGGACTTAGGTGTGGAGCCATCGCAATTAGGTTAGCTTGAAGGGGTTGAACGGGACAAAGGACACAAGGAATTTACCGAGGTTCGGCCCCTCTCAACGAGGTAAAAGCCTACATCCTGCTCTTAGTTGTATTGCTTGGGTTTCGATTACAAGGGAGCGAATATGCTTGACCTAGTTCTCGACTTGTTGTTTCTTGAGTTCACCCACCGCCGGGTCACCCCTTTATATACAGGTCGATGTCCGGCGGCTTACAGAGTCCCGGCCGGCTCACACAAACGTGACCGGCTCGGTTTCTAACTTAACCTTCCTTACAGAACAAGTTATTACATGGCGGTTCACACCTTCGGGCCTTAAGTCACCTCTGGGTCTTGGGCCTTCTCGCCTTAAGCCGCCAACGGTGTGACCCGGCCCCTCCTGGGCGGGTCATACCTCGGAGTTATATCCTCAACAGCAGCCTTCGTGTTCACAAAGTTGGGGAGCCCAAGAATCAGTGTGGTCGACGACACAAACACGCATCGAGGCCGCCTCCGCCTTCCTTCTCGGGGCGCCGGCGACAAATAGTAGGGCAACGCGCCGATGAGGCCCCTCGCATGTCCAGGGAATCCTCCTGTAGGTACCTGCACTGCTGCACCCATTCTCGCTTTAAACTGAAGCCCGGGTCCAAATTTTAAAATTTTCCCGCCGAAAGAGAACCCCGGAAGTTGTGGAAATTGGCCCAGCTGCTCCAGAGTCAGGCTGCAGGTGGAAGTGGATTTAAGTGGGGCTAACTATCCCATCCCACTTAAATCGTTTTAATGGGATCCCATTGGACAACAAAAAGATTAATCGGGCTATCCCACTTAATCCGTTGGGAGCCCACGAACCCCGATAAGTTCTCGTGCAATGTAGAGTATTCAACTAACAAAAACCTGAAACAAAGCATGCAAGAATGCAACTTATACTTCCGACTCCAGCACTCTTGCGATGCTTGTACCGGCGGTTCGCGAGTTGCACGGCCACGGCTTGTACCGGCACGGCCCAGGCGCGGTCCAGCTCCTCGCCGCTGCCGGGCGTCTCCAAGCGCTGCGGTTGACCACCTCCTCGGCTCCTCGAAAATGAAGGACGCGGGGGACAAAGCTCCCCTGCTCGTCGGAGGCAGCAGCGAGGTGTGGAGGAAGAGCACGGGCTGGTAATGGCGAGCTCCATGGCTGCACGCACCGGCGCACGGCTGCACCTGCACTGCATGGCATCTCCTCGTGTCTCGTGCACACACGGGCGACCGCTCCTGCACCACCATCGAATGAGCCGCTCGGTCCAGCTCGAGCTGGAGCGCCGCTGGTTCGGTCTCGAAGTACGGGACCGTTCAGTCGTCAGTCGGGTGCCGAGCCTGCTCGCTTGCTGCCGGTCCAAAGGCCGGCTCGGTCAGCGACCGGACCGGACCGTCATGTCGTGCACTCATGCTCCATGATCGGCCGCCTCGCCGTGGAGGGCGACTGCAGGTCCACGGTACTGGCAGTCTGCGGTATTGGCCACGAGGTCGTCCATGTCTCCATGGTGGTCACGAGGAGACCCATGCAGTCGGAGACAGCAAAGTGGTCGGGCACGCTGAGGGATCTCCCGTGGAGGTAGGCGGAGCAGTCGGCGGACATGATGGTCACCACGGTCTGGATGCGTGACGGCTGCGCAGATGGCGTCCGTGAACGGTACTTGTGGAGGTCTGGGATGTCGGCGAGCATGGAAAGTCTGAGCGCCGGGTACAACCTATCGTCGCAGTGCGCCTTCGCGGATGAGTAGAAGGGAACATGCGGGAGGAGATATCGTTGGCTGTAGCTGCAGCGAGGAGTATGAGGGCTAGTGGGATCCCACTTGTGCCCATATAATTTTTGTATCCTGTGACGGGATGTTTGTGTTCGCACACGACATCTTCGAAATTGTCATAACTTTTGCATCCGAACTTCATTTTAGAACAACTTCATATCCATCTTGATCTTCTAGAAGAAAGTTATCCCATGGTGACTTCCAATCATAAGTTTGAATTAATCTTGACATAGCTTAAAGCAACTTTTACGATTGTGCCACATTTAAGCGTCAACAGTTTGGTTATTACCACTAAGGTTGCGTTCGAAGAGGTTTGGCAGGGATTGAGGGGGGTTAAATCTCCTACAAGTTAAATTCCCCTCAAATCCCTGTGGGAAGAGATGTAACCGAACAAAGCCTAAATGTATTGGGATCAAGTGGGCTCAAGGTGGGACTCCTATCTGCAGTCCCATTTGCAGCCTGACTCCAGAGTCTAGACTGCTCGTTTCCATTTTCGGATTGCTGTGCGTATCACGCTTTGTTGTACGACACACTGCCATTTTTGTGCCAACTCCGTCGTCGCTCGTCACCTAGACACCAAGCATAGACTGACCGGCAGCACCAGCTGATTAAAACAGCGTGGGTCCTTCAGGCGACGTGTCGAGCACCCAGCTTGTGTGTGTGCAGTGCGTACGTTTCTCTCAGAAAGACGTACCCTACGCTGTGGCTACTCACTGCTCACAGCGTCACAAGGTAATACAAAAAACACACCAGCTTTTCTTTCTTCTTCTTCATCAAATACTTGTCATGACTTAACTTGAGATAGCTGACCACACATGTCATGTGCTAAAACACACGCCAGCTGGTTTCATATTTTGTTCCACTGAAACTATTGATAATACAATTACCGGAATAGAAAAAAAAACACCTTTCTGTCTTTATTTTGAAAAAAAGGTACCACCCAGCTTTAAATTAATGAAGTCCTTACAAATAACCATACAACAAAACAGCACAACAGAGAGGAAATAAAAACGGCCCAATACAACGGTGCCAAGGAACAACCACAAACCCAGGCAAACAACAAGCCAAACTGATGTGGCACCGCTTGAAGTCACCCGGGTCCTCGTCCGCAATTAGGCAACCGTGGGTAGATCCCAACTCGATGCACCATCGTCGGGGCTACAGAACCCTCGATACGAAGAGAGGAAGCTATAGTCTACCACACCGCACTCCAGCCACCAATGGATAGGGGACATGCTCTGAGGCGGAGCCTCCAAAAAGGGAACGACGGCATATCGACGCCATCGCCCGGTTCGGAAAAGGGCCAAGGGTTTTTACCCACTGCAAGGAGGAGGAGGCCACCCACAATGACGCCTCCAATAAGGGATACAACGCTCGAGAGCACCACCGTCACCGGCACCAATATCGTCGGGCGAAGCTTTCGACGGGGATTCGACCACCTACCAACCACCATCCACTAGCCACACCTCCATCTCACCGAAGAGGAACCGACGACGAGGTGGGGAAGACCAAAAGCGGTGCAGACAACGCCCAAGTCAGGGAAAGGTGTGACCTTGATGACAAATCCCGGCCATGCACGCCAGCTCCGATTTCAAAGACGAGGGACGGAGGGGAAATATGCAAGGATTGCGGCGTAAAGGATCCCCAAAGCCAGAAGCCCATCACATGTCATCGTCGCCGCTCGGACCCCGTCACAACAGCTCCAACTCCAGAGCAATGGAACAAGGCCTGAAGACCGGTGAACATGCCGGAAAGCCAACTGCCAAACCATGCTGCGACCCAACCACCACTTGAAGCCATCGTCGTTGCCACACAAGCGACTGTGCCAAAACCCACATCGCCGGCCGGGCACCTGCCGACCGCGATACCACACACGTTCATCCCCGAGAGTGCGTGAGGGAGCCAAAGAACTTCAAAACGATGCCCAGAAGGGGAGCGCCACAGTAGATGACGCCATCGTCCGACTCTGCAACCAGAGTCTAGGCTTTCGCCCAAAGAACTTGCCCCGAGGGTGAAGTCGGAGATCTCCACGGCAACCCTCCAATGAGGTGACGACGCCCACAGGCGCCGCATTGTCGGCCGGCAAAGCCGTGCAAGCTTTTGCCCAGAGCAGCCACCCTAACACCCCACGTAGTCGGACATCACCGGGTCGCACACCCACTGACCCGTGCACACCCGACGCGGCAAAGGTGCAGCCTGTTGGGAATCGATGCATGGAAAACAAAAAAAATTCTACGCACACGCAATGATCTATCCATGGAGATGCATAGCAACGAGGGGGAGAGTGTGTCTACGTACCCTCGTAGACCGTAAGCGGAAGCGTTTAACAACGCGGTTGATGTAGTCGAACTTCTTCGCGCTCCAACCGGTCAAGTACCGAACGCACGGCACCTCCGTGTTCTGCACACGTTCAGCTCAGTGACGTCCCTCGCCTTCTTGATCCAGCAAGACATCGAGGTAGTAGATGAGTTCCGTCAGCACGATGGCGTGGTCACGGTGATGGTGAAGTGATCTCCACAGGGCTTCGCCTAAGCACTACGAAAATATGACCGGGGGTGTAAACAGTGGAGGGGTGCGCCGCACACGGCTAAACAATTGTCTGGGGTGTGCTAGGGCGCCCCCCCCCCCCACATATATATAGGTGAGAGGGGGAGGGGAGAGGCCAGGAGGCGCCCCAAGTAGGACCGAATCCTACTTGGGCTCCTCCCTATCCGTGCGCCCCCCTGCCATATATGCCGGAGGGGGAAGGAAAGAGGAAGGGGGAGGCCGAATCCCCCCTTTTCCATCTCCTCCTGGTTCAGCCCATATGGGGGGCGCACCAGCCCCTTGTGGCTGGTGTGTTTCCCCTCTTGGCCCATAAGGCCCATATCTTTTGCCGGGGGTGCCCGGAACCCCTTCCGGTGACCCAATAAGTACCCGGTGACCCCCGAAACACTTCCGGTGTCCGAATACCATCGTCCTATATATCAATCTTTACCTCTCGACCATTTCGAGACTCCTCGTCATGTCCGTGATCTCATTCGGGACTCCGAACAACATTCGGTCACCAAATCACATAACTCATATAATACTATATCATCATCGAACGTTAAGCGTGCGGACCCTACGGGTTCGAGAACTATGTAGACATGACCGAGACACCTCTCCGGTCAATAACCAATAGCGGAACCTGGATGCCCATATTGGCTCCTACATATTCTACGAAGGTCTTTATCGGTCGAACCGTTATGACAACATACGTAATTCCCTTTGTCCATCGGTATGTTACTTGCCCGAGATTCGATCGTCGGTATCTTCATGCCTAGTTCAATCTCGTTACCGGCAAGTCTCTTTACTCGTACCGTAATACATCACCTCGTGACCAACTCCTTAGTCGTTTGCTTGCAAGCTTATGATGTGTATTATTGGGAGGGCCCAAAGATACCTCTCCGATACTCGGAGTGACAAATCCTAATCTCGGTCTATGCGAACTCAACAAATACCTTCGGAGATACCTGTAGAGCATCTTTATAATCACCCAGTTTCGTTGTGACGTTTGATAGCATACAAGGCATTCCTCCGGTATTCGGGAGTTGCATAATCTCATAGTCGAAGGAATATGTATTTGGCATGAAGAAAGCAATAGCAATAAAACTGAACGATCATTATGCTAAGCTAACGGATGGGTCTTGTCCAGCACATCATTCTCCTAATGATGTGATCCCGTTATCAAATGACAACTCATGTCCATGGTTAGGAAACCCTAACCTTCTTTGATCAACGAGCTAGTCAAGTAGAGGCTCACTAGGGACACGGTGTTTGTTTATGTATTCACACATGTATTTAGGTTTCCGATCAATACAATTCTAGCATGAATAATAAACCTTTATCATGAATAAGGAAATATAAAATAACAACTTTATTATTGCCTCTAGGGCATATTTCCTTCAGTCTCCCACTTGCACTAGAGTCAATAATCTAGTTCACACCACCATGTGATTTAACACCCATAGTTCACATCACCATGTGACCAACACCCAAAGAGTTTACTAGAGGCAATAATCTATTTCACATCGCCATGTGATTAACACCCAAAGAGTACTAAGGAGTGATCATGTTTTGCTTGTGAGAGAAGTTTAGTCAACGGGTCTGTCACATTCAGATCCGTATGTATTTTGCAAATTTCTATGTCTACAAAGCTCTGTATGGAGCTACTCTAGCTAATTGCTCCCACTTTCAACATGTATTCAGATTGAGACTCAGAGTCATCTGAATCGGCGTTAAAGTTTGCATCGACGTAACCCTTTACGACGAACTCTTTATTACCTCCATAACCGAGAAACATTTCCTTAGTCCACTTTAAGGCACCTAAGGATAAATTTGACCGCTGTCCAGTGGTCCACTCCTGGATCACTTTTGTACCCTCTTGCCAAACTTATTGGCAAGGCACACAACAGGTCTGGTACATAGCATGGCATACTTTATAGAACCTATGGCTAAGGCATAGGGAATGACTTTCATTCTTTCTCTATCTTCTGCCATGGTCGGGCTTTGAGTCTTACTCAACTTCACACCTTGTAACACAGGCAAGAACCCTTTCTTTGAATGATCCATTTTGAACTTCTTCAAAATTTTGTCAAGGTATGTGCTTTGTGAAAGTCCTATTAAGCATCTCGATCTATCCCTATATATCTGGATGCACAATATATAAGTAGCTTCACCGAGGTCTTTCATTGAAAAAATCTTATTCAAGTATCCTTTTTATGCTATCCAGAAATTCTATATCATTTCCAATCAACAATATGTCATTCACATATAATATCAGAAATGGTACAGAGCTCCCACTCACTTTCTTGTAAATACAGGCTTCATCATAAGTCTGTATAAAACCATATGCTTTGATCACCTTATCAAAGCGTATATTCCAACTCCGAGATGCTTGCACCAGTCCATAGATGGATCGCTGGAGCTTGCACACTTTGTTAGCATCTTTAGGATCGACAAAACCTTCTGGTTGCATCATATACAACTCTTCTTTAAGATATCCATTAAGGAATGCAGTTTTGACATCCATTTGCCAGATTTCATAATTATAAAATGCGGCAATTGCTAACATGATTCGGACGGACTTAAGCATCGCTATGGGTGAGAAAGTCTCATTGTAGTCAACCCCTTGAACTTGTCGAAAACCTTTTGCGACAAGTCGAGCTTTGTAGACAGTAACATTACCATCAGTGTCAGTCTTCTTCTTGAAGATCCATTTATTCTCTATGGCTTGCCGATCATCGGGCAAATCCACCAAAGTCCATACTTTGTTCTCATACATGGATCCTATCTCAGATTTTATGGCCTCAAGCTATCTGTCGGAATTTGGGCTCATCATAGCTTCTTCATAGTCCGTAAGTTCGCCATGGTCTAGTAACATAACTTCCAGGACAGGATTACTGTACCACTCTAGTGCGGATCATGCTCTGGTCGACCTACGAGGTTCAGTAGCAACTTGATCTGAAGCTTCATGATCGTTATCATTTGCTTCCTCTCTAGTTGGTGTAGGCATCACGGGAACGATTTTCTGTGATGTACTACTCTCCAATTCGAGAGAAGGTACAATTACCTCATCAAGTTCTACTTTCCTCCCACTCACTTCTTTCGAGAGAAACTCCTTCTCTAGAAAGGACCCATTCTTGGCAACAAAGATCTTGCCTTCGGATCTATGGTAGAAGGTGTACCCAATTGTTTCCTTAGGGTATCCTATGAAGACGCACTTCTCCGATTTAGGTTCGAGCTTATCAGGCTGAAGCCTTTTGACATAAGTGTCGCAACCCCAAACTTTAAGAAATGATAGCTTAGGTTTCTTGCCAAACCATAGCTCATACGGTGTCGTCTCAACGGATTTAGACGGTGCCCTATTTAACGTGAATGCAGCTGTCTCTACTGCATAACCCCAAAATGATAGTGGTAAATCGGTAAGAGACATCATAGATCGCACCATATCTAATAAAGTACAGTTACGACGTTCGGACACACCATTACGCTGTGGTGTTCCAGGTGGCGTGAGTTGTGAAAGAATTCCACGTTGTTTTAAATGAAGGCCAAACTCGTAACTCAAATATTCGCCTTCGCGATCGAATCGTAGAAACTTTATTTTCTTGTTACGATGATTATCAACTTCACTCTGAAATTCTTTGAACTTTTCAAATGTTTCAGACTTGCGTTTCATCAAGTAGATATACCCATATCTACTCAAATCATCAGTGAAGGTGAGAAAATAACGATACCCGCCGCGTGCTTCAATACTCATCGGACCGCATACATCGGTATGTATTATTTCCAATAAGTCATTAGCTCGCTCCATTGTTCCGGAGAACGGAGTTTTAGTCATCTTGCCCATGAGGCATGGTTCGCATGTATCAAATGATTCATAATCAAGTGATTCCAAAAGTCCTTCTGTATGGAGTTTCTTCATGCGTTTTACACCAATATGACCTAAACGGCTGTGCCACAAATATGTTGCACTATCATTATCAACTTTGCATCTTTTGGCATCAATATTATGAATATGTGTATCACTACGATCGAGATTCAATAAACCATTTACATTGGGTGTATGACCATAGAAGGTTTTATTCATGTAAACAGAACAACAATTATTCTCTGACTTAAATGAATAACCGTATCGCAATAAACATGATCTAATCATATTCATGCTCAACGCAAACACCAAATAACATTTATTTAGGTCCAACACTAATCCCAAAGGTAGAGGGAGTGTGCGATGGTGATCATATCAACCTTGGAATCACTTCCAACACACATCGTCACCTCGCCATTAACTAGTCTCTGTTCATTTTGCAACTCATGTTTCGAGTTACTAATCTTAGCAACTGGACCGGTATCAAATACCCAGGGGCTACTATGAACACTAGTAAAGCACACATCAATAACATGTATATCAAATATACCTTTGTTCACTTTGCCATCCTTCTTATCCGCCAAGTATTTGGGGCAGTCCCGCTTCCAGTGACCATTTCCTTTGTAGTAGAAGCACTCAGTCTCAGGGTTGAGTTCAGCTTTGGGCTTCTTCACGGGAGCAGCAACTTGCTTGCCATTCTTCCTGAAGTTCCCTTTCTTTCCCTTGCCCTTTTTTCTTGAAACTAGTGGTCTTGTTAACCATCAACACTTGATGCTCTTTCTTGATTTCTAACTTTGCTGATTTCAGCATTGCGAATAGCTCGGGAATCATTTTCGTCATCCCTTGCATATTATAGTTCATCACGAAGTTTTAGTAGCTTGGTGATAGTGACTAGAGAACTCCTCCAATCGCTATCTTATCTGTAAGATTAACTCCCACTTGATTCAAGCGATTGTAGTACCCAGACATTCTGACCACATGCTCACTAGCTGAGCTATTCTCCTCCATCCTGTAGGCAAAGTACTTGTCAGAGGTCCTATACCTCTCGACATGGGCATGAGTCTGAAATACCAATTTCAGCTCTTGGAACATCTCATATGCTACGTGGCGTTCAAAACGTTTTTGAAGTCCCAGTTCTAAGCCGTAAAGCATGGCGCACTAAACTATCAAGTAGTCATCATACCGAGCTTGTCAAACGTTCATAATGTCTGCATCTGCTCCTACAATAGGTCTGTCACCTAGCGGTGCATCAAGGACATATTTCTTCTGTGCAGAAATGAGGATAATCCTCAAATCACGGACCCAGTCCGCATCATTGTTACTATCATCTTTCAACTTATTTTTCTCTAGGAACATATCAAAAAATAGAGGAACTACATCGCGAGCTATTGATCTACAACATAGATATGCAAAAAACTATTAAGACTAAGTTCATGATAAATTTAAGTTCAATTAATCAAATTACTAATGAACTCCCACTTAAATTAATATCCCTCAAGTTATTTAAGTGATACATGATCCAAATCAACTAACCCATGTCCGATCATCATGTGAGATGGGGTAGTCATCAATGGTGAACATCTCTATGTTGATCATATCTACTATATGACTCATGTTCGACCTTTCGGTCTCCAGTGTTCCGAGACCATGTCTGTACATGCTAGGCTCGTCAAGTTTAACCCAAGTATTCTGCATGTGCAAAACTGTCTTACACCCGTTGTATGTGAACATAGAGTCTATCACACCCGATTATCACGTGGTGTCTCAACACGACGAACTGTAGCAACGGTGCATACTCAGAGAGAACACTTTTACCTTGAAATTTAGTGAAGGGGTCATCTTATAATGCTACCGCCGTACTAAGCAAAATAAGATGCATAAAAGATAAACATCACATGCAATCAAAATATGTGACAAGATATCGCCATCATCATCTTGTGCTTTTGATCTCCATCTCCAAAGCAACGTAATGATCTCCACCGTCACCGGCTCGACACCTTGATCTCCATCGTTGCGTCATGGTCATCTCGCCAACTATTGCTTCTACAACTATCGCTAACGCATAGTGATAAAGTAAAGCAATTACATGGCGTTTGCATTTCATACAATAAAGCGACAACCATAAGGCTCCTGCCAGTTGCCGATAACTTACAAAACATGATCATCTCATACATCAACGTATATCACATCATGTCTTGACCATATCACATCACAACATGCCCTGCAAAAACAAGTTAGACGTCCTTTACTTTGTTGTTGCAAGTTTTACGTGGCTGCTACGGGTTTCTAGCAAGAACCGTTCTTACCTACGGCAATAACTACAATGGTGAATTATCAAATTTGTTGTTTAAACCTTCTTCAAGGACCGGCCGCAGTCAAATTCGATTCAAATAAAGTAGGAGAAATAGACACCCGCCAGCCACCTTTATGCAAAACAAGTTGCATGTCTGTCGGTGGAACCGGTCTCATGTACGTGGACATGTAAGGTTGGTCCGGGCCGCTTCATCCCACAATGCCGCCGAATCAAAATAAGACGTTGGTGGTAAGCAGTATGAACATCACCGCCCACAACTTCTTTGTGTTCTACTCGTGCATATCATCTACGCATAGACCTGGCTCTAATACCACTGTTGGGAATCGATGCATGGAAAACAAAAAAAATTCTACGCACATGCAATGATCTATCCATGGAGATGCATAGAAATGAGGGGGAGAGTGTGTATACATACCCTTGTAGACCGTAAGAGGAAGCGTTTAACAACGTGGTTGATGTAGTCAAACTTCTTCGCGCTCCAACCGATCAAGTACCGAACGCACGGCACCTCCGCGTTCTGCACACATTCAGCTCGGTGACGTCCCTCGCCTTCTTGATCCAGCAAGACATCGAGGTAGTAGATGAGTTCCGTCAGCACGACGGCGTGGTGACGGTGATGGTGAAGTGATCTCCGCAGGGCTTCACCTAAGCACTACGAAAATATGACTAGGGGGTAAACGGTGGAGGGGGGCGCTGCACACGGCTAAACAATTGTCTGGGGTGTGCTAGGGCGCCCCCCCCCCCCCCACATATATATATAGGTGGGAGGGGGAGGGGAGAGGCCAAGAGGCGCCCCAAGTAGGACCAAACCCTACTTGGGCTCCTCCCTAGCCGCCCCCCTGCCATATATGCCGGAGGGGGGAGGAAAGAGGAGGGGGGAGAGAAGGAAGGGGGAGGCCGAATCCCCCCTTTTCCTTCTCCTCCTGGTTCAGCCCATATGGGGGGCGCACCAGCCCCTTGTGGCTGGTGCGTTTCCCCTCTTGGCCCATAAGGCCCATATCTTTTGCCGGGGGTGCCCGGAACCCTTTCCGGTGACTCGATAAGTACCCGGTGACCCCCGAAACACTTCTGGTGTCCGAATACCATCGTCCTATATATCAATCTCTACCTCTCAACCAATTCAAGACTCCTCGTCATGTCCGTGATCTCATCCGGGACTCCGAACAACATTCGGTCACAAAATCACATAACTCATATAATACTATATCGCCATCAAACATTAAGCGTGCGGACCCTACGGGTTCGAGAACTATGTAGACATGACCGAGACACCTCTCCGGTCAATAACCAATAGCGGAACCTGGATGCCCATATTGGCTCCTACATATTCTACGAAGATCTTTATCGGTCGAACCATTATGACAACATACGTAATTCCCTTTGTCCATCGGTATGTTACTTGCCCGAGATTCGATCGTCGGTATCTTCATACCTAGTTCAATCTTGTTACCGGCAAGTCTCTTTACTCGTTCCGTAATAAATCACCTCGTGACCAACTCCTTAGTCGTTTGCTTGCAAGCTTATGATGTGTATTACTGAGAGGGCCCAGAGATACCTCTCCGATACTCGGAGTGACAAATCCTAATCTCGATCTATGCCAACTCAACAAATACCTTCGGAGATACCTGTAGAGCAACTTTATAATCACCCAGTTATGTTGTGACGTTTGATAGCACACAAGGCATTCCTCCGTTATTCGGGAGTTGCATAATCTCATAGTCAAAGGAATATGTATTTGACATGAAGAAAGCAATAGCAATAAAACTGAACGATCATTATGCTAAGCTAACGGATGGGTCTTGTCCATCACATCATTCTCCTAATGATGTGATTCCGGTATCAAATGACAACTCATGTCCATGGTTAGGAAACCATAACCATCTTTGATCAACGAGCTAGTCAAGTAGAGGCTCACTAGGGACACGGTGTTTGTTTGTGTATTCACACATGTATTTAGGTTTCCGATCAATACAATTCTAGCATGAATAATAAACCTTTATCATGAATAAGAAAATATAAAATAACAACTTTATTATTGCCTCTAGGGCATATTTCCTTCACAGCCGCCACGCCAAAGCCACTGTCCTCGTCGTCAACAAAGCTGGCGAATCAATCCAGCCGCACCGACCAGATCTGGCTCCAGCCGCCACCGCTGCCCGGCATGCTCTCGAATAGGGAGGGAGGGCCACCACTGTCGGGGTATTCTTGCGATAGATGCCAGGGGGTCGCTTATCATGGATGGGGACAGGAGGACATCGTCGGGCCCTGGAAGCGGGAGTGAGCATGAGCTCGATCGCACATGAGACGTACCCAGGTTCGGGGCTCTCCACTGAGATAACACCCCTAGTCCTGCTCTGCGGGGTCTCCGCATGATGACTATGATCAAATGGTAGTTACAAGCTTGCTCCCTGAGTTGGGTTGCTAGAGGAGGAAGAAGGGCAGAGCTGCTACCTTGCTCCTCCTAGCTATGGTGGTGTTTGTGAGAATGAGGCTGAACCCTTTGCATGGGTGAGCCTAGGGGGTTTATATAGGCCTACCCCCAGGGGTACATTGGTAATACGATCGGTTGTAGGACCCGGACATCAATTTCTTAGGTCGCTGGGTTCTCCGCCGGCCACTAGGGCCCGCCGCCTGGTGGACCCCGCCGGTTGCCGAGAATCCGGCCGACTGGTAGGGCCCGCCGCCAGCGGGCCATGCTGATTGCCTTTTGCTGTAGCCTCGCCCTTGATGACGGGGGCCCTATCGGGAGTCACATGGCCACAGTCCCGCCGCCTGGCCTGTGCTAGCTGTAGCCATGCTCCGTCTTGTCGGTGTAATGGCGCGTGGACTTTGAGAGGAAGGAAGGGCCGGCTGCTGGAGGCCGGCCCGCACCTGAGGCCGCCTTTTTGGGGGGCACCGTCTTCTGGTTGCTCGCGGGCAGGTAGGGTCCGCCACCTGCGAGCCGTACCGACCGCCCGTCGTGGGAGCATGGCCCTTGCTGACGAGGGCCACGTCACGAGCCGCATGGCTACAATGCCGCGCCGAGCGGGCAAGTGACCGCTTGGTCAGCTCATACTGTAGTCACGCTCCCCCATGATCCGGGGGAGGGGGTGGCCCTGTAGCCACGCCCCATCTCGTCGTAATAAATGGGTGCAGACTCCGAGGGGAGGAGGAGCCGTCTGCTAGGAGCCATCCACCTGAGGCCGCCTTCTAAGGGTGCGTCGTCTTCTGGGAGTTGGTCTCCTGGGCCAGCCGGCCCAAGGAACCGGCCGCATGCCCGGAAGGTGTGAGGGGCTTTGCTAGCCCTGATGTCTCGAAATGCTTAGGGGTGTGGATGAGGCTACCCGTGGTCAATCCCTCCGACAACCACCCCGCCCAAACACACCACACTGATGGAAATATGCCCTAGATGCAATAATAAAGTTGTTATTATTATATTTCCTTATTCATGATAAAGGTTTATTATTCATGCTAGAATTGTATTGACCGGAAACTTAAATACATGTGTGGATACATAAACAAATACCGTGTCCCTAGTGAGCCTCTACTATACTAGCTCGTTGATCAAAGATGGTTAAGGTTTCCTAACCATGGACATGAGTTGTCACTTGATAATGGGATCACATCATTAGGATAATGATGTGATGAATAAGACCCATCCATTAGCTTAGCATATGATCGTTCAGTTTATTGCTACTGCTTTCTTAATGTCAAATACATAATCCTTCAACCATGAGATCATGCAACTCCCGGATACCAGAGGAATACCTTGTGTGCTATCAAACGTCACAACGTAACTGGGTGATCATAAAGATGCTCTACAGGTATCTCCGAAGGTGTCTGTTAAGTTGGCGTGAATCGAGATTGGGATTTGTCACTCCATATGACGGAGAGGTATCTCTAGGACCTCTTGGTAATACACGTCACAAGAAGCTTGCAAGCAAAGTGACTAAGGAGTTAGTTGCAAGATGATGTATTACGGAACAAGTAAAGAGACTTGCCGGTAATGAGATTGAACTAGGTATGGAGATACCGACGATCGAATCTCGGGCAAGTAACATACCGACAGACAAAGGGAATTACGTATGTTGTCATAAAGGTTCGACCGGTAAAGATCTTCGTAGAATATGTAGGAACCAATATGGGCATCCAGGTCCCGCTATTGGTTATTAACCAGAGAAATGTCTCAGTCATGTCTACATCATTCTCGAACCCGTAGGGTCGGCACGCTTAGTGTTCGTTGATGATATAGTACTATATGAGTTATGTGAGTTGGTGACCGAATGTTGTTTGGAGTCCCGTATGAGATCACGGACATGACGAGGAGCTCTGGAATGGTCCGGAGGTAAAGATTTATATATAGGATGATGCTATTTGGTCACCGGAAAGGTTTCGGAATGTACCGGGTAATCATCGGATCACCGGAAGGGGTTCTGGGAGGCCCCGGGAGGTTATTGGGCCATATGGGCCGAACGAGGGGAGCACACCAGCCCACAATGGGATGGAGCGCCCCTCCTCTGGCCGTTGGCATTTGGGAGAAAAGGAAGGAGGGGAGTCGGCCTCCCCTTGCCTTCCCTCTCCTCCGCTTTCCTTCACCCCGAGAGCAAATAAGGAAGGGGGGGCGCCTAAGGGCACCCTCCTACTCCCCCCACCTATATATATGTGAGGAGGGAGAGGGTCAACACACACCATGATCCCCAAGCTGTGTGCGGCGCCCCTCTCCCTCTAGTTCGTTCTCGGTCATAAATTTCGTAGTGCTCCGTGAAGCCCTACGGAGATAGTTGCACCACCACCGTCACCACGCCATTGTGCTGCCGGAACTCATCTACTACTTCGCCCGTATTGCTGGATCAAGAAGGTGAGGACATCATCGAGCTAAACGTAAGCTGAAGGCGGAGGTGCCGTGCGTTCGGTACTTGATCGGGCAGATCGTGAAAGTGTACGACTACATCAACCGCGTTGATTAACGCTTCCGCTTTACAGTCTACGAGGGTATGTAGACATACTCTCCCCTCTCGTAGCTATGCATATCCATGGATAGATCTTGCGTGTGCGTAGAATTTTTTTTGTTTTCCATGCAACGTTCCCCAACAGTGGCATCAAGAGCCAGGTCTATGCGTAGATGATATGCACGAGTAGAACACAAAGGAGTTGTGGGCGGTGATGTTCATACTACTTACCACCAACATCTTATTTTGTTTTGGTGGTATTGTGGGATGAAGCGGCCCATACCAACCTTACATATCCATGCACATGAGATCGGTTCCACCGACTGACATGCCACTTGTTTTGCATAAAGGTGGCTGGCGGGTGTCTGTTTCTCCTACTTTAGTTGAATCGAATTTGACTACGGCCGGTCCTTGAAGAAGGTTAAAACAACAAACTTGATAATCATCATTGTGGTTTTGCGTAGGTAAGAACGGTTCTTGCTAGTTGCCCATAGTAGCCACGTAAAACTTGTAACAATAAAGTAGAGGACGTCTAACTTGTTTTTGCAGGGCATGTTATGATGTGATATGGTCAAGATATGATGTGATATATGTTGATGTATGAGATGATCATGTTTTGTAATAAGTTCACAACTTGCATGTCGATGAGTACGACAACTGGCAGGAGCCTTAGGGTTGTCTTTAATTATTGTATGACTTGCGTGTCAATCACTAAGCGCCATGTAATTGCTTTACTTTATCACTATGTGTTAGCAATAGTTGTAGAAGCAATAATTGGCGAGACGACCCCGACGCTACGACAGAGATCAAGGTGTCGTGCCAGTGATGATGGAGATCATGTCGATGCTTTAGAGATGGAGATCAAAAAGCACAAGATGATGATGGCCATATCATGTCACATATTTTTATTGCATGTGATGTTTATCCTTTATGCATCTTATTTTGCTTAGAACGATGGTAGAATTATAAGATGATCCCTTCACTTAATTTCAAGATAAAAGTGTTCTCCCTGAGTATGCACCGTTGCTAAAGTTTGTCGTTTCGAAGCACCTCGTGATGATCGGGTGTGATAGACTCTACGTTCACATACAACGGGTATAAGCCAGTTTTGCACAAGCAGAATACTTGGGTTAACCTTGACGAGCCTAGCATGTACAGACATGGTCTCAGAACACTGGAGACTGAAAGGTCAAACGTGAGTCATATAGTAGATATGATCAACATAGAGATGTTCACCATTGATGACTACCCCATCTCACGTGATGATCGGACATGGGTTAGTTGATTTGGATCATGTATCACTTAGACAACTTGAGGGATGTTGATTTAAGTGGGAGTTCATTAGTAATTTGATTAATTGAACTTAATTTATCATGAACTTAGTCTTAATAGTTTTTGCATATCTATGTTGTAGATCAATGGACCGTGCTACCGTTCCCTTGAATTTTAATGCGTTCCTAGAGAAAGCTAAGTTGAAAGATGATGGTAGCAACTACACGGACTAGGACCGTAACTTGAGGATTATCCTCATTGCTGCACAGAAGAATTATGTCCTTGATGCACCGCTAGGTGACAGACCTGCTACAGGAGCTACTGCAGATGTTATGAACATCTCGCAGGCTCGATCTGATTGATGACTACTCAATAGTTCAGTGTGCCATGCTTTACGGCTTAGAACCGGGACTTCAAAGACGTTTTGAACGTCACGAAGCATATGAGATGTTCCAAGAGCTGAAGTTGATATTTCAAGCTAATGCTCAGGTTGGGAGATATGAAGTCTCCAACAAGTTCAATAGCTCCAAGATGGAGGAGAACATTTCTGTCAGTGAACACATACTCAAAATGTCTAGGTAACATAACCACTTGACTCAGCTGGGAATTGATCTTCCGGCTGAGAGTGTTATTGGCAGAGTTCTTTAGCCACTGCCACCAAGCTACAAAGGCTTTGTGATGAACTATAATATGCAAGGGATGACGAAAATGATTCCTGAACTCTTCGCGATGCTGAAATCGGCGGAGGTAGAAATCAAGAAGGAGCATCAAGTGTTCATGGTTAACAAGACCACTAGTTTCAAGAAAAAGGGCAAGGGAAAGAAAGGGAACTTCAAGAAGAATGGCAAACAAGTTGCCGCTCCCGTGAAGAAGCCCAAAGCTGGACCCAAGCCTGAAACTGAGTGCTTCTACTGCAAAGGAAATGGTCACTGGAAGCGGAACTGCCCCAAATACTTGGCGGATAAGAAGGATGGCAAAGTGAACAAAGGTATATTTTATATACACGTTATTGATGTGTTCCTTACTAATGCTCGTAGTAGCGCCTGGGTATTTGATACTGGTTCGGTTGCTCATATTTGTAACTCGAAACAGGAGCTGCGGAATAAACAAAGATTGGCTAAGGACGAGGTGACGATGCGCGTCGGGAATGGTTCCAAGGTCGATGTTATTGCCGTCGGCACGCTACCTCTACATCTACCTTCAGGATTAGTTTTAGACCTTAACAATTGTTATTTGGTGCCGGTGTTGAGCATGAACATTATATCTGGATCTTGTTTATTGCGAGACGGTTATTCATTTAAGTCGGAGAATAATTGTTGTTCTATTTAAATGAGTGATATCTTTTATGGTCATGCATCTTTGATGAATGGTCTATTTTTGTTGAATCTCGATCGTAGTGATACACATATTCATAATATTGATGCCAAAAGATGCAAAGTTGATAATGATAGTGCAACATACTTGTGGCACCGCCGTTTAGGTCATATTGGTGTAAAGCGCATGAAGAAACTCCATGCGGATGGACTTTTGGAATCACTTGATTATGAATCATTTGATACTTGCGAACCATGCCTCATGGGTAAGATGACTAAAACTCCATTCTCTGGAACAATAGAGCGAGCTAATGACTTATTGGAAATAATACATATAGATGTATGCGGTCCAATGAGTGTTGAGGCACGTGACAGGTATCGTTATTTTCTGACCTTCACAAATGATTTGGGTAGGTATGGATATATCTACTTGATGAAACACAAGTCTGAAACATTTGAAAAGTTTAAGGAATTTCAGAGTGAAGTGGAGAATCATCATAACAAGAAAATAAAGTTTCTACGATCTGATCGCGGAGGCGAATATTTGAGTTACGAGTTTGGCCTTCATTTAAGACAATGTGGAATTGTTTCACAACTCACGCCACCTGGAACACCACAGCGTAATGGTGTGTCCGAACGTTGTAACTGTACTTTATTAGATATGGTGCATTCTATGATGTCTCTTACCGATTTGCCTTTATCATTTTAGGGTTATGCATTAGAGACAGCTGCATTCACGTTAAATATGGCACTGTCTAAGTCCGTTGAGACGACACCATATGAACTATAGTTTGGCAAGAAACCTAAGCTGTTGTTTCTTAAAGTTTGGGGATGCGACGCTTATGTCAAAAGGCTTCAGCCTGATAAGCTCGAACCCAAATCAGAGAAGTGTGTCTTCATATGATACCCTAAGGAAACTATTGGGTACACCTTCTACCACACATCTGAAGGCAAGATCTTTGTTGCTAAGAATGGGTCATTTCTAGAGAAGGAGTTCCTCTCGAAAGAAGTGAGTGGGAGGAAAGTAGAACTTGTTGAGGTAATTGTACCTTCTCTCGAATTGGAAAGTAGCACATCAGAGAAAACCGTTCCCGTGATGCCTACACCAACTAGAGAGGAAGCTAATGATGATGATCATGGAACTTCGGATCCAGTTACTACTGAACCTTGTAGGTCGACTAGAACATGTTCCGCACCTGAGTGGTACGGTAATCCTGTCCTGGAAGTCATGTTGTTAGACAACGGCGAACCTACGAACTATGAAGAAGCTATGATGAGCCCAGATTCCGACAAATGGCTTGAG